>VBSM01000483.1:33303773-33560900 GCA_008086735.1 Cheirogaleus medius
AACCTATTCTTTATGCCTTTGCTTTGTGCTGCTAAATGTATTGCCAGCTCTATTCAAAGGAAAAACTTCCATTAGGCACCCATGTTTGTGCAGGTTGCTCTTATTGCTAATGAGAAAATGAGGTGTAACTGCAATTTAAAAAGAATTTCTGCATTTTATTTTAAAAACGATAAGACTAATATTGTTAGATGAACAAAAATTTGGATGAAATTTTGAGCCCTGGAGGAGCACTCATCTAGATTTCTTTCATTTAGGGTCAGGACTATAATAGGAGCTTAAACCATTTGTTTGAATAGTTGGATATTTTAAAGGAGAAGAAATTTTAACCGATGAGGGTGTTTAGTTTATGTCATTCCCTTAATTTAAATGTGAGATGATTTATACAGCTGTAAAGTAGGAATAATAATAATAATACCACTTGAGAATGATGCCTTGGCATTCAGAAGGGTTAGCGGGGGATGAGGGATGGGCAATGTTTAGCAAGCCCATAATCACTACTAGTCATCCCCACCCCGTTGCACTAGTCAACACGGATAATTGCTCTCCCAAAGTAGCTTTGTGTGTGTTTATTGCTATTCCTAAAGCACACAGTGATAAACATATTAAAATAATTGTGCCAAAGGCAATGCCATCAAGAGTGAGCCTCGTTACTGGGAGTAAGAAATGAAAACTGAACTCAGTGGAGGTCGATCTGCACAGTAAAGTAGGAGGACTAACTTGTTAAATGATAGAACAAAGATTTCTTCATGACTTATACCTGAAAACACACGAGTTTATACCTGTTTCAGAAAACATGAGGTCTTCTGGCTTTGCCAGTAAGAATTTTAGCCCCTGGGGGAAAAAATGGGCATCTTCTTCTCTCCCTTTTTTACTGCAGGGTCCCTTAGTATGTGTGTGAGATGCCAGAACCCCTCTCCTGGCTTTGGAGGCAAGATATTGTCAATAATTCTTCCATCAAATACTTACTGTCTATTAATGTGTCAGTGCTGTTCAAGTAATGTGCTTGGTACTTGAGAAATATTGAAAAGCAAACAAGAGTGCTCCCTGCCTGCAAGGAGCTTAGACTATTAGGAATGCAGATCTTAATTAAATAAATCTTTATAAATGGATACATGCTTTGAAAGGGGCTATGAAAGTGTGTCGGAAGGGAAATTGATCTAGGCTAAGAGCACAGGAAAAGCTTCCTGGACAAAATGGCTTTTGAGTTGAGAACAAGAGCAACGTTTGATTCTGAAATCTGTATTAAATCTATATTAATGGGAGTAGGATATTATTAGGAGAATTACGTAGACATTAGGGGTTTGTGTTGTGTCTGAATCTTTTGCAGGGACAGACATAGTTAATGACAAAGTATGACTGAATTTCTGAAATAGGCAGGTAAAGATAAGTCAAAGTTTAAAACAAAATCGTTGGCAAGTTACCAAACCTCAATTTCACCTACCTCAAAAGGACATTGTGAGATTAAATTAAATAATGTATATAAAGTGCCTGTCACAGGGATTAGGAGGTGTCCATTTTTTTAAGGATGAATTAAATGTACAATGAACAGTCCCCATAGCGACCCTAAACTAGGAGAGCATAACATTTATTGTCCAAGATGTTTTTGAGCATGAACGTGCCAGGATGAGAGGTGTAAAATGGTTGAGCGTGGGCATCCTATCTATACTGCCTGGCAGAGATGGTGTCAAAAAGCCATTAGCAAAAATTCCATGCTGCACACACAAGGCATGGCCATGCTTCATAAAATGGCCTGGTCGAAGTCTGCCTAGAATATTCTGATATAATACCACTCTGATAACTCAGATCATTTTAAAGTATATGGATATTAAAAGAGATATTTCATGGCTATTACTGCTTTCCTTTTATTACAAAAGTAGTATCTGCACAAAGTAAAAAATAAAATAAAAAGTAAACACTACAGAAGGGTATAAAACAAAAAGTAAAAACCTTCCTCCTCTTCCCCTAGTCCTACTGCCCAGTGGATTATTTTTTAATATCTGAGCCAGGATATGTGTGTGTGTGGGCCTATTTATATAGACACGGTTAATGCTACATATGTAACAATGTAGTTCATATCTCTTGAGAAATAAGCATATTTAGAATGAGTAGTTTTTGCTCAGGACACATAACTCTTTTCAAAGGTGACTTAATAAAATCTTTCCTATTTCAAGGCCAATGACCCCCCTGTAAGGATGGCAGCTTTCCTTTTCAGACTCTAAGGACCTTGCACAAGGTCCTCCACCAGTAGGGGGGAGTCCTCGTGTAGCCTGCCACCGTGACCCTGGGCTGCTATTCTCAGCTCCTTTCTCACTACTGACAGCAAAGGAGTTTTATTTCACTTCCCTGACCGTGGGAGGCTGTTTTTGTGGTTTAAAGTCATAATAACTTTGTCTTGATTAACCCAGCCCACCTGCACCTGCATGGACTCCAGTTCGTTTTAGGAAAGTGCACTGATATCAGCCAATTCAGACTCATTGCAGAGACAGAGCGGGAGAGCATGAGCGAGCACTTGTTCCCACACCAATCACAAATGAGATTTTCTTCCCTCTCCGCTCCCTTCTCTTTTTCTCGATGCAAAACATGCACAACAGCTGTGAATGTGAGAGACAGGCCAGTGCCCTGTGCAAAGAAAAACAGTCACCAGTACTTGGAAAACATTATGGTGCCTGCCATCGTAAGCCTGTGAAACCAGGAACAATGAATACATTTAGCCATTAACAACTTTATTTCAAAAGCAAACATATGTGCTTACAATATGAGCTTGTGCTCATTGAGAATTAATTGCTTGACAAAAGTAAACGTAAGGCACAGCGTCATTGGAAAGAGGGAAACACCGAGGCAGAGTTCACAACAGACGGTAACAGGGTAGAGTATTTTTCCACAGGCCCTACTAAGAAGCCAAGAATTTGTTTTGCTAAGTTTTTAATAAATGCAGTGGTATTTTGAGAGTCTGCGAGGGGAAAAGTCTGGTCTTCTGTGGTATTTCTTAGAAAAGAGTGCTAAATGCAAGATAGTAGGAAAACTGGGATATTTGAAGAACCAACTGTGTTTTTTCTTGCTGGTAGCTCTTTGTTCTTCCAATGATTTTCCTGGGGCTATACTTTCCTTTCTTTGCTCTATATACTATATCTCCTGTTTGCTTTGAACTGAGAAGCATGGGCAGAAATGGTGTGTCCCTGGTCACATGCCTGGGTTTTCCAGGAAAATAGAATAAATATAAGGCAATTGGCTGCTTGGAAAATTCTCTGTGTTGTATGCAACCAAACCACACACACACTTTTTGACCCTTCATGTCTTCCTTGGCAAAACGTCCTCTCCTCATTCTTTCACTCTGAGCAATCCTGAAACTGCAGGGACCACCAGATTCAGTAGGAATCTAGAGTTTATTAAGAGAGGGTAGCAAGTCTGGGTCATTTCCTGCCTGGATGAATTCTGAGCCAGATTTATGGGGCCAGCCCTAGGCAAAATGTGAACGAACGTGAAGCACCTCTCTCATTCTCTCTCTCTCTCTATATCTTTCACTCTCATATCACCCTAAGATCTCTCCTCATGGGGTGTCTGTGACTCCCACATTTTCCCCTTCTCCTCTGCCCTACAAAAAAGCAATCTGATCACCTTAAGCACACTCAGGTGCTGCGGGCCCTAATTCTCCTGTCTGAGCTGTTCCTAGGGTTTGTCTTATTTTCAAAGCACCACTAATTATTCAGAGCCCCCCCTCCCACCGTGACAGAGTAATATTAATACTTTGCACAGAGATGCTGCTCTCTCCCTGCAGTTCTGTGTGGAGAAGAGCTCCCTGGGCTCACGGACGGGTTGGGGTGGCAGGTGGAGGAGGCTGTTGTTCTCTGGAGCTCTAACGAGAAAAAAGCCACCACTGGGAACTCCCTCTAAGCTTGTGGATGTTTCTACTGGACCACCATGGTGGCAGCTTTCACACATCCTCTGCACTGTGCTGGAAAGGCCCCCCTGTCATGGGGATGTTCCTGACCACCTTGAACTTAACCCAAGTGGGCAGGTTGAATATAAAAGAAGAAAACTTTCCATTCTTCACAGACCCAGTCTCTTCCTCCTGGAGATGGTCTGCGGGAAAAAGCTACTCAGAAATTCTGGTTTAGGAATTCCCCTCAGCCTCCAGCATTTCTCGAATCTGAAGGCTACTATTATTCTGGCCATCTGTGCATTTCTCAAAAAAAGATGCCAAGATTAAAGTTACTGCAAGGATTTAGAGATAATTTACGTTTTAAAATTCAAAGTGACCATTTTGGTATAATTATAAAGATTCACTAAAAAACCCATATCTTATCATAGTTTCTCTAGACGCTAAGATGGAATACAGTCAACCTTCCCAGCTTATTGCCTGCCTATTAAATTCTAAAAAGAATACGAGAGTTGGAAACATTCGAGAATATTCTAGATTTTCCAGACCTTTCTCAGAAGGGTAGTACATCAAGGGATATTATGGGGAAAAATAGACTGCTATTCCTATTCCTAGGACTTCTAAAATTAAAAATCTGAGCTAGGTATTTTTAAAAGATCACTATGGCTGCAGTGGAGAGAATAAGACTAGATGTGGGGTGGGTATTTAAGAGTTTGGGAGGCTTTTCACATGCAAACCTGTTTCCCTGTGGGGGATCCCTGCTGGGGGGCCATGGCTGGGTGGGGTCAGGCTCTCTATGTGGGTGCTGACCTTCCTCCCCCAAGGTGGCTGGTGAGCAGGTGCCTGATCTGGGCTTGGCCACAGTCGGCTTCTTCCTGGGACTTACACGTGGCTTGAATGACAACAAATTATCATGCACAGGGAAATACAGTGACCAGGGACATAGCCAAAGACAAGAGAGGGGAACCTGCTTTTTTCTTTAACAATATCTCACACTTAGGGGAAGCTTACTATGTTCAGAGACTTTTCCAGTGGTTTACATATGTTATGGCTGAATTGTCCCCCCCTCCCCTGCCAAATTTATATATTGAAGTCCTAACCTCCAGTAGCTCAGAATGTGACTGAATCTGGACATAGGGCCTTTGAAGAGGTAATGAAGGTAAAATGAGGTATTGTGAATGGGCCAGAAGCCAACATAACTGGTGTCCTCGCAAGAAGAAGAGATAAGGACAGACACACACGCAGAGATGACCATGTGAGACACAGGGAGAAGGTGGCCATCTGCAGCCGAGGAGAGAGGCCTCCGAAGGAACTACTCCTCAAAACAATCCTTTGACAGAGATGCAAAGCCTGAAACCCCAAGAGATGGTCACATCCCTGATAAGTGGCAGAGTCCAGTCTGGCGCTGGCAGCCGGCCTCCGGCACCGTGCGCTTCCCTGCCGCCTGGCAGTGTCTCTCCTGGACAGCCATGGACTCACGTCAGAGGAGCCGCACCCTGACCACTCTTCCTGGCGCCGGAAGCTGCTGCTTTTGCTGCCAACACATCTCAAAGACTGTTCTCTGGGGAAACTGGGAGAACTGCTTGGTGAAGAAGCCTACTCCGAGGGCTTGTGACTTTAGGAAGAAGCAGTGCAGGCTTCCAGGTACAGCTGGACTTCCCCATTGGCCCAGAGGGAAAAACACAAAAGAAAAGGCATCTCCCCAGTGCCAAACACTGTGCAGAGCTCAAGCCTCAGAGAAAGGCTTTTTTTATTTTTATTTTAACTACCCACAGAATGCCTGGCCTTCTGTCTGTTCCCTGCCCAGCTTGCCAACACAGAAATCTGCTGGCCCAGGTGCCGGATCCAGCCCCTTCCTCAGAGCCGCAGGTGCCTGGCCGCTGTGCAGTGCGCTGGCCGGCGGCGTGCGCAGACCTGAGAGCTGTGAGGGACTCTCACAGTCTAGCTCATTAGCACGCAGGAAAGAGCAAGAAAGGACTGGCTGACTCTTGAGGAAAACTGAAAGGATGGAGAATGAAAAAAAGAGAAAAATTGAGATATTTCTGGGAACGAAAGATATATATTTTAAAAAATTAGAATCCCTAAATAGTTTCCAGAGAGAGTATATACATTAAAAATAGATCAAATTGGTATAAAAAAGGAACGGAATAGAAAGAAAGAGCTCTTGGATATTAAAAATGTGGTCACACTCTCTCACCCCTGTCAAAATGGACAGAGCATATAATAAAATACAAACAGTTAAAGACTTTGTTGGACCTCTTGAAATACAGTTGAGGTGGCTAGTCTATCATAAATACAGTGAAAGGACAAAGGGATATAGAATGTTAGAGAAAGGTGCAGAGGGAGGGAGGCAAGTTTTAAGAAGTTCAACCTTTATCTGACAGGCGTTTTAGAAGGGGTGAACAGAGATAACATTGGGCAAGAAAATGAAGAGAAATAATAGAAATGTTCCCTTGAAGTATTTAAATTGAAAGAACCCATCAAGTCCTGAAAAAGTCTCAAACCCAGATAGACATGGCTAATGAAATTTTAGAACTCCAAGGACAAAGAGGAAATCCTAAAAAAATCGAGAGGAAAAGAATGGTAGCCACTCCAACAATTATACTTAAACCTTATAATTAGATGTTTATTCCTCACATACTTAATAGTTTAAAGCAGCTCTCTGGGCATCTGTCCTTCACAGACGGATTCAAGGATCTAGGGTCCTTCCCCTCTGTGGCTCTGCCACCTGCAGGGGCCTCATCAGCTGGTTGGAAGGAAAGAACGTGTGGAAGGACCACAGTTGCTTCATCAAGGCCTTGGCCCCTCAATGGAATCTGTCATTCTTGCTGTTGATACCTGGCCAGGTCTAACTGCAAAAGAGGCTGAGAAATGTAATCTATCTGTGTCCATGAGGAAGATAAGCAAATTCTGTAGAATAACTAGCAGTTTCTTGTGCAGGATGATAATCAGTCTATCCACAGTCTGATGTCAGACTGTTGAATAGGAACAGTGGATGTCAGGAAACGATAAAGCCATATTTCAAATTCTGAAGGAAAAAAAGAATTTGAACTCCAAATTTTATATATAGCTCAATTATCAAAGTTTATGCACTATTCAACCTACAGGAAAACCTACTCTTCGAATTCACCAATTAAAATACTAGATAATTCTAAGAAAAGAGGCAACATGGCTTGCAAAAAAAACAGTACAATTTAGAATGACCCAGAAGAAGCTGGAAAGAAAATAATAGAAGAGACAATACACTGGGTTGCTTAGTAATATCTTTTTTAAGTGGTACCATTTGAAAGATTTAGGATTATACTTTATTTTATGGATCCAATTATTCTATTTAGTTTTAGAACCAAAAAAATAACATTATCATAGACTTATAAATTCTTCCTATTTTATTTTAAATCAATGTATAGGTAGAACATGCCACAATTATTAATAATTATGATATAAATATAAAGAATAAGATAATATATCAGAAAGTATAATTAATAAACTAAATTCTTGAAACTTTTTATTGGCAACCTATATATTCTTCCTAAATTTCATAAATTAATAAGAATAAAAAATGCATAATGAAATACTATATTAATAATCACAAATGTAACCAGAAACTTAAACTCCTAATGGTTTGTGGAGAGTGGAATTAGGGGAATAGGGGATTAGGAATGGTCAATAATTTTTACTTTATAGTTTTTAAATGCATTGCAGGGTTTAAAAAAACTATTTGCATGGATTACTTTTATAATAAAAATTGCCAAAAAAATTCATTCAATTCAAAAATAATAACATTTAAATGGCTGAAAAAATTTGATGTAGACTCCTTTAGAAACCTTAATAATATATTGGCATCTCTATAATTATTTCCCCGATCTCTCAATTCTGTTGCAACTAGACCTTTAGTGTAGTAATTTACCTTCTTTAGGACATTTTCTCTTTTGTAAAATGAAGATCTCAGTCGAAACCACTCCTGAGTTCTCCCTCTCGAGTTCTAAGTTCCTCTGACTTCTATGTAATGATGCTATATTTAAAAACAGAATAATTCTAACTTTAATAAAGGGAAGCAATTAATTTTATTTCCATGGTGGTGTAATAACTTGTGCTCCTTTCATCTTTTCATGTGGAGTTTGTCTACTGTGACCTTTATTGAACTCATTTACTTCTAAATCAATGATCATCTCCTAATAAACGAGAGAACATTTATGTGAGGGTTAAGAGATTTTTTTTTTCTCCTTGATAGCCAAGACCTTAAGAAAAGTGACTGGGCAAGAACTCCTGAAAGAATTTTTCCTCAACTGAACAGAAACATAAAAGCAGTTATCAGAGTTAGCTGTAGAATTGCTCACTGTGTATTTCATAATATTAAATCTTTGGGGAGTTTCAATTTTATTAATGGACTTTTTTCTGAGTCTTCAATTTCTGTAGGATTTATGAATATATCTCAGAGTTTCTCAGTGTGCAAACTGTGCCCGTATGATACCTTAAAGTTTCTTTTTCTTTTTTTTTTCCTGCCTGTAAAAGCACGTTTCTTTGAATTCCACCAATTTGTAATTTGAGATATTTGGGACAGGTTCATTCGAAGAATATACTTGTACCAGCAAGCAGGCTTTGCTCAGCAAGTAGAGGGTATGAATAAGGGTATGATTTCAATGTTTGTCTGCTTTAGAAGAACAAAATATTATAATCACTAAACAAGTATCTAATAAAAATTAAAGCATTTATTTTCTAACATAACCGAAGTTTGTTATTGGTTGGGTTCAAATTTTGGCAATAAATTCTTCATGCATTAAGGAGAGAGAGAGAGACAACTTTTTGCCAGGTGGCACTTGGTTGGCCTTGGTCACGCTCCTTAAATATTCATTTTCTATATTTCATGCTGTCACTAATTCATATCTTATTAGCAAGGATTTACAGTTTATGTCATTATTACCACATAATTATTTTCCTCTTGAATAAAACAGTAATGATTCATCATCTGGCTATATCCGTTAACATGAAGATTCATATTTCTTTAAGAAAAACTATTTAAAGAGTGTATTACTTCTACCAGAGTGGTAAAGCAGTCACATGGGAACTTAAACATTTTTACAATACTTTTTTCTTTTCCTAACTGAACATAGACATATTCTTGCTTTGCAAACTTTAGTTTATTATGTTTTATATACCTTCTTATTTTTAATGTGCTTCCGAAAAGAAGAAAAAGTAGCAACACTTTAAAAATAAAAATTATATCCTGTTGGGATTTTCTCCCTGAGCCACTGTAGGAAGCACTGAGGAGTTAGACAGGTTACTTCTCATGAGACTTTCATCCCATTTGTTCTGTACTTTTGTTTTTAGGAAAGTTTTACTCAAGCATTCAAACTGGGAACTATGAAACCAAATCGCTAAAACTACCAGAAGTTTTCAAGTAGAAAAATGCTTATCAACTTTAATTTCCTATTTTATCAAAAGAGTGGTTTTATTTAGAGTTCGCAAATTTTTGCAGCACCTCTAAGGATAAAACATAAAACTGTGCTACAGCCATAAAAGTTCCTGCTTCTCGTTTGAGCCAATATATACTGTCAAGATTCTCATAATCGTGGTGGCCAAATATATATGGATTCTCTTTTTCTTCTTCTTTTTTTCTCCAGAGGAAAAAGAAGATGGCAATGATAGTCACGGATCTAGTGAAAGTTTCATATGATATAAAGGATAGAACACAATACTTTGTAAGTTATGTCTCATAAAAATAAAAGTTGTTATTAGAAGGAACAGATGATTTACTTCATCTTATTTTTTAAAGTACTATTCAAGAATATATAGTTCTACTCACTGAAGATCAATAACAAAAATATTTTTTATAACATACAATAATTAAAACCACGAACGACATTTAACGAATGTGCGCTGTGTACTGTGCGCCGACTCAGCAATTCCTTTTCAGTCCCTTCCTTTTCTGCTTTCCTACCTCTAGCCTCCTTGAATTCTGAAGACATAAGGAAAATGCAGCACTCAGATGTCCTGCTGCTGCAAACACAACTGAAGAAGAGCACTTGCTCCCTCCTCCCAAGCTATGACCTCCTTCCCAGGGAGCCTATAAATCCCCAGGACATACTCAGCCAGCACAGCAGGGGACTAACTTAGGCCCATTCCTAAAGGACACAGATTCATCAGCTGGGCAAGCTGGGCTGTCTGCCATCAGGCTGTCATCAGAGGGGCAGAGTAAGACACTTCTTACCTGGTGCCTGGTGCTCCTGGGTTCCCCTCCCACTGTACCGCATCACAACTTCACGGTGGCTTGAAAGCTCTCCTCACCTTCTCTGCTCGCCTTTTTCCTTTCACAGGTGTTTCCTCCCATAATTCTCGTGCAGACCTCATCCTGTCTTGGATATCTGCTTCAGGGAGGCCCCATCTCACACCAACCCTTTTGGGCATCACCTTAGGAAAGCTCCTACCTTTCTCTGCTTTTACCTGCCTACCAGAAGCTTCCTTTCTGATTATTACCCATCCTGTTTCTGTTTCTCAACCCCTCTTTTATCTGTATGGACTACCTAACTCTACTATGTCTCCCTTTCTTTATCAGGTCTGTTACTGTCTGTTTTGGTTCCTGATACATCCTGAATGTCTAAAACTGTGGCTGACCCATAGTAGGTACTCAGTATTTCTGAATAAACAAATGTCAGTCCTGAGAAAGATTTTAAAAAACATAGTTCTGGAGTATGGTTCTTTTCTGGTAATGTCTATGTAAGCTGACTCTTATTGTTCCTGACATCTAGTGGCAGGATGAAAAACTATCCTGACACCAGAAATAATGTCATTGGCTGGCTGAAGTCCAAACCATAGAAAATGCCAAAAGGCCTAGGCTTCAGGACCTATAAAACATTTTTACAAGGTTAGAACACCTCTTAGATTCTTAACAGGTGTTGTACTCATCAGGGAGAATGCAGGTGAATTGTATCACGCACAAAAGCAATCCTGAGCGAGAAAGGTAACCAACCCCAGGTGGGTAAATGAGTCAGAAAACAGGCTGAATCTGACCAGGACAGAGATTCTACAGTCCTTACCTCCTATTCTATCTACTCATGGAAAGCAAAATGGACACAGTGAAACACACAAAACTTTTGACAGGTTACAGTGTAGTGGCAACAGAATTTAGAATATGAATAAGTCAGGTTTTAATTCCCAGGCTTTTCATGGCCCAATAGTGCACTTGAACTCAACAAGAAGGTCAAACAAGGATCTAGTGAAATAGATCCACACCATGTTCTTACCTTAGAGGACCAGGCAGCAACGTGAGAAAGAGCCGGACAATACTTTTATTACTTTTCTCCTATTACCATTACCCTGCACTCGATAAATATTTCCTTTTTAAGAGCCAACTATCTTCCAGACACTGTTCTAGGCTCTTGGTATACACCGGGTAACAGAAGAAACAACAATATCTGCCTTTGGGAAGCTGAAGTCTTTTGTTCCTCTTATCCTCCAAAGGGCAACAACTTTATAGATGCCTTGGCATGACAAAGACATGCTGTTCGTATAACAGGGGACAGAACCTGCTCTTAGGAATGGCAAGACTTGGGGTAGAATTAGGGGAGAGGGGTCTGCTTTCTTGTGAAGTATACTCCAAAAACTACTCTAAAAGATTGAATAAAATACCATATTTTCTGTGAGTGTTCTATTGCCTGAGAGAAAATTACATCAGTGAAGGATAGTTCCAGAGGGGGGAAAAATGATCCTAAGTGCCAGATTTCCCTGAGGAGTTTGGGTTGGGTTGGGGAGGGTCACGCAGGGCCTGAGATGACAAGGGAAAGTATGCGGGCACCTGGAGCCCAAAAGTGCAACACTAAAAGGAGCAGTAGGGACAAATGACCACCTGTAACCCCTCATGTGGGGAAAACATATGTCCCCAAACCTGTCCATGGTGAAAAGGGATGAGGAAGACTGCTAGATGCCTGGTAATAACTTTACTCAAGTTTTAAGAAAACCAATGAATTTACTAGTTTCTGATGGGCTATATGATTTTTTTTCTCTTTTCATCTCTTGGAGAGCATGTGTTTCTGGTAAGTAAGTTGGCTGAAGGCATCATCAGAAGATATAGCTTTAAGCTCTACCACCTTACGGTGTTGTTACCCTGGACAAATTATTTCACCTTTCTGATCCTCAGCCTCCTTGTCTGTACAATAAGTAATAATAGCACCTGCCTAAATTCAATATTACATGTAGAAATACTTGGTACATGATACAAATGCAAAACATAACAATTTCTTTTTATTCTATGGGTTGCCTTCAACTTCTAGTTCATAAAAATACATATACTGTGATTTTTCTCCTTTATTCTTAACTCTACCTAAAGAGATATGGTTAGAGAAATAAAGGACATCTTATTGTCTTACTGTTTATTTAGCACTAAGATCAAAATTTTCTTTTTATAAATCACTTTTGGTGTTTTGGTAAAAACTATGAGGCAAATTAGTATTGCTTGGTTACAAGGTTATCCATTTTATTTAAAGGTGCCTGCCTGATATGGTGATTAAATAATTTATGTTAGTGTTAATAGCATTAATTAGGCTTCATTTTTTTGCTAAAAGTCTCTAAGTCAAGATAAAGTGACTTACTACATTTGTAAGAGACATACACAGAGTGAATACATGCAAATATATTTTTGAAAAGTGATTTTATAAATTATAAATTGAATCTTTAGAACTTAATAAGGGTGCAGAACTTAAAGGAGCTATACTTAAAGGTTCTTGAAGGTGATGGAAGTAATTCTTAAAGGTGACAGGAAGAAATATACTCTACCCTGCCCACAGGTTCTGATAGTACCACCATTGAAAATCAGTGAATATACACTGATCGGAGTGTGGTGCCTAACATGAGATCTTTGCAATAACCTCTCAAATTCCAACCCCACTATCCCCCAGCTTTTCTTTAGGGGGGTGGAATGACTTAATGCCCAGGTATGTTTGGGAAGGCTAGAATGGAGATTTCCCTTTTGGAGTCTTGGAAGATAGCATTTTTACAGGCAGTTCCTCCTATCAGTTGATGTGGAGGTGGTATTAAAGGCACAGCTGGTCTTAGGCAGCTTCACCAAACCTCTCATGGACCTAGAATGAATGGTATGGTGGAGCAGCCTAATTTTTTCATAGTTTTGAGAAAGGCCCAAAAATGAGCTAAGAGAGAGCTGGCTGACCTGGAGGGGTCTCTTAATCAAAAGGAGGTGACATTGTTGTAGGTGGAGTGTGAACATGTGGCTGGGGAGCCAGATGTGAAGGCAGACATCTCAGAGAAGAATAACAACAACTGAAAACCAGATGGGTCTGTGTAAACCACAGCTGGTAGCTGTGCGGACAGTTCCCAGATGAGAACCATATGTCTTATTCCAATGCTGTGATCCTGCGTGAACTCACCAGCACTTTGATGCTACTCTGAGAAGGGTAGGGAAGAGGAAAATCTCAAACTGATGGTATTACAAACTGAAATTGAGCTTACCTGTAAATGATTACAAAAAGATATCGTCAATCGAGTAGAATAGAAGCCCAAGATTGAGATACAATTTAGTAATAGAGAAAGAGTAATTTTTTTCTCAAACACCTAGTTAGAGGCAAATGTGTAGTTCACTTTCCTGAAATTTCTCCTACATTTTTCTTGTCAGTATCTCCCAAACAGTTTTTTTGGAACACTAGTTCTGTTATATAATAGTAGGTGTTCTAGAAAAAGCAACAATGTCCCTGAGAAATAATTTCAGGGAAATACTGCATAGCATATTAAAAGTTCTAAGAAATCTTGCAAAAAAGAAAACTTTTCTGATTTTATTTCAGCTTATATTTCCCCAAATCATTTGAATATAAAACAATTTTTCTTTGTAAAACATCAATGAGCATCTTTGGGGAAACTGGTGTTCTGTGGGAATGGTTGGACGATTCTGTGTTCTGCATGTAGTAGCATATGATTTCCATCCCCTCCTCTCTGAATTAGAGCATTGTGTTTGTGATTGATTTGTTTCACTTTAAATTTATTCAGCAAGCATGTTGTGATTACCTACTATGTACCATATTTTATTCCAGCCTTTTAGAAACTTCTTTAAGCCTCATTAATGATTTCAACAATTCTTTCTTTCCTAAAAATTATATGTAATTCCGCCCTTCTTTATTTTACTATGTAGTAACATCATGGACTTTTGTGTGTAAGAAAATCAATTCATTAATTGCAGTTTCATTTTTAATATAATTCTCTAGTATGACATTATCCTCCCTGATGTAGAAACACAGTAACAAATATGATAATATTTTAAATAAAATATTACATAAAGTATCTACATAATAGGTACATTCTTTAAGATTTAACATAGCTGTTTCTTTCTATAGGAAGCCACCCTGTACCCATCCTCCACCCAATGACTTTGCCACGTGCCCTTCTCTGTCTCCCTACAATATCCTGGATATACTGCTGTCATTGTATTTACTGTATGTGTATTGCTTTATATTCCTGTTTCCTACACTATAAGATTTTCTTCTTGATGGCCAGGATTGTTGTGTTGATCAATGTATCTCTAGGACTTCCCATAACACCTGGCATATGGCAACCATTCAGTAAAATTCAATCTCTAAATACGTTTCTTTTTATAACACCTGAATTTCAATATATACATGTAACTTTGATTGATAGTAGACTGAAATTATACATAGTTGTTTTGGTCTAATGCAGAGAAGAGTGTCAGTCATTTTTGTACACACTCTCCTATCCTGCAGTTTTCCCTCTGACAAAGATCATGGCATAGTTTTTGGGAGAAAGAGCAGACTATAATTTAGGGAAATCATTTGACTAAAAATACAAAAAAAAATCCCTCTTCAGGAAAAATGCCATAGTTGTAAACAGTGTAAACAAGCTATAAAACTTCTTGTTACAAAGCAGCATATTCAGATATAAATCAGCAAGCTGAAATATTAACTTGATATTTATAGTTATGGTAATATCTGAGGATTTAGAGGCCCTTGGATGAAAGGACACCCTATTGAACTAGACATATTGATGAATCCCACTGTTGGCTCCTTCAATGAGAGAATAGTTTGATCAGAATGCCACAAAGCTGCCCACTGAGATATTACAGAGAAAAAAGTGGAGATTCATTAGTACTTTAAAGGTGAACCTGCCTAATGCCAATGACTTCCACAGCAGGATACTGTGGCTTATGTAAATGGATGTCTTCATTAAGGATACAAAAATATTTTGCAAATAATGAGAGGTCAGAGATAGTGATTGACTGAGTTTAACTATGAACTCTTTCATTAACATTCTACACTTTAATATCAGAGAATCAATCTGACCATGGAGACAGATGGAGGGGTTGGGGGAAGGATGATGCTTTACTGAGACCCCAATTCCTGCAAGATACTGGGTGATAAATCACAGACACATTTTTTCACAGCTAAACTTGTCTATAGATATTGTTGGCATCATTTCATAATTTGGCACAATGTACATGGGATTTATCACACGGGACTCAAAAGCTTGGGTCCTGAAGTTGGATGGACCTGGATTTCAATCCATGCTCTGACACTTGTTTAATAGCTCTGTGACTTCAGGCAAGTTACTCAACCTCTCTGTGCCTTATTATCCTCCCTTAAATAAGCAAAAGCTAATGCCCATTTCCTAAGTTAGTTGTGTGTTCAGTAGTCATTGAATATATGTGTTATTAATATCATGAATAACTCAGTCCATTCTGAAATACCTAAAATATTTACTTTATATGGTAAAATTATAATAAAGAAGAAAAAGTATGTGGTTCCAATGAATGTTAGACAAGATGAATAAAATAGAATAGAAAATACAGTAAGTAAATAAATCTTGTTGGTTTCATTTTATAATTTGGCATACTACACATGAGATATATCACATGGTATTTAAGAGCTTGGGTCTTATTTTGAATATAACAAAGATGTCATTTAAATAGTGAGAAAATCTGGGGTTATTAAATGATGCTGGGAAATTGGTTTTAAAAGTTGAATAAAAATTAACTTATATAGCTATCTCAGATGCTGGCTTAAAATAAATTCAAGATGAATGAGACCAATAATTGGATCCCAGTTCTAGATTCCCACATCTTTCCCATTGCCAAGGTAAAGACTACATTTCCAGGTTTTGTAGTTGAATTGGCTCTGCCCATCCTCCACTCATATGTTGAAGTCCAACCCAGTACCTTAGAATGTGGCTTTATTTGGAAATAGGATCACTGAAGATGTCATTAGGTAAGATGAGTAGGCCTTAGTCCTATATGACTGGTGTCCCTATAAAAAGGGGAAATTTGGGCACAGAGACATCCACACAGGGAGAACACATGAAGATGAAGACAGAGATCAGGGCAATGCTTCTATAAGCCAAGGAATGCCAAAGATTGCCAGCTAGAGACTGGAAGCTGGGGGCCAGAAGCTGGGGGCCAGACTCAGAACAGATCTCTTCCTCACAGCTCTCAGAAGGAACCAACCCTGCTGACACCTTGATCTCAGACTGCTAGCCTCCCAAACTGTGAGACAATGCATTTCTGCTATTTAAGTCACCCTCCTAGTTTGTGGTACTTTGTTAAGGCAGCCCAGGTTCCATGGCAGCTAGATGTGGTCATGTGAATGAGTCCCCACCCAAAGAACATGAGCAAAAGTATTGTGCATAACTTCTAGGCGGACAAGAAAGAAAGAAAGAAAGAGAAAGAAAGAAAGAAAGAAAGAGAGAGAGAGAAAGAAAAGAAAAGAAAAGAAAAGAAAAGAAAAGAAAAGAAAAGAAAAGAAAAAAGCTTTTTGCCCTGTTTTCTCCCTTTCCCCTCTTTCCTCTTCCCACAGGCTGGAAAGTAGCTGTTTCACTGATGAGCCAGCTTTGATTCTGAGATTAATAGGGGAAGAAGAAAATTAAAATGGAAAAGCAACATGGCGGAAAATGCATGGATCCTTGGAAGACTGCATATTCCAAACTGCTTAGCTGTGTTAGACCACTCGCCTGCCTCTAGAAGATTATGTGAGAGAGAATAAATTTCTATTACAGACTTTAAAGCAACTTTGTATTTTGGGAGCTTTGTGCTATACCAGTGTATTCTTTTCCTTAGGTGACACAGTAAATGAAAAAGATAAATGTGAAAAATGAAATAAAAATTAAAAGTTAGTGTTCATCTGACTATATGTATATGTAGCTTTAAAGCTAAAAGCCTATGGGTAAGAAGAACTTTTAAACATAAAAACAGATTAAAAAAATCAGAAGAGACAAGAAGGTTTCTATGTTTAACTACAAAAAAATTTAAATATTTTGCATGCCAAAACAAGGAAACTAAGTAACATAAAACTGGGGAAAACATTTGAAATATATGATGTACAAATGTTAGTTAATACACTATATTCTTAATCTACAAAAAAATAATAAAAACATTCTGCATGTCAACAAACTATAAAAGTGATCAACATCACAAAAACTAAAACCAGATATCAAGTAGGCAAAGTTAAAAAAGAAAACAAAATATCTACAATTAGCAAGGATTCAGGGGAACGTGCATATTCTCCCACACTGGTAGTAGGAGGCTAAATTGTTATCTCTCCAGATGGTTGACAATATGTATCAAAAGGCTTAACAGTGTTGTTCATATTCTTTGAACCAGAAATTCTACTTTTAGGAAATAATTTTAAGGACTTTATCTCAGAGTAATATAAGATGTATGTTCACATCAGTGTTATTAATAATAGCAAATGTTCAAAATATAAAGTCCAATGTTAGGTTTTATATGTAAAATGTCTAAGTGAATCACAGCACATTTCTGGGATATAAAATTCATGTTGTTAAAACAAACAAACAAAAAGACTAATGCCATAGAGTGTTTATAATGATTTATTAAGCGAAACAACAATTTATAAAGTAATAATGTACAGAAATTTTATGAAAGGTTACTATTGATTATCTTGCTGGTGAGATTATTAATGACTTTTTAACATTTTCTTTGCTTTTGATTTTTATATGTTCAAATTTTCTGCCATGAATTTTTGTAATCAGGAAAAAAATCTAACTACTCACCATAAAGAATGCAAAACCCACCCTCAATTTCAATTTTAATGTCACACTCAAGAAAGTTTTTTGTTCATTCACATAGCATGTAGCTGAAACTCTACAAATTATACATTTAAGAATCACGTAAACTACATCCTATTTGAATTTTTTATAGTAAGGGATAAAAATTGTTAACTTCTGAGAAGTCACAGCCTTCCTCCTCCCTCCCTTGGTAATATCAATCCAAAGCCTTAGAGCAACGCCGTCTTGTCTTCTCTCCTTGGCCCTGCGCTCTGAGCAGGAAAGGGCTTCTGTCTACCTGGACGCCCCTGAGAAAAGCAGTCAGGATGCTGCAGGCGCCGCCTTCCCAGGGCTTTCTGTATCAGGGGAGCTACACCCCAGGGCATGGTTGTCCCACAGTAGAATATCATGCGGCTGTTAACAAACCGAGGTAGGTCGGCTGTGCAGCCAAGATGAAAAAATTCCAACCTACTTTAGTAAGCACAAAAATCAGGTAAAACATATTATGTTTCCTGGGTCCCCATCTGTATAAAAAGGTATGTGTGTGTACACACATGCTCACATACACACAAGTTTAAATGTGAAGAGCACATCTCTACAAAGGGGGACTGGGAGTTTGCACACGGAGAAGTGGTCGACTTTCACCGTAAACCCTTGCGTAGGGTTTGGATTTTTCTCCATGTGTATATATAAGTTTAAAAGTAAAAAAAAAAGCAAACAAACAAAAACCTAATACCTATCTTATACATGGAAGGTTTTTGCCTCCCCACCTCCCCCCAGTTCATATATTGAAATTCTAGCCTCCAATATAATGGTATTAGGAGGTGGGACCTTTGGTAGGTGATGAGGTCTTGAGAGTGGAGCCCTCACGAATGGGATTAGTGAGCTTATAAAAGAGGGCGCCCTCACCCCTTCTGCCACGTGAGGACACAATGAGAAGACAGAGTGATCTATGAACCAGGAAGCAGGCTCTCATCAGACACTGAATCTATTGGTGCCTTAATCTTGGACTTCTCAGCCAACAGAACTATAAGAAACAAATTTCTGTTGTTTATAAGATTCCAAGCTATGGTCTTCTGTTATAGTAGCCCAAACAAACTGAGACAAACCATTAAAAAAAGGTAAAATATGTCACTATTATCCTAAAAATTGGGGCCATAACATTTAATAATATTCATGTTTGAAGATCCAAAATATCATCCCAAAAAACTAAAAATAGAGCCACCATATGATCCAGCAATCCCCATACTGGGTATCTATCCAAAGGAAAATAAATCAATATATCAAAGGGATGCCTGCACTCACACGTTTATTGCAGCACTATTCACAGTAACATGGATATGGAATCAACCTAAGTGTCCATCAACAGGTGAGTGGACAAAGAAATGTGGTACATATACACACGGGAATACTATTCAGCCATAAAAAATGAAATCCCGTCATTTGCAGCAACATGGATGTAACTGGAGGTAATTATGTTAAGTGAGATAACCTAGGCACAGAAAGACAAATTCTGCATGTTTTCACTCACAGTTGTGAGCCAAAATCTTGATCACAAGGAGATTGAGAATAGAAGGATAGATACCTGAGGTTGGGAAGGGTCTGGTGGTGGGAGCAGAAAATGAAGACAGCTTAGTGAATGGGTACAGTTGGAAGAAATTAATTCTAATGTTTGATAGCAAACTAGAGTGCCTATAGTTAGCAACAATATCTTGTATGTTTAAAAGTAGCCAACAGAGAGGACTTGAAATGTTACTAAGACATAGAAATGACAAATATTCAAGGTGATGGATACCCAAATACTCTGATCATTAAACATTCTATGCATGTAACAAATGCTCATAAGTACCTCATACATATGTAAAATATTATGTATCAATAAAAAAAATCCAAAATCTTTAAGTTAACTAAATTAGTGGGCATAACATTTGTTCAATCCTTCTTTTGGCAAGCAAGGAAGCATGTGGTTATTAAATGTCCCCTATAGGTGACACTAGATTCAGCATTCATGAGAAGCTCACAGTCTAGTGGGAGAGATGGATTTGTAAATAATTATTTCAAATACAAAGTTATTTTAAATATAATATATTTAATACATATAATAGAGGTTTATGTGAGGTGAGTGTAGGCATACAGGAAGCAGTGACTAATACTCCGTACAAGTCAGGGAGAGCTTCACCAAGAGTTGCCAGAGCTGCATTTTAAAAAGACGCATGCAAATGCGTCATTTGATGGGCACACATCAAATGATGGGCACACAAATGAGCAAAGGCCCACAACTGAGCACGGGCTACCAGGCAGAGAAATAGCCGGTGCAAATGCACCGTGCATGGAACAGAATGGCACAGGCAAGAAGTTGTTTAAGAATCAATACCATGATAGTCATGATGTGAAATATATTAAATAACAGCTAACATTTATCGAACAATCAGTATATACCAGGCACTGTTCTAAATGTCTCACTTGGTTTAACTCATTGAATCTTCACAGCAACAAAGGACAGTTATTACTGCAATGTTTTAAATAGGGAAATGGAGACTGGAAGAGCTTTCATATTTTGCCCAGAGTCACAAAAATAGTGATCGGTAGAACTGGAATTTGAATTCTGGTTTTCTGAGTCTAGAAACACTTTTAATCATTACTCTATACTGCCATCTGTGTAAAAGCTCATAGAAAAGTACAAACCATAATTTAAAAGAAGTCAGAAAACAGATTGAATCACTTTGCCATTATGGATCAGTAAATACGTAAATACATATTTTCTTTGTTGGACTGTTTTTTTTTTTTAAAGTGACATTTTTTTTCTGGTCTTAGGATTAAATCATTGAATATTCATTAGCTTATCAGAAAAAATCAGAAGAAACAAATTTTAAATCCTTATGTTTCCCCTCCATCATCATTAGTGGATAATTATTTCAATTACCCTTTAGGAAGCACTTTGCTTATCCATACTCAATGGAATTGTGAATCATTTCTTTAATTTGAAAAGAAAATCAAATCCTTAGAGTAAATCGTTCACTGCCACCCTTCAAAGTATCAATGATAGAAGGTAAACAAAGAACGGATGGTTCAGTGTGCTGTCTACCAGAAAGCTCTACTAACCGGTACATCAACCTATTTACAGGAAAGTAATAAGGATGATTCATAATTATATCCCTGAGGCTTTGTGAGTTCCCCAAATGCTTTTGAAATGATCAAATTTTTTTGCATAAAATGAATTCTATTGTATTTTAATTCCTTGAAAAATTTCCCTGCATGCAAGGTATCTATTAACCATAAAATTTGATTAACCCAAATATCTTCTGCCTTACCCACACCACATTGCAGTTGGCTATATAGATACCTTCTTCCATGTATTTGGAGAATTGCCAGGTGTTTCCCTATTCTTTGCAGAACACTGACTATTGATAAACCTTACATCTTCACAGCATAGGCATCATAGCCACGACTAATGATCTAGAGGGGTCCTCCCAGGCATACCTATTATATCCTAAATGCATCCATTTGGACTGACAGAAAATTGTCTGCATGGATTATGGAATGGTTTAGGAAAGAGAGTATTCATAAGTGCTTGCCTAATAGTTTACAATCCTGTATTGAATAGTTCATACACTAATTTATTACCCATGTCATGATTCAAATTCATATCTTAGAAGAGCTGTGGCCAAACTGTTTATTCATGTTCAGGAATCACATCAGCAGTGGGTTTTATAAGCCTCTTGGAATTTATTGTTGAACTCAATTGCGAAGTGATCAGTGCTTTGACAGGACATCATACTCTGTGAGTTCAAATCTATATTTTTGTCCGCGAGATCAAGTGTGTTGACAAATTTTTGGCATATAACCTCTATATTCTGTGTCAAGTGAGACTCTTGTCTGATGCTTTTACAAAGTACTTGTGAAATTGATCTTCCATATAGATTTTCTCATACACTCTTTCAATACCTGAACTTTCTCAATAGTACTTAGGAATCAAAAATCAAATCCTTTCAAAGTCTCTAGAGGGTCACATCTTCCAACTGCTTTGGAAACCATTAAACAGAACAAATTCACAGCCTCTCATGTGAAGAGGGATACTGGAGGAACGCACGAACCACCATGCATATGTTTGACTTTAACAGACCCAAAAGTTCCTTCACTCTCCTATAACAACTTTACTTCTGCAAATCTAGAGGGAAGCTTTGTTTTATTTGCATTTTCCAAGTTTTACTTCATGTAGAAATATTTAGAGAGGTAAGTATTTTGCCTGCCACATTCATTTTTATGGAGTAACTTCCATAAATTTTAAATTACTTAATATAATATTCTAATATTTTTCATCATGTAGTTTTTCTTACTTTTAAGCACAGTCCCATACATAAAAGTTAGAAAAGGGTCTATTACTTTTGAATCTGGTGGTGTATATAATGAAAAGGAAAAGTGGGAATTGGTCTGAGGTGACTATGCAAGGGTTAGAGCCATCATCTTTCAAATACTGATATTTGGACCCATTGATCTTGTTTCCTGAACACAGAGGGGAGACAATAATTAAAATTCATCAAATAACTCCTCCCCCTTCTTATTTATTTATTAAGCAAATACTGCTATGTACCTACTATTTTCTGTGCAGTACATAATGCTATTATTATTCTTTTTTGACTATATCTATTTTAAATTTTCACAAATAGGGATAATGGGAAATGAGTCCAGAATGTGGAATTTTTAATACTACTGTCAAAATTTCAGAGATACATTTATGACTTAACCATCATTAATAACAAGAATTTTGCATCAGGGCTGTAGAGAAAAGAGGCAATGTTATGTGAAATCAAAGAGTTTTGGAGAGCTTTCATAGGGTAAAAAAGGTTACATTTTCTCATTATACTGAATTTGGCATACTATGCACTTGAGATGTTGCAAGTTATAAAGTCTTAACTTAAAAAATGAAGACAATGCAAAATTTCAAAGAAGAACAAATGAAAAATGTTATGAAGTCTCATGGTAATGACCCACTGAGAAAAGAATAAGATTAATCTTTCCAAAAATGCATCAACATATGTGGATGAATAATCCATGATAATAAAGAATTGAGGTGGTGGTAGAAAAATAAAGAAGGTGTATTTACATTGGCTATCTTTGTATACTAAGTAATGCCTTTTACTATCTAAATGCACATTAAAAATCAGTTGTGATAGAAAATGTTCAGAGTATACAATTTTTAAAAATGATGTAGAAACAATGAAAAAGTTTGATTCTTAAAATCTAGTTTTTTAACTTACTGTTAGAATAGCAATATGTGTACTTCTGTTGATGCTAATTAAAGTTTATAAAATACTGCCAAATCTTCATAAAATTATGTTGTAAAATTGATATACTACACATCAGTCAATTTGGAAAATGACCCACAAATTAGAATCTCCTAAACACCCAATTAGTAAGTCATAAAGCATGAAATTCCACATCAATTCCATATATCAGCCTCTTACAACATAAAAAAAAATTCTGTCAGGTACTAAAGATATATATAAGGATAAAAATCATGGAAAGTTCTATAATTTTAAGGAAGAAAATACAAAATAGCATAGATTTATAAAATTTTTTCTGATTATTATCAGCCAACTTATTGGCAATGCAAATTCCACTGTCTACAGAGTCAGAGCTGAGAGAAAACATACTAAGTATAAACATATTAAAAATAAAACATCCCTAAGGTAATAGTAAACACATGAAAACCTGGAAAATATTTTTAACCTGAATAATTTTTTAATCTATCAGTCAATAATATACCTCAAAGTCTATAAAGGCCTGGCAGAGACTGGTTAGTTATTTCTTTATCAATATCCATGTTATCTCTTCTAGGTTCACTGGCAAATTTCATTACCCAGTATCCCTTGTGGTTGGGTGTGGTCATGCAACTGAGTTCTGGCCAACAGTGTGTGGGCAATACTCTTCTAGCCTGATCTTCCATATTCCTTTCATTCAAAGTGTGGCCAAATGTACAGGATATAGGGGGGAATTCCAAGGCCCTAGGAGATGGTAGAACAACAGATAGAAAAACGTGTCCCTGAATACTTGGAACAGAGGATGGACTGATTTGCATCAGACTGAGAACTGAACTTGAAATAACCTTTGTTTTGTTTAGTCATTAAAGTGTTAAGGATGTTTGGTACAAAGTTAACTTAACTTGATTAATACACAAGGAAAAGCCCAGGTTGGAAGCAGAGGTCACTTTCAGTATAAATTGGTAAATAAACTAACTTGCTTACATTGAATAATTTTGTTTTTAATAATTAAATGTGATTATCTGTTGAGTTATGTAAATTTGATTTCAAATTTCTATACACTGATCATACCTTAAATAAACCAATCAGGAATTAGAACAGTTGAAGCAGAATGTTAAGTAGGGTACTTTTCTGTCCACTTAGAATAAGAAGCAACTAATTTTTAGTGGCTAAGATAATGCAGTCTAGAATGGGACAGAACTTGACTATTATCCCAACTCAAGCAGTAACTAGCGATGTGACCTTGGACCAGCTCGTGAATATCTACAAATCTTAATTTTCTCCTCTGTAAAGTGAAGAAAATAATAGTACTTGCTTCACGGTTTTATGAGGATGAAACGTGGCAATCCATTTAAAGTGGTTGGTCTGCCTACCACATAGGACTCACTCAATAAGTGTTAGGACTCATTACTGTTATTGCTAATAAAAACTAATACTGCTAAACAAAGGTTGAAACTTTAAAAAATATACATGGAAAATGATAAAAATATAAAATTATTACTAAATTCTATGTCTTAGAAATTTTAAGTGATGACATTTAATCTGGCTAAGGTACACACTAAATGCAGAGATACAAAGCTCTCAAAAGTAAACTGATTCAAAGCAAAGTAATTTTAAAATAGATGGCAATGCAAAATTCAGCTGAGTGCTTATTCTGGAATAAAGACCTGGCAGCTGGATTAGCCATTTAAGTTCTTTTCCTTAAAGACAACTGGCTTCCATATAGGCTAATACTTCAAAGTGACTATTTAGCAGGTTGTCAACTTTAATAAGAAACATTTTTCACTTTGGAAGTCTGAGATTCATTATTGTCCATCAGGCATCCTCTTCTCATTGGCCCAGTGTTTTTAGGAAGCTAAATTAATAACAAAGACTTTAACAGTATCCACTGGGGGAAATGGACAGAATGTCTGGTTCTGGACTATAGCCATACAATAATAATATTTTTTTTAACTCTAGGAAGAATATTTCTTAGGTTCAGAGATGCACTAGATTCTCCTTGCGTTTTTTCAATTTATGCTCTCATCATAAATAACAGTATCATTATAATTATCCTGCTCATCATCAAAGAATTATTATGCATGTAATTGTGCATGGCATATAACCAATTCATTGAAGAAGCTTAACTGAGTAAGTTAAGTTACAAGCAGGAAGCAAGTTTATTTTTTCTCAGCCCTCCCCATTAAACTTGCTTTGTCAATTTTTCTTCACCTGTATACACCTGTGATGTATCAAACAGGTCCCCACAGCTTTTTGGCAGACCCTTAAGATCAGAGTGATTTGAACTTCATTTTACTTTAATAATGACATATGTGTCAAATATTAGTATCCATCCAATTGAAAGCTTCTACCTTTCCTCTGTTTCTCCACTGTGCTCTTCCAGTTATTCTCTTCCCCTCTCCCAGTCCAAGCACAGAACCGCTAGGTTAGATTTCTATATAGTGAGAGCAGCATGGGGGAAAGGAGGGGAAAAAAGGAAGTGAAAAAGGAAGCAAAGTCAGTAGCTGAAGGAAAGTAAGGGGGAGGGGGTGTGGGAAGCTAGAAAAGAGGAAAAAAGGGACAGGAGGATTGCTGGGCAGTGCTAAGAGACTGCTTGAGGAGAGAAGTCACGAATTTCAGGATAATCAGCAGAGTTATGAGTTCTTCTTCAGCTTCATTTAGTTTATTCTCTAATTATTTGATTGCATGACTCTCTAATCTATAAACTCCGTGAGGACCAGGGCCACATCCAGCTCAGTCACTACTGAATTGCCAAGTCCTAGCACCATGCTTGGACATACACATACACACACGCACACACACACACAAACACACACTAGATATATACTTTATATATATAAAACATATATATTTTATATATATATATATATAATGGCTAAAATAGCAATCTGACTTCCCAGAATAAAGATACTAATGGATAGATGTAGGATATAACTTATATATATATATCTTATATACATCTATTTTATATATAATATATATATTTACATATTCTATATACATTTCATATATATCATATTTTATGTATTTTATATATTGTATCTTTACAAATATATACATATATGTGTGTATATATATATATATATATATATAAACTCTGATTTTCCAGAATAAAGAGCTAAATATGCTTTATAATTCTCTAGATCTTCAGGATCTAGGGTACAGGGACCAGCACAACTGTCTCATGCCACTCATTAAAAAGCAAGTGTCTGCAAGGATGAAAAGAGCAACATAACTCCAAACCAAAAGGTTCAAGCCCTAAATCAAGTAAGTCTCAGCAATGCAAAAGTCAAACACGATTTGTGTGGGGATATTTCTATTCATCAGGGAAAGGGTAAAAGGGAAGCCAGGGAGGACACCTTCAGCATAATTCAGCTCATCCTGGATCACCACAGAGAAAGGATGTGTGTGTGTGTGTGTGTGAGCACACACTCACGTGCACACACGCACAGGTATGGAGCTCCCTAAATTGTGAAATCAAATGAACTAGCGAACTGATTGTAAATAAGCCAGTGTGGGGAAACACAAATCCGAATATGGGAAGACTTCTAGTACCTTTGAAGTTTGTTCTAAGGAAGTGATTTTGCTGCCTATTCTCTCCCCTGATCCCACAATCTCTCTTCCTTAATCTTTTACTCAGTAAATCTTTCTTTTCTCAACCATAGAGTAGAACATAATAATAAAGTCCATTTTTCCCCAGTGACTAAGAACGCACAAAACATACAAAGCTAAAGCTACAGCCTATGATATGGCACGTTCTCAAAATAATAACTCATAGAAGCTTTTGGTTTATAGAAAATCATTACCAGCTCTGACAGGACTTTAGTGAGTGCTTTGAGGAAGCTCTTATGGGAGGAACTAATGAGGACTCGGAATCCGGGATTAGAGCCTTTGCATTCATGAGCAAATCGGCTTTCTATTGCACCATTACTTTCCAAACAATAAAGAAAGAGATATTGGAAAGATGCTGCTGACAATAATGACACAGGAAATGCTTACGAGATGATATGCCATAACATATTGTAATCTGCTCTCCTCAGTATGTTTAATCATGCCATTCTCAACTTGGGAAAAATTAAGTGTAGGTTTCTGTCGGAGAACAAGGTGTTACCAATTTGAAAGATATAGTATGACTTATATCATAAGCATTTTTGAAAGACATAAGAAAGATGTATCTTGTTTTTTCCCATATTTGCTAAAATGTATTGGCTATTTTCTGGTTTTCAACATCAGGAAAAAAAAATTACTCCGTTTTTCTTTTCTTTTTTTTTCAAGTTCATGTCAAATAGGTAATGTGCCCACATTGTAACAAGCCTTCAGGGAGGCACATCCCACACATGTGTGGAACACCCAAAGCATATGAACTACAAAAGATCTAAATTACTCTTGTTATACTTAGAGATATGTATTAATGCTCTTCACACATTCACACACACATACACTCTCTCACCCACACACACATGTATACATGTACAAATAATTTATGGGCTAAGTATTTGAACCAATAACTAAGAACCAAGGAAAGTATTTTGAATCTTTTCAGAAACTGCTGTTATATTATTCGCTGGAAAGACTATGGATAAAATCATATATTAACCGCCTGATTTGCAAAAAAAAAAAAAAAATCCAGCAATTCCAGTTCAAAGAACGTTTAGACATTTACCACTGAATCTTTCTACTCACCACTTCCCAGCACAGTATATTGACTATTTAGGCCATCTCCTTTCAAACACTATTTGTGACAGCAATTGCCCTATATCACTGACAGAGACTATTCTCCATGAAGTTTTCTGGAGTGATTGAGATAAAAATAAAAATGTTTTGATATTTTCCCCCAGGAAAGTGCCAGTGGTTTCCGAAGCTCAAATAAGCTTTAACTACATCCCACAGAGCAACGCTTCATAGCGTATTATTAGTGTGATCAAAAAGGATCAAAACATATTTCCAGGAAGGCCTAAGTACCAGCCCACGTTAACCATTATCATGTGGACGTGCCATACGAGGTGCTCAGTTTCTGTGTGGGTGTCTGCCGTGAATGGCACATTTATTTCAAGTAAGATCTTTATTAATTACAACTAGAAAAACAAATTCTCATTCTCAAGATGCATTTTTACCTCCTTCGGAGTTTATGCTAGGTTCTCAAGAAAGAGCAGTAACAAAATACATGCTTACTCAATCCAGTGATAATTGAACCAGGATGACTCAATAGCCTCTTTTAAGAATTCTTTTGTGCTTCTCTCCAGAGAGAATGGGAACATGCTACAACCACCTGCTTCCTAGAAAAAAGGAAAATTCCTCATTTTTGTTCATTAATCTTGTAAAATCCACTAAAACCCTTCATATTATCAATATATACAGATTCCTCTGCTTCTTATCCAGTGACTCTGAGCTACTCAAAAGCACTAATCATCTGAAAGGTAATGGGGAAAGAACCCACCCCCTTACAAGAAAGGAGACATCGTGCACAAAACATACTAATTGTTAAATTATGGGTGGCTTGAGGTGGGGCATGGACTTTGAGTCAGATTGATCTGAATTCAAATCCTAACCCTACTTGTCACTACCTCTGTGCAACATGGGGCAATTTTTCAGTCTCTCCAAATCTCTCTTTATTTATGAAATTGGAATAATAACAAGTACTGCTTAGAGAGATACTGAGGAATATGAGGGACGTCTGGAAAGTATCCAGCCATGTAACCGATTTTGTTACATTAAAAATGGCTGGATACTTTTCCAGACAGCCCTTGTATATTTTATAACATAGAAAAGACTTGGACAAACACTAGGCTATCCTTAAATATCTGTCCTCTTCTTCTTTCTGGTCATATTATGGTATGTTTTTAATATTAGTCATTTCAGGTTCCATTGCCCTGAAGGTACCCAGGGTATATCAGTGTTTCAGGGGGAGCTGGCACTGGACATCAGCAATAAAGAGTCAAAAATTCATTCACCACCAGTAATTTATTATATTCAATAACAAAAAGACAGCTGCAGAGTGTTTTCTCATTTAGTTCTTTTGGTGGAGGATTTTCAATAATTCCTTAACAGAGGATTCCAACACAGAGATGGTAGAAGTTGATTTGAATTTCAGTGCCACCTTTGGTTGGGACTATTTTATTTTTTTTGCTGTAGATGAGTGATACTAGTCATTTGCTATGATCAAATTGGAGACTCTTCATAAACAAGAATTTAGATTCCTCAAAAGACAATTATTTAAATCCAGGGGATTAGTGTTATAATCCAAATCCCATGTTGGGGGACAAATCTGTTTCTCAAGTACATTGCTATAGTTCCTTCTATGGACTTTATGATAAGATATTTTGTGATTTTAGTTAAAACATACTGCCTTCCAAACACTGTAACTCTTTTGTTTAGGTTACCACATTTTTTAGTCAATTGAAAGTGTTATCTAACACTTTATTGGAAAACCAGAAGTGCAAAATGAACCCCGAGCACTCTTGTCACCATGGGAAATGCTGACGAGACACATTATATGCATTATATCTTTAAGTTGTTAAAAGAAAAAAAAAGTGTGTGGTTTTAAAAAATCACATTTGGGTATTAGGTGGTACTAGAATCAGAGAAATTCAGTGCTGAAAAGATATTTATAGAGCATCTAATCCAGCCTCCTTATTTTAGAGACAGAAAACCAGGATAAGATTACTTTGCCCAAAGTTATACTAATATATGCACAAATCTGACCACCCAGCACAGGGCAATTTTGAACTGGATCAATCAAAGTATGGTTTGTGAGAATCTAGTAGAGGAAATGGGGAGCTCTCTTAGAGCCTGACATGTATTTTCCGGGAATAAGTCAGGTTATTACATAAGAATTTAGGGTATGGTAAAAAGTGAAATAATTTAAAAGATGAACATATCATATGATCCATATTTATAAAATACACTCACGAAACCAAACACATCTATATATTAATGCAGATGCCTTGAAGGGCTGAGCACCGAGCCTGGCACATCATAGACCTGCGTGGAGAGAGGGGCGGTAAGCCCATGGAAGTTCTGATGTATACTGCTCAGCCCCACAAGGTTTCTCATTTTAAAAAGCACCGTGTGAGCAAGGAAAAGTATTACTAATGATAATAATGATTTAAACGACCCCATTCCACAGTAATGTCATGAAGTTGGAGAACAAAGAGGATGAGAGTCATTCCTCCCATCCCTGCTCTGCCAGTAGTTCTTTGCCTCTTCAATGTCCCTACCCTGGAGCTGATGCTAAGAGTTGCAGAGCAGCTGGTTTCTCATAAGCCCAGGATCTCACTGGCCACACCCATTTAGGAATCTTTGGCAGAGCAGCATCTCCTGGGCAGGAGTGCAGGGGGAGCGATTAAGGGAGGAGATGGAGGAAATGTGTGTGCCTGGAGAGGAATTAAGCTGAAGTTCCAGGAGTCTTGAGTCTTGGAGTCACTACTGGGAAACACAGAACTTTGTGAAGAAACTTGTGTCGCCATCAGTCCATGACATGGATATCGACACTTCCAGAATGCTTTCCCAAGCTGACATGAAATCCATTTCCCTTTGGGCTCCAGTTATATTTTGTTTTTACCTTGATTTAAGGTAAGGAGGTTTAAAATAACTGTTATCATTAACTTGCATATTTGTCTCATTACACCTTTCTCAAGCCTACATTTAACATAACAAATTCCCTGAAGCAAGCACGTGTCAATAAACATTGACAATAAAATCATATTTACTCCAATGACTTTGCTATTTTTAAGTGTTTACTTTCTAGGCCTATTTCAAAATTGTCACCTGGTATGTCTCTTTATTAATGTTCCAAGACTGCTCTTTTTGTTCTCTTAGGGTTGAATCTCTATTTCTCCCTTTCTTGGTTTACTCTCTTGCTTGAATGATGCACATACTCAAAAATTTCCCAAGGAAGGCATGTCGAAATGACTTTCCTGAGACCTCCTCTCCACTGATTTTAAACCATGTATTCTCTCAATAAGATAAAAACTAAAACAAATGTTAAAAAGTTGGGAATCATTGGAGCAGATATTTATTTTAAGGTATTGAATAATAAAGTTAAATGCAATTAAGTCATTGTTCCCTTTTCTTAGTATTTAGTGGAAAAATCTGATGCTTGTCTTTCATATTAATGATCTTTACTCTCTAGAAACTTTTAGGATTATTTCTTTATTCCTAGTATTGAGAAATTCAGTAACAGTTTTACTTGTGAATGCCTTTTAATTCCCAAATGTTTTTGCATTTTTTAATAATTTTTGATGTTTTAAAACTTTTTGGAAGTTTATTAGTTTGATAGAGCATGTCCTGGATTGATCCTATAAATAACTTAGATTATTCTACTACTGATCTCTCCCCTCACCGGGAGATTTCTTCAAGTTCATCTTCCAATGCTACTATTATTATTATTTTTTTATTTCAGCATATTATGAGGGTACAAATGATTAGGTTATGTGTGTTGCCTTCCCCCTTCCCCCCTAGAGTCAGTACTATTATTTTTTAAACTTTTACTATTTTTGTAAGAGCCATTTCTTTCTCTATAAAATGGCATCCTTTATGTTTCTGAAGATATTAATTTTAGTTATTTTGAAGTGTTCTGCTTCCTGTACTTTTTCTCTTTTCTCTGATTTTATTTTCTGATTTTGTTCTACTTTTCTGCCTTTCACATTAAGTGGTTTTTCTCCAATGTCTTAAGATTCTTGACTATCTCTTTACATTTAAGAGTAAGGTGCTAAAAAAGGAGGATTGGATCCCTTGTGCACATGGGCAGGGTTTACTGTCAGATGATTAAGGTTTTGGGTCTGGATGGCTCAAAGAACACTGCTAGCAGAAGGAAAAATACAATGTATTGTATTTCCTACAATACAAAAAATACATTGTATTGTAGGAAAAATACAATGAAAGGTGGCAAGAACAGCAGAAATAATCCTCCCACCTCCCCCCACAAAAGAAAAGAAAACAAAACATAACAAAAAAAATTAAAACAAACAAAAGCAGGACTAACCAAAAAAGAAATCCTGCTAGAAGGCAGGTTGGAGACACTTGGGGAAAAAAAGAAAAACAAAACAAAACAATAGTATAATATCTAACCTCTGTCTATAAAGATCTATACATATCTAAGGTGCCATTTCAGGAGAATAGCTCTTTTGCTAAAATTACTAAGGCAATAAATAAAAATGTCTTTAATGGTAAATTAATCACAAGGATGCTAAATTTTTATGATGGGTCATGCATTTGTACTGTGTGCACAAGTTTCGTAGATAACATAATACATCATGGACTAATCAAAGGGACGAGGAAGGAAATGGAAGCTGCAACAGCTTCATGAAGGGGGAAGTATGAGCTGGCCTGTAAGAGACTATTGGAGTTGACAAGCCTCTGGAGGCCATTCACATGCACACTATCATGGTCTAAAAAAATAGATTTGCACTCAATGCATAAGAACACAAGACCTTTGCAGTGGCCACTAGAGAGAAAATGTCAGATAGGCAAACCGTGGCAATAACAGGCCATGTGTGAAGGCTTCCTGTGTGTATTCTGAAGACAAGGTGAAGAGAATTGTCCTATCACCATATTTATGCATTGTACATATGTGCACTTTTTCTGCAGAACAATAGTGCTTCTCAATAGATTTTTATGCAAAAAGAATGGCTGCAGATACATGAAAAATAATATAGAAATACACATTTGTACATCTTTATTCAAATCAGTACAATAAAAGTATAATGTAGGTAAGAACATGTAAGTGGAAAATGATTTAACAATATTGCATGAATAGATTCATATATGCTGAATTTTTCATTGTTAGCTGAAATGTAAAAATAATTAAAAGTTTCTTTAATTTGAACAAAATTTGGTATATGCAGCATTCAGCAGGTTCTGAAAAATAAAACATGACCCAAAGGACTCTTTTTTAAATATGAGATTTAGACCTTATCTCATAATAATTTTTTATTTCCTCTTGATTTGTCATTTAAAGCCTCTAAAAACCTCATCAGAGTACTGCATTTTCTAAACTCTACTATTATCCTCAACTTGAAATAAAAATACCTAGAATTTAATAAATTCTGGGATAGATGGTCCTTTAATCTCCTAATTAAGGACAAATAATTTAATTTTGCTTTCATTTGCTCCTTGATGGAATGCCAATTTGAGATGCCTCATTTTATCTGTCCTCTTTCTCAAGAAGCAAAATATTTACAAAACCACTGACTAGTGAAATGTTTCAAATGGGAAATCTCGTTAGGTAGACGCACTGTTATAAAGGGGAAACATCTACATTCAAGTTTTACATATTTGTTTACTAGCAAAATAAGATGAGATAAACAGAACACACAGCAAGGAGCCTAGGATTAAACAAAATAAATCTCTCTTGACTTAAACCTAATAACTTGCTCCAAAAGCTCTCATAAATTATTAGCTTAAAAATCATTCAATGTGTCTGAAACGTAGTACGTGTCACTGATGTACTTGAAGTTCACCTAAGAAACTGTATCATCAAAATGTGCCGACAAAAACTGCCAGCAGCGATGCCACCTTGCAATCAATCACATATCTGTTGCAGAATTATAAAGTGTCTGAGAGCTATAATTTCATCTGCTTCTAGCTGCATATCATTTAAAACTTCATATTCTCATGCAGAAAGAAAAAGTAAAAACATTTGTCAGCGCCAGTTCCCTCTTTATGAAGACCCACCGTTTTCACAGCACCGTCTGGCTTCCTTATTTTAATTTGTGTTTTAGGAATCATTTTTTTTTCCCATGGACTATGTGCGGTACATAGTTTATGAACACAGTAGTATAGTCAATTCTCAATTATCTGTCTGAATGGAAGCCTAAGGTGGTACTGATAATCCAAAATCACTTTATATTTGACTTTAGAATACATTATGTGAATTTTCCCTGGGAGGTTTACCTTCCTGCTAATGCTTTGCTAGAACTAATATTAAAGTATGTTTGCATTCCTTGAATGCGTGCCAACTGACAGCAGTAGGGAGTAACCCAGAAGTGGGTGGCAGGGGTAAGTCAGACTGAAATTAAACGTTTCTAGGAAGAATTGTCGATGTGAGTTTTTTAAATATGGGTAATTGAAAGTTGGTTACATATGAGTTGTTTTTTTTTTAATGCTTAAGGAAAAAAAATTGCTTTGAAGTATTTGAATGCAAAAGACTGTATTTTAAAATATTAAGCAAAAGTCAGATTTTCATTTTAGCCTAACTTGTTAGCTATGGATCAGAAATTCATTTATTTTTAAAACAGAAAATATGTGACACTCTTGCAAGTGGTTATTTATAGTTACAAATATAGTATTGTGGAATAGATATCCCTATATAATTTTTACCTCAATATAATGTTTAGAAATGGCTTACTATGATTGATTATTAATAGTCAATGTTTTAAGTATTATTTGGCATGCTGGTGTGTCAAAATTAGAACTAAAGGCAATAATGAATTAATCTGCCCAATCTATTTTAAAAAATTAAACCATCTCATTGACTATTCCCTTTCTTCATTTCTGTTCTCACCACACTTTTAAAAACTGTGTAAATATTCAGTTGAATGAGTGAGTTGACTGATGTGCTTTTATGACATCCTGAAATTTAAATTTCAGAAAGATAAGATCATTTTTTTCTATATAATTTAAACAGAATATATAATTATAGTAAGTATTTAAAGTACTGTGTTGTTCATTTATTTGTTGATATGACTTTAGTTAAGAAGGACATATCAGTTATAGTCAACCAAATATGGCTAATGTTGGCATTTGTGCTTTATCAGCATAATATGAAAACACTAAAACCTGCTTAAAAAATAATCTCTCTATTTCTCCGGGAACCAGGTTGAGGAATTGAGGTGCCAGTTCCTGTTTTATAATTGATACCCACCTATGGGTTGGATTTATAAGATCTGGCACTAGGCCAGTTCAAGTCAGGTCTGACCTGTAGCAGGTGGCTGACAAGAGAATTTAGCTGGGAAAAGGTAGGTTCAAGGCAAACTGAGCAAGCTGGTCACCTTGTAGAAAGACATCCTTCAGAAATTAAGTCATAAAGAGCTTTGGGCTGAGGAATCAACTCCTTTGATACGGTACTTTGAACAAAAAACTGCTCAGACAATCCCTAAATCCCTATCTTAAGGTCTTTTCTCTGTCACCTATTTCTGTATCTTCTTGTCCTTCTCCATTCCCCCCCTCCAACCCATTATACTTTGTGTTTTACAGGAGACCCTAATCTATCCAGAAATCTCTGTACTTTTGGTGACCAAAGATGCTCAATCTCAAGCTGGAAGAAGGCCAGGCTTTGAGCTAAGACTAATGAAGGAATTTCCGGACAAAATGTGGGGAGAGAGAGAAGAAAGAAGATAGTGGGGCATACAGTTCATGAGACAGAATCTGGAGAAAATATTTGGGGTTTGAGCTCTTCAGGCACATCAAATTTTGTTCCAATTTGATAAGAGATTTTCTGAAGTTTGTTTTCATAATTGCTCAAATGGATTTGGGTGTAGTTGCTAGTTGGCTGGGATGGAAAGGGAAGGAGAGAGACTAGGTAAGATACAGAGACTAGGGATGGGGTGAATCAATTCGATCAGTAGGCAATGTAAGGGATGGTGGCAGCCTTGGTGTGCTTCAAGGATTGGGAAAGGCCTTTGGTATTTTTGAATCATGGATGATACAAAATAACCCACAGGTAGTCTCATCCCAACCCTAACATGAAAAGATATTTGAAATTTGCTATGAAAAGAGGATATACTTTGACTTGGAGATCAAAGGCTGGAGACCTTAGATGTGCTCTTAAATGAATTAATTCTTCTGCTAGTACTGGACTAAGTCATCTAAATCTAGGCAGAGCCAGTTAATCTAAATTTTTCCAGGTGAAATTAAAACCGGGAAGTTATTCTTTGTTCTGTCATTCAACATATCCCTTTCATCTACAATCCTGTTAGTTCTAAATATATCCACTTCTCTCCAACCACACTTCTCTTTGCCTAATCTAAGCTACCACTATCTCTTTTCAGAGCAACTGCAATAGCTTTTTAACAGGCATCCTTACTTCTATAATTCATTCCTCACAGAGCTGCCAGTGTTCCTTCACAAATATAAATCAGGTCTACTACTCAAAACCTTTAATAGCTTCCCAATGCTTCTAGGTTAAGATCTAAACTTTCTACTATGGTCTAAGAGACGCTCAATGCAGGATTTAGATGCTATTTCTGCAAATTTGCCTCTGACTGGCTAGCTCACTTCTGAGTATTGTTTTTCCATGTGCCTGAAATGCTTTTCACGTAGTTCTTTGAGTATTTCATTTTCATCTTATAGGCCTGCACTCAAAAATTACTCCCTACTTTATTTCCTTCATGGTGTCCATCATAATATGAAATATCTTGTGACTTTATTTTATTATTATTTGTTGTTCCTAAAATTTAAGCTCTAGGAGAGAGGGGCTTGTAAGTCGTCATCTCTGGGCCGCTATAGAATGCCCGCTGTGTTGTTGATATTCAACGAATGATTGTTGAATAAATGCATCAAGGTGGCATCTTTCCATAAGGATCCACCTTTTGACACCGAGTATCAAACTTCTAATTTGTATATCTAAGCAAACAGTCGATCTGACACTAAGGCATATAGGGAATAATTAGCAGATCTAGACTGTGATCAAGAACTGGAGGCCTAAATTTGTTCTTAGAGTAAAATTATCTTTGATGAAAGTCATCCTTAAAGCAACTATGTTGCTTGGTAGAAAATGCTGAGCTTCTGAGTGTTCTGGAGTATCTCTGTTCTGATGATACACCCCTGCAGTTATCAACCCAGGCATTGGGGTTCCTGGAAAGAGGGTAGTTAAGGATAAGATGAATAGGGAAGTTGTGGGAGGGTCATCTTTGACATCTTGCAATTTGTTCTTTCTTTTATGTGCGGCGGCAATTTCTTTGCTGAAGGATTGCAGTGGTATTATTACCGTTAAATGTTCTTAACAGAGGGGTTGGAATTGCCAAACCATACACAAAGGCAGAGAGTTCACTGACTCATCGTGGACTAAATCGATCAGTAGTAAATGTAAACTCAAGAGCAGGTGTTTATTGAACTGATGTTTAGTGAATTTTGAGTAGCTGCTCAATTGTTCTAGATTTTGAACTTTAAGCATAAACATTTTTAATGAATTTCTCACTTATAAGCATTATCAAACAGGAATTTTTTAAATAAACTTTTTATAAGAACAGTTTTAGATTTATAGAATTATTGCAAAAACATTTAATAGTACAGAGAGAGTTCCTGTATGCCCACATCCAGTTTCCTGCAATAGTAAGGTAATTTTATTACAATTAATGACTCAATACTGACACATCCCTATTAAGTCATACTTTATTCAGATTTCCCCAGTATTCCTTAATGCCCTTTTTCTGTTCATCTACGATACCACATTATATTTAGGCTTCGTGTGTCCTTCGGCTTCTCTTAGCTGTGATAGTTTCTCAGTCTTTATTTTTGACGACCTTGACAGGTTTGAGGAGTCCCGGTCAGGTGTTTTGTAGAACTCCCCTCCTTAATGGAAATGCATCTACTGTTTTTCTCATAACTAGACTGGGATGATGTGGAAGAGCACAGAAGTAAAGATCCATTCTTACCATAAAGCAAGGGCACATACTATTAACATGACATATAATTGGGGATGTTAACCACAACTTTGGGAGAAAGTCACTGCATACAGCCTACACTTAAGTGGGGAATGATGCTCCACCTTCATAAGGGTGGAGTATCCACATACATTATTTGAAATTTTTCTCCACAAAAGATTTGTCACTTATTCTCCATTTATTTATTACTTATTTAATCATTTCCTTATATCATTATGGACTCATGGATATTTATTTTTATGCTTTGAGATATAATCCAAAAGTACTTTATATTACTATTTTATTTTGTTGCTTTGATAGTTCCGGCTTGGCCACTAGAGATCATTCCCTTGGCTCTTTCAGGCCCTTGCCATGTCCTCATCCTAGCATGCGTTTTGTTTTTAGCATCTCCTTACTTTCTGGCACTACAAGATGCTTCAGACTGATTTTTTATTATTTCCTACTATAGTTCTAGAATGGGTCATTTCTCCAAGGAGCTCTGGTTCCTTTTCTTGGAAAATACTAGAAACCAAGATCTGAGTGGTTGGTATTTCAAGCAAGAATTTTGATAAATAATTTATAATATGCCCCAGTAGCTATATTTATAAATAAAAAAATAAAAATCCACCCTGAACTATCATTTTAATATTATCAACATTTTTATAGGCCAGCTATAGAAAAAATAAGAATAATTTCATCATACAGTATACAGCAACTAATCAATGTTCATTTTTGATATAAAAATCTAGGATTGTGGAAAGAAAAATTAGTGACATAAGAGTAAATTTCTCTTTTTTGCTCATGTAATGCCCTTCTTCATTAACCAAATATACCAATTATTTCCCTATTTCTAAGATCTGGGACATGTCAGTTCTTTCTTTCTTTCTTTCTTTACTTCTTTATGTATCTTAAGAACTCAAATGAATAATAACAACTAAAAAGTTTAATATCACTGACATTGATTTTCAGAGGAACAAACATTAAATTTTACTGACTGGAAAATATTTATCTTATTAAGAAGAAACAATTTTATGTCCTTGCTTTGCTTCCTTGTTATTTATAAAATGAGATCTTCCCTTTCCCTTAAAATTAACTAAAATTAATTTTAAGAATGCATAACATCCTCTGCCATCCATTAATTTGCTTTAAATAATTTTGGCAATTTTTCAAATTTTAACCATACCAAGTTAAATTTAATTTTAAATATTGTCTGTAATAATTTTTATACAGAGTTGAAGAACCTCTGGGTAATTAAAACTTTATTTAAATTATATTGGCAAGTTCAACTCCATCAACACATTCCCTCCTTTTTTGGTTTCCCCAATTGGTAGGTTCTTCCAAAGCAAAAGAAAAACTTTAAAAGAAATAATTTGACATTATATGGCAAAAAACTCAGGGGTGACACAGAACACAGTCCTGCTAGGATGACTTGCTGGGTGTGGACAGTACAAACGGAATGACAAGTGTTGGATTTTGGCCTATTGATGGGACAATATAAAAGATTTATATCCTTCACATTAAGTTGTACATAAAACATCCTAGTTACTACTCACTTTTCCCCAAATAGTGGAATAAAAAAGAAACCAGTTGGTTTTGTATAATTTTGATAATTAAATAGCTAAACCACCTAGATTATACTTGTTATTGTGTTCATTCAGGATTTACTTAGAATGAGGACATAATGATTCACGGTCAAGATTCAAGAAAGGCAAATGGCAAGAAAAGCTCCTTCTAATTCTGTCCCCTGAAAGGTGTAAGAAAATGAACATCCGAGGGAGACCACGGAGAATACTCCCCGGCTTCTGCCTCGGTGAGCTCTGCTCCCCAAACAGCTGCAACTCCATGATGGAGCTCATGCCGTATTAAATCATGCTTGGGCTCCCACAGACACTATACATGCACATTCAGTTTGCTGATCTTGGCTTAGATGTCACTTCTTCCTAGAAGCCATCGTGGAACAAAGTCTGATAGGTGTTCTGGACACATGCCTCATGGTGCCCTTTTGTCCCTGTGATTGTTTCTTCACTCTCTCTACCACCCGTCCTGTCCCCCTCCCCACCCGTTTGCAGAGTACGCCAATATTCATCTCATTCACTTTTGTACTCCAAGTGCCTGCCAGTGCCTACTAGTCACTTAATAAATATATTTTTGACCGGATGGATGTTCAATGAAATGAATGACTTAGTGAGTAAAAGAATGAAGGATGTAAGCTTATTCTGACCATGCTTGCTGCAAGCTACTTACTAATCATGTTGTGAGAACAGACCAGTTTAATCCATTTATGAAAAAAACAAACAAATATGGTAGACAACTGATTTATAGTGCATTTTTAACATTTCAAATATTATTATTTCAAAATACTGGTAATATTTCTCCTTGGTATCCTTATTCATTTCTTGGAAGGGCCAGCCATTATAACTGAAAATATGCTTCCAAATTTTGATTCTTCTAATTATAACACACAATTATAAAACAAAAAATTCACTAAATATATCAATGTCTTCTCCATGCCAAAGCCTTCCCAACCCCCCACCCCCAAATATACAAGGGGTCTGTTTCACATTCCTAAAGAAAAACAGATTTCAAGCAGTTTTACTATTAATAAGCACTTACCTATAAAAAAAATAGTTATGAATGTGTAACTCTTGGTAAATTAATGCAAATACAAGATTTTGTCTTGGCAGCTTTGGTTAAATTTAGTTTTTATGTCACCATAACTAGGAAGGCTGAGATATGTGGTGATAGAAAACATATTTTCTTAGCCACTCTCTCCTGTTAGTTATGTGACCTTGGGGAAATTTCTCTGATTCTTTGTTTCCTAAAACAAAGTTAATAACATCCACATCACCTGGAGGTTGTCTGTTACTAATTATTGTAGCCAAAGCTGCTACCATAGTGTTTGGAATATAAAATATGCTTAGTGACCGTAGCTGTTTCCTATCCTCTTTTCTCTGGCTGCACTTTGAAGTAACACACAATTATAAGATCTTTTAATCAGTCTTTTTATTAATTCAGACTGGCCCTTATTTCAATGAGTTTGAATTAGTGGGGTTTACTGACTTGTACATGCTTTTACTAGGTCCCTGTAACTTCCTCTCCTCTAGCCCATCCACACTGATAAATTATAATGCATATGTGGTAGCAGAATGTCTCATGTAGAAGCTCTTTTCAGAAAATACTTGGCCGAATTCCCAGGGTAAACTGTAGTCATAATGGCAATATAAAATTCTGACTTGACCATTGAACCGGGAGTCAAAAGACTTGAAAGTGATTTCTAACTCTGGTGTAGACTCTCTTTCTTAATCAAAGCCAACCTTACTCTGCCATAGTATTTCGGAAAAGGTCATCTTTCTCTGCCTCTTTGGGAGGAGAGTGGGGTTTATAAAGGACTTTGAACTCACTTAGGAAAGACAAATATAAACATATAAAGTTTTATTACCTTTAAAAACAATTCTCTTTACTCGTTAAAGGGAAGTCTTACTTTATCAGTAGCAGTTGACCTATCTGGAGTTATTAAGTTGATGAAGCTCTGATTAAGGTTTTATGAGGCAATCTGTAACACAGAGCAGAGTTCACCAGGGTCCCTTCCTATTTCCTCATTCCATATTTCTCATTGCAAATTAATTCTGTACTTTCATGAAACACTGCCCTTTCTAAATCCAATGGAAAAAAAATTCCATGTGCCTACCATGTAAAGATATCCTTTACTGAATAATTCCGTGCACTAGAACCTACCAGTAGAACAGAATAATGGAAGCTATTTTAAAGATGTATTAACTCCTAATGCTACGGAGTGTGCTAGAAGAATCAAATTACTCAATGGTCCAGATGTCTAAAGAACTAATGACACGGCAGATATAAAGAAAGTGACCACTTCCTCATTGGAAAGATGAGGATTTATTTCTAATTTTACAGTTTCTCATCAGACTGCCTGTGTCCCAAATGGCAAGGAGACATAGGATGAAATGCCTTTTTACGTTTGATGTGACAATTATCTCTGACTCTGATGTACATATTTTTTGAAAATGTAAATCTATAGTGATGAAATTCTAGAATGCTCTTCTCTTGGAGGCACTGAAGTGATGTCATCTCAGAGAGCGTGGGCAGAATTTGTCATTTAAGATGAGGAAGAAGGGAGAAGCTCTCTCAGGAGATATGAATTATTTCTGACCTGCATGATGGCTGAATGTTGTGATTCCTCCTCTTGCAGGAACAGGAAGTGAAGAGGCCATCCAAAAGACAGTGGAAACTTTAAAATGGGGAACAATGGGCATCTAATTGATGGAAGTGGAAAGACACTGATGCTAAATAGGCAGGATGCTAAGACTGTATTGACGGGCACCTATTTTACACCAGGAGCTGTGCTAAGTGTGTGGGATTCAGTAGCAAAGAAGCCAGATACAGTTTTTGGCTTACATTTCATAAAATCTCAGTGGGCGTAGGAGGCATACTGCAAGTAGTTATACATCTATAATAAAATGTTCAGTGGAAAATTTTTATTATGGAAATATGGCTAAAATCCATAGCGGAGGACTGTAAGGGCAAACAGCCCTCATTTTAAAAAACAGCCATCAGGAGCAGCCAGCAATTAGAGTGAGACTTCCCTAAACCCTCAGGTTTTATAAGGGCTTCACCCACTGTATGTAAGGAGGGAACCGGGGAAGGAAGTGGGTGGCTGGAGTCTGTTCGCCTGTGGGGAATGCAATGTTCACGTGAGAGAGGTTCCTCCTTCCCTCTACAGTGGAAGAGCCAGAGGCGTTCTTCCCTCCAAAGCAGATAGATGTTAGCGTGACTCGTGCATAAAGGGAAGACAGGCCTTCCATTTTCTGGGTCAGATATTTATCTGGACAATAGATTTGATGATTAATTATTAATCAGTTGACTTATTTATTTACTTATTCAAACTAAATATTTACCAAAGGCCTATGATGTATCTGCCGGGTATTATTTTAAGAACTGAAAATATCGAGATATATAAAGCCAAGTCCCTGGCCTCCTGGGTGGTTTATTTTTTTATGTTTGTTTATGTTTATGTGTTTGTGTATATGGTGTGTAGAGACAGACAATAAACACTTATATAATATGTCGAGTAGTGATAGCTATTACAGAAAAACAAAGCAAGATGAGGGAGCGGGAGGGTTGACATTGAATGCGGGTGACCGGGGAAGGCTTCTCTGAGAAGGTGGTCTGTGAGTGGCGCCTGAGGAAGCAGGAACTGAGCCGGAGCACATACACTAGGGGAGCGTCTTGGCAGACGGAGGAAACAGGCAGTGTGTGGGCCCCAGGCCGGGACGCGATTGCAGTGTTTGACACGCCCTGAGAAGGTCACTGTAGCTAGAGCAAAGTAGGGGCAGACCGGGTGGCAGAATTGGTGAGGCTGAATCACTTGGCCTTAAAAGCCTTTGTAAAGAATCTGCCTTTTACTTGGAGTGAGACGAGAAGCAGCCATATAAGTGTTTTGAGCAGAGAGGTGATGTGATCTACCTTTCATTATGCTTATTATGTAAATATAGACTGTAGGGGCCTAGGATGGCAAGGGGAGATCAGTTAGAGGCTATCAAAAGAGGCTAGGAGAGAGATGACATGTTGGTCATCACCCTGACTGGCCTTTAGGGCTGTTTGAACTGGGGACAAGGGAACTGAGGGGTGATAGAGTGGAACAGACTGCATGACAAATATTTGGGGCTGTGGCAAGGTTACATAAGTCCCCGAGGGGTGACATGGACACAGCAAAGCTCAGCTGGTATTGAACACCACCAAGCCCGACTCCCAAGAAAGAAGGTCGGGAAGCTTCAGCAGCAGGTGGCAGAGGTGGCAGGTGAAACCCTGTCCGGCCCTGACTGCTGTGCTGAGAAAAGAAGAGGTGAAACCAGAGCTGGGACATCTGGGGACTCTGCAACCAGGAGACTCTTCGTGGCCACTTAAGACACCCACATAGTCACCCCGTGAGAAAACTATTAATAGCATTTGGAGTCATGCCACACAAGAGACATGGGCAGCCACCTAGGACAAGCCAGACAGGCTGACATTCCCCACAAGGAGGTTGCTAGAGCTATGGCGGCTGAGGAGAGGAAAGCTCACCCTCCTCTCTGGCCTTGTCCTCTGGAAGTGCTGGAGCCCTCAGAAGAGAGAAGGGAAGTTTTGAATCAGATATGAGATTGAAAGTTTCAGGGAAGACTGGTCTGAGTTTTAGAACCTGGAATGTAAGTTACAGGACCTGCCTACTCACAGACTGGAGAGAGGGAGATTCAGCAGAGCCAGGGGGGAAAACAGTGAATTGGGGTGGGGGGGGGTCTCGTTTACCCACTCCAACAAGGTTTCTGGCCTAAAATAATCCGTGTAGTGAATGTGATGAAGGAACATGGCCAGGTACTCTGGCAATATAGCTCAAAAAAGTCTTTCCTGTTCTTTGCAGTCAGGGAGGCTTTCCCGAGAAATCAACACTTAGGCTCAGACCAGAAGACGTAGTAGACAGCGCTACCGAGGGGAGGAAAGCACAGTCAGAAACAGCCAAGTTAAAGGCACCAAAGCAGGAAAGCAAAGGTATTGGCGGGGGTGGGGAGAGACCATAGGGAAATGACCACTAAAGGAACTAAAAATGTCTTAGTTTAAAGTGTTATTAATATTTTCATCGCTGGGCTCAATAATTGGCTGGTATTTATATTTGACCACTTTGAACAAGTTCAGGCTTCTTGGTTTAGGTTTTATACCAGTTCTGAAAAGATCTTCCTTGTAACTCCAAATGTCCTGAATGCATTCCTTTTTATAAATCTGTTGCATGTCTATTAATTTGTTTCCAAGTTAAAAGTAACCAACTAATTCCTTCTAGCCTTTGGGTGAATCTCAGAATGAGTTGGAGTATTCACTGGATCCACTGTGATCTGATTGAATTAGTCATGTTCCAGGGGTCTGGGTTTTGTTTAATACAGGTTTTCATCTGTATCAACGATAACACGTGGTTAAAGTTGTCAATGATAATGGTGAACTCAAGATAGGAGTTTCTGCCAGTGGATCCGACAAGGAAGAGTTTGGAATAGAGGAGAGAATGAGAAAGAATTGATCTGAGGGAAGGTCTATCTATCCCAGAAAAATTAATGGAAGATTTTTTTAAAAGCTTAATGACAGAGATATCAACATGCAAACAAGTTGTTCTGACAATATTTCAGAAATGCACTGTGGGTTAGGCAGTAGTTCACGGCTATCTTGTACCTAGTGTGGAGGGGCCAGTTAGAGAAGAGAGAAAGGGTATGAGGACAGAAGGGCCCCCAAAGGAATTTCATATGCCAGTAATGAAGTTCTGGGGGGTCCTTTCTCTCCTCAAGGGGGCCTATTAACTAGAAAACCAGTCAATCCTTGAAGGACCAAGGGAAGGTATGGGGATGAACAGGAGGGCAAACTCTGACCCTTTCTAGAGGGTGACTGATCATCCACCCTGCCCATATGAAAGCATTTGTACATGAGTGAGTGAGCTTTTTTGTATTGTAGTTTGTGATATTCTGTCTTTCAAAATCAGAATCCTGTATCCACAATTGAGTTGGGAGGTCATGGTGGTGTGGGTACTGTTTCAAAATAAGCCAGTGGCATGTAAAGTCTTTACTCCTGAGCAGGGCTCCTGGCCTGAAATACTCCTCCTTTTTGACCTAGTGGGCTGAGCTAAACCATAGGGGCCACATTTATTCCCTTGCTTTAGTAACCAGAGAAGGCTTTGAGTAGCTGGATCCTTGCTCTGCCCTTCAGGGTCCTCCCCGGATGACTCTGAGTCCTCTAGGAGCAAAGGACTTTTATTAGGGGAGGTTACCTCTAGTCTAAAGACTTTGGCCACAGGTTCTCTATCCTAAAACCCTGAGTTGAAAAGCCATTTATTCACGTTTGTGAAATGCTATTGGTAGTTTAAATACATAAAGGGGTTATAGAGAGAATTTTGAAAACATAACAAAGTCTCTCATAAATCCTTATAACACCTAAAATAATTTTAATAAAATCATCAAAGATAAAGAGTTTTATGAACAGAATGTTCTCAAAATGTATAAGAAGATGCTGAAAACAAATTTTTATACTATAAATGAAATAAATGACAGCCTAAGAGTAGGGTATAAAATTGTAGCACTTGAAAAACTATATAACTACTAGTAATCATTCTTGTAAAAAAAGAAAAAGGGTACTAGAATATAAAATAAAGGTTTCCTCCCCCGTCTGGTGGCTTTATAAAGCTCTGAAGTATTTTAATAGTATTAATTTCTAATCTTTGCTCTTGCTAATAGAAGGCACACTCAGAAAGTCTTGATACAAGTAGCAGATATGAATACACTCAAATAGTATATATTTTGCTACGAAATTTTTATCTCCAACCAGAACCTCTTCCTTCTAGAACCACATATCATTTCCTAATTAATATTTCCATTTGTATGTCCCATTGGCACCAAAATTTTAACATGTTAAAAATTGACCACCATTATGCCTTATTTTAGGAGATGGTGCAATGCATGACCTTCAAGCCAGGAATTACAATGTCATTCTTGATGCCTCCCTACTTGTTACCACTCACACCCAACTACTGTGCATCCTACTTCCTAAATATGGCTGAAATTTACCATGATCCTAATGCTGGAGACAAACATTCACCTTATAACTTGATGAAAGTCTAAATCCTCATCTCCAAATTCAACTTTGCCCTACTTCAATTAGATCTTAATTCTGAGTAACATTTTCAAGGCATTTCATTCAAATGGCTTTCCACTTCTTTCAGGAGAAAATGATAAACCCATAGCAATGTATATAAAAACCCAGCCATTGGGTTCCCACTTTCTATCCCAGCCATTCTGTACTTTTATTATAATACATTTCTCTGTCCTACCTCAAAGACATAATGCTTTGCTTTCTGTAATATTTTTCTCCCCATCTAATTCTGCTTACCAGTTAGCTAACACCTACTGATCCTCAGAGACACCAGGGGAAGGTTGTACAAAACCTGCTTTGCAACTACAGGGGTGATCCATATATTGATGCCATGGTCTAAGCAAATGGCGCCTCTCGGAGCTGAGAACTGAACACCAGACAGCAGTGCCGATAACTCCGCTTTACCCTTCAGGTTTCTGCTTAAGTGACAGTGCCTCAGGGAAGCTTTCTGCACACTTCCATCCTGTGTATATGCATTTACACACACCTGGTTAGGTCTTCCATTTTATATTCCATAGCAGGCTGGGCTTCTCCTTTACAGCATTTAACATTTGTAATTATTTGTTTAATGTCTTTCTTTTCCATTACACCGAAAGCCCCATAAAGCAAGAATCCCAGCTGTCTTGTTGCTGTACGCAGCCTTTGATAGTGTCTGGAACTAGTGCGGGCTCAATACATAATTTGCTACAGTTCACACCCTATGTGTAAACTCCTGACTTAAAATATGTCATGGAGCCTTTAACGTGCTCCATTCTGGAAGAGGTTGAGTTTAGGTTAGAAAGAGCATGGGTCCGACAAAACCAGCAGAAATAGATGCTAGGACATTTTATGCATATGTCCGTTGACATACTGATGGCTGTCATAGCGCCAAGACTAAGTCAGGAATTGAGGAAAACAGAGATTTTCTCTGTAACTTTTGTCTTTGGAAGTCTCTCCCGCACCTATCCTTCCTTTCTCTTCTCAGACAATCATTGCAAGTTTCTATTTATTTCCCCCCTTTCTTTTCTCTATAATTTGAACCACTTTTATTCTATGGGTCAGTTGAAGTTAAAGTCACTCTAGTTCTGATTACTATCTAATCTGCAGGGCAGAAAATAACCACATGACATTTAAACATGCAATTGAAAGAGAAATTGATGGTTATTTTGAACATAATAAAAATTGATGCTAATAGTCATTCATTACGGATAGAAAGGCACGATATGCTCTGAAACAGTCATTGGGAATGGTATCAGAGTAAGACTTGAACAATTAAGGCTGACATGAAAAGCAGAGTAACAGAAACCACCTTCTAATTTGTGAAACACAGAACTGGGATGGATGTTGGCTTCTAGAAGCCTTATGAGGATAATTGTAACTAGAACTTCTTAGACTAGTTCATATTTTTAGAAACACATATTTAATAATACACTTACATACATGAATGTGTGTACACACACAGCAAATTTATTCCTCCAAAGAATATTACATTTGAAAAGGCAATATCTTTGTTGGTGAATCAACATCCATTAAAGATGTTTTATTTTTATGGCTATATCTGTTTTGAGGATTAAATTTTTACACAATTTGAAGAAGAAGATACATTATTTTCCATGTTGTGCATTGAGTGTCCCCTTAAAACTCATTAACAGTTGCTTGAATCTACAAACTCTCTGATTGGTACCAATGGGGACAAAAGGGAGCTTTTTATGTTCCATCAGCGAGATCTACCTTAGGATCAATTTGGTTTGTTAGAGTGAATATGAGTTACCTGAAAAACATTCTTAAGAGAAATCAGTGAAAACTCAACGCTGCTCCTTCACTTTCTGTAGTAAAGGCTGGCCACCTCCTCTATGCGCTGACAGCTACTAATGAGAGATCACTTCCTAAGATCATTACTGGAAATAAGTTTCCTTGTAAAAATTAATCTATTGGTGCCACATAATGCAAAATTTCAATTATTCATTCATCTTATTTATTATCCTATATGTGGGGCTTTTAAGCATCTTGCTGTCCTGACTTCAGAATGCATGTTTTTATGATCACTGAGAAAGAAATAATAGTTTAATATGCCTTTTCTATGACACTTAAAATGCTACTTTTTAAAAAGTACTTTTTCATTTGGAGCATAAATTAAAATGTAATTGTACACAGTTATTATTCTAGTTTACCAAGACAGTGTTGAGAAGAGTCAGTCTTTACCAGATATCAAAACACTTCTGTATGTGTTCTAGTTTGAATTATTTTTTTCTTTGTTTCATGATAAATTTTGACTGATTTTGTTCTTTTTAAAAGGCCATGTAGGAAGCTTGTATTTTAGAGAAAGAGACCTTCTGTGCATGTATGACCTCATCAAAGAGTTCAGTCCAATTCTACTTAAGTCAGCAAATATTTACCACGTACCTACTATGTACTTAGCACTGTGCCTACCGAACTCTGGCCCCAAGTAGCCATCTCATGAATGTTTGCCCTGACCACAGGGGAGGCTAAATGGGCCGGTGAATGGCTCAGTGTACATGCAACACTTGTGGCCCCGTGTTATCTGGTCAGTAAGTGGTATCTTCATTTCCAAGCATGATAGCAGCACCTAGGCCTCTGGTGTCATTAGAAATAATTTATGTACACTGGGATTAATAACAATTCCTTACCCCCACCCAAATGTGATTATATTTATCTCAGGCTGTCAGTTGTAAGTTCTCATGTTTCCTGAAAGGATTTGTGCCTCCAGTATTTACATTACCCACTTCTATTTTCCCAGAATTTTCTGTTTGAAGTTAATCCTTCTTACCGAGGAGAATGGAAGTAAAAAATGAATTGAGTAGTTCTTCTCTTTTATCTGTTAACACTACACTGTCATCTTTGGAGAGCAGTTCTGTTATTTCCTTCTGTTTCCCAGATCTAAATATATATAAAATCAGATCCTTTTCCCTTGTCTGTAGCATTTCTCATTCGTGTCTGTTCATTCCTTCAGACACGTCAGGAGCTGTGCTGTTAGGGATGAGTAAGGTGAGTAGAAGGAGCATTTAACAAACAGTGGATCTGGTTTCTAATCCCCACCCAGCTTCTCCCAGCTGTAGAGCATTGGGGAGCCTGTTTATCCACCTGTAAAATGGGCTCAACAATCTCTGCTGTGTCTGCCTTATAGGTAGAAAAATATACATAAGAGCTCTTTAAACATTTTAAAGTATGGTGATTATAACATAAAATACTTTCTTATATAGTTATACTACTCATATATAGTGAAATATGTATATATTTATATAATATACACACAAATGTGTGTATATATATAGAGAGAGACACGTGTGTGTTTGGTTATCAGCCCCTTCATTCCACCTTTTAGAGTTTTTTCTTTCCTAATGAGTAGCCCCTGCAGGGGAGAAGCCCTTGCGGTGTGTATGCACACTTACACTAGGGGGCAGCATTGCACAGTGGTGCAGAGCACAGGTGCCACAGGTAGCCAGACTTTCTGGGACTGAACACCACCTCCTCCTCCATATATTGTTGACTGTACTTGGGAAAGTTACTTAACCTCCTTCAGCCTCATTTTCCTTATTTAGAAAATGAGGTGAATAATTCAATCTACCTCATAGGACAGTAATGAGGATTAAATGATTTAATGCACATAAAACCCTTCGAATTCTTCCAGATACTAGTTAAGAAGTCAACAAGTACTAGCTATTATTAGTGTTGTTACACAGCAACATGCCAATAATTCAGATTTTCCTATGCTTTGGGAGCCACATTTATAAGAAAGGGTCATAACTCTTATCTCTAAATCTCTCCAATTTTGTTCACTTGAAGTCTCTAGTTGTACAGCAGTATGCTAGAGGTTCCCTTTTCTAGTTATCAAAGTAGAATATATGATATTTAACTTTTTTATATTTTAAAACTAATTTCACAACATATTATAATTTTATTAAAGGCAAGATTTTTCTTTTTTTACAATTAAAAAGAATGATTGTGTGACAATACTTGACCTGGAAGTTGTTTATTGTAAACAGTGCTTTGTAAAAATTAGATGTCTTTGTTGTTAAATGTCATATTGGGTGGTACAGATACCAAAAAGTAAAAGTCCAATATAAAAATGCAAATATTAAGTATCTTTTTAATAAAAATTTATTTTAAATCACAGGGTGTTTTCATTTGACAAAATAATTTCTATTTTTTTCTAAAAAAGCAATCAGAGATGTGTACAAGGGTTTATGCCTTATATAGAGAGAATTTTCCTCTCTATATACAAAAATAAGACATTTTTTAGTACACTATGGTATATCCACACAATAGCATATTGTACAGCCATTAAAACATTTTTGAAGAACATTTAACAACTCAGAAGTATTTATGATACGAGGTTAAGTGAAAAGAAAGCTAATTTACAAAAGGCTTTATAGAGTAAAAATGCCATGTGTGTATATATATTACATTAAAGAAAAAAAAGACTGCAAGAAAATAAACCACAATGTAAGATATAATTCTCTTGGTGGGAGAATTATGAATGTTTCTATTATTCTTTTATTCTGAAGACGAATAGACACATTCACATATTCGTACATATTATGCTTGTGTTTTCCAAATTTTCCGTCTATTATACTTTTATACAAAACAAAATGCTACTAAATATTTGAACTTTTTAGTCCATTATGTCTTCAGACAGATAAAAGTTTAACTGGGAAACCATTTACTCAAAGTCATTAAAATATGGTTTGCTCAGACACTTCTAAAACTGTTCATATGTAAAATCACATTTAACATTCTCCAAACACAAAACAGACATTCATGGAAAAATTTTGTAGATTGGAACTTTTAGCAATTGTGGACCTAGAAGCGGAGCTGTCTCCACAAACACAACAACTCCGGTTACAAAGGGGGCCAGAGGCAGAGTTGTGGTGGTGGTGGCCACAGGAACCCCCAGGCTAAGTCCCTGAGTGGGGAGGACCAAGTGGGGCAGGGGCTCAGGATCCTGACAGAGGCAGCACTTGGCCATGAACTTTATTTCAGACTAGCACAACAGAGATAGTAATATACACTTATTACTACTGGGAAGAGAGGCAAATTGAGTCAGAGTCTGACACAGAGAGAGACTCAGACAAAAGAGACAGAGACAGAGAAACACTGGCTGGAGAGAGTGTGAGAGTCTCCAAAGAAGACAGAGGGGAAATTAGCTGCTGATAAACTATAAATAGCTCTCTCTAAAAAAACACTTGTTTGATTCCTCTAAATGAATCCTTTAGTTTTAAAGTCCCAATTACAAATGACAAGAATAACCACCGTCACCACCACCATCACTGCCACCACCACCACAACAAAAAGAATCTCAAAGCATTGTTTAAATAAGTACCTACACAGAGTGCAAAGGACCAAGGCTTGCACTCACTGTGGTATACCAGATGGATAGATAAGACAAGCCCTTTAATGAATGACAATCGGACAAATTCCTACTTGGTGGAGCTTTACTTTTGAATCATGTTGTAAAACTTCCCAATCTCTTCTGGCTGTAAGTCAAGTAGGTACAGTGAAGTGGAATTTACACCCGAAGGGAAGAAATCATACTACTGCACCCGTCAAATATGGATTTGACAGGATCAAAACACATAGCTGGTAGATTTTACATTTTTTGCCCTTTGAGATTGTCATTATTGACTCACCAATTTTCTGTTTCTTAAAAAATTGGTTTCTTTTGTTAAAGATTATAAAGCAAAAAATGATAAAATTCCATAGAACTCGTTTTCTCAGAAGATTAAAAAAATGATTTCCTTCAACCAGGGAAAGGTGTCAATCATTTAAATTCAAGATTATGCCAAAGGAAAAGAACAGTAAAACATTCCATATTCTGATGTCTGTTTCCTTGGACTTGTTAGAGTCATGCTGCCACTGAATATTTTGGCTTAGGACTGTTTGGGAAAGCTGAATGTGAAGAATCTAGAAAACATGCCTCTCTCAAATGTTCTGTATTTGCACTATTTGGTTAAGACCTATTGTGATTTTCTCTCCTCTAGTAGAATAAAAAATCAACCCAGGCATGGGCTGACATTTCCTTAGCAGGCTGGAGCACTACACCACTTAATTATCCACAGGGAGGTGCGAGAAGTGGCCAGTGCATGGTTTAGTTCTGCCCGAGGGCACTAACCCAGCTGCTCCCATTAGTTTGTGATATAAAGACCTGCCAGGCCACAGCCCTTGACTACTACATTTGAGAAAGGGAGAGCAATATTCAATAAGCTGGTCAACCCCAATTTTGTCTTAAAATTTCTATACAATAGAAACATTCAAATCAGAGAAAAACGAAAACACAGAGGGAAAGGTAAATAGGCAACGGGTTATTGCAAAGGATCAAACTGTCAGAATTTCTTGACATAAATGTTCTACAACATTAGGAAGAACGATACATGATAGAGGTCTACCAAGCGAACCCTGGTAATTAATCTCAACTCAGTCAGCAGCTCTTCAACACTGTCAAAAGTCAGGGGCAGATATGTTTTGAAAGCTTTGCTTTTTTGCCCTCTGTTCTTCTGCATTCTTAATTAGCATTAACGTGTCAAACTTTTGATATCCATTAAAAACAAAACACTGCTTAAAAAACTGCATTTAACAATAGGTTAATGTTTGAACCATAAGAGTCATACTCAAGCAATTGCTTCTCATCATCAGATGTTGGGGAAACACATATTTAGCTCCAAATGAGAGTCATGTGCCATGGGAGTACCTAAAGCTTGGCCAGCCAAAATGAAACTGCATAAGCTCTCAAGGTTGCCCGGGCTTCAGGGTGCACAGTCCTAAGAGAAGGGCTGGCTGAGAGGAACAGTGCAAAATTCTGACCCACAGCTCTCCTCTTCACCTCTCTCTCATTTTCCATCTACTCTTTACCCCCTACCTAGTAAACCAACCTCCAAGCACTGAAAACAAAACAGAACGGATTAATGGCTCCTGTTCTATTTCATTATTTATGCCCTTCTCATGTACCACACTAACCAAGGGATGCTCTTTGATGATTATATCTCCAAAGAACATTACTGTGATCGTGGTATGTGCTGGGGAACCATAGATAATTAATCAGTCAAACTGAGAGATATGGATAAGAATAACTTTTGGATTTTGTAAAAGTAAATTTAATGCATAAAACCTGCTAGGAACTGATTAATCAGCCTCTTTACTCATAGTTAAGTCAGGGCATATACCACAGCAGATTGCAGACCAACGCCTTCAACCCCAAGATGCTGAGTTCACTTTTGCTCCATTTAAACCTTTCTATTCCCAATAGCGCAAGTATTTGCTAAAGCGATTTGCTTGGCATGGATGATTTTGTTAATAAATCCATTAGAAAACGAGCCACCAATTTATTTGACATGTGTTTCTACTTGTGACGCTGTGCCATGTAAATTCATATTTGTAAAGTGGAAGTGAAAAAATTCCATACTCCTAAACCAATAAAACTATGGACATTACTGTAAATACTGTTCCCCCACATTTTCATGGGTTAATCTTTATAAAGAAAAATTTGCATGATTTTCAGCTTAGTGTTTTGTGGATTATAAAGAAGCTAGCAACCTTTGTCTTCTACAGCAGCAAACCAGGTAGAATTCTGGGAGTGTAAGATGGAGAGGAAAAAGGAAGAGAGAATTGAATGGCCTTTTGTTTCTTAAAAAAAAGGAAACCAACAAAGACTTGTTTCCTTTTCCCTTTTTTGTCAAATGAAAGCTCTTCAGAGATGATTGAGCTCTTGTATGCTACTGTTTGAATCCTGTAGGATGGTATTCTATGTAGCTTTGCTCTAAGTACACCAAAGGACGCTGATACTTTTGAAGGTTAAAACTACTTTGTGGTGCGTAGGGGACCTGTCTGAAGATTTCTGATCCTTGGGAGAAGAACATCATACTCTCCTCTCAGTTAGAGCTTGCTTTACGGAAACACATGTGGATGCCAGTTCATCAATTTGCTGTAGAAGTGTCTGGGCCAGGAACATTTGGGAACGTTAACTGAAGAACAGAAATACACAGAAAATGTACAATTGCATTTTCTGACAGTGAAGACTTATTTGCCACAAAAAATAGCATTTGCAACTGAATCAGGGCTGGGTTCTTATTTCTAGACCTTGCACTGTCCCTGCCCCTCCCTGGTTCTCTCACTTTTATCTTCATCTTGTCTTAGAAAATGGTTTTTTTTTTTTTAAACCATGGCTGTACCATACTCTGAGACCTCACTAAGCCTGGCAGAAAAACAGATCCTAAATTTGTTTATGTATTTCTTCAAATTTACTGGTTTTCTAATAATCAGTTCAATGCTACAAGAAATATTGAGTCCTTACATTTCTATCCTTAATGAAAGATAGATTGGAACCATTTTTCTAATAATTACCATTTATAAAATGAAGATGTTTAGAGAAAAGGTTGGAGGCTCTTTCTGAAAGATTAGTTTGAGTAATCACGGTGCAACAGAATAATTTTCATAAGATTACTCTAATCACGTCAGAACATTTTAGAAACTTGAGAACAGATAATAAAAGTAATCTCATTCTCTGGCTATATGTACAAGCACAAGATGTCTTCAGTTTTAAAGAGTAGTGCCATGATTTTTACAAGATTCCATTGTTGATGTGAAATCACAACAATTATGATGTGCTGATGTTTTAAGTATAATGATATATCTCCTCTGTAAATAGCACCTAGCCTGAGCAATATACTATCTCCACATTAGCTTCCCAAATTATTTCAGCAGAAGCAGGATAGAATGGACCTGTCATACATGCTTGGTAATGATAGACACGTGGAAAGAAGGGTAAAGAATTGAAAGGAAAGCAATCAAATGCTGAGGAATGGAGAGGGTAGCTTCAAATTTACAGTTAGAGACTAGTCATGGGGATAGTCTAATTCCAAATGATTCCAATGTTTAAGGCTATCGCTGTATACGATGCGATCTTTTATCCTGGAGTTACAATTACACATGCCAAGGCAGTCTATACTCTTCAGCGGAGGAAATCATACCAAGCAAAATGGGAAACTTCTGTGTAAAATCTATCATTCATTACACAGCTCATCAAAATAGCTTCACATTTTGCCTTGCCCTTTACAAGCAAACTATTTCAAGTCTCCTAACTGCAAGCAAATTTTATACACCAGACAGCACTTACAAAGCTTATATATTTAACAAGAACTAAAAGAAACTAATGGCATTGTTAAGAGTTATTTTTGCTCAGAACAGCTCAGAGCAGAGTGAGGAACCACATCTGAATGAAGAAGCTATTGTGCTCCTGCAGGAGGCACGGATGCAATCCGTGGTGAATCCTACAGGACACGGTTCAAGTGCTGTAGAAAGTGCTCAAGCGACAGAGCACCAGGGTCTCAGATGCAAAGAGCTGAATCTTGCTTTTGCCGATGGCTGCTCAAATTAAGCCTTTTGATTTCATCTGAAGTATTGAGGGAAAAAGTCCTGGTGGTATCAGCTTCCCATTGAGGAGAGCTGTATTTCTGAGTGGTTGAGAGTTCTGGAGAGACATACGTACAACACAGGAACGCATGTGGCATGCCCTCTGAGATTTTCTCTTTCCTACATGTTAATGAAGATTAAAGTGTAAGAAAGTGCAGACATCAGTTGAACAGATAATTAATAATGATTGATGATTTACTTTTAATTTATGCCACATGATTAATTCAAGTAAAACATGCAGATGCTTGAAATTTTGGGGGCTGGGAAATTTTTTAGCATTCATGTGGACCAGCAGAAGTCTTACAGCAAAGCCTGCATTTGGAATCCAATATTATTCATATAATAATTTTCATTAGATGGATACTGAAAGAGAAAAGCTCCACCTGTTAAAAAGAAAAGAGTTTTTCTTTCTCTACAGGATTGATTTTTCACCTCTGCTAATCTTTTATTTACTGAAAGTTTTTGCTGCTTTCTTGGGCAAAGCTATTTAAGCAATTTCCCCCTTCTGTTTTCTTAAAAACACTATGGGTTTTGTTTTGTTTTGTTTTGCTTTTTGTTGACACATCATTACTTGCTTAATCCTATTACAAAATTGTCTCTCTCTCTCTCTCACGTATCTTTTGTTCTCCTTAGGTAAGTGTACACACACACACACACACACACACAGGTACCCCCTGACAGTCACAAAGGGGCAGGAGTGATGGCAGTATCTCCTGTGCAGAAATATTCCAAAATTCAGACCATCAATCCAGCAGAAGGAAGCACATCTGCATTTTCTCCTGTTTGCTAGCGCAGCAGGGCTTCCTGCGGCGCAGGTTGTTGCTGTATTGTGCACAAGTGGTGTGTAAGTACCACATCAAATGATAAGGCAGTTTACAAGTGGTAAATTTAAGGCCTTTATGGTTCCTCAGATTTTATCCATCTAAGGTTGGCAAAGCTTGAAAAGAGTAGAGGATTCGGGGCTTTACCACCATATTGTGGAGAACGTAAATGCTTCATTTGCTGACCCACAACCTAGGATGAACTTCAGTAAACAGGCGGCCTCAAAGGCTTGAGTTCCATGTGGGTATTTATTGCTACCTATACTGGGAAAGAAGACAGGAATTCTGACCTGAGCAACTCTAAAGCTTCCATGCGCCGAATGAGTCATGTGGACACTCTGTTTGATTCCTAGAGGTTTTGCTAAACTGACTTCTCACTAAATTTGCTTTCCAACAGCCTCTGCTTAATGTGATTTTTCTATTTTTTAGACTTTATGGTTTAGAGGCACTGGCACTAGATCAACAGCTAATACTCCTCCTCCTAGCCAAAACATTTTTAAAAAAATCAAAAAAGTTATCAAAGTATTACTTTAAAAATGCATATTTTAATCTCCACAAGTGTAAAAATGATTGAATGACTGAACACCAAATAAACATGCTACAACATAATCACCTATAAGCAAAAGATTATTAAATATCCCCATCACGATTTCTGAACAGTTTATCCAACCCAACGAAATAATTATGTCTCCCTAAAAACTGTAAGTATTCATAATTATGGCATTTTTATTTTTAAATGTATGTGTGCTTTGTTTTGACACAAACAGTAATGGTAAATAAAACACTTTTCTTTTGCTAGAGCTAAAAGGAAATAAACAAAAGGGAATATAGGAGACTAATTTTAGTGTAAAAACTGATTTGTACTAATTGTAAGAAAAGCTATAATAGTGCTTTAATAAGTTATATTTTCAGAAAAGAAATATACATTTTTAAATCCTTATACATAATTAAGTTACATTATGTAGCTCTGAAACACACATCTTAAAACACAGAGCACCACATGATCTCAGCCTCACTCTGTTTTTCTTTTATTTTTCGCTTTAGCTTTCATTGTTGTCCTCACTTCCCGTATCCTGCTGGTACAATAAGTTTTCACAGTAAGGAGGTGGTTTAGCACTGGATGTGCATGCCCAGCTGCAGATTTCCAGGCTAAATAGCTACTGCAAGTCTCCTTTGTCAAAGCAAATATTTGCTTTTTCTCTATGTTAAACGTATATATTTTTTTCTCACCAGTCTTGAAGTTTAATGTAAAACAAACTCTTTTATTAATCGCTCCCCCGCAACCTTGTATCTTCATGAATTACTCAATGTGTTTAAACAGATCACTGTCCATATTGTGCTACGGGCAATTAGAACCCAGATACTTTGTTACATAGCTGGCACCCTGGATGGCAGAGTGTGATTCTCACCATGTGGCTGCAACCACCACGCTCTGTAATTCATGGACATACAGGAATACATTTATCAGCACGGATTGTATGTGGCTAGGAAGGGATTTTCATAAACACTTTAACATTATAAACACCAAGCCCTATCTAAACCTAAAAAATTCCATTAAGCAAAGAATATATAACATCTTGTCAAATTCTAGGTCTAATTATATTTTAAAAGGTTAAAAAAAAACCTGTATGCTGACAGTGTACATATCCGTTAGTGAGGAATACCCAGTCTAAATTTTTACCACAAAACTAATGACCCTATTAACTCTAATTTGTTTACTCACCAGTCTGGAACAGTTTCTTCCACAGGTACCTCTTTGATGTTCAAAATTAAGCTTCCTAGAGGCTCGAGAAATTAAATGCTAAAAGAGGTCAATTATACGACAGTTGCCTTAAAGACAAGGATTGCCACTCCCATGTTGCTTTAAATTGACTATTTTTTTTTTCCTGGATGAACAGATGAACACAAATACAACAAGATTACTACTCAACACATGTTAAACCCTCCTCCTGATTTGCTTGGATGTGATGGATAGCTCTGAATGAGTGCGCCTGAGCGTGCTGGAAAGGGCTTAATTAAAATCCGGAAAAATATTCAATGCTTGTTCCTTAGGTAAAAATCTGAAATATACACCAAAAATATTATTCAAATGGAAACAAATCGAAATGAAAGGGCGGGTTTGATAAAAGTACAGAATTATTTTATCATCACATGCAGAGCCCCGCGTGGGAGAAAATATAGTACACAGGATGCCGTGTGTGAACCTTTCAGGTTTTTCCCTATGGTTCAGACACCAGCACTATTATGAAATAGTTGTGAAGTGGAAGAAGCATTCTGGTTATTGGAAAATAAATGAACAAACCAATTGTTAAACAATTGGGATGTGCTAGGGGAATAAATCCTACAAATAGATACGTGTGTGCAAAGAAAGCTGTTTTTTAATATCCTGAGTCCCGTAGCATTTCGGTAATAATAGGGAACAAAAGCATTTTGCAGAAGTACAGTCTTGCTCTGCATGGCTGATGATAACTTTTATGCTTTTTTTTCACACTTGCCACAATCTCTGTGTGTCCCCCAACTTCCATGGGTACCTACTCTCTGCACTCTGAAGGCATCTCCCTCCCTGATAGGAGCTGTGTTTGACTTTATAAAAGATTAATGATTCAGAAATATGCATTGTATATATTCTTTTAGAGGCTGAAAATTGAGTAAGATAATGTAAATTCCTCACAAAATAAGAAAATGGGTCATAAAGTTGAAATGGTCTAATCTCATCTTCTTCTAGAATGATCTTGTCTTCTCTTCCATTTCTTACTGACCCTGAGGAATTTTTTTAGTTCTCTCCAGTTTCCTACTTTCCATCTAGTTACATTCGTTAGGAATATAATTGTTGCTCTTTGGCTGTTGAATACATTATGAACCAGGGGATTAGCCCAGAATTTTAAGGGGGCATTGAAATGAATTGAATGGGGGATCGGTACCAAATAGTGTAGTGGTTGAGTGTAGACCCTCTGGACTCAGGATCAGGCTACAGAGTTTTGAGTTCCTGCTCTGTCACTCAGTGAGTGAGTCTGGGTCTTAGGTCCCTTATTTGTAAAATAGAAATAATAGTAACATTTGCTTCAAGATGTTGAATGAAGTAATACTCATACAATGATTAGAATATAACCTGGTGCACAGTAAGAGGCTCATAAATCTTGGTATTATGAGTTAGGGGACTGGGGCTAAGCAATCTATGTCCTCCTTCCCACATGGGTTGGGGGATTTGGGGTCCACTTTGACTCCAGCAGCACAGTGCTAAAGCCGTATTGGAAACTGGGAGAACAAGAAAAATCAGTAATACCAATGCTGCATTTGTTTAAAATTGTGATATTTTGTTTATCATGGATTTGTATATTCATTTTAATTATTAAAAAACATTGCTTTAACATAGTATTGATTTTGATTACTGACTTTTTCTGGTTCCCCTTAAATTCTGCATCAGAGTTGAGTGCCTCACTCGCCTCACCCTAGTCCTTTGAAGAGAGCTTTTAAGAGAGCATTCTGAGCATGAAAAAACGTGGGAAGGCTGCATGCTCTCAGAGGCAGCTGGGGAGATGGCATATTCAATTGAAGGAGTGTTTGTAATAACCTTAGGATCTAGGAACAAGTAGGTCTTCTCTAGGCTAAGAACAGAGAGACTCCCAAGGTTCAGATTCCCTGGTCTCCATCCTGTCCTATGGAACCTGATATACTTTCCTTAGGATGCCCTAGCACTGATCAACTTTCAGAATTACACCCCTTAAGGGCTGCAAGCTCAGGATTGGCATTGGTTATAGAGAATGGGAAATTGCAGTGGTATAGAGAAAGAGCAGGAAGGGTTGACTACGGCATGATTCCCTTTGTCTTAACTCTTTCTTTATAAGATTCAGAACAAATTCTCATCATGGTAAATGCAAACAGTGAGAAGAGAATGGAAAGGCAGCAAAACCACTGAGTTACAGCAAGGAAAGGGTTATTTAACAGTGTTATAGGAAAAGTATCAGGACATTAGTATTTTAAAGAGTAGGCTGGAGATAGGGAGTTATTTTCCTGCTGAGAAGAGTGCATTTAAAAGTCCCTTTTCACCATTTCAGTGGGGACTTGATTCTGACAATAGGGCAGAACACACAGGCAGCAAGCACAAAACAGGACAAGAGACATGCCATTCCTGGGTTATTTGTGGCAGGTCTTTTCAAAGCATATTGGAGAAGATCTCTAGAAATACAGTTTAGGAGCTTCTTGCTTAAAGTGTGTGCATTGATTGAGCAAAGGAGAAGGACAGTGATCTGCAGTGAGTGCTATAGGCTCTAATGCAAGATAGGACAATTGCAACGTGTCCCAACCCACTTGCAATGACGAGAGCAAAGAGAACACAGGAAGAAATGACTGAAATAGCATTTGCAAGTAGAAAAATGTGAGCCAGGAGAGAACAGAGGCAATTCTTTACTCACCTGCAGCTGAAAATGTCATATGCTTTTTGGTAACAGAACTGGAACTTCATGTCTGAGCCCCACTGCATAGTATAGAAAGTTGGTTGTATGTAGTTATGCTTATGAAAATGTCATGCAATTAAAGTGCTGGATTTAATCAAAAGCTGACTTGGACTTCATCCCTGGCTCTACCACTTATTAATGATGCCTTTCCTTAGGGAATTCACTTACTAAGCAGATTGCTTTGTTTCTTTCTTAGATTTTGCCACAGTTACAGGACTGAGGATTCCCTACTCATCAACGGCAGCCCTGACTGACAATATGGAGTGGGCAGATTTGGCCAGAATCCCCTGTCCCACCCCCAACACACCTACCCATGCTGCCTCAACAAGGCTCTGGCTGTCCAGAAGTGTTACACATCATGAAACTTCAAAACCATAGTCTTTTCACAAATATTTGCAAAGCCAAGCAAGCTAATGCAAAACAACTCCATACATAGAAAAATCTGTCTTACATATATATTTTTTTAATTCAGGGGAACAATGTAACTATTTGTTACTAATTTTATTTCACTTTCTTCTATAAGAAAATTTATGGCAAAAGTACAGATTAGATCAAGTTGAAGAAAAGAGTTAAATGCTCTAAAGATATGACAATTTTTCCTCCAAACTTGGAATTTTCAGTATGATGTTAATAAGGTAGGCACAGAGTAAGTCAGTGAACCGAAGCTTTAAATTTTTTAAAAAAAATTTTCACTGCCACTAAAATTTTAAAAATGGAGTTACACATCTTATATTTGCATAGTAATATTCACCATTGCAGCAGAAATAGTCTGAGTTATAAATGAGAGTCAAATCCCTATTTTCAAAAACCTTATTTGGGTTAAGTTTTTGAAGCAATAAGAGTGTTTACTGTTTTCCAAACTCTGATATCTTATTTCATATTACAATTAAAGAACATATTATTTACTAGGGATTGACAGGATTATTGCTGCTGTATTTGTGGTATTTCCTTATTTTATTTGTTTTTAATATTTATATGAGTCTCCTAGTTAATGTGAAAAATTATTTTCCAGTAAACTCTTTTAAGTCAGCTTTGCTTCTCTAAAAGGAAAAGAAAAAAAAAGAGAACTTATTTAATGCTATGGTGTGAACGAACCCCTGCCAAGAGCTAGCCTAGTTCAAGTGGCTGGTTTGTAGACTGTTGAGCTTAGGATAGGTTTAAACAGTAAGAACTTCAAGTAGGAACAATTACAGGAACAAGAGGATAAGATGTAGGGAGGATGTCCTATGAAAATCTTGGCTATTTTATAACCAGGTAAGGTTTTGCTTTTTAGATAAGCTCTATTTTTCTCGTATTTGATTTTATGTACAATGTAGAAGTATATATTTAAGGCTATTTATTGCATTTTTTATTAGGCCAGAATTTTGTAATGGCATGCTCTCCTATTCTTTCCCTCTTTCTAGCCTTGCTTGTAGGAACTGTTTTCTTCATCATATTGATATATTTTATTATTACAATGAATCCAAAGGAATCACACTCAACTTTTTCTGAGTTTTCTAGTTTAGTGTTAGTGAAGAAATTGAGCTAAACTCTGAGGGCTTCTGGTTAAGTTTTTAAGAAAATTTTGATTTAGTTCTAGTCATTCTGCTTCTAGCAATAAAAATGGAATATATAATTTCTACAAAAATTCTGAAGGATCACAATATTTTTAAAAGCCTATAGGATGGCTACATTTCTCTTGCATGTGAATATTTATGCCACTTCAATTCTTTATTTTTAAATTATGAATGATTGAGAACTTGGCAATGGGGTTCTGCAAACCGAGCACAGAGTTTAGCAGGTTAAAGATTCTCAGGAACTATAGGCTAAATGATTCAAAATGGTATGCCACAAACTTGTTTTAGAGGAATGCCTACTATAGACAACTTTTTTTTTAAACCATGGGGTTGTCCTCCTTAGATGTATAAGTTGCAGGAAAATCTAAGGGAACATTATTTTTATAATAGAGATTTAATGTATTCAGATATCCTTGCCTATTTGCTTCCTTATATTTCTGCTCGTTCCAAAAACAATTATAGTCTCAAAAAGAAAGCATAGACACTTAATTAGTATCATTCTACAGCTGCTCCTTAATAAATCAAGATGATAAATATGTGTCTACTACACATTCCGGGCTATTTCTAATCTAAATGAGTCTAGACTTGTGCACCTGATGCATTACATAGGAACTGGAGGGCAAATTAATACCATGATGGAAGAGTAAAATGTACTTCACTATTTATTATTTATGTTTGGTTGTTTGCTATAAAAACACTTTTAAGTGCAAGAGATAAGCTGAAATAAGTTCTGGTCTCAAATGTAGATGGAAGTACAGGAGCCTGGCTGATAAATGGGTTAGTGAAGAAGTCAGATTTAGATGTTTCTAAACATTGAGTCCCTCCTAAGAGAAATGAACTTTCATGTTAAAAATGTAAAGGAGAAAATTGTAGCTGAACCACTAGGCAGTACGAAGATCTGAGTTATAATAATTCATAAATACCCACTTTATGTAATAAAGGTGTATCAGTGCCACACTGTTCTTCACTCTTGTGTGGCGTTTTCTTACTAAGAACAACCACAACCACAACAAAAGGTTCTGTTTCTACTTCTAGCACCTGCAAGCTACTGCATTATACTTTGGGAATATAGAGCAAAATGATATAGTCCTTGGCCTCAAGGGAACAGAATAGACTTTTCTAGAAGAGAAATGTTAGGCAACAGGTAACAACAGCACAGAACAAGCACTACAAGAGAGACAGAGGGAGTGAGGGGAGAGCAGACTCCAGGGCCACAGCCTGGAGCAGGTGGCTCAGGAGGCACCGCCAAGAGTATCACGGGTGGACATGGAGCTGGGATGCCTAAGACACTGTCCTCATGAGGGTGAGTGGTGAGTGATGATGATGGCGGGGAGGCAGCGGATGGGTTGTGTGCGGGCCTTTCTAGGACTGTGCTGAGGACTTTGGACTTTACCCCGAAGCTGATGGCGAGTTCTTCAGAGGGTTTAAAACTGAGTGTGACACTTGGTATCACTATGCTGACTCTTACAGGCACATGGGACAATACCCAGCCCAAGTCTGGCAGCACCTAAGTGTAGGTCCATTCTGCCTCTGTCACATCCTAAGCCTCTCTTTTGGAACTCCGTCCCCATTGCTGGATACAATCCCCTGGTGTTTCCAACCTACAGGTTGCCCCGAGTCTTCCACTTCTGAGTCCCCCTCCCCCGCGCCCGAATACCCTCTTCTCCCTTCTGCAATCCCCAGGGTTGGTTCTTCTGAAAATGTCTTGTGCTCATTGTTACCTCTCCTTTCTTGTTGCTTTTTAATTTAGGCAAGTAAATGCGCATGTAAATACATGTATGTATGTGTGTGTATGTGTGCATGTATGAACAGTTTCAGAATTCAAAGCATCAGTCAAATCACTCAGAGAAAGGTGCAGATAATACTCCAGGAGTGAGGAGAGAGGATTTCTGTTTTTAGAGAGGAGCTTGTCAACCCAAACTAGTGTCTCCTACAAAGCGGCGGAAGGAAGAAGTGGGGTGCATCCTTGCTCTGCCCACTCAGCCTGCTGCTCCTGTCCTGCTCCCCACAGGCTGAGCAAGGAGAAGGAAGAGTCAAAAAGCCCCCAATATTATTCCAGCTTTTGCTGGCTTAAGCTGGGACCCCTTGGTCATGTTCCCTGTGTCTTTATTTTCTCTTCTGGGAAGAGGGGATTCCAAATGTCTGCCCATAGCTGCTGTTATAAGGTTTTGACATTATTAGCTACAATTTTGGTATAAATTGCTTTATTATATTGATAAAAAATAGTTGCTCCTCTTTATGACTGAAGCTGAGTTGGTGCCATAGGACCGCTGTGTCCATAAACATCGTTTCCTAAACAGAGGTACTACTTTTTCTTCGAGTCTAAGATGAGAGCCTCCTCTCTCCACTGGACATCTCTTTGGCATCCTTGGTTTCTAGCACGTATTCATAATCTTCTGACATTGTTATTATTTTCTTTAGTGGTTGCTTTTTCTTCACACCCCTCAAAAGTGAATGTGTATTTCTTAACATGCACATAGGTCTTCTAACAAAGAGGTGGCGGGAGTTGACATAAGGACATCACCATTTTAGGTTTCAGTTCTGGATATAACTTCCACATACATCATAGTTCTAAATATATCATAATTAAGATAATTTAAGAAACATGGACCATCAGCTCCAAAACTTTACTTCTCAATGAGAAAATGAGTGAACTTTATCTTTGAATTTTCCTTAGAGATATCAGTTCCTCCTCAATAGAGCTCTGCTTTTCTGACTCTCAATCAACAAACATCTTCCTTTGGCTTAGTATTAATATTACTTCTCAGATGGTTCTTTCTTTTTCTTAAATGTTGCATTGACACTATTCCTTGAGAGGGACCAGGTTGTTTCTTTTCAGTTTTCTTTCTGAGGATGCTTGACACATCTCTTTCCTTTCTATGACACTTCTTTTTTCTTTTCTAATATGGTTTATTCATATATTTTTATTGAGTAATTTCAGTTTATGTATTTTAAATAGGTTTTATTTACTTGTTTAGTAAAAGTGTTTATTTTGAGGCTATTGTTACAAAACATTTTTTATCCTTCTGGAGAATCTGGGGTGGATGGAGCAGAAAGTTAGAGATGGCTCTGAGGGTAGCAGGGATATCTCCACAAGGCTTTGTTTTTTTTTGTTTGTTGGTTGTTTGGTTGGTTTGGTTTGCTTTGGGTTTGTTTGTTTGTTTGTACCTCAGATCATTTTTCCTATTTGTTCAAAAGGTCAGAATTTTGACTTTGGTTTTAATTGGCCTAAATACCATGCCAATTCTAAAATGGAGGAAGAAAATCAATTTTAAAATATTTTCTGCTGTGAAAGCGAACTACTAATGAATATGGTCTAACTCTGAGGTGTCTGCTGAGCTCTGTGGTACCCCTGTATCACTATTTCCATGTCATGCAATCAAGCATCGTGCACACGCCCACATAAGACACTTAACATCACGACTGAACTCGCACGTGGATGAGATGGTGCCCAGCTCTACAGAGTGAAATTTAATGTTGACGCAGATAAAGCTTGAAAGGAGGAAAGTGAGCATTTAATTAGGGGGTTTGCTTGCATCTGTTCTCTGGCATTCAGTTTTAGTTTTATTTTACTATCTAACTCTGATGCTTTACTCCACTGCAATAAATTATAGAGCTACAAAACTTTCCACGCTTCCCTTCACACTTCTGATTTTCAGGGAAGGACTCAGTCTGCGTACTCATATGTGCCGTTGTTGAATGAACCGTTTGATTTCATCTACTCTTTCCTAATTTGTGTCAACTTTCTCTAGATATCCCTCACCCTTAGCACCTCTATAAATTCCTTCCTCCCTAGGCATTGCTTTGACCACAACTGACATCATTCCCGTATGAAACTTAGAGCAAGGCAGCTGCCAAGTCCTGTTCAGTCCTTTTCCATTCCTTATTGTGCCCTTAATAAGGCCCACCTGCTGGGTGCCAACCACCTGCAAGAAGGTCAACTCTGTGGATGGAATCTATAAACAGTCGTCCTAGGACTAAACACAGAGGTTTAAAGCTTTCTTGCAGGGGACAAGGAATGAGCAGTGTTGGAAGGAGGCCCAAAGAGTTACAGAGAGATCTAACAAATACCAAGTGTTTTTTTTTTTTAATTGCACTTCAGCCAGAAAGCCTAAGTTTCATAATTTTAGGAGATACGCTTTATCCAAGGAAACACTCATTTCAAATTTTCCATTCCACAGAACAAGTCAGATGCCATCCCAGCAATTGTCTCAGTTAATTCAACCATATTCCCTTCAACAAACAACTTTATTGCCTAATCTTGACCTCTATAAACAAAGCAGGGTTGCCTGAAGATAGGCTTTTTAAGTTCACAAAAGTTGCCTTTCAGCTTACACCCGCACTTGGAGTGTGTGAAAGCGCCACGTTCTGCGTGCGGCTTCTTTTCTGCCACGACTTTGCGTTGTCGGCTTAATCTTTTTACCTTGAAAACAAATTCATCGTTCTTTCATAACAAGGAATTCCTAACCAAAGATGGGCGGGAGGCAGGGGGGAGGTCAAATTGCCTGTACATGCTGCTCAATTTTGTTAGCATTTCCCCCTTCCCAACTTCTTTTTTAATCCTGGCCAAAAAGAAGTGTTTGAAATAATCCCCATCATCACTCTTGATGTCAGAAGTGCTTTTGGATTCACTGAAAAGAATAGATTAACAGCAAGCTATGAGGGATCAAGTCAAAGTTTGACCTCCTGGCATCAGTGAGATGACATGAAAATAGACCAAGCTGCATTCAACATGGCAAAAGTGGGCCAAAATAAGGGATCCAGCCAAAGTTGGTACTTTTAGTTTTCTCCCATGGGACAATTAGCCGTTTAAAATCATTCACAACGTCACTTTTCAGACCCGGGTGGACATGTGAGCACATTTCCAAAAGTGAATGTACGTGTTAAGCCTTATGTGCAAATGATTAATAAAATGACAAACATGGAAGTAAACAACTAAAAAGTTAAATAAATAATTCATTCCTTTCCCTCGAATCCTCCCCTACGGTCAACCTTAAAATGCCGCTTGTAAGGCATAATACCCACTTCAATCATGTCAGCCACTGATCATTAATTGCTTCAGAAAAAGACAATATTTTATCCTTCCTCTTTGGAGTTCCAGTGTGAATGGGGAAGCAAAAGAGAGTGAAACTGAGTGAAACATGAAAAGCTTGATTTGTTAGGACCCCTGCTGTCTGAAAAGAGATCAAAGCTCAGAGGGAGGCTGTAAAACAGCCGAATGCACAGCACTGAAACATGGCCTGTGGCAGCTGCTCTGGGCACTCACTCACAGCCCAGGTGTGCCTCCAACTCCACTCTGCCAGCGGAATCATGGGAGTAGGCTACCTCGCCTCTTCCTTCATTATTTCCACGGCAGTCACGGAGGAGATGCGGGCTCCATCCATCACAATGCACAAATTCACAGTGCGCAGATTCAGCACGGGCCTAATTAAAGCTTTTCCTTTCATTTGTGGAGATAATTAGACTTTCATCTCACCAGGAAGCTTCAGAAAGATCTATTTCTTTCTTCAATAAAAGCTACATCAAACAAAAGCAGATTTTAATCGCCTTTTCTTTGGGGCATGAGTCAATAATGAAAGATGTCATGGGTAACAAAAAAATTGTGTGCAGAAAAAAAGAGAGAGGCGAAAGGGAAAAAAAAAAAAAAAAAACGCCTGAGCAATGTTCTTTAATTAACATCATGTTTGCAAACACCATTAATTTCTCTCATTAAAATGATTTTTATCTGCAACTGATTGTTGATAAAACAATCGATTTGAGCATCTCATCTGTTTCACCGCTATGCAAGAACCCATCTGCTGTGCTGTAAAGCAGTAATCACGCAGGCTGTTAAGCAACATGTGAGAACAATAAAAAATGCATGCGTGTGTGTCAGGGGTTTGTGAGGTTGACTGCAGGGCAAGGGCCACCTTTCCACAGGACATGTATAAAAAATGACTTGGTGTCAGGCTAAAGGACAAAACGTCACAAAGATCAGAAGTGCATAAATAAAAACACAAATTAATATGTGCAGGCAGAAAAGGCTCCATCTGTGTTTAGAATCATTTCGTAAACAGATTCTGAAGAGGAAGGCAGGGAATTTAGACGCGTTTAATAGCATGCCATTGGCTGGGGTGATGTAATTTTAGATGACGCACGTGTGACTTGTGTACCGTTGAAGACAGCCTTTATTTTTCAAAAGGAAAAATTCTCACCCTGAACACTTTTTGAGAAGTGTTGATTTTAGCTTTTTCTCCCCCCAACTTTAGCCATGTGAAAATAAACACTTCTGTGGGCTGCAGATGAATCAGTGGAATCAGTTGTGGAATCCACATGAAAGGCAGAGGAGTAGAGAGCACGTGTGTACCGAGCGTGCAGGGCTGCAGCAGGAACCACAGCATCAGGAGTGGACACCAAAATATATTTGGGCACATGATAAAGGATTTGCCCAGACCTGGAAGAATAAAATATGGCCTTTTGGAAGGGAATTTCAAGGTCATCTGGTCCAGGTTCCACACCCCCTACTCTGACACTGTGGAATGTTTCCTGCTGCTGCTTCAGGACCCTCAGTGACAGTGACCAAGACCACATAATGTTGGAACACGCATGATTTCTAACAGTTCTAAGAATGAGTAACTTCATTCTTTCATTGAATTAAAGACTGTCTCACTCTGACTTCCAGTCTTTGGTGGTAATTCTGTCTTTCGGAGCCACTGTCTAAAGTTAGAGACTTCCTCGTGACGGATGGTCCTTCCTTCAATCCCTGAAAGCATATCCAGGTTGTCCTTACCGCTTGACTTCTCCATGATAAATACCTAATTCCTTCAAGCATTCTTCATATTATAATTTTTCCTAGCTTTTTCAAGGTCCTACTCTTTCCCTTTGAATATATTCCAGGGTGTTAGTTTCCCAATTAAGATATAGCAGCCAGAAATAAAGATCCTATCCCGGGTGTGAGCAGAGCAGTGCTTCACCACGCAATGTCATCAAGTAAAAATGTCAAATATTTAAAATGAATTTTTCTTTTCTAAGAAATAAAAATGATTTTGTGATAAATCAAAATAGTGTCCTAGCCCCCAAAGCCCCTAAACTTTATGGTGAAAGTTCAAAGTTCTCAGGAGAAATGTTGTCCTCCATGGATACACTCAGTATCTTATAACTATTGCTGTTAGGTCATTATTTACATAATATATTTTTCTTTAATATCCTATACTTTAAAATCCCATATTAAGGAAAGTTTCTGCTGATGATAAAATCTTGTCTTTATATTATCAATCCAACTGTTTAAATGTAAATGTTTTTATCAATCCATCAATAATTCTCTTCCCAGAAATGGAAATAATTGTTTGACCTATTAAATATGTGTTTGAAAACTGATAAAAATATGTGATTTTAGTGTTGCATTAATTGAGACTGAGAAATTAGTCTCTCCATTTGTTAGTTTTATGATATGAGTGTGATTTTGGCTGAAAGTTTCATAATATTTAAGCAAAATATAGAAATGTACTAAAATCAAGCTGGAAAATTGGTAGAGTGTCCTAATTGAATTTCTAGTACTTTCTTTAGTACTTTTAGAAGTACTTTTTCTAAAATCTTTGTCTTTGGATCATTATATTTAGACAGCTCAAACCTCTGGTTCTTCTAATTTTCTACGTAAAGAAATATAGACACCTTCCTTACACAGCCTATCCTATCACAAGTTATAAAAAGTTCACTAGAAATAAATGCAAAGGTTGTTGAGTCATTACTATTATTCACTGAATAGAAAATAATGCTGTGATATATCATTGCAAATTTACTTTAAGATTTGACATGGAAAAAAATAACAAACAGCTTTTGGGGGGAAAAAAGGGAAGGAAGAAAAGAAATGGATATCAACAGTTGTTCAAACAAAAATTAAACTCAATCCTTGTGCATTTGTAGGAACCCCGAATGGTATTATTTACTGTTGGGTGCCAAAGTTTCAACTAAAAACATATTTGCAATTATCTACTCAGGATACACTGCCACACCTGCTGCCTGCTAAAGCTACCAGCATTTTAACAATTTCTTCCTGTCGGAAGAGCAAACAGTGCCATTTCCAATGAGAGTGCTGTCCATTAGCCCGCAGATGAGAAGTGCTGAAAAGTGGTGTGAGCGGTCCCCAGAGACAGGGCTCCTCACAGCACACCTGATATCGAGCAGAGCAAATTGGTGTCTCGAGGTCATTTCAGAAATCAGATTATGTGCATGACAACACAAGGCACCGCTGCTACGCCATCTGCCTTGCCCACACCTGGCACATTTAACCCCAAATGCTTTTTCTGGAGTCGAATCAGTGTGTTGTCTTGAGCCAGTGTTTGGGGCTCTGTCAGACAAAGATCAATTGCGTGTCATCACTCAGGCTGGCAGGGCTAAGTAAACAAATTTATGATGTTATTAGGGATTAATATGACTTAGCAAAATACACAACAGCTTGATAACGTTAGTATACTGTGGGGAATGTCTTGATTTCTTAACTATAGGAGGCAGCTGTCCAAAATGCTGTACCCAACGTAAGAGTGGGATGAAATCTTAACATGTCTGGGTGGTTTGGAATTTAAGGAATATTTCCCAAGCCAACACCTGATACAAGGTGGTTTGGTTCCTAGCCTGTCCCCTAAAAGCCCTGTTTAGCTTGTTGGACTGTAGCTGAACTATATGACCGCTAGGACTCTCCTGAGTTCTGGGTCTTGAGAATGGAAGGGCATGTAGTGGGAAAGGAGGAAGAAGATGGAAACAAGGGAGAAGGGGAGGAGAGGGAAGGAAACAGGAGGAGAATAGGGGAGGAGGAGGAGGAGGAGGAGGAGGAGGAGCAGGAACTTCGCTTGCCTTTTCCTACAAAAGCAATTCACACCAGCCAAGTTTCCCATTGTCTTCTGCCTTGGTCCCTGACTCTGTTAGGAGAGGCCTACTCTGGGGAGCTAGGTTAGAAGGGAGAAAACAAAAGAAGGTTAGAGGAAATGCAGCTGAAGCAAGACAGAGGGGACAAGTACCAGCCAGGCCAACACAGAGGCTCATTCTGCAATCAGGAGCCGCTGAAGGTCACTGCAGGCCCTCTGAATGGTAGGGGCTGCTTTTATTCGGAATGGCCACTCCAGGGTCATTGCACTTGACAGTGAAGGCCACAAGGACAAACCGTGAAAATGCCCAGTTAACAACTCCCAACCTCCTCCCCCTCCCCCTCCCGCCCCACCTCAAGTGTAAACCAGGTAATCTAAAGGATGATTAAGGCATAGTGCTAAAGTGGAGCCTGTTTTGTCACTAAAACCTTGGATTAAACAGCAGGAAAAGTGGAAATGCTGCAGGCATTTAGGAAAGAATAGGAAATCAGCAGTGTACTCCACTGCTTGGAGACATTTCCAGCCAAGGAAAGGGTGGTTTCTAAAGAGCCTGACAGCCTCCTTCTGAGCGGAGCAGGAATGTGCAGCAGATGCAGCTGCTACTCCTGGAGAGGAAGGGGAGGAAAAGCTTGCCATGCTGCAGTCCTGGTGGGGAAAAGCTTCTGTTTCCACTAATGCAGACAGATCTTTTGGTGGTCACCGATGTGGAGTGGAGAGAGTTCTGTGGATTTTAGTTAAAGCAGGTAGAGAACCAGGGAGCCCCAACATTAGAGGCTCCCCTTCCTCTGCTTGCAGCCTCCACTGTCCTTTTGAGTCACACTAGTTTGCCGAAAGAGGAAACCTGGCACATGCCTCATGCAAAATCTGCTTGACAAGTAGTGTCTGACCCCTTTCATCTTTGCAGATCTCTTTCTGGGGGTCATTTTAATCATTTGCTTTTGCAATCTACAAAGAGGAGGAAAAGCAGAAAGAAATTTTATAGCTGTAAGAATATATGTTACTATATGAGTGATCATATTTTATATTTGTATTAGAGCTTCTGAAGTGTCTTCACATTTCAAAGAAGAAACTGAAGGTCAGAGAACGGAAGCTGTCAGTAGGCATGGCCAGGGAGTGGCCCAGACTAAATGGTGGCTCAAGGTCTCACGACTCCATGGCATGTATTTTTGCTACTAATTAAGGCCAATGCCAACAAAACACCCTCTTTAGGCTGTTATGTGAAGATCTGGGACACTATGTATCTGCCCCTTCATGGGGTTCCCTTTCTTACTGGCATCACACCAATGAGACCTTACTCCAGCCTTAGAAGGGTTTCTGCAGCAACCGAGTTTTCCCATATGTGAAGCAGGGACTGACTCACTCAGTCATGCTCCTCCTTGCCCACTTTCCCCTGGGCCAGGGAAGTGCTAGAAGCTGGGCCGATAGCAATAAATGAAACTCAGTCTCAGAACCAAGATGTGCTGGCTTGGGCCAACGGCGATGCGGTACGGTGTCCAGGACATGAGATGTGTCATTCCCACCCACAAACAGAGGGGGCAGTTTGGAGAACTCCCATCAGCTCTGTTCTCAGGTTCCCACAGGAAGCCTCAGGAAACCAGAACACCTGTTCCCCTGGCTTTCTTGATTTTCTTACTTTACCCCAGACCCTGCCAGTAAGAGGAGAGCCCTGCTTGATTGTAACCCACAGTGTTCTGTCCTGCCACTTGTCCCCATGGCTAGATGACTAAATTTGTTGCTGTTGCTGTTTTTACTAACAGATATTATTTTTCAGGCTAGTTTTCGGCTCACACAAAGTTGAGCGGAAAGTACAGAGAATTCCCATATACCTTGCCCACTGCCTATGGCCACCCTAACCACCAACATCTGGCACCAGACGGGTCCATTTCGTACAAGGGATGAACCAACACTGACAGTCATTATCACCTGAAGTCCACAGTTCACAGTAGGCTTCACTCTTGGCGTTGTACATTCTATGGGCTTTGACCAATGTATAAGGGCATGTATCCATCATTATAGCATCATGCAGGAAAGTATCATATGCATCATACAGAAGTATCATACAGAGTATGATACAGAGTATCATACAGAAGAGTTTCACTGCCTAAAAATCCCCTGTGCTCTACCTACCAAATATCATTTTGCTTCAAACTGAGTGAGTTCCCCAGAACATTAACACTTTTACTCTCTGACCCTAGGAATCAATGATGCCCTGAAATCCCACCCTCCTGGACTCTACAAGGTATCCATGTGGGCCTGAAACAGGTACTGTTACTCTGAATGCTTGTACCTGGGAGGGGTTAGCTCTGCAGCCTCAGCTGATGCACACTCTGCTCTTTCCCTTCTTACTCCTGTCCCAGCTTGCTCTATAGCTGAACCTGCATGGTTTAAGGCCTCTGTGTCCTCAGACCCTATAGCGAGGACTTACAATAAGTGAGCTCATCATCATAGCCCAATTTATCTTTATATTGGTGGAACTGGACTGTCTGGTCAAGTCATTAAATTGCCCTGTTTTTGCCTTTGAACTCATAAGTTTTTAGCAAGATACTTATGGTCATGAGTGGCCCTGTGCATAGAAAGAACCATCAGTTCCTGTACTGTCATTAAGAGAAAGTTTGAGGGGCAAGAACATCAACTCCCAATGGGTTGGGCTATCTCCTAGATCTTCCCTGCCTCTGTGTCCTAAAACCATCCCTGATGGAGGTCTGAAACAGCTGCCTTCGCTACCACCTGCCATCCCAACATGGTGCCAAGCCTTTAAGTTGCCACTTGCAGCCAAGTCCCTGAGTCATTTTCTGCTGGTGGTAATTTCTTTTCTTTGATTGGCCCAGAGGGGGCAGCTGGTGACTCTATGAGGAGGGCGGGAAGCCAGGCGTGGGCAGGTGGACAGTCAGGTCATTAGCATTGGACCCCCAGGTAGAAAGTGCCGACAGGAGCTAAGCGGGTGCTGAAAGGTGGGGCAGGGGCTCCCCTCCCTGTAGCCACATAGCCAGGGCTGCCCTGCACATTTAGATTTGTCTCTGAAAATAAATCTAACCTCAATGGCTAAAGAAGGGACAGCCCCTGCCAGGGTTGTATGAGCTTAAAAGAACAAGCCAGCAGTGATTAGGAAGATACTCACGACGATTCTGTTCTAACCTTTGCTGAGAGAATAAAAAATACATTTCTGAGTCGAGCAGCTGTCCATTATTACCCATAAAAGTAAATACAAATGGGGACAGAGGATATAAACACGTAAATATGATATCTCTGAGTGCAAATTTGATTACACTAAGTAAACCAGAGAGGATGACTGCTTTATGTTTCTTTTCTACCTATGTTTCTCAGTAATATACAATAAACGTTTGATTTACAAAATGGAAGCAACTGAAATTTAAAGCATGTAAACATCTCAAGTGCATGAACATCTGATTGATGATACAGAGAGACCAACCCGTCCAGATTTGCAGTGTCTTCAACCATGGCACGAACTACACAGTGACTTGGGAGTGCATTTCTGTGTGTGTGTGTGTGTGTGTGTGTGTGTGTTTCAGAGCTATCTGCTTCAGAGAATCTGCAAAACTTTTTCCTATGAGAAGTGGATTTTGTTTTTTCAAAAGTTTCAGTGAAAAATAGTGTCCTTAAAGAAACATAATTCAAAATCACTAATGCCCAATACAGAAAGCATTTGGAAAGATGTGTTCAAGTCCTATGATGGGTCTAATTTTCTACACTGCATAACCTCTAGCAGTTTACTTCTCTCTTGTCTGAAAAATCTCACACCTGAGAAGTTGCTTCTCCTATATTCCAAGGATAAAAATGAGGTCTATAAAGGATCCATTCAAGCCTCTACTCCTTTTTACAATGTCCTTAATATACAGCAATTACACCAACTTCTGATTATATGGCTTTGGGCATGTCCCTTTATGTTACCAAGCCTCCTTTTCATTGTCTGAGATATTTCATGTAGGGTCATTGTGAATATTGCAATAAAATATGTAAATCCCCAGGCAATTGTTGGTAGCTGGTATAAGTCGCAGATAGATTTTTAAGTCTTACATTCTAGTTCTCCTCCATCTCTTATTCTAGAAACAAGATGCTTATAGTCACTAATCATTTTCCACCTGTCTGCACTCCTTCATGTCCACCAGCCACAGATTCTCATTATCCCATACTGGCCATGTGAGTGATAAGAATTATTACATAGAATTACTAAGAAGTTTCTAAGACTCCCTGTTAGATCCCTTCCCTTCAGATGATAGGCTTTACAGGCGAACATTATCATTGACTAAAAACAGGTAATGCGTGTGTACCCTAATAAAGTATCCTGAGTCGTTACATTTATTATTATAGTTCTAAATTTAAATTGAAGTCAAAGTAGTAAGAGACATCCCAGGAGATCGTAACATTTGCTCTCTGTTTGCTATGACTGTCAGTCGCGTAGAGCACCCATTTCCAGCCATGGGAGATGTTCCCCCTCTCCATCCCATCCACTGGAATGCTAGAATCATGGAGTCAGAAGAGGTCACCCAATCCAGAGTTTCCCAAACTGTGGGTGATTATCATTATTGGGATATGACATCAATCCATTGAGCTGTAATAGCACTGAAAAAGTAGTTCAGTTAAACTAGACTAGAATAGGATATATGAGTGGATTGTGTGTAATAAGGATAAGCATTATTTTGTGAAAATTGTATTTTAGTTACACATACCTCTATGTGTAAATACTCATGATATAAAATTAGAAGAAAAGAAGTTAGAAGCTATCTTGTCCCTCCCTGTAGTTAATGACTTACTAATTAACACTTAGTAGTTAATGCTATAGAGTATCCCCTGCCTTCCTCCTCCTCATACGGTGGTATTTACACATCTGCTTGATTCCTATCCGTGGGGATGGGTTTACCTATTCGTGAAATGGTCAATTCTAGTTTCAGCCCTAATGGTACAGCTGGTTCTTATAGTGTATTTGTATTTGTATCTTGTTAGGCGCGGTTCTAATCTTCAGAGCACCACAGACTAAATTTTTCCCCCTTCCATGTGTTAGCCTTTTAACTATTTGGCAATAGCTATAATTTTCCCACTGAATTTTATCATCTCTATTTTCTTCAGCAACTTCTGATGTGGCATCTTTTATAATCCTCTTAAGCTTATCACTCCTTTTGTCTGGAAGTGGCAGTGTGCAAATGCCTTCTCAAGATAGGATGTTTAGAACTGAGTACAGTCCTTCATGTTTGACCTGCCAAACAAGGGTACAGAGGGATTATCATCTCCTTGCTTTTGATGCCATACTTTCATTAATATGGTCCAAGAGTATATTAGTATTTTTTAGTCTTATCACACAGTTGATTATTACTGAATTTCTAATCAACTCAAATGTAATTTTTACAGACATGTCTGCCAAGCCTTATTGACTCCCCCCTGAAATTTACTTATTTTTTTTTTGAGGGGAAAGGGATGTAGCTTGAGGATTCCATTCTTGTTAGAATGTGTACCCATTGTTCAGGCTGGTGCAGATCTTTTTTGAATCTAGATGCTGCCATACTCTAAATTATGTCGTAGCTTTGTATCACCTATGTACTTGAGAAGCATGCCATTTATGACATTTAAGCAATGACTAAAATTTTGAACAGAAATGAGAGTAACTATTTTTGAATTGTTGTATTGCAAAAGAATGCTCTCAAGTTGACTGGGTGAAATTCAAAAATATTTTCTATTAGAAAAACCATTCTAAATGTTGGATTTTCAGATCATCTGGTTTCTCTTTAGTGAAATACCTACCACTGAAATACAAATAACATTTATTGGACATATTCTTGGTTAGCAATAAAAAATAGTAAATAAAAAAATAAAATATAAAGATATTAAATATTAAATATTAATAAAAAGCAAGGAGTGGGGAGGGAAGTTACAGAGTCATTAAGTTTGATCATTAAAATAAGCAAGCAAATAAATCGGCTATTTATTGAAGTATAAAGGACATTAGGTACTGATGCTTCAAGACAAAAGAACAAGATTGTACTCTGTTTTCCTGATTTCCTTTTCATAGGATTTGAAGACCCTTCCTTCATTTATTTTTTTCTTCCTCTATGTTCGAGGAACTGTGCTCAGGCATTAAAATATGATTTATCCATTACTCATTGCTGTAGCTCTAAACAAACTTGGGTTTTCTTTCATTTCAACCTTTCCACTTCATCCATCCCAAAGCCTACCCACCTGCACCTCCAACCAGTTAGCACTAGAATGAAAAGAAAAGGCTGGGTTAGGAGTGGGGGAAAAGAGAAGTATGCGCAACTTCTATATACTAGTGGCCAGAGTGTTTCCATGCTCATAAAAAGCATGTGATAGGTAGTTTCATTATCATTTTGTTGATGAGGAAGCAGCTGTCAAACATATAATTATTTCAAGGTCAAGTAACTGAGACACAATGAGTGTTTGTGTCTAAGTGAGTGCCTCTGTCTATAGATGTTTATTAGAATATTTATTTAAATAAGCATGTATGTACATAGGTACATCTATAATATGCTCTCTACTCTCAAGTAAAGTACAAACGCCTAGAAAAAGTCCTGAGCAATTTAAATTCTTCATTCTAAATATTTGTCACAGGAAAAATATGTCTAGAGGCTGTAACATTTCAGTGAAAGTGTGGGAGGCTTAATATAAATGCCATTTATAATTGGAATCTAAAATATCAAATCACTCTTCAATGAAACTTATAAATAATAGTAATTTCTCCCGATATAGGGGGCTAGAAAATTTTACTGCCCACAAGATTGCTACATCAATCTTTGATTATCAAGAAACAATTAATATACAAGGGTAATATGGGAGTGTCATTTAGCGTCAGGGCTCATAAGTATAAAAACAGTAACACACTGTGAAAGTAATGGTGACACTTAGAGGTCCCATTATTATTAATTCATTTGACATTCACTGTAATCACACTGGTCTTAATGAATTCAGTTGACATGTGCATATTACATGTACCTTCAAACACATGCCATTGTAAATCGGTGCTAACGGAATGTGTTGAATTCAGAAAAACTATGACTTTTTTAAAGGAGCATTTAAAATTATACATGGAAAAGTGACAGATTGATATTTTATTTTGATGGCAAGAAATAGTCTATATAAAGAGCAGTAAACTAATTTTATTCTGTCATAAAAATATATTTTACTAAATCTTTAATTACATGTGGCCTGTGGGTGACTGATCTCTGAAGAAGCACACTTAAACAGATCTACCTATGTAGAATGTTCATAAAAAAACATTACAGTTATACATGGATGAATAGCGAGGGTGTTTAATCACAAGTGGGCAAGCAACATTGAAGGGAAAACTAAGTATTAAAAAGCTCTCAAATATCACATAGTCAAAGATGTAATTTTGTCTACAAAAGAAATAGCTACCATGTCTACCTAACCAATCTCTTTTTCTGCTAAGTTAGGTTCTTCAACTCTGTTATTTTGTTCCTTGGGCCTGTTCAGATTTCTCTGAGGCCCAGGGTTCATTTTTGTGACAGCTCTAAGTGATCACAAAATATATTCAATACCTGCTCCTTAATGATTGAGACTTAATATCTGTGGCTTGTCATATTCTGGTCATTTGCAGTGGCAGCTTGCTGATATTTTGCTGATAGCCACTCTGAATTCATATGGGGGATTTTTTTTTTGTCCAGTAAGCACCCTAAGTAAACCAGGTAAACAATGTCTTCTGCGTTTCTTCTTTATTTGTCTCTTCCTACCCTTCTGTGGTGCCTGGAATATTGTTGAGCCTTTTCTAGCTTTTCGTTAGTTCCACATTCCTTGTGTGACAGGAATTTATATTAAAAAGGAAATTCTCTCAAGCATACCCATTTTTTTTTCCCTATGAGAAGTTTACTCTTTATTGCTAACCTTGATCCCTTTAACACATTACTGGTTCCACACGCACACATGGGCATGCACACAAAATCTATCTATCCTCTCCACCTCCTTAAATCTGTTGTTTTATTTTTATTCTACATCAACTTTATACACAAAGCCTCATCATAATATAGCATTGCTGAGATTTCAATATCTTTTAAAATAAATGCATATATCTATCTCCCTAATACCTACTAAATGTTTGCAAAGGACCTGCCCTTAGGAGTTTTAGGTTTAGTGGCAAGGAAGCAATTACTTTCTATAGTGATCCTTTCTCATGATGGAGAGAAACCAGGGGTGTTTGGGGATCTCACTGGGCACAAAAGAGGAGAATACAAGGAAGTGTTCCTAGAGAGGTTTATTTCTGCATACATGTTTTCTCTGAACTACTGGAACTCTCCAGAACATTGTGGACATTGTTCCCAACGTGTGAAAGGCTATTTTTCTCAACTCCCTCACCAATTCCTATTACTCCTTTAGTTTGTAGCTCAGGCTTAACTTATTCCTAGAATCTTCAACTTCTCCTCCTAAATCTATATTTAAAGAACATGTTTCTTATACCTTGTAAGTCTTACTCTCTAAAGACCTGTTTGTCTTGGTAATTAACTAAACTATAAACTCAGGGAAGAAAACACCTGTGTCTTATCCTTGGGTTCCTAATCTTTAATTTAGCACCTGAAAATTATTACCTTCTCAATAATGATTACTGTTCATCTGAATAGATGAACAGACATAGGGATGGTATTGGAGTTGAACATTCAAGAAAAAATAAGAGAGAGATGGTCAGAACAACAGGGCATGTGAAGTTGAGGACGGGAAGGCGATTAGAATTGAGGAACAATTTGGAAAGCTGGCACCAGAGTGGCAAGCAGGAGTTTCTGATGAAGTATCAACAGTGTCTTGGAGATGAAGGGGAACAAGTGAAGAATTTTAGTTGGGGTAATAGCATGCAGACACTTGCATTTTATAAAGATGACACCAGGCATGGGTATAGAAAGCACAGGGGAGAAAATAAGTGGCTATGTGGTGACAAATTGGAAGTCTATTTTACTGGTTCAGAAGCGAAAATATGAAGCTGTTAATGAAGAGGCAAGGGAAAGAACAAGATGAGACGAGATGGTGGGATTATTTGAGAGGGAAACTCTTCAGTGTCTGATTGGATGTTGAGGATAAGGAAAGGGAGGAAAATACATTTACGCACAAGACCATGGAATAGCACTGATGGCAAGGACAATTAAGGAAAGAGAAGCTGACTGTGGCAGGTTTGCGTGTTCAGCTGGTGGACTTTTAGTTGGCATATGTAACAGTTAAGAGAACAATCCAGATAGCCCAAAGAGAATATAGTACAGTCATTAGTAGCAAATATTCCGGAACCAGATTGTTTGATTCTACCACTTATTCAGTATGTAACCTTGGGCAAGTTACTCAACTGTTGTGTGTCTCAGTTTCCTCACTAATATAATGGAAAAAAAATATATATCCACCTCACTGGGCCGCTATGAGGATTAAAAGAATTAACGTGTGTAAAGTCCCTTGCATACTACTAGCCCTATGTAATGTTGCCTAGTGAGCCCTACATAAGTATATGGTATTATTATTGTTGTGCTAGTAGTTGTTATTACTGTTGTTGTTGCCACATAGAACTATGGAGCTCTATAGAAAGATCTGGAAATACTTATAGATTTTGGAGCATTAGTGTATAGGTGAATGTCAAAGCTTTAGGGGTAAAATAGATCAAAATATGCAAAATGTATCCGATGTCTATAACTTTTAACCATTCCTTCTCTCCAGAGACTTCAAAGTCCCACCGGTAATAACACTGTATTTGTGTTACCTTAATCTTCTGGCATGCTTACATTTGCAGACCTCATCTGCAAAATGTTTTGATGTATGAGCTCTGATTTAGTTAGAGGAATTCTTCCATATTTAGATTGAAATTTCCTTCGTGTTTATTCTTCATTATGTGTCATCTCCACCGCGCTGGGTTTGGATATCCTAAAGTTTCTTCCTCACAATGGACTGAGTCATATTTGCTTTTCCTTCTATTTGAATTTTTTGGGAAAACTTGGATTATTAAATCGTATACCTATAATAAGTATGTATATATAAAATTTTATATATTATATATAAACATAATATATATACACACATACACAGAATTTCATTTTGGTTACTGTAGCCAATATACTTACTCTCCCCCCCCGCACACACAAACAGACAAACACAGATTTAAGAAGAAGTTATCCCCATATGAGACCAGAGAAAGTAGTATTAAATATTAATAGATATATATGAAAATGCATAGTTTCCAGAGAAGCAAAGGTTATCTAATCTAGCCTTCTCATATTACAAATGAGAACAGTGGACCCAGAAAGATGAAATAACTATGATAACACAAGAATTTGTTTTACAACAGAGTTTAGCTGGGATATAAAATCTGTAGCACAAAGATAGAATCTATGCCTAATTGTGTAAATAAAACTAACAATATTCACTATGGAAATCATAATTTTTATCATGTTTATTAATATTTTAATAGAAAGCAAACAATCAAACTTGCCAGAATTTGACTACTATATGTATTCTTTCTAATTTCACTGTACTTACAAAATTTTTATCACTAAAATAATTAATATATTTCATTTACAATTTTATACTGTCAATATTATCTACATTTATTGTGTCATTTCATTCTCACAATGTCTCTGTTGGTTAAAAAGCGATAAACCAAATTTCTGCAGACTGTTTTTTTGAGACTTCCTAAAATAAGTGGTATTTTGTGAAAAAAAGAAGCAGTATTTAGCTCTTTCTCAAAGTGTGCACAAGCTTAATTTTATCACACCTTTTAAAAGTCTTCAAATTAAAGAGGTCTTTTGCAAGAATTGTGGTATAGTCCTTCTCACATGCATACATACACATACCTACAGATCAGACTTCAGGCATCAAAGAATTTTATTAATGATTCTCTAAACATTACAGAAGTAAAATCACACTATGTTTGCATAATAGTAAATGCCAATAATAAAATGACAACAAAGTTTACCTAATACCACCAAGAAGAAAGGGCAATTTAGGTTTATTCACCCAAATATACTTTTGGTTCCAAAATGCCATTCACTAGAATAGGGGAAATGATGAAGGTAACATTATCAAATGATTTCTAATTTTTAAAATTTTGTTTATTATATCAAGGAAGTGGTATTCGGTTTTTTTTTGTTATTGTTGTTAAAACCAAACTGTCATAATATATGAAGTGAGTCAATTTACATAAGTAGATAAATTACTAAAGCAGAAAACTACAAATTAATGTCCACTTTTCTGATTTAAAAGCAAAATCATACATAGAATAATATACTTTAATAGCATTCATCTCTGTGAACTTTCAACAATGAATTTCAAGAGAATCATTACTTAGCACTATTCAACACCCTTCAAAAGTGATTAATTGGCAGGACTATCTCTATATCTATATTTTTAATAGAAGTCCTAAAATACATATCTCACATGATGGGAAATATAATAATACCTGTTTCTTACTTTGTCTAGGCATAATTTGTAAAATACAATACAGTTCAGGAATTGGGGAAAAAACCCATTTCTCATTATCTGTTTTTAGGATTATTTCTCCTAATATTTGGGGTAAGAAAAGCAGACAGAGGATATGAGGAAATATATATGAGTAAAATATATATATATATATAACAAAGATCCATTTTATTTTGAACAATCAACATATACATTTACTTTCTCAAAAGTGTTTCTGTTCTTTGTACCTTGTAATGTGAAAATGAATTGCCACTTCATTGTTTTCATTCAGCTTTTATTTCCGTTTTACAAAAAAAGCCTAAAATCAATAACCAAGCAAAATTTTATACTTGAATTTTACTATAATTGTTCCTGTTCAACATAGCATTTACTAGTTCTACTCCTTCTTGATAAAGTGAAGAAAAAAGTACCAGACTTACTAAAATTTAAAAATCAAATCTTTGCAGCTAGACCATAAATAACATTTCTAAACCACAAAGCCTCAGAAGGTATTTTAAAGAACAAACTCACAAATAGAGTCAAAATTAATTTGAAAGATATTACAAAATAATTTTAATTATAAAATATGTGCAATGGTATATTCATTTCATATATAAAAAGGTAAAATTACACTTTTTTGGAGGGTAGAAAAATAAATGCCTAGAAAATTTTAAGTCACCAGAGAGCGTGATACTTGAAAATCTGAAGACAGATGGAAAATTATTTGCTCCATAGCACAAGCCTCTAGAGACTCATCAAAGGGTAAAAGTTCTGCACAGCACACATCACATTTTAGATTCTCATTTATTAAAATAACATGACTGGTAGTAACAATGGAAGTTATTACTAGTAACAATAACAACCATTGGTATTGATACAATTCTTACCAAATGCACAGTGTTTTTGCCAAAATGATTTTCCATGCCCATGATGAGAATCTGCATAAAATGAGTAAGAATTTCTGCAGCTATTTTTAAAAACTCCATAGAAATGATTTATAATTTATTCTGTTCTTTTGCCCTACATTAGGGCAGTTAGCACAGAGCCTTGCCTCTGAATGGCATGCTATGCCTTATTGTATTAAGCAATTTTGTTGGAGTAGGAAAAATGGATGGTATTTAAACTCATAAAGGTGTTTGCAGTATTAGAGTTGTCCCAGATACGTTATTGACTAGATGGATGCCTTAGCACATCCCGGTGGGCTGTCACAAACTTGCAAAACAGACAAAGTGGAACCTGTGGCTGGCAAAATACCATCTGGTGATACTGAGTCATTGCTAGGTATACATAAAAATATTCCTTCCTTAAGCTACAACCAAAAAATAGGTTACAAAAAAATAGGCTATGTTTTTTATCACAATAGGGCAACTATAATTAATAACAATGTGTTGTATATTTAAAAATAACTAAAAGAGTGAAATTGGAATGTTCCTAACACAAAAAAATGATAAATGTTAGAGACGATGGATACCTCAATTACCCTAACTTGATAATCACACATTGTATGCTCATATCAAAATATCACATGTACAACTAATAAATATGTACAACTAATATATATCCATAATAACTAAAAATTAAAGGTTAAAAAATAAAAAGTAGGTTGTATTTATAGAATTTAAAATATCTTAACTGTGCAAGTATACTACAGTATATATTGCTAAATTAAGTTTTATTTAACCTATTCTCAGGTCAAATGATTTAGAAATATTACAAATGTCATTACTGAACCAAAAATCTATCCTGATAGACATTTTATAAATGGACTATTGTATTACTGTAATAAATTGTATGCTATGTTGAGCTGAAAATAACATTTTCCATGAGTTTTTCTTTACTGTTTTGTTTAAAACCAGTATTTAAAAAAGGTAAAATTAGCTACTTAGAGAATCTTAAAAGATGCTAGCTATATATGGAACTTCTAATTTTATACACACACACTCATGCATGCATATATATGTTATAGATCATGTTTTCTATTATACTATTCCATTTGCATAGTCAAATATTTTATATAATTTCCTAAAATAAACAGTGAGCCTTCCAGATGATTCAAACGAGACGAGCCCAGATCAAATGTTAAGGTTCCTGAACTAGAAATATGACTATGCAAATTATTGAAAGTAAAGAACCTACATGATTATGATCTAAATTGTGTCATCTCGGTCTTATTTGAATTTAACTATTTCTCTCTTTCTCTCTCTGTCTCTCTCTCTCTCTCTCTCTCTGTCTGTCTCTGTCTCTCTGTCTCTGTCTCTCTATCTCTCTCTCTCTCTCTCTCTCTCACACACACACACACACACACACACACACATGCATATTCAATGGTACATTAAGAAACCCAAAATGGTTTCTCTGGCTATTTTTGAAGTTGTTCAGTAGCTTATTCTGGAGTTTTCTAATAGCCATTGCTTTGTGTCATGAGATGAAATTGAAGTGATAAAATTACGATTCTTACAGAGACATTGAAGTCCTAAAACTCCATATTGTTCATGGAGCAGAAAGAGGTTTGCAGGCCAGAGGCTGCGTTGGGAAGAAACCCTGGGCGTTTACAGAATTGCAGTGCCAATGCCTGCAGATGAATGAATGGTTTTCTCAGCACCCTGCCAATTTCCAGTGAGGGTCCCCTCTGGTCACTTGCTACTAGGACTGTCAGCATTCTTGAGAGGATATTATTGCAAGGCTTTGAGGACCTTGAACTCAATAAAGGCAGCCATGGCAAGAAGGTTTTGCTGCTGGGTGATCCTTGCCTAGTACAGAATGCTAGAGAGCCATCTCAGCCAGCTTTCTGAAGAGGCAAAAATCATTACCTCAGCAAATATTTCATTCTGATAAATTTGTATATGATTTGGTGGCTAAAACACTACTGTGTGCACTCAACCTGAGGGACAAGAACCTTGAATCTTGCAATGTGTTTAAATTCATTATAATACATATCTACACAAGACCATATAAATAAACAAAATGACCAAGCTAGTGCTTTTGGCCAACTTATCAGTAAATTTGCATAAAATGCAATTTAATCTATTACATTATTTAAGAGGGCCAAACAATGTAGTTACTTTTAAATGATCATGTAGGTGGCTAAATGGCAACATACCTTACAAAAAGTTTTGGAAATCAGTCCAAATCATGGTAAAATTGACATTTCCTACATTTTTTTTTCCAATTCAAAATCGTATTTCTAAGTACTGCTGATGGCTGAATTTAAAAAAAAAAATGAATCTTTCACAGAGAAAGAGGTGATGTTCACCCTGTGGCTTGTCTCGATTTTTCTGCCTAAGACTCTCCAAATTCCCACACCAATGAGAATTTGTGAGGGTCTGAGATAGGGAAGGCTTGGAGATGCCCCACAGAAAATACATAGGAATGCTGCCAAAGTCTGACTTTGCATCTATTGGACTGATGGGCTAATAGTAGTCACATCTCTTCCATCTATAGAGTATGTAGTATATGGTATGCATAGAAAATCTCATTCAGTCCTCGAAATCATCATGCAAGGTGAATATCATTTTCCTATTTAGAGGAAACAGACCTCAGAGAAGTTAAGTCGAGGCTCATGGGAAAAGCCAAGAATTCAACCGGCCACTTGACTGCAAAGTGCAGGGTTGTTCCACAGCCTTCCCTTCAGAAGCTCTGAGAAATTCTGCTATGATCTTAAAGGCCTAGCCAAGTATACAATCCTAATATCTGTTTGGTTGAAACTAGACATTTTTCATGACCTTCAGGAGTATTTCCTCTAGAGTTTCAAAAGCCAAGCTATGAAAGTGGGAAGTTTTGATGTCCATATTGTTCCCCAGAGGCAGGTCCTGTCTGCAAGGAGTATTTGTGCAAACCTGAAAACCACATCTCCCTTCCCCTATCACCCTCAGGGACCTATAGGCGTCTGGATATAGAGGGGCAGATCTACCATGGTAGATCCACATGGAGAGAAGTCTCCCAGATTTGATTTCCTGGACCCTGTGCCTTCATTTGATGGGTTCTGAATTTCTGGGAGGTCAGATATCTTGAGATGTTTCAGGTATTTCTCAGGTCTGAGTGTGTGTGTCTCCCTCAAATTCATATGTTGAAATTCTAACCCCCAAGGTAATAGTATTAAGAGGTGGGGCCTTTTGGGAGGTGATTGGATCATAAAGGCAGAGCTTCCGTGGATGGGATGAGTGCACTTACCAAAGGGACCCAAGAGAGACCCCTTGCTCCTTCTATTATAGCAAGAAGGTTCTATCTAGTAACCAGGGGGTTGGTCCTCACCAGACACTGAATCCACCAGCAACTTGATCTCTCCAAAACCCTTAGAAATAAATTTCTGTTGTTTATAAGCCACACAGTTTATGCTATTTTGTTATAGCAGCCCAAAGGGACTAAAAGAAGTATGACTGCTCATAACAGGGCTAGCATTAGGAATTGAAAAAATAAATAGTCAAACAAACAAAAACCACTCACTAGCCAATCTACTAATCTATCTAAACCAAGTGTATATGTCGGATTCTATCATACTTTTGCTACAGCCCCTCTATCTTTCCGTTGAAAATGTTTCACATTCTCTAATTGACTACAAGAATTTTTTAAAAGACTATATATTATACATTTTTATAGTCCTCATAATATTTTTATACAGTAAATACATAATCCATGAAGTGCAGTTAATTATTAATATGATTTTAAACAATTGCAAACTTCTTATTTTCTTTGGCTAAATACCATCTATAATGAGTCACATTTAAATTTTTTGCTCACAAACAAACGTATGTCTAGAGTATATATTTTGGAAAAATTACATTTAATTTTCTATTAGAAGATTATATTTTTAATTTATAAGGACTCATTAACATGTGCCAGGTGCTAATGCAATTCTACACTATCTTGGAATTCTAATACTTTGAAAATTGTGTAGATAGCGTCTTTAGGTTTATTTTCTGGCTATAATCTACGACACTGCTTTTCTTTTTAACCTAGAACAAATTTTTATGCTAAAGCTATGCACCTCTGAAAACAGAGGTTGGTAATGAAAACTGTAACACAACATTAACTGTGGTGTTGTAAACAGCGATGCTATAAACTTTCTTTATAGAGATCCATCTAATGTAAGTACATAAGAAAGGGCTCAAAAGCTTAAAAAGACTTAACTTATCCTATTTGATTTTATCTGCAATTCATTTAGCTGAAGATAAGACAAGTACAAGCTAATGACCTCCTTTTTTATATATCTAATTTTCAGTTATGCTTCAGAATTATCATATCCACTTTTAAATGAGCCATATTCTTCACAGCTAATTGGTGGGGCCAGTGAAGTGGATCAACATGCTATGGTACTTTGTCTTATTCCCAGTTTGAGTCCTTACTGGGTATTTAAGCTGACAATGTGAATGCGGCAAGCCTCCAGATTTCAGCTGTGCTGGCAACGGAGGCCACTCTGAGAGATGGGCAATATGGCTTCTGTGTGTGCCATTCATCAGAGCGAGCACGAAGGAAGCGTGTGTGGTTTGAACCTCTGTACCTAGTGTGTATTGCTTTCCTGCTGAGGTGTGTTGGGGGAGCAAGGTCTGAATTCGGTGTATTGTCAAGGTGGTGAAAGTCTGAATCTGGTGTCTCGTCCAGAAAAGAAAGATATTTTTGCAAAGTGTTTTCACAAAATAAAGTCTTAGATAAACTTAAACACATATTGCAGTTTTTTTTTTTTCCTTTCAAGTTTTTGAATGGCATAGTACTGTCTCTATTTCTAGTAGGAGTCTGAAATCTTACAACAGAATTCTTTACTCCTGGCTTTATGTAAAAATGAAAATCTCTAAAAGGAGAAATCTTTGCATTAAACATTTTTAATATCAGTAAGAATTGGTTCATTTGACACAGGTGTTCCAATTATTTTGAGGTATAAATTAGGTTTTATTTTATGTTACTCATTTAGTAGTTATTGCTTATATATTTTAAAACTAATTCAAAGTTGATTAACATTGAAATGCTTGGCTCACTCACTATGATATTAAGCATCAATGCAGCGTTAATGAATTAACTGTGTTCATTATTTCTCTATTCCAGTTTCATATGTTAATGATATTATCCATCTATCCACCTAGAATGTTTTAACAGTTACTTTAGTATTTGTAAAAATATTTAAAATTTCCAGTTAAGAATCTTTTATTTTGTTTTTCTTTTGTCATCAAATAATTCTGTTTTTCACAAGAAATAAAAAATCAAAGTGATACTGGTTTTAAAAAAATCTTCTTTCACTGTACCTTTAGTACATCTAATATAAATTAGACAAGTGATGAATAATGTGCCAGCAGGAATCTTCTTTCCTTTGGCATTAATCTCTCAGTTTTATATAGAAACATTACTATTTCTAGCTTCGAGAACACAAATGTGTACTAAGAGAAATGAGCTATAGACCTGACAGATTACAGACAGGTTAAAATTCCTGTTAAAAGTATCCTTATTTCCATGCTTTATTGTAATTCTTAAATTAGGAAAAAAATATTGACTACAATTAAAATAGTTTGTTTTGATTTATTTCAACAGAGACCATCAATGACTAACATTTAAAATTGGTATCATCGATTTAAACTTATGTTTTCAATTCTCATTTAGAAGAAATAACACGATTGTTAAAAATGAAGCTTTGGGCTGCTGATTGATATTATCGAAAGAAAAGCACCCTCAGTTTTATTTTGGGTAATTTTTTATTTTTCGTTCTGTAGCAAGAGTCTTTCTGCTCTAAGTAGGTATGTATATTGTTTCAGTTTTCCATTTACAAAATAATCCTCGAAGAAATCTCATTGACTTTTAATTTTTATAACTCTTTATATCAATATTTAACAGAGGTAGGTAATCATTTCCAGCATAGCTAGCCCGGCCTTACATGAAATTAGGCAGGGTAGGAAATTACTTTCATTACCGCCTCTTTCCCTTATCCTTTTCAAAGAGGAAGAAATTAATTCATCTGTTAGGCTACATGTTTAAAAAATAGTTCTGATCTTTATATAGTTGTGTAATTTAAATTAGTACCTGATTCTCTAAAGTCCACAATTTAGGACAGAACAGAATCTACTGCAGCAACTAATTAAACACTCACTGTAAGGTTAAGTTTTTCATTAAATCAATAGGCCCCTAGTGTCAGTTACAAAGCCCTAATTACTATGCAGTAAATTTAGATTGAATTTGAATTAAGGACTGATTTCAATCTAACCGCAGCATGTAAATATTGTAAATTACCAGAATTACAGTTCAATAAAATTGAATGGATTTCACTTTAGATAAACCAAATGCAAATGAGAAGAAAAAAGATCTGATGAAATTTCCTCCAAAACATCTTGCCAAGAAGCATCACACATCACATATAAGATATTGTTTTGGCAATGAGCACGTCTCAGCTCAATAGCTCTACCTCCCTTTACTTTAACATGTTTTAATATTTGATTATCTATAGGAAAAATGAATAAATTTAATCTCTCCCGAGTGATCAAGCAAAATGATGGTTAATGTGACCGCTTACTGTGTTGCTTTAGTTTGATGACTGTATTGTTGTGCTAAAGCACAGTATGAAATCAGGTTATCAGGTTATAACTAGCTGGGATAAAATACACACATGCAGGCACACACGCGAGAGCTGGGAAATACAAACCAAACTGCGTTCTTAACACAAGTCAGATCCCTTTAAAGTTAAAAAAATTAAAATGTGCAGACACTAACCCTATAATTGAAACTATATAAAATTGAAAATTGTTGAAATTTGTAAACCTTTGATTTTGCGTAAAATAAGTATTTCTATGCATAGAAAACAGACTAAAAATATTAAGGGCTCAGGACAAGCTTTGACTACACAGAAAAGGAGAAGCTCAGTACCGAGATCATCCGTTGGAGGGGTTAGGTTTGTTGATAAAGAACTGCTTGGAAGGTAGGACAATTACTGCCTAGCCTTTTGAAAGAGAAAATTGAAAGATTTTTACAAGAAGACAAATAACAAAGCTGAGACTTGTGTTGATGCCACGTCCATGGCCTTTCTTAATTTCCCTATTCTGGCATTTTGACATGGGCTGAAGAAGACCCAGATCAAATATAAATATCACAGTTATATATGTAGTAAAATCGCATTGAAGAAAATTTAAGGAAAAATGATCTATAACTAGAAAAGCAATTAACTTACAATCAAACTTTAAATCAGTCATTAAAAAAATACTTCTGGCAGCAATAGACAAAGGATATTCCACATCATTTGTTTTTAATTCTGAAGTATATTTTGGTAAAACGTTTTCTCACAATTATTTCTAAGACTTGTAGATGAATTTGAAAGACTTCTGCCTTAATAAAGCTAAGGATTTAATCCACAGAATTATTATGATTTTTTTCTGTTTTCTGTCTTCCTTTCTGATGTGGTTTGCTCAATTAGCATCACATTTTGACACTCTATTTGTGACAACAAACGATAAAATTATACCTCTCACCTCGGAGAGGTGGTACAGCAGTCTTAAGCTGTAAAAATCGTAATTAAAAAAATACTTTGCCCAATACTAACTGGCAAGAATGATACATGTTCTGGACAATTCAATCTAAAACTACTGGTGAATATTTGTCCAATCTCAACTGACAGTGGATATTAAGTTCTTCCAGTATAAAGGCCAAAATTCTCTTTACATTTGTGTCAAAGAAGAAATTCAGACTTATCCACTCACAGTTGTGCATTTACATTTTTGTAAAATTTTCCTGCTTTTGCCTGAGAAACAGATCAATATCTTATGTTCAAGAATTCACAATCTGAAGCAGTCCTACATATTTCTGCAGCAAATCTACAGTCTATACCTATACATTTGCAACTTTCAGCCATCACTTCTCATTTCCCATTTGGTTGTAAAGTTGACAATGAACAAAATAAGGATACAGACTATAGTGAAACAAAAATTCAAACAATGCTTGCTTGAACACCAAAATATTTATAGGAGGTGGAAGTTAAGGCAAATAGTATTTTATGCTGGCGAATTAAGTGATGATAGTGCAATAAATTTGCGAGACTGATTTTCAGCCTAGATGTAGAAAGAAGAAACTGTCTTTTTTTTAGTATCCCTCATTATGCTAATTACCTTGATCTGGTCACTATACATTATATGTATCAAAACTATATACCACATAAATATGTACAATTACTATATGACAATTAAAAAATAAAATCAAATAAAAATTTTTAAAGAAGCATCCATCACAACTTTTTCCCGTAAGGTGAAGGCAGCCAACTTGACTTTCTTAAGCACTAATTATCTATCCATCAATTCTTCCTAGTTGCTTTGATGTTCATTTCTATTGGAGTGGGCTCAATGCCTTTTCTTTGCTAATTAACATCATAATAAAGAACCAAATTTGAAACATACTGTGGCTTAGCAACAATGCTTCTAGGGATCTGTTTTCCAGACATTTTTGAAGAATATAGTAAGATAAATGTCAAATTAATGACAAGAATAATGACATCTAACTTTTATTGAGCACTTACTATGTGCTAGATACGTAGAATAATTCTCTCTCATTTTTTTGCACAAAAAGAGAAGAAGGTTTAGAGAGAAGAAATGTGCTCAGTGCCTCACAGAGAGTAGGAGATGCAGCTGGGGTTCTGGCCAAGCTGCTCAAAGAGAGCAGTGACTGAGAACATGGATTTTAGAGCCAGCCTGGATAGATCTGTCACTTTCCGGTTATGTGGTCTTATGCAAGTTAATTAACCTCTCTGTGCCTTAGTTTCACCACGGTAAATTTTGACATAACAAATATCTCATAAGACTGTTGAGCACATGAATGGGTTACAGCAAATAGCCACGCCTATTCTATCCCCCAGTATGTACAGCATGTTTATTAAAACATGTCTCTAAAGTGGAAAATTACAAACAACTTAAATACCCTCCTGCATAGTCATCCATAGAAATGGAAATAATGAAACCTTTAGAAAGATCTTTCTATATTGTCACATGAAGCCATGCATTCACAGAGAAAGGAGCCTGGAAAGGTGAGTGAGCATCAGACTGTTTGTAAGTGTTCCCTTTGACGGGGAGGTGATGGTAGCACTGAGAAGTTTTACTTTTTATTTGGTGCATTTCTGCATTGTGTGAATTGTTATGGGCAGATTGTACTACTTCTGATGTTTAAGTGAAAACAATAAAATTTACCAAAAAATGCATAGGAAAAGAAAAACACAAACAGGGTTTGTTTTTTAGGTTGTTATTTCTTCTTATAAAACTCTATTTACAAAACTCTTAAAGCAGCCTTAACCTAAAATAGGCATGCTTTCATTTAGTTATTTAATTTTGAGTTCTCATGGAGTATTTTTAAAAGTCAGTTTTATTCTAGTGGTTTCATAGTAAATAATAATTACTGTATGAAAAATCTCCAACTTTAAATATTCATTTTCAGTTTTGAATCACAATGATTTCCTTCACCTTTTATTCTTGGGATAATGTTGCCAACACCCCTCAACCTTGTAATTCATATATATATGACATATATGAACAACTTTATAAAAATACATATAAAACTATATGATGTGTATATGTATCTATGTTATATATCTATATAGTATATCTATCTATAAATAGTTTTATCTCTATATATTGTTTTATCTCTATTCATCTATATATACGTATGTACATTTTAAAACTATATATAGATAAAGCTATATATGAAATATCTCTATCTATATATATGCACACACACATATATACATATATATGAAGCTTTCATTTAATTTTTAAACTTATACCAAAAAGTTTGGGGACTTATTCATACATATGTTAATTTTGGCAAAAAGAAATGAAAAATCTTCCATCTAAATAATGCAGCCAACTTATTAACAGTGGATGTCTATTCTAGAATAATATTACTAATTCATTCACAAAGTATCACTCAAATTAACACTGAATTGTATGCTCGGTTAACATCAAAGTTTGATAACAAGTGTCAATAAAAGGTGAATCTATCTCTCAATCTAATGGTTGATTTTTAACTTGCACAACTTAAATCTAGTTTACTTAAAAAAACACACATTTTCCCATTATTTACAAATTGAGACACAATTATAAGCGTTATGCTCTCATTCTCACATTTTTTGTGACCTGCTGCATGAGGAACTATTGCCAGGTGGTAATCCGAATGAATAAAACATGTATGTCTTTATTTTTATGGGTAGTAAGCAGAGAACAAAAAACAAACTTTTAAAATGAATGTTGTAGGCTCCTTAGCAATTCAGTTAATAGGAATTGATCCAGGTTTCTGTGTAAGACAACTGTGGACATAAACTCAGAGCTGGTCCTGCTGGAATATTGGAATTAACTATCAACTAATTTTATTTGTACTATTACAAAGTGATGTTAACAAAACGTAAATATAGGCTATTGATCACTGTGATTGCTAGGTGGTAGCTAAAAATGTACACTGGCATAAAGCTTAAAATTTTACAAAGTCCTTTTCAGATATTTTCTCACCCATTCAACCTCATACCTACACTGTGAGGTGAATTAAAGCAATTTTATTATAATTATTCTCTCATGATAGCTGACAGAACTGAACTTACATCTTGCAATGTAATTTTTTTACATTTAAGATCAGTTTATGTAAAGAAAATATACATACACATACACATACATAAAGAACAGGTCAAAAGATATTTATTTTTCAGTATCGACAAACTAGTACAAATGATGATTTTATGTTAAAATGAGTCCTATTACATTTTTTCATATAGAACTAAATTACTCTCTGTTTTTTGTCTGAAAGAGATCATATTTATGAGGGTGAAATAAAGTACAGGAACATTTTCTAACAGAAAGAGAGGGCTGGACAGATAGACAATGGGTCTAGTACCACTTTAGTGATTTTAGTAAAGTTATTTTTAATAAAGTGATTTGAAGTTTATTAAAAGAAAGCTTTTTTAATTCCTCTGGCCAAGACCACAGGGTTCCTCTCCACAATCCTGCTTCTAGTTTTCTGTAGCTATGCTATGTATAGATAATTTGTTATTTGCTTTGTGATGCATAGTCAATTGGAGCATCCGGGTTCTACAGGATAATGCTTAGTTGCAGGTCTCAGCCTTTTGTGATAGGTCTACCAAGGAGGGTATTATCTACTATTCCAATTAGCATTTTTCAAGATGTTAGAATGGTTACCTAACATGATATTTGGAAATGTCACTGTTTAAAATATAACCATATGAAATTAAAAGTTAATATTAGGAAGAGATTTTAAAAACAATTTTAAATTTGGCTTCAACAAAGTACATTAATTGGATGGCATACAACGTCAAGTATTTATTTATTTAGAATGTTCTTTGCTATTGGGGTCAAATTATGAATTTTTGCCATTTGTCATTTCTCTCTACTACGTGCAAAATCTAGAAAAGAAAAACTTGCATAAGAATGTGCAGGGCATTACTTATTTATATGTAAAACCTTTATTCTATTTTGTTATTTTAGATTAAATCCCGTTTCAATTCTATTCTCTCAGGGAAGCATTAACAGTTTGAGCTCAGCGTGAAAACCATCAAACACTTGAGCTGAAATTTAGATTGGGCAATTTTGTCTGGTGAAGTAGAAAAGGACATGTGGAATGGCAAGGAACAGAACGGCTTATGGAAAGGCAGATGTTTTAATAATGTGTCATCTAGTGGGAGCTTCAGATATCTAAATTTAAACCTCTTGATATATTTAAAGAAAGTATGTTGAAGAGAAAGAATGTTCTTTTACTGGGAGAATTAATAAACATATCTGTCGTCAGGGAAAGTAAAGGGTTGAAAACGGCCAGTGTATTTTCAAAAGGAAAGGTTAAAATCAAACGCAATTATGGCCTGATGCTTGCAAATGTGAGTGGACAGCACCAAGTTCATCACTTCCGCTGTGATGCCTGCTGTTGGCCAACACGGCACGTTGCAGCAGTAAGCTGCCTGACCAAGTCGCCCGATTGAGGTCTTAGGCAGTAAGCACAGGCAGTAAAATCACAGAAGTTCTGAGTCCACTTAAAGATGACATTTTAATGAAATACCATACTAGTGTATGTCTTTAAATCATTGTTAGTATAGCTTTTTCAAAAGGAAATAGTAAGGTTATTATAATACCATATGATAATGTTACATTAAAATAAACTCCAAGCTCAGTAACACGTTTGCATTTTATGGACTGATTTCCTGAGCGAAACTCTAATTGTTGCTTTTTGAAGAGAATGGCTACACATAAAATACAAGTAGTCTCCCAATATGCTCATTTATAAGCTCTGTCCCATTAAGGATAATTGAAATATTTGCCACTAGCATTTAATTGATATGGTTATAATTTTTATGGAATGTTTGGAGACAATTTTTAATATAATACAGTCCATTTCTCATGTACACAAGCAAGCTGCAAATATTTTTCCATCATTAATGATTTAAATAGGCTACCCTGTTTTTCTTCAAGAGCAGAGGGATGGTTGGGCCGTTTAAAATCTCTTAACTCACGCTCAAATATATAAGGCCAAAATTGTGGACTTCTGTTTTTTCCTTGTAAGTACTCACATGATTCAGAATGTATAAATACGTATGAGTAATTGGAAACATCATCAGTGACAATGAATCACACCCGGATGCTCATGCTCCAATGCTTTCCAATTAGTTGGATCCGAATTTTTTGTTGTCGTTGCTGGCAGCAATTTGGTAACTGAAGATTTCAAGTGCCGATAAAAATATTTTGCATATATAAGACAATTCTTTTTAAAACAAATGCTTCATCTGAAAGCAACAGTCAGGTCAAATTTTGGGTGACCTTGAATATTTGTTAGTGGGAAAAGCCATTTAGGTAGATATGCTGTGTGTATGCATGTGTGTGTATGTATATTCAAAATATTTTTTGAGAAAAAAAAATACCCCCCAAAAGTTTGAGCTAATTGAATTTTAATTTCTTCTTAACTTTCAGCTGCAAAATAAACAAAAGTGAGAAATAGAATCCTCTAAGTATATATGCCAGTAAGTCAGTTGGAAAGGGAGATATAAAAAATTTTAATGGTAGTATAAATATTGCAGCTAGAAGGGATCTCAAAAGATCACTTATCCAAGTGGCCAATTTTCAGGCCCGTTTTCTCATGTTAAGTTTCCGTTTGAAATAACTGTATCACAGAGGGGTTCTGGGACTTGCTGAGAGCCTGAGAACTAGCCAGTGGTAGGAGGAACAAAGGAACTGACACAGAAGAGGAACTTGATAAACATTCTTTGAATAAGTGTTCAAACAGATGAATTAATGAATGAGCAAATCAGTTGGGTTTTCCTACCTTCTCTTGGGCAACTCCCCTAACTTCTGAAAGCCACAGTTTGCTTCTTGGTTAAATGAGGCAAGTAACACCAGAACTTCTGTAGCATTTCAGATCAAGGCAATGAAGCAGATGGAGAAAGCGTGTGTGTTTCCGAAAGTTGCTGTACCCGTAAGAGCTGTTAAGATTACTGTACTTCTTTTGTGAAGATGAATGTCAAAGTCCCAGACAGAGACTGTCCTGCAGAAACTTCGAAGGTGGGGAAAGCTTCTGTATTAGCTTTTTCCTCTACTTTAGGTAACTAGAAGAGGTAATTTTGAAGCCTCAGAAACCTTTACTGTGGCCATCACCAACTCATTCAAAACATATTTATGGGCACATTCTTTAAGAAAGTGTAACAAATAGTTCTCCTAAAATGGGCTATACTTTCTTTTAAGCTTAGCACATAATTCTCTCTTACCTCTCTGGAATGGGATGTATAATTTAAGATTATTGCATGCTGTGTGGGGGAAAAAGGATGCTGTTTCCACCCCTTCGCCCTGCAGAACACTGAGTAGAGAACTTTCCACAGGCTGCTACGACTTTTCTACCAGATGTTACTTTTGGGGTCAAAGCCACTGTATGAATATATCTATCACACCCTAAAATATACTTGTCATCATCTGATAGTATGGCTTGTCCATAGCTTGCTGGAGAAAGAAGAGAGCTTTGAAGCCCCAGTAATTGTCTATGAAAAGGCACTTGGGTAAACAGGCTCCAGAACGCGTTGTTTCTGCATTCCGAGCCAGCCTGAATAACATCTATCCTCCTTATCTAGCATTTCAATTTAATATCCGTGGTGCTAGGGTTGCCTATATTATCAATGTCAAAAAAACTAAAAAGTCTTATCTTTAACTTTCATTCCAGGGCTTCAAAAGAGCTTTGAATTTGCATCTTACTCTAGGGAAGATGTAGCTTAAACATTTTTGCCCAGCTTGCTCCATTAATTTCTGAGGAAAATGCACCTACTGCTGTGAATATGACAGTTCTCAACCTTGGTGTTTCTACAGGATGTCCCTCCCCAGGGAACAGTCAATACCATTCTGACTTCCCCGCTGGAACCGCACCGCCTGCTGGGTAAGCAGCTCTGCACTCTGCACCGTGAGACCTCATCGGGCTGAACTGAATGCCCCTTGCCAGAGCCAAAGAAATGGAGAACATCAAGCTTTGGGGGGTAGAAATGTTTTAAGTGATCACCTACATTCAGTTTGAAGGATAATTTGCTGATGCCTATACTGGCTCAATTATTAGCAGCACTTAGTTCTTTTTAAGTACTAGAAAGCTTTAACTGAAGATAATCTTTATCATACCTATCAAATATTTTCCCTCAATTACTTCCATTGAGTCTGGAACAAAATTCATTTTGTAATGATTATCTGACTCAGATAGAGCTGATTTTCTATAACTCTAGGCTAAAGCCACTGACAAGGGCACAAAAAGGATTATTTTTCAGCAGTTTTCAGCCCAGCTAAATCAGCAGATAATGGCATCTATGATGCAGAATGATTCTGACCTAAAACCTCTCTCATTGTTAATGTGCCTCACATCTCAAATATGCCACAGAAGCAGAAATATTCCATAGACATCTCCACTGTCCCCAGAGAGCAAAAGGACAGGTTTAGGAATTCTTGATTTTTACGCTTTCAGTCAGTTATGCAACAGCAATTGCTCAATAAAAAGCCCGGAACCCTGTTCCTTTCTTCATAGCCTTTTCATGTGAAAGAGCACGAGATAATAAATACAGAGACTGTGGATTTATTCGCATGGCTGTGTAATGTCGGATCCTAATGGTCTACAGGGGCCCAAATAAACAAAGACACCAAACACAATTTCTGAATGCTCTGGCAAGGGGAAGAACAGTGACTGCAGTTCACTGGTATTAGAGATTATTCATAAATAAGCAGGTGCCTGTTTCAACACAAAGTTTCATGAGAGTAGATTAGGCTTTTGTACACAGACCAATTACATTTTGAAAAAGATTGTTATATTCTCATATAAAATAGATCTCAGGTGTATTTTGCTTTTCTGTCTTTTGAGGACTATGCTATTATACATTTTAAGATATTTATTGCACAATCATTTGTTTAAAACAGCGTTTTTCCAACCACTGGAAATCCCGAGTCTTATTGCTGGCCACGGCTGCAGGTGGGAGAACATGAGAGTGTGGCGGGGGCCGGGGGTGGAGGACAGGTCCCTGTCTCCGTTTTAATGGGAACAATTTAGAATTTATCTGCATTGCCTGTTTGGCATATTATAATTCCTCATAAGGAAGAAAAGTTGAAAATCACTGGACAGAACTCTCGAAACCTTTGTTACATATCTGGAGTCTGACATGATGTACCCACTCAATAAATGTTCATTGAATGGATGAATAAAACTATGTGGTGTATCAAAGTTGATTCTATTTCTTAGGATTATTCTCTAGTCTTTTATAGTTTATCAATATTAACTGGAAAAATGTATCTGTGCCCTGGGTCCATTTTAAAAATTGGACCCAGCACAATAGTCTATGGTGCTTTTTATTTACAGTATATATGTGTGTGTGCGTATGTATAAACATATATGTATGTATGTACACATACACATAATTACATAATCACAATTGTGGCAATGGCTCAACGATTAGCGAGACTTGTTGAAAAAGAGCAACCTGAAGGCATGTCTTGACCCTATAGTGAATCTTAGCCAAGGAGATCCCAATTCTGTTCAAGAAGGATACTTTCTTATTCAACAATGACCTCGGCCTGATGTGTGGCTGTGACAAACATCTAAATAACTAAGCTGATGGATCTTTGTTTAAAATTTTAATATTTTGTTCATCATAGATTTTTTTTGGCATTAATTTTGATTTTAAAGATGCTTTCATTAAAATATTATTTATCTTTATTGTTTATCTCTATTATTAAATTTTCAGCACCTTCCCCTTTCATTTTGTGCCTCATACAAGTGCCTCAATCACAAGCAGGATTAAGAAACATTATGTCTAGATCAGCCAAATCCAAAACAATCTCTACCATTAGGATCAGAGTGTGTGCAGGCATTCTCCTAAAATGTGTTAACTCGTCTAATTCACATAAAAGTCTATATGGACGTCTACTCATAACAGGTATTATTATTAATATTTCTATTTTTCCCCAAGGAAACCAAGATACAGAGAGTGTCGGTGACTTTCCAGGATGGACATGTCCGGAGGTGGAAGAGCACAGATTCAACCCAGGCAGGCTGGCTCCTGGGCCAATGCTCTTACCCATTGTGTCTCATTGCCACCCAAAACATAATGAAACGAACACACAAACAAAACCACCTTCCCTATCCTGAGTAACTCAAAGAACAAGAACATGCTGACACCCCCCACTTCCATGTCTGGAGGAATCCTACCTGTCCTTCCCCAGCTTCTCCCATGCTCAGGAACATCTCCCCTCATCAGCATCTGCTTTGGCCTCCTCATCCAAGGAGGGGCTGGCAACAGGCTCTGTGGCAGGGGGCCCCTTTGGGGATCCCCCATTCCTGCTCTCTACTCTCTGTTGAGTGGACTCTGTGCCCTGTGCTGAAGTAAGGAGAATACCCCTTTGATTCAAGGGGTGTCATACTTTACCCCTAGGCCGCCAAGTTCTCCAGTTGCTTGACTGTCTTATTAGAAGGCCCTTCCACCTTCTGCCATTATACTATTGTGCTGTTACCTCCCTTATGTTCTCATCTCGCTCAAGGGCTTGTCAAACAGCCTATTACCCCCTCTGATAAATCAATGACTAAGCAAGTAAATAAACCAACCCTCATGCATATCAAATTTTTGGACAGGTGCCTGAGTACCTTGTTGGGGCTCAGAACATGATATCCCAAAATAAGGCATATTGGATATTGAGACAACAGCAAAAGCAGGAAGGTCACTCCCTGACCTCCTTCCTTTCTCTCCTGAAAACTCTTAGGTGCCCTTCTCTAGATCTGGAGAGAAAAAAAATGCCACACAGGGATGCCAAGAAGAATCTGAACAAATAGGCTTTGCTAAGTTCTCTCCAGTTTATCACTATTAGATCATACCCTTTTGTCCTCCGACCATACTCCTGCGTGACTGTCCACAAAATACAGAGTTGTCCCTGGGTCTTTGGGTGTTTATCTCTGAAGACTTCCATGTTAAATAAGTATGTTATACTTTTCTCTTGTTAATCCATCTTTAACTATCATAGGGCTGTCAGTCATGAATCTTGCAATGCATGATGAAAAGATAGTATTTTTTCTCTCCTATAGCCTTATATATATCCAAAATTAGGCCTAGAGGGTACCTTTACCTATAAATGCCTGAAGTTGGGTGAGCTAAGGACTTAAACCAACAGAAATATTCAAGACTTGAACCCAGTTTTTTAGGAACCAAATTCAAAGTTTTGTTGATTTGTTTCTTTATTTGTCTTAACCTATCTACAGCTGCATTTAAATACCCAGCCCAAGCCCACACAACTACCAATTCAGTGGCTGAACAGAGGGTTGAATGACTCTGGTTGCCTAATCTTCTTATAGATTGCTGCAAAATAATACTCTACTTACATTACTAAAAAAAAAAATTAAAAAGTGATCTAGAATTGTGATGATCTCTTACAAAGTGGATTTGGGATTTGAGACTTCAATTATCCATTATTTTTCCATATTTGCATACTATATATATTGCCTGAAGTTATATACTTCAACTAAGGTTTATAAACATAGACTCTAGTTTTACAATTTTTTTGAGATAATATTTTCATTAACCACTAAAAAAGATGCTATTCTTAAAGTTCTTTTAAAATTAACAACATAGAAGCTAATAAGACAATTTGTCATGCCAGTCAAGGAGTGGACATGAGAAAAATCAATATGAAGTCAGCGCCAATGGGTCCTTTCTAAGGATAGGTCTATTTTCTTTAAAAAAAAAAAAAAACTAAGATTAAGCAATAAATGAAAATTTCAAAATGTAGGCCAATAACTGGGGCAAATAAATTAGTTATTTCATGTCCAGAAGGTCAAATTACTGATATTTGAAAAAACTTTCCACCTTACTACCTACAGTGTTGCCTCTAGGTGAGCATGCTTCACAGATAAGCTGGTGCTGAAATTTGGTTTTCTAAGACCATGATTATGGGAATCAAAGAAGAACAAAAAGTGGTAATAACAAATACTTTTAGCAAATCATATTACCATGAGTTGATTAATTTTGGTATATTTCTAAAGAGAGCAAGATTAAGGAAGTTTAAATCCCAGATCTTTGACAGAGAAAAAAATTGATACTTGACCTTAAAATGGAAATCCCGAGGCAGAAACACCTCAGCAGATGTCCACGACCATGGGAACATACAGGGTTGGACTGCTCTGGGGGTGAAAGGGAACATGTGTTTTTGGAAGGTTGTTACTGACTCATAGTGCAATCTCATGAGGTCCATGTCAATGCCCAAGACTTTCTTCCATAGGGACAGAAAATAGTATTTAACAAGGGAAACAACTTACCATCAGGTACATGGTATAAAACAAATACTTCAGTTATATACTTTTTAGTTTATGATGGCTGGAAAAATTAAAAAGACAGCTTTGAAAAGAGGCTGAAATGTACTTTTTACTCAATATTTCTTTTCTACAAAGACCTAGTAAACCAATAATGACCAAATATATCTTAAAATAGTTTCTCTCTACAAAAGCTAATTTATTATATAGTTGAAAATTTCTGATTGGATATTTAAATAATTTATTAAAACATCAGTAAATAGAATAGTTCATTTTGAATCATTTTTTTAGAGTCTTCATAGTTGAAGCGTTCTTTCATTTTTTTCAATCAGTAACTCTTGGGCTATGAATTGGCAGAAAGAAGACATAGTCACATGTAGGGAAGGAAAATGTTTCATTACCCCATGTGTTATGTTCTGAGATGAATCATATCTACTGGAGTGATACAATATGCTTTGCATAATAATCAGACTTAATAAAAAAATCTTGAAAGGTCATTGTTTTCTTATATATGTATATAAAACAACTCTGAGGTTATAATTAAGTGATGTTTTAAGGGTTTAAGTATAAAGATAGCAAATCTCAGGCATGACAATTTAATAAAGTAGAATTTTATTAACTCATTCATTTTTGAATAAGAGTACCATTGTTAAAGGGAAATATGTAAAATACTGCTATTTTAAAGTATGAGGAAGAGAAACAGACAAAATAGCTTTTTACTTAATTATTCACAACAATTTTCTAGAATTGGTATTAGTTATATTTATGTAAAACTACAGACTTTCAAAAATGGCTTACAATTTTTCTGACAGCTTGCACTTCTGGCCATGAACTATGGCTTAGTATCCTTGACTATAATGCTATTCAAAACTGTTCCTGGATCCAATCTCTAAGAACAAAAATAACCAAATGTTTTTTTTTAAACAAAATTTTAATGAGTAAATATTTTTAGAGTTGATTGATTATAAACAAGCTTCATTTCTGTCCAAATAGGAATAAGATATTTGAGCCAGAGTTAAAACATTGTTTCCTAATTGCCATAATAATTTGTAAAAGTATAAGTGATCACAAGTTATATTATATATATGGTGAGGGAGAAAGAAAGGAGAATTCAGTGATTCTGATTGTGAGGCTGTAATGCAGTTTATTTCAGTTCAAATGCCACCAAGATTATATTGTACTCTTATGCCAGGAAGCATGACATTGTATCATACAAAGTAAAAGTTTCTGACACAACCACAACAAACCAATGGAAAATACAGGAATGCCAGTTGAGAACTACAATAAAGCTACTTGACTAAAAAATAATTTTTAGCTCTTTAGGTCTAACATCTGTAGCTCAATTATTTATTAACTTGAAAAAGAAAGTGACTATGTATGTACTGAAAAAAATTCTGACATCCAAGTTGACATCTTACATTTGCAAACTGATATATCAAAAGGAAGCAAAAGGCAAATTTATATGAGAGGAAAATGGGTCCATTGGAATCAAAAGAGGTTAGTATAATGTAGCAACATTTCCAAAAGCTGTATTTGTGAGGAAAGCTGAGGATTCCATGTGAAAAGCATGTTAAATCACTGAGTGCAAAGGCAAAATGCTGGCAAAAATAAAACACTTATAAAAAGCTGAAATTTAGGTTGGAATGATAAAAAGATAGGCGTCTACATCAGGAGTTGGCAGCAATATAGAGTGAGAAACAGATCTAAGACTTCACTTGTGTGCTATAGATCCTGGGCATACTGGTTGGAGAATATTCCAGCACTAATGTGTCATACTATACAAATGCAGTCGCTAAAGGAAGCTAGAGAACTGAAAATGGAGAAGTTTAAGGGAGCACAATACAGATGGTGGCCAAACATGCATGATCAGTTGTGGCTTAAGTTGATTGGAATTTCTATCTGGAGATGATACATACAGAAATAGAAATCGCTCTACGTTTGTCCTTTAATGCTTAAAATAAAATGCAGAAGATGTAAGCACATTTGTGGTAAATGGATACAAGATGTAAAAAAGACAATAAAGGATGGGAATAAAACCAGTGAAATGAGGGGCTACTCCGTCTTTGGCTTTTGTAAGTTTTAATTTCATATAGTAGTGTGATAATATAATGTAACTTGAAATTGACCCAAATAATGTTGTTGGTTGTAAAGTCTAAAATATTTTACATTGGGAAGTCTTTAAAATATGTAACGTAGGATGAATCCTGTTTTTTGAACGTGATAAAAGCACTGAAAATAACTTTTATTATCATCTGAAGACTGAGATCACTAATTTAAGTTTTCTTTTTTTTAACACTAAAACCACTTGTATCACAAAATATTTTTTAAATATATATCAATAGCAATGATCCCTCAACTGGTTCTTTTTTTTCTATTCTACTCTTTCCTTTTGATTCAGACCCCGGAGTTACAATTTCCTTGCAAGTGTCATTTTACTATCATTTCTCTTATTCCTCACCGATCCATACTAGAATCATTTTTTATAGAAAGATACTTTGCTCCTTGGAATTTTTTAACCCTATTTAATTATTTTTTGTACCATACTTAAATTTTATTGAAATGGGACAATTAATGTAATAATTAGACATCTATCATAACTATGCTTGTAATCTAAGAAGTTTATACCTTGAATAAGATGGTGATATAAACCTATACTACTAAAAATATTACCCAGTTCTCAGTTTTTACATGCAATAGTTCTGAGTTTTTCCATAAAATTGATTGGAGCAAAATTCTAAACATATGTAAATTCAAATAAATACAATCTATTATTTTTCCTAAAAGTAGCACCAATAAAATTTTAAGAGAGGTAGCTAGGAAAACCTATTATATGAAGCAGCAGTGTCTTAAAAGAATTGGATAAAATAGAAGTACTGCGTTAATGCTAAACATTTTTAGAAGAAAAAAATTCAGATGTAAATTTGAAGGGAGTATTTTACTCAACCTGTAAATGTTTAAGGGGCAGTATTTCACATTTTAAGTGACTGTTTTCCTAAACATCAATATTAAAATGTGTAATAACATGTTCCATCGCAAGTATGAAATCAGAAAGCCATATAAAATACATAAACTACATAATTGTAGAGGGTTTGCTTTTCTAATATAGAGCAAGCTGAGTGATTTTAAATAGTCTAAATAGTTATTACAATCTGACTGTGATGTGTTCTTCCTTCTACCTTCCCAAGAATTTCTTGTATTATAATAATGGATTCTAAAAGAATAAATTGTATACACACAATCAGTTACTGAAAAGTGTAGGCGGCTCACCCAGCATGCTGCAATCACACTGTGGCATATAGTTTCCTTGTAACAACATTGCCCTTAAATTCCATGAGACTCAGACTTCTTCCGCAAGAGCATGGTCCACCCACTTGTTTAAGTGAATGTCAAGAATTCTAAGCGATTGCTTGGAACGAGCTATGGCATGTAGGCTGTGTGTGATTCACCATCTGAAGATAATGTGTGGAATCCACCGAGGATTTTTAAATAAGGCATTTTGGAAGAGAAAGGGTCATTTCTCAAGAAAAGCAAGAGGCACAGTATCACAGAAGGGCTTAAGGCTATCTGTGGCCCAGTCCTTCACCCTGTGACGCGGTGTGCTGTGATGTGTATCTCTAGTAACTTCCGCGAGTAGACTTTCCTCTCTTTGGTGCTTGCTGTAAAAGCCACAGAAGTAGTGGAGGAAAGTGGCATTTCAGGACTATTCTGAAGCACTGGGTATGTCAGCCCCATTGACCTTTTAAAATACCTGCCTACAAAACCGAATATTTTAAAACATAAGTTTTATGTGATCTAGAATTCTGCTACAAAATAAAAATAAATATATACAAATATTTCTATATATTTTCATAATTCTAAAATTATTCTGTGTTTTGAGTTTGCCTTTATCTGACTTCAGCTTTATGGAATGGCATATTTTTCAAGGAGAGAAGTTTAAGAAGAATCAGTAAAGAGATAATTTCTAAGTAGAAGAAGTAGAAGCACTCTTTGTTTTTAAGCAATCATAGGCACAAAATCCTTGGTTGATAACTGTCCAAAGAATGTATTAGTCGGTCTGTTATAGTGAAATGAAAAAATAAAAATAAATAAAAATATATCTAAATTAAAAAAATGTGATTCTACTAATTTTCTTTTTGAGTTTTTTTTTCTGAACACATCTACATGTTTATACAACTAAAGAATATGATAATGGAAAATAGTTTGCAAAAAGAAATGGGTACAAAACTTTTATTTCTTTCAAAAAACATATTTTTAAAGAATGATGTTGGACCCCTATTTCACATACTATAAAAAATTAACTGAAAATGAATTATAGTCACAAATATAAGGGTTAAGACTATAAAACTGTTAAAAGGAAACATAGGAGATAATTTGCTTGACCTTGGGTTAAACAAATTTTTTAGATATGGCACTAAAAATATAAGTGACAAAAAATTAGATGTTATTAAAATTTTATGCTTCTAAGAAAATCATTAAGAAAATGAAAATGCAACCCGCAGACTGAGAAAAAATATTTACAAATCATATATCTGATAAGGGATTTGTATCTATCACATATGAAGAACTCTTACAATTTGACAATAAAAATACAATTTAATTCAATTAAAAATTAGGCCAAGAGTTTAAACATTTCTCAAAAGAAGATATATAGGTGACCAATAACCACCTGAAAAGATGCTCAAAACCAATAGTCATTAGGTAAATGCAAATCAACACCAGATACCACTTTATATCCACTAAAATGGCTAAAACAAAAAAGACAAACAATAACAAGTATTAGTGAGGATGTGAAGAAATTGGAATGCTCGTATATTGCCAGGGGTTATAAAGTAACACAGCTACTTTGGAAACAAGTTTGGCAGTTTTTCAAAATGGTAAACACTGGTTTGCCATGTGACTTAGCAATTCTACTTCTAGACATATACCTAATAAATGAAAATGTGTCCACACAAAAATTTGTACACATGTTCACAGTAGTAATATTCATAATATTCTCAAAGTGGAAATAACTCAAATGTCTATCAACTTATGAATGGATAAACAAAAAGTGGTATATTCAAACAGTAAAATATTATTTGCAGAAGAAGAAATAACACACATAAAGCAGACTCATGGCTGCCAGAGATGGGGGGGGGGAATGAAGAGTGACTGTTAGTGAGTACAGGGTGGTCTTTTTTTGAGGGGGTAAATAAAAATGTTTTAAAATTAAATAGGGGTGACAGTTGTACATCTCTATGGACATACTGAAAACTACTGAACTGTATACTTTAAAAAAGTGAATTTTATGATTTGTGAATCATATCTCAATAAAGCTGTTAGACTAAAATAATCTGCCTCTAACAACAACCAAAAATCTTTTTTTTAATTTATTTATATTTTTTACTAAACAAATACTTATTTAATGCCTCCTATTTTAAATGTAGCTCCAAAATGAAATAAACACACAGTTTTTACCTTAAAGAGAAAAAAATCCAGTTGAATAAGGATGAAAGAATTGGATTGGGTTGTAATTAAAGGTAAGCCTAATGTAGACACAAGATAATATGACAGAATAGGAAATGCTCATAGACTAGGAAATATATAAACTGTGATAAAATAGATAAAATATATAGAATAGAACAGAATAAGGAAGATTAAATAGGAGACATAACAAGGACAAATAAATTGCTAGGGCATTACAAATGGCAGCCAACCACAGTAAGCATCAGGGAAGATGTGGCATTGGATGTTTGTGTTAAAAGAAGGAAAATATTTTGATAGATAAGACTGGTTGGGAAAGAAATTCCAGGCAGAAGAAACTATTGTAAAAAGGCCAGGGACAGGTGGGCTATGTAGTTTTTAATAAATCATGGGCCTCACTTTTGCTGGGCCATACGGTTCTTATAGAGAAGGGTCAGACTGTGATAATAAGTTAAGGTCATGTTATCATTGGTCTTGGAAACCAAGATGAGATGTGTATGCTCATCAAGGCAGAATAATTGAAGCTGTTTGTTGTAGAGCAGTAAATTTGATGTACTGAATCCAAAACAGGTGATGTGCCAGTTTCAGGGCCACAGAGATGAATAAGTTCTAGTTCCTACTCTCAAGGAGCACATTATTTAATTAGGCAGAAAAGTAAGCCAACATTCAGCATGCAACGTAAAATAAGTGCCATGATTGATGGAATCACCATGAATGGAGATGCACAAGTGGGAACTTGGCTCAGCTGGAAATATAGGGTCAGTAGTAGTTTTCTAGTGGGAATGACAAATGAATTATGTCTCAAAAGGAAAAATATAAGAAGGAAAAATAAACCAAAGAAATGAAAAATGTCTATTTCTGGGAATAATTGAATAACAGGAATAGATATACCATCCTGCCTTTAAAGACCAGAAAATCAGACAAAATATTGAAAAGACAGTTTTGAGACACTGTACAACAAGAAGCATAGGATTCTGATCCGTGAGAGAAGGGAAACAAAGAGGTGAGTTCTACAATTATTCCAGTTACTGCATAGAGGCAGTTTTCAAGCCACAACACAGGAAGAGAAACTCCAGAAAGAGTCTAGCCATTTTGCTGAGTAGAGAAGACAGAGAACTGAGTTCAGGGAGTCCAAGGCAGCTGTAACATGCAGGGCAGAGTATTGGAAAGGACTCTGGAGATATGCAGAGGGTCCCATCAACTTGAGTCTTTAATTGTACATGCATAAGAGGAAACTACTACTCAGAGATGGTGAAAAAACTACTGGAAAGTATCAGTACTACCAATGGAAATTTGAAGAGATCATTCAGAGTTTGGAAGAGCTATGTTTCCATCAGTTAGACTTGAAAGACATCGTAACACATGAAGCATTTTGTAGATTTCTCAAATGGGGTATTATTTCAATATTGAGGTTACATTAGCACTAGATTAAGTTGCTTTGGATACTCTCTAACAAATCTTAAAAGCAGATGAAAGACATATATTGCTCATCCAAATACAAAGTGCTACAACAACTCTAGAAAGCAATTTGGCAGTTTCTTAAAGGTAAATATACACTTACTATAAGACAAAGAAATCCTACTTTCTAGATATTTACTCAATGGAAATGAAAATTTGTGTCCACACAGATAATTGTACTATAATATTCACAGTATCTTTTTTCAAAATAACCAAAAAAGGGAATACAATTTAAAAGCTAACTCATTGGTGAATGAATAAATAAATTAAAAAATATCCATTCAATGAACTACTGCTCAGTAATAATTTTAATGAACCACTGATACACGCAACCAGGAAAGAAAATCTTTATGGAAGATCATGTTATACTGGAGCAATGCATCAGATGTATCGGACTGGTGAGGAGTTGGGTGAAAAACAAGGTGGGGAGATCAAGTGGTCATAAGGTACCAAATTAAGATTAGATCAGGAGTGGGAGAATATGCAAAGAAGCTGTTTGTGCATTTAAAGGCTATTTGAGTGGGTTGTCTCAGGTAGCCTGTGTACACATCTCTTGTTTTTTCACAAATAGCGTTTCTTTCTTTTTTAAAAAACTTATTTATCTTTTTTTTTTTAATTTATTTTTAAATTTCAGAATATTACAGGGGCACAAACACTTTGGTTACATATATTGTGGAATAAAAGACATTCTATGATAAAGACATTTGCACTCAAATGTTTACGAATAGCATTTCTTTATGGAAATCCAGAACATTTCACCTGAGTAGTTTACAATGATGATGAGTTGCACTTTTAACAAGAAAGTTAGAATAATGGACTATTTGGAGCAGACATTAGGGTTAGAATGTAAATTGTGACTGAAAATATCTAAATTTCAGAAAACAAAACATTTCACTGTTTTAAAAGTGAAAAACTTCACTTACAGATGAGATTTTTCCTCCTACCTCTGATGAACAGTAATATTCTATCCTGTAAAACAATTTAAGACAATGCAACTTTCCTTTCATCTTCATTTGAGATTCTTTGTGAATACTGAAAGAATGTTATCTTGATTTTAAGCTAATGTTATATATGATAATACAGATTTGCAAGATTAGAAGGTATTATTCCCTTTACAAACCAATTATTTGCTGTACAATAGGGATTATTTTAAGATACTATACAATGTGAACTCCACTAGTTCTTTTAAAATTTGCTTTAACAGAGAAGTATGTAGAATATATACAGTATCGAGCAATGTGTACATAAACTACATTTTAAATTTAAAAGAAAGCTATGCAGTAGTAATAGCAAAACTAAATAAAACTAATTTTCTACCTCTATTTCACACAGTAAGTCAAGAATGGAATTCACACCTAGAAGATGGTATTCTCTATGTGTAATCTTTTTAAAAATGATAAGTCATTTGATTATATCATCTGAACAGGATATTAAAATGTGAGAATAATCATTTAAATTCAATTTTATTCCTCTTTTAGAATCCTTACACTTGTTTTTTTCTGTGTAATTGAGCATTTTTTGAGTGACTGACTTCTTTACTTTGAATATAACTCTCGTGTCACATATAGAATATCTACCGTGTCTTCCTAGAGAGGAAAAATCAATGAAAATAGCATGAGGAGCCCCAGTAAGCCTGTTTTTGATGAATTATGTCCTTAAAGATATACCCTGTATGTGGTTCAAAACATATTTATTAGTAACAACTGTTTCTGTAATATCAATAATGCACTATTCTCTTGAACTTCCCCTGAAGTGACAGGGTTAGTGGAGAGAGCCCTAAACAATAAATTGACTACCAAGAAGGAGACAGAATAATGAAGTTGACTCAAACTTCCAAAATAAATAATAATTTTGAACTTGAGGAAAGCATATCGATGCCTCTGTTTCCAACCGCCTTTTTTGACTAGTATCTTTCATAATAAGCTGCTTAGAAAAGGGGTTATTATATCGCCAAGTTTAAGCTCCTATAAAGCCCTTTGATATTTACCTTTTTACATGCTACTGAATATTAAGAAATTAAAAATAAATAGAAATTATTTCAAAATGCCACTTTGTGCTAGTAAAATTACAAAATATTAACTTTCAACAAACTCTATTAGGTTTAATTCACTTTTTCTTACAGTGTTTTGTTTTATCACCAATTAAGTTCTCTGGGAACTCCAATACTTAGAAAACTTCCTCTAGAGGAAGAATATTCCTGTATTGATGCTGTCCATCATATGTGAAATAATTTCTCTAGTGAATGTTCAAACCATAAATAAATTACCCAGAAAAAGAGGTGAGCTATACAGAGTCATATTCTTTTCAAAATGTCTACCATCCTAAGGATATATCTTAATTAAATTCTTATTTATTCAAAGAATATAGTCCTGTGATTTTGTAAACTTAAAAATTTCTTATATATTATCCATCCAAACTATTTTCTAATGTATTTTGAGCAATCTGTTTTATACATTTTTAAATCCCTTTCTTTAAGAAACCTATAATTTACATAATCATTTCTATAACTTTCATTCAGTACAATTATTTAATACATAATCTCAGCACCAGTATTATCCATCTGCACTATAAACTAGCTCCCGTTTCCTCATCTTGCTCACAAGTTTATTACGATAGAAGCTTTGTCATATGGGCATTAGCTTATAATTCTGCCTCCTGCTTTGTTGGCCTAAAAATGATCAAAAGAAAATGACAAATTTTGACAAAATTTGTTTTAGCAGTTCTGAGGAGTTTTCTAAGACCTCATAAATCATTTGGTTTTAAACTCTTAACTGCCTTATCTGTGTGATGTCAACATCAGAACAAATTGGTTAAGAACTTGCAATGAATAGGTTAATGGTCTAGGGCTCTCTGGACAATCCTAGGATGAATTGAGGTTTTATACATCAGGGATCAGAATGCTGGCTTTGACATATAACAGAATTCAGACCTCGGCTCTGCCACTTAACAGCTGTACTTTTTTTTTTTTTTTTAACTAAGTCAGCCTTTCTCAGTATCGTATTTTTACAAAGTGAAAGTTAGGAATAATAGTTAATGAATGATAATTAAATGAGATAGGCCAAATACAGTGTCTAGAAGATTTTTAAGTAAAGAGATATGCTTAGTGAAAGCTAGTTGCCTTTTTCTTTTCTATGATAATATAAGAACAGTAGCTTAATTATCAATGGCATACCTGATTTCTGTTGCTGAGAATACCCCCATTCTATAATTTCACCTGATTATCTTACCAGGACAACATTTCATTAACATAAAAAAAGTTGAACCCACTATTTTCAGACTTTTGAACTTCTTTTTCTGTTGAGTTTTTAAAGATTGCAATGAATATATATTGAAAGAATAAGCCCATCTCCACAACTCTAACAGCTGATAATGCTTTGTTCTATCATCTTAGCACCAACATTACTGATAGCATATGCAAACAACCAAGTATTATATAATTTAATTATGATTTTACAAGACTGAAGTTTTGTTCACATGGTTGGTTTCCTATAGGGCTTGACATCCTAAAAAGTGATTCACTTTAATAATAATCCAATTATTAAACTTTGAACTACTAGGTCCTTTAAATATGTTTCTACAGGAGTTAATGTTTTATAAATCTATCTCAATGTTACTCAAACATCTTTGTATCATATTTGAAATATTGGCAGATTAAGACCTCTGCTAAGCAGGCATCATGTGGGGATATTAGAACTTAGAAATATCATCCTTTCTAAGACTGATTATTGTAACTCATAATTATCTGTCCCTCTAGCCAACTATAACAGAAAACAGCACTCAGAATGGATGAAGAAACAAGTCCTTACCCTTCTCACCCAATATAGATTAACAGGATTCCTCTCCCTGCATTGTCTTTCTATGCCTAGCACTTTTAGAAGAAAAAAGAAAACTACCACATGTCTTTTAGTAACCTATCATAAGTTCCCTTTTTGTGCCATTTTAAATTAAAATATTGTTTAGTACCTACTTTGATCCAGGTTCTGTTTCAGGTGCTGGGGATACAAAACTTATTAGATAAGGTTACTTGTTCTCTATCTAGAGGTTGAACAGAGAATAATTTTGGGGATAGAATACAGTCATCTGTCACTTAATGTCATGGATATTGTTAGGGACAGGTGCAGGTTGGCAGCACTAACCACAGGAAAAGAGGAGGGGGGCAAAAATGAGGAGGCCAATGAGCGTTTGGAACCAAACCTGCAACAGCAGGAACTTGAGGTGAGGGACCTTTCCCAGCCAGGAACATGTGCAGAAACTAGGAGCTCACGTCCAAAGGTAACCTTTTCCCCATTAACATCCATTAACATGCATTAGCATAGTAAAAATCACACCCGTCAGCGTCATGACAGTTTACAAATGTCATGACAACCCCTGGAAGGGGTTTATTCCCTATGAGGATAAAATTGGAGATGGCCCTTAGCTCTAGGATCTCCCCACCTTTTTCCCAGAGAAATAATGAACATTCCACCCACCATTTAGCATATCATAAGGTGTAGACATAAAAGCAGAAGTGCGGTAACACCCCAGCGTCTTCTCCACTCATGAAGATAGACCCGTTTCCCCTCAGGAAATGTACTTTTGCTTTCTATTCCATGCTGACAAGCCTGCAATAAAAGCTGCTTGTGTGGCAATGCTAGTGTCTGTCATCACTCTATCATACCGGCCCTGCTTGTGATTTTTCCAAGCAAGGAGCCAAAGAATTGGGGCAACACCCCTCAAAAAATCACACCTAACAGAGATATGTTCTCAGAAGTGTGTCAGGTGATTTCGTTGTGTGAGCATCATAGAGTATACTTACACAAACCTAGATGCTACAGCCTACTGCACACCTAGGCCCTGGGGTACAGCTTGTTGCTCCTGGGCTACAAACCTGTACAACAAGTGACTGTATTGAATGCTCCAGGAAACTGTAACACAATGGTGAGCATTCATGTACCTAAACATGCCTCAACATAGATGGTGTAAAAGATCAACAAAATGGTGCACATTTATAGGGCACTTACCATGAATGGAGCTTGCGGGACTGGAAGTTGCTCTGGTGAGTCTGTGAGTGGTGAGTGAACGCAAAGACCTTTGCCGTGCACTACTGTGGATTTATAAACACAGTCCACTTAGGCTACACTGAATTTATTAAAAGATTAAAGTCACTGGGCTACAATGTTATGATGGCTACAATGGCTACAATATCACTAGGCGATAGGAAGTTTTCGGCTCCATTATAATCTTAGGGGACGGTTGTCATGTATGTGGTCCATTGTTGACTTGAAACACTGTTAAGCAATGCATGACTGTATAGGTGAACCAGTTTAAGATAAATGTGCCAGTCAGATATAAAAGTAAGGGGCACTTGAGGGGTATTTCATAATATATAATGTCATGGAGGGAGGAGATACCCCAGTTTACTTCAGGAAGCCTTTGAATATTATTTGGGTTTAAACTATTGGTATATGACATGCATGACATGAATAAAAAGAATCATGCCATTAGCTCCTACTTATTAAATACTTTATATATAATAGGTAATGTCAGCCTGGTTACATACACATTACTTCCATTAATCCTCACAATCTAACATTAGACTTTATTATTTTTTATTCCCATCATACAGATGAGGAATCTAAGGTGCAGAGATGTTAATGAACATGCCTAAAACTGCAGGCTAGAACATACTAGGTGACAGAGCCACACTTCACACCCAGGAGCCTCTGATCACTGTGCCAACGAGTCTCTTGTGCAATTCTTCTAACACTTGGAGCATTCCTGCGCCGGCCACGGGGAGTTAGTGAAGACTTGATGCTCATGAACGATTCAGACATCACTACAGGCCTAATGGGGGTTACCGGCTGGACTGAAGACTTTGCTCTTTCCTCTCCAGCCATGCAGCGATGGCAGATACAAATGGAGTAAGGACAGGGCAGCTGTGTTGATAAAAGGTCCCTGCTCGCCAGTATTTACAGCGCATCATCCCTTTATCCTCTTGGTGGGGTGGGGGCAGGGGAGGATCAGACTGCACTGTGAGTTCTGTGCTACATAATTATGCCTATCTTTACCTTTTCTCTTTGCTATCAACTGCTACATAACTCTTTATTAATTTAAGATTTTGGGAACTGGCTCTTCTGGTCCCACCATTTCCATCATTGGCTGGCATGATCTGGCCTCTCAACTTCTTGATTTCCACATTCTCAGCGACCCTTTCCTCCACTCTACCTCAGCTATTCACTTTCAATGTCACAAAACAGGATGTCCATACCTGAAATTCCACTTTGAAATCTGAAATTCAGATACCTGCTGTCTCTCGCCATGCTTCTCTCCACCTAGCCTGTTGTTTGCTCGGTTACTCTCACCAAACCTATCCTTCCACTCTGCCAAGACTTTACACCAGGTACTTCCTGTCTTTGCTTTGTTTCCCATCCTGGTTAGTATCCATGGCCTCACATGTCAATCACTCATCACTCTGTTGTTACCATCTTGCAGGCTCATGGACTTTTCTGCCTTGCACACCTATTTGGAAAATTCCCATCCTGGATTAATAAAACTATCTGAGTTTTCCAGCTGGAAAGCTTCTGCAGAAAACCATGCAGCCCTCTAAATACTAGTATTCACCAACCTTAATAACCTCTCAGTAATGCAGAGCAATCCCACTGCATTTCCCTAGTTACTCTATTTCATTCAATGCAATGATAATTTGAATGATTCTTTACTCAGCTCAACCCTATGACTTCATATTTTCCTGTTACTCTCAATAGTAACTTACTTCATACAAATGACATTCTGCCACCAAACCAATAAAGCCTTTTACATTAGTATCCCTCCTTTCCTCTCTTTCTTCTGCTACAAAGGGAGTGATATCCCTTTTCCATTTTAAGGCCATGCTCCACGCTGGATTGCTAGATCTCATCTCTGAGTATTTTCTCAGGAATTTTACATTATCATTTTTAAAAAATCACCTTCTGTTTATTCAACATCTTTGCCCATATGCACTCCTATTTATCTCTTCAATTTCACAGCCAAGTTTGGAAAGCACCGTCTGCATTTATTAATCCTATTTCTCTCTCTATCATCACATAACACCTTTCTTCAATGTGGATTTTGCCCCACTCCTCTATCAAAACTCTGTTGCAATGGCTACCAATCATGTTATTGTTGTTCAATTTAAGAGATACTTCATAATATTCATCTTGCTGCACTTTTAGCACCTTGATGAAATGTTCTCTTCTTCCTTTGGCTTCCTGGATGCCCCACTCCCCATGTTTTTCTCCTGCTTCTCTGGTCATGCCTTCTCTGTCTCCTTTGCTAGCTCCTCTGTCTCTCCCCAGTCACTGAAGTCTGGAGTCCTTCCGAGTGTTCTGTGCTCAGGATCTTTCTTATCTCTCTATGTTCTCTCCTCGAGCAATCTCATTCACTGTTCTGACTTCAACTGCCATCTAAAAGCCAACGCCCACAAATTTAGACCTTTGGCCCAGATTTCTGAGCTCCAGCACTGCAGATAGAACTTTCTTCAGGAGGTACCCATTTTAGATATTTTGCAGTCACTTCAAATGGAACATAACGAAATGTGAAAACATTGCCATGTTTTTTCCAACCAAAACATGAGAGTCATTGTTGGCCCTTTCGTCCTCATCTTTAACTCCCCCAGTTCGTTCTCTTTCTGAAGCAGCTGTGGGATCAGTGGACTTGTTTCCATCTCCTCCTCAGACCCCTACGCCTTCACTCTGTTCTCCTCCCTGAACTGGTGTGAAATCTTCCAGATTGGTCTTCTTATACCCTCTCCTTTCCTTGCCTGTTCTATTCTCCACAAACCAACCAGAGTGATGATTTTTCATGGAAATCTGACTTCATCACTGTCCTGTCTCAAGTGTCCCAATGGTTTCTCATGGCACTTGGGAAGAAAGATCACATTTCTTTAATGGGGTCTCCAAGGCCCTTTGTGACCCTTCACTCATCACACCAGTATGATCTCTTTCTGTTCTTTCTCTGCTTGCTCTCTGTGCTCCAGACACACTGGGTTCCTTGTCGTTCCACAAGTGTGCCAGGCAGCGCCCCATCTCAGGAACTTTGTCCATGTTCTTTCTGCTGCCTGAAATACCTGCTCTTCCTTCCATGGCTAACTCAAACTTAAGTCTGCTCAAATATCACATGCTCTCCTCCATGCACCTTCTCTTCCCCTTTATGACAATGGTAGCTTTGCCTGTTACATATAACTCAGGCACAATTTTGTGTTTTATTTTTTACATCACTTAGAACAACTTATAACCATAGCACAGTGTCAGTGCAAATTTCAAAATCCCCAACACCTAGCAACAAAATTCCTGGCACATAAATATTTGTTAAGTGGAGGAAAGCTGCTTACATTAAACTTCTTTAACTAAAGACTAAAATTACTTTTCTTAAGTGTTTCTTTTGTTGCCATCATTCAGATTAATTATAGCCCATAACTGAAAATTATTACAGTGGCATATTTAAAGTGAGATTTTCATTCTCCTCAATGACACTACATATTACAAAAACACTAGTTCTAGAATCATGCATCTAGGCTTAAGAATGAAGATTCAAGAGGTGCAATTTGATGTTTTCTATGCTTTCTACAGAGGAAGGTTGTCAAAATATGAACCAAAATTTAAATGATAATAGAAGAATATGAGAAACTGATGTCATCTGAACACATGTTCTGAATCCAATGCTCAAACACTCAGATAGGCAAAATGATTTTGAATTGCAACACACCTCTCTTTTTCCCAGAACAAATTACCTTGATCCAAAAGACAATAAAATCACTAGAGGGAAAAGGAGCAGATGCTCTTTTTGTTTCAAAAATCTTTCTGTCCCTAGGAAGAGAGCAGTTGTGTTCTTTCAAGAATTGTGTTATATCTGCAAAATTATTCTGAAAGTGTTTACAATGAATATTATTCATGTAACTAACTCCAAAAATGCTATCATATACAGAACTCATTGTATTTATTAATTATGGTATTTATAAAAATGACACATTTGATTACAAATGTTGCTATGGTGACATCACTAGACAGAACATAGACATACTTCTGAAGATAGTTTGGATATTCATAGTTTTCCAGTGCTTAAGTTTTGTCTGTGCTAAGGAGTATCATTTTCTTTTTTTTTTTTTTACTTATTTTAATATCCTCTAAGCAGATGGGGATATCATTGAAGTGCAGCATTTCTCCTACATATTAATTAGTAGCTCAATGATAAACAATTTGATTTAAAAATACACAGAATGGCATAGGCAACAGGTTTTCTTTTCATTACATTTTTATATAATGCATTCAGCTAAAATTGTACCATCTTACCTTCCTCTGTAAGTAAATTATTTCTCCTTCTTATTTAATCTTGGCAAAACTAGATGAATTTTGTCAATAAAAGAATGTGAAGACTTTGATTTTGTCACCTAAATATCAAGTAAAATGAACCCTTTTACTAATTATACGTTTGTTCTAACTTTCAATGCTACTTTTATTGAAATATAATTTTCCTATCATAATTTCATTACTCATTTTTTTTCTTCCTTTCTTTTTGAAATAATTAGATTGCCCAAGTTACTTATCTCCAAAGTAAAATCTATTCCATGTTGACAGACAGGAACCTCATGTCAGGAAGGTTTCTCACAGTGCGTGGTTAGTTCAGCTCAACCCACGAGCAATATTGAAAAATGATATATGACATATATCTTAATGACAGCAGAAAAATTGCACTGTCTTTATTTGCCAAGGCATTTGTGCTCTTAATCCACAAGGGTATTTTTAGTTTCTAGTAATTTGGAAAAAGGTGATAGGTGACAAAGTCAGAAAATAAAGTGTAAAAATATGGTGTAAAAGTCTAGCTACATGTAGTACCTATAAAATGTATAGAAAAGCATATTTCCATTCCAATAACACCTGTGACATTTAGACGTTCAATAGAATTTCTGCTTTCAGTCGTTGCCTGGATCATATGCTGATACTAGTTATCTCTAAATATAGTCAGAGACCTTTAAATAGTTGAATACTCAGAGGGTATATGGCACTGCAAATAGTAAAGTTTTATGTTTTCTATTTTATGGTATTTTTGTTTATAAAGTGGTTAATAAAATTATAATGATGTTTAGAAAAATTTTTAAATTCCAAATCAATAAAACTTTAAATGACCACAGTAAAAAAAAAAAAAGAAAACTACAATGATATAAAACTTTGCAATATATTCACAATCACCATGCCTAACAATAGTCTAACAATAAAAACTAGATTTGCACATACTATCTTCTGAAGTAAACTTGCTTTTATGTAGATGAATAGGATCTACTCATCAACACAGCAAATATCTTTGATTTCCATTTAACGATCTCACTAGCATACAACAGATTTTCATTCACATAGTTCACTACACACTTGTTATAGATTTTTTTCCTGGCAACATTTATCTTTCCTGTTTTATGAACCAAAGCTATTTTACATTTTCTACCTCTTTTATATAAAATCCACATAAATAATTACTGATTTTAAAGGATCTTGGCAGCTGGGCACTTGATAATAGCTATTTTTAACTGATGTTAAAAGTAATATGATGGAAGAGCTGAAGACTTACAAAAGAGTCTTTTCTTTCTCTCTTTCTCCCCCACCCCACCTCTTTTACTTGTGAATTTGCAAAGTGGTATTGCACCCTTGCATGCACAAAGCCAGAGAAAGCAAGGTGTCATTGATTTACAGAAGTACTATGGCTATAGGCAGGGAACAGGAAAAGTATAAAGAGAGAAGGTAGTTGTTTGACAGTTTCTTAGAAGTTGTGTCTGAAAGAATGACAGAATGACTAGAAAATCAGAAAACAAGTTCCAGGAGACAGAGCTATCAAAGCTCCCAGCCTCACATGGACACTTACCATTGCTGCATCTTTCTAGGAGGTTGCTCGTGAGCTCCAGGGTAGGCTGGCTGTCTGCAAACTCTGCGTGCTGTGACTATACCTCTTGGCTCTGCCAACGTGGCCACCTGTCCTTACAGTGTTCTTCTTAGGGAGCAGCTCTTTACCTGGACAGAGAAGGGCATTCCTTACACAGGGACCAACAAATCACTATGATTGCACACAAGTCATTCACGTAAATTGAATTTTTACTGGTAATTCTTATATTTATACTTTTATAATTAGGTGAGTTTTAATTTTTTTGGACAAAGAGAAATAACAGCTAAAGATGATATAACTGTGCATTTCCAGGTGTACGGTATTCACTAAAAGTATAGATAAAACCTGGAAAACATATGGTTGGCTATAGTTAAGCAGCAGATCCATGAAGACCTTGGTTCTCATCTTGATGGCTTTGGATTTAATTTTGTTAGGATATTCAAGGCATAGTATTCAAGACTAGGGTGATCATGTACTTGGGTATATCTCGCCTGTTCACTTTATAATAACACACATTATGGAGTCTGGTAGAAACAAAAAAAATCAACACATGTAAAGGATTTTCCTTTATAAAATGATAGATTATATTATTACTTCTAGAATCCTTCCTTACTCCTAGAGCTCCTTTACATTTTATGGCTACTCCGTTACTACAACAGTCCAGGCATCTTCTGCTCCCTCAATTTCTTTTGCCACAGGGATGGTGAAATGACTTATTTGATTCATGAGTTTATAAAAAAATCCTGGGTGATTTTAAGCCAGACTCTTCCTTTCTCTTTCTCTTGTTAGCTGGCTTCTGCTCAGAAAACATATGTTCTTTAATGTTTTCCTATATGCCATAAGCTTATTCAGGGGCAGTGGGTGGAGGTGGTGGCTATAGTTGCATGTGCAAATTCAATTTAGGGGAATGTTAGTGATGGCTGACATCTGGTACCATGGTCATGGTCCTAGATCTCTACCTCACCAACCTCATCTTAACATACACCATCCCACTCCAAGAAAAGTGGCTTTCTATTAATTCCTAGAGCATGCTGTACTGCTTAGTGCATTAGAGTCTTTGTACTGACATCCTCTGCCTGGAAGGCCCTCCCCATTCATTTTCACTTGGCTGGCTCCTTGACCCCTTTCACTCCTTGTTTGAATGCCACCAGCTCAGCTTGTCTTCTCAACCACCTCATTGAAATACCAACTCTCCCTGCATTACTGAATATTGCAGTACTCTTGTTATTTCCTTCATATTTAACTCAATCTGTCATTATATTGTGGATATTTTGTTGGTTGTCTTTCTCCCTTGAACTCTGCTCTCCATGAGGGCAGGGATTATGGTTGTTTCATTAACTCCTACTACAGAGTAAGTACTCAACCAACATTTCTAGAATAAATGATTGAAAAGGCATTGGTAGACATGGAATTTTAAAATATATTTAATTTCTGGGAAATATTAAGAGGGGCATAATAGTTTAAGATCATCCTGAAATGTCTTTGACATGAGAGTATAGGAATTATGGTGTTGAAATGATACTATCTTCACAGACTATACAAAAGAATACCCAGAAAAAATATGAAATGCTTTGCTGTGTCATATGATGTTAGCATACAATAAGAAACCTAGAGATGAAATATATAATTTACCACTATGTACTTGAAAAACTTTGTTGCACAAAGTAAAAAGTGTTCACAGAAAATATAGTACTCACTCAGTAGTATCAATAAATTCTAACACGAGAGGCATTCTCCAAAGAATGCCACTTGGCTAAGTGGCAAGCTCAACAGTCAGTTGCAGCATGTTCTCTGGGAGACTGGTGTGCCACAGGGCCCACACAATCTAAGATTTTAGGCTACTCAAAAAAATTGAGAAAGAAAATTCTTCATGTGGGTTTCCTCATGAGCCAGACTTCTTGGTAGCTGTAACTGATGGTGGCAACAGCCTTGAAGACCATCGCTACCACCAACAGGATTTGACTGCCTCTAAGTAGGGAACAGAAACATGATTCTTAATATGTCATAAGATGATAGGTTTTGGCAAATGGCAATTTACTTTGCAGATGAGTTTTGAGTAATTACATTTACCAAGAAGTGTTTTCTCTGCTTATAATGAATGATGTATCCCCTTGTAAACCTTCTCTACTAACGGGAAAAATACAACAACAAACAGTTTCTGAAAACGAACACAATCTGAAAGTCATTACTGAGTCAAATAAAACTAAGTAGGAAAAGAATAGAGCCACGTTTGTCTTCTGAGAACATGATCTGCAGCTGTCTCAGAGGGCCCAGCCTCAGATTCTTGGCTTTCCAGCGCCACTGTCAGGGCTATGTTTGGGGACCTTTGGTGGCAGACCAGCCTGGGTCAGACTAGTCCAGGCAGCAAGGTTTTCAGGAGATGCTGGACAAGCTAAAATCAGGCTGAACACTGCCCAAAAGCACTAGAATTTAACCAAGGGACCCACAATGTGGCCTGGTTAAAAAGGAGCCATGTTGATGTGTTGTGTACTTCTCAACCTCTGGATTCTATTGGGATTTGATGTGTGTCAGTTAGAGATGGGGGTTTACAATAGGAGGCAGGGAAATTGCACCTCCAGGACAGTCTTGGGGTCTTGGAGTGTAACTCTCAACACATGTCCCAGTAATGTTCAATTAAATTGTAGAGCTGCCAACAGTTCATATTTTACATATGTTTGCATTATGAAGAACTTTAGTTAAGTTACTACTAATTCAATGTTTCTCATAGTGTTATCAAAGTAACAATTATTAACAGATGGTGATTATATATATACCATATAATAAAAAAATGAAATATATGAAAAATATAAATAGAAATATTTTATTATAATGTAAATATGTTTGTAATATAAACATAGATATATTTATAATATTAACATATATATTTATGGATTTTTTTTTATCCTGAAAAATATAAATATTCCTGAAAACAGTGAGAAATATATAACTCTGCGACTATGTAATTCTACTCCTCATTGCAACCTTTTTTCCTTAATGTATTGGAAATTTGAATTTTTTTTTTAAAACAACAGCTACATGAATACGATTATCAGCTCCCAACACAGGCAATGCTTTGTGATATTCAAAAATACATGATATTGGAACTTGTTTCAGAGAATGTATTATTTTTCATTGCATTATTTATTTTTCTAGTTATGTGGACATGTGTACATGCACAGAACACCTTAATGTGTTTCATTTCCAACATGTTTGCTCCTTAAAGGATTCCTGCCAATAAAGTGAGTGTGGCTATGAGATATTGGGACTTTCATGTCATTCTCTGAGTTTGGGTGTGTCATGAACATGTAATAGAGATTATAGCTGAATAAATGAGTTAATAGTCAACCTTCTAGACATGGTTGTATGTAGCTTTTAGGGTAATGTTAACTTCACTGTGGTATTAGTAATCTCATCAACTTTTTGGTTAGGGATGGATAAATAACTAGCTTTTAGTATGTAAATTACCAACAAAAAACGTTTTGCAGAAAATGGGTCAGGTTAGAGATGTAAATGAGGCCTAAAATGTCTCATTAGGTTTTGAATTGCCTTTTTTTTTCCCAAGCATTATAAATCTTACAAGCTTTTGGGGTAATTTTCTTGCTTGAATAAGCTAGTAAGGTCTTTTCCAATAACAAATGAACTAAAATGCTTCTCAAAACTAATTCTGCTTGAAAAGACAGAACAAATTGAATATTAAAGTGTAATTTATTTTAAAGTTACTCGATATTTCTGTTTCCTAATATTTTTAGATAATAAGTTGCACAGGCCACAAGTACAGATTCCATAATGGTCACAGTGTTTAGGTGTGGAGAGATTTCTCTATCAATGGCTGTCATTTAAAATCAATTATATATTTGAAGGCTGCTTATCAGATCTTGGGACAAATCACTAACTACAGAATATGAGTCTGTCTTTTGTGAAGAGATGGATCTTTGATTTAGCAAAATGTCTCTGGTTCTCTTCTGAAAAGACCTATTTGTAACGTTCATTACTAATCCATGTTTTCAGAACAAATACTATGCAAAAACATGATCTTGCTCACAGCACTGCTCTTGGGCCAGTTTACAAAGTTAAATGATAACTGCAGATGTGAAAGCAAGGCGAAACTGCTTTAGCTCTTAGGAGACACTAATAAAACAGCATCACATCACAGTGAGACTGTCACTAGGCAGTTTCACACGTCTTACTTTCACCACATTGGTTTCTATTCTACAAACCACTAATTTACAGCAGTCTAAATTAGCCTCGTGTGACAATGTATGAAGTGTTTGTTGGTTATGCTCATCTATCACAGTATTGCCAATGTTTAGGACAGTTTAACATATCAAACTCATGACAGGGGGCTGAATTTTTGTCACTCTAAAAACTGCAAAAGTGAAGTAGTAAATATGCAATTACGGCAACTACCTATATTTAACTAGCTTTAAAAAAAATCGAAAAGTGAAATCAATCAACCAGTTGTCGTCATTTGGTTTGTTTCTGGGTAGGGTCTAACTGAGGATAAACAAAGTTAATGATTGTAAAACCACATTAGGGTAGCTTTTGGTTTAATTGTCAGTAGCAACCAATATCACCATTTGCCACCCCCAAAGAAAATCAGCTCTTTCTAAAATACCCACTGCAGTATTTGTCTGTTCCTTTATACATTTACCTTAATATTTTGCTATAGCAAGCTTTCTTACAGATCTTTACAAAACAAAGCCTTTTACATTTTCTCTAAGCAGTCCAAATTATATCGATGTATTATCACATTTTCTTACAGAACAGATTTTATTGTTTCATGTGTTTTATACATTAAGAAAAAGATAGGAGATCAAACTCTTCACAATGGCCTTTAGTTTAAATTGGTATGTACGGCCTTACTATAAAGTTTTACAGGTAAATAAAAGATGTTCTAACATGTTTTAGCAAAAGGAAGTGAAGGAAGTAACAGCAGATATTACAGAGAATATTCAGGCTTATCGCAGTGGGTTAAAATAACAAGTGTTGGGTTGTTGTATGTCATGCATTTTGATGGAAGGTAGTTACTTCAGATAGACAGGACAGATAATCTGAGAGAGAAATATGAGTCCCGACATGTATTTATATGGTTTACATATTGCCATGTCACCTTTTTTTGCTCTCTCCAATAATTCTATTATTAGCTTCCCTAAATCTTGCACGGCCTTTTTTCTCTTGCTTTAGTTCATGGAGAATTCATTCTACTTTCACATTAGTTACATCTTCTTATGGATGACCTCTCAGCCTCTCTGATGACCTAGCCAGCATCTTCATTCACACACTGACCTTCTCCACAAGGCTTCAGGAGGCAGGAGGCAGCACCACCATTCCTATTCTTTGGTTGTTAAATGCAATTACTTATTTATCTTTCTCCCAAATGCACAAAAGATTGTCTATACTGTATTTTCAACTTATTTAGAAAAAATAATAATGGCTAGCATCCACTGAACACTTACTCTGTGCCAGATATTCATTTTATCCTTTAAATAATCTATTCTGTAAGCATAATTATTAGCCCCACTCTATAAATGAAGACACTAAGCTTTAGAGGAGTTGGTACCTTGACCAAGACTATCTAGTAAGCTTGTGGTACCAGAACTTGATTGGAAGTAGAACGACTCCAAAATCAGTACTTTGTATATGCTAAACACAGAGTCTCTGTCAAACACATGCTTCTGCTGCTCATTCTAGCTTCTAACACATGCTGTCATCTGCGCTAGGGTACATAAAGAGTGAGAACTCCGATGCTCTCATGAATTCAGCCCAGCGTGTCTTTGCAAATAGCATCCCTGTCCCCAGGTTGTTTCTGAGGGAACATTTGTTCTTCCTAATATAAAGATGATAACAAGCTGGAACCCAGCTCAAGTGGTAGTTTGTTATGCTCCTGTTACAGACATGATTATCTGATTTTTTTTAATATAACTATATTTCTTGGTAAAGTCTCCGGACATAATTAGTTCAATAAACCTATCATTACTAATAATAAATACCTCACGTTTGTTGAAATCTTTATAATATCCAAAGTTTTCATGAATATGATCTCATTTTATTCTCAAAGTAGTTCTGTAAGGTAGGCAGAACAGATATTATCTCATTTTGTCAAATGAGTAAAGAGAAAGGATGGAAGAGAAATTGACATTTACTTAGCATTGACTCCTTGGGGAGATCATTCTAAGTAGTTTACCCAAATTCTTTCTTCCAATTTTCATACCTTCCTTATGGTATACATATACTTAACTATATTTTACAGAAGACATAACTGGAGTTCATAGAGTTTAGTTAACAGCTTGTGAAAGAGGCTAGAAGCAGGATTAGAAATCACCGAGACCACTGTTTTCCCCTTATAACTCAAATTCAGTTGACGTACTCATTCAACGATCACACAGTCACATATGGCCTTGTGTTATTAGTTATTTCATGCATAGGTTGACATCTTATTTCTCTACATAGGTTTTCATTTGCTTAAGGGAAAGAATCACGGTTAATTTTCTTTGAGTCACTCACAGCACATACTTTTTTAAGGTATGTAAAAAAGACCAACTTAATCCAAATGCCTAGGATTTGAATGAGGTCTGGAAAGAAGAGAAGACTTTCCTTGTTTGTACTTTCATTCATTCACTCAACAACTATATTTCTCAAGCAATTGTGGACTTGTAGTATGATCTTAGAAATCCCTATTCATTCCTGGGACATTCCTCCTTAGGGGAGATATTTTGAGGGCCACGATTTGAACTCATTATATTATCCCATGTCCTCTGAGGCCCAGAGAATCTAAAATTACTTGTCTATGGTTGTGACTAATAAGTAGCAAAATAAATTCTAAATCACATCTTTGTACACCTCTTTGCCCTGTACATCTCTATGAATTAGTGTTTGTTGTTGCTATCTTTACAATGTATATAAAAGTATAGATCTCTAGAAATTTGTAGGATACTTTTTATTTAGTAAGCAGTGTCATGATGACAAATGAAATGATTAAGAAATGTCTTACTCAAATAACAAGTTATCCCAATATTGATTGGTTAGAACAAGAAGAAACATTTATAGGTTAATGTAACTAAAAATCAGTATAAACTGGATGTAGGAAACACATAATGTTTTTCTCATTGGTCTCAGTCTATGTACATGCATGCAACTATACATAAGTTATTATATTTTGAGAATATTAATTAAAATCAGCTTTCTATTCATAGATTTCCTTTCATTTCTCTCTGTCTCCTCCATCCTGTTGTTTTGTGTGAAATATAATTTTGAGAAAAAATATGAAGGTCGGTTGCATCACAATACATAGCATATATTGGTCAGACAATAGTCTGTTGTTGAATAAATGAACAATGAGGATAGGATAGGCAGTTTGGTTGCACTGACTGAACTGACCATTGCGTAATACATAATAACATGGTAAAAGGAATTACAAAGAATATACATATTTGTAGCCCTTTTCCATGAGTGCAGGACAGTTCTCCAGGTGGCCTTGGACTGATGCTTCCCTTTCTCATTTGTAGTTGTCAGGAATAACCGCAGAATGTGCTGGGGCTGCCATATCATGAGATACGGAAGAACTGCCTGAAACAGCCAGGACTAGCTGCTCTTCCTCCTAGAGAAGGTAACATCTTGAGTGGGAAGGAATGTCTCGGGACAGCTCAGGATTTGTTCCTGTCTTTCCTAGGAGAAGTATGTTCTTCAAAGCTCTCCCCATGAGTCCTGTGATTTCTGCAGCTGGCCTCTCCCTCTGTCCCAGTCAGCTCTCATGATCCTTGGAGGACCAGCTCACAATGGATCCGAAGCTGCTTTTGTCTCTCGATGCGCATCAGTAAGGAAGAAAGCTGCTTTATATAACTTGTATGTGAGTGTGTTCTGTCTCACCAGACTTGGGCAATTAGTAAAACTGCAGCCTAGGGGCAGTGGGCAGAAGTTTTTGACTCCCATTCCTGGTGGTTGGCATAGTGATGACCTTGGCTATCATCTGCACAGTGATAGTCCTCCCTTGTGATTGGTTATCAGTGAACCTGCATCCCAGTGAAATCATAGAATATATATGAATCTTTCATCTCTCTATACTCAGATATATTATGGCCTCCATATCAGATAGAGTACTAGACTCATGTTAGACATTCAATGCACATGTATTGCATTGATGAATGCTCCCTGCTCACAAGCAGCTTGTAATCCAGCACAGTAGACACATGGAGAATAGTTTTCATTCTCTTCCACATTTCTGGCTTCAGTTCTTAAAAAGGAATGCAGGCCTCCTGCAGATATTAGGGAAGAAGCTTTGTCTTTTCTCTCACTCACTCATCTATTAAGCACATACACATCCCAGCCTCCTGTGTTCCCCTGGTTCCTTTCTGCCTACAGGTTGCAAGACTTCTTTCCACTCCTACTTGCCAGGGTGGGACTTTCCAGCCACAAACTTTCCTTTGGCCACAAATCTCCATTTCTGGCCAAAGGTCTGCTCTGTAATTGCAAGTATTCACAGTCAGAGATCCAAAGCTCTACCTTTTGGGAAGGAGACAGTAAGATGCCCAAGTTCCAGCCAGTTTCTCATATCCAGCATTGCCATTCGAATCTTACTTGCATCCTTATCCGATTCCTGGCCATATTCCTCATTATTTTCCAGCATGTGGGATGCAGAGCTGAGTGATTCTACCTCACCCAAACCTCCACAGTAGACATGACATGTGCATAGAGTTCCATTTTTTCAAAAGAAGATAATTTGATTTTGTTGCACAGTATAAAGGCTTGTTATGATTGTGAATTTAATGATTATTTTCAAATTGTCTTTCTGACCTTTGTCAAAAATACTAATGTTTTAGCTATAACACTGTTCAAGTGTTAAAAGCATTTCACCTTTAAGGATTTAAAGTTCAAGTCTGTCCCCTCTCATATCTACATCAAGCCGAGTAGGTAAGTCACTCAACCTGAACTTTTATGCCTTATAGTTCTTACCCGTTAGGTCCCAGGGATTGGTGAAGACAGTCATGCCATCATTGAGAGTCAGTTCAGTTATTGCAGAAGAGAAATTGGGAAGATGACTGGATTGAGAGTCAGAGGATCTGGCTTTGCCCCAGTTAGATTTATGAACTTGGCCAAGTCATTTAATTTCTCTAAGTGTCAGTTTCTTCATTTATAAAATTAGGATGTTAGATAGCTGTCTCCAAGGTATCTTCCAGTACTAATGTTCCACTGTGGGGGGTTCCAACTGTGGCATAAGAGACTCCAAATCTCTAATTGCTTCAAAGATTGCCTCAGGAGACAAATTAGATCATATGGGGTTTGGAATACAGACTTACCTCACACATGCTGTCAGTGAATGACATTTTTTCCTTTGCCATAATGGCTTTTGAAAAGTTATCCCACTTTTTGGATAGCTCCTTTTTTTCAGGATAACTACTTTTGCCCACCCCCCCCCACACACGCACAAATCCCAAAACAAAAACAAAACTCCACGTTAAATAAATACACTATAAAAAGTGATATTTTGACATTAAGGTCTGAGACAAAGATATATTCACCAATTTACTCATCAAGATAACACCATGTTTGGATAAACTCTAAATGTTTTGCTTTGCGTAGGTTCTTTTCATAAAAGAAGTGAAGAGTAACAGTTTTACGATACTTTAGTCCGATAGGTGTGTGATATTCCCAAGCATTTTAAAGAGCTCTTATATTTTGTCTGCGTGGTATTTTTCTGGACTAAAATTTTATTTTTCAAGTTCAATTTCAAATTAAAAATTCATGAGCTCTAAAATAGTTTAAAAATTCATTTAACAATGATTAAAATAAAAACTTTCATTATATTATCTTTTATATAAAAATTCTAGTTATTTATGTTCAAATATTTTACTTGTAAAATCTTCCTTTTATTTTTGATTAGTGTATTTGTACAAACTGTGGATAATTTTGGAGTGTCTGGGCTTTGAATGAAATGTATTATCAAGTTACCCATATGAATTAAGGGAAATTAATAGTTTTTATTTTATTTTTTTTTCTTAATGGCAGGTTTTCAGGAATGAGTTAAAGTTTTAAATTGATAAAGCAAGGGATAGGTATATTCGTGTCCATCATCTGACCTGAGTAAGGATGTATCTTTCACATTCCAAAGATTCTGTTTAAAATAAAGACATATTTCTCTTCAGCAAATTGCTGAAACTTCAAAGCTTATAAATTTACTTCTAGAGTCTCCATTCCAGCACGGGTTCATGTATGTTTGTATGTGTGTGTGTGTGTTGTGTGTGTGTACATGAATGCATGCATTAAATGTATTTCAAAGCTACGCTGATTTTATGCATAGGTATAGAGAAAAGAGATGAGTGTCCATATAATGAATAACAAATTGAGAATTAGAGAGCATTAGACCGAGATGGAAAAGGCCAAGACAGATGAAAATTCAAGCTACCTTCATACCCATCAGCAAAATTTCCCTCTAAAAGGCCTATCCAATTTACTTACTGCCCTTTCCTACAGCTCTCTCACCTGTGGAGGTGGTCTGAGGAAGGAAGGAAAGAGGGAAAGATTCCATCTTTCTGGAAACCTGTCCTTTAGTCTCTGACACAAACTTAAAAAAACTGGTACAAGCTCACGTCCTACTAACAGTAACTGGGTTTTGCTACAATTATTTATATAAGAGCACAGACTGGTTCTATCAGTCTGACTTGTACAATGCTAGATGCCAAATACCTGCTGCTTCTGATGCTACTCACTCATGCATACTTCATTCATTCCATCAAGAGCATCCTCTCAAACTTTCTTTGGGATGACTGTCATTCTCTAACCAGGTTTCTAAGAGGTATCTGGTTTCATCAAATCTCTTTTATGAAAGATATATTCCTACTTCTTCTATAGACATATGGTAGGCTATCAGCACTTTTTCTTATATAACACAAAAATGTAAATTACCTCTTTGAAATGTCTATATTTATTAACTTCATTAGGAATACTTTTTATCAATGTTTTTCTGTCATAAGAACCAATATGGCAAAGCTGCCAATTGGCAAATATCTTAAGAAATAATAATCTAAACAGCACTGATTTCCGTTTAAGAATGAGTGGTGCATGAAGGGAAAACAGTCAACATAGGCTTATATCTTCTGAAAATTTAACATAAAAACATATAAATGTCTCAGAGAAACAGTTATATAGGGTAACTTTTAAACTAATCAGATGTTTCTATGTGAGTATGCTATTTTAAAACAATCAAAACTCTTAGTTTGAAAGGCTTGTTATATTTTGTACATAATGGTTATTTCCAAATTGTTTTCAGCTATAGTGTTGTTTAAGTGCCGAAAGCATTTTAATTTAAGTCCATCTTCTTTACGCCTGGCCCAAGTCCTACCTGAACTTGAACTGTAATGTTATAAGAGGTCAAGGCACTCACTCATTACAAGTGTTCCTTGTGGAGACTGTGATGTTGTCTAATGCAGCCGCTCACAACGGCAACCTAAAACAAGACATTACATGGATCTAGCCATCACTGGAAGCTGGGCCTCCTGCAGAAAGAGAAGGTGCCTGGCAGGAAGACAGAGCTGGTCACGACATTCATTCACACTGCTCTCCAGCAAGAGGCAGCCCTGCCCTTGTCACTGGCTCTGAAGGCAGCTTGCTTCCTGACACAGTGCCCAGCAAGGAGAGGGAAGGGCTGCAGGGAGTGTGCTGATGGCCACTCTCTAAGGACAGAGGAGGAATAGAAAGTCAGGAAATTGAAAATAAATAATACAACTCACTTTCTGATGTAAAGTGCCAAAGATTTCAGAAGGGAATGCAAATCTGGCATAAAAGACCTTTGTTTCCTTTTCTTGTATTTTGACATTTTCCTAGAATCACTTGATAGCATCACATTAAGCTTCATTTCAGATTCCCATCTGAAGTCAAACTACCAGACGCAGCAGAGTGTGACAAAACTTTCCAAAGGAAAAGACCAGAATGAGCATTTTTGCTTGATTTTTCATTCACTGCCTTCCAGAAAAGACCAATTAAAAAAAAATTAAAGGTCATGTTAAAAAGCAAACTTTATACTAATAAACTACGTTGTTCTACTATTATAAAAATATAGGCTAGAATATTTCATTTCTACAAACTCCAGTTATTCTTACAAGGAAAGTTATCTTGCGTGTGTTCTTACTCCATCACCAGTACAGTTTCACAATCTAAAATAACTCTAAGTATGAATATGAACACTGTTAGCAGGAATCAACTGTCAGACACAGGGAGGAGAATATTCACATGCAGTGGAGCGGAGCTGTAACCACAGTGCACGCTATACGGTTGCAATAATTGTGTAAATGCAACCTTCTTATAGAATTCCACACAGCACATTCTTAAAGCATGAAAGTGTGTTTGAAGGATAATGCTAATGGGATGAGATATCTTTTCCAAAGACTGCACATCAAGGATCTAAGAATAAAGAAATAAAATCTAGAAAACAGTATGTTAAAGCCTGTTTCCTCTCTGAGGTTGCATTAGAGTTATTAAAAAAAAATAAGAAAAGAAAGAAAAAAGAAGAAAAAACAGGAAGGAAATTAAATTTCTATTTTCACAGGCAATAATGTGTTGTACAATTTGCAATTAAAAATAAATTAGGCACAAAATCTGCAACAGATTGTTTTTAAACTTTCATTAAACCTCTTGAGTTATGCTGCTAGATGCAACGTGCTAACAGAAATGCTAGAGTTGAAACGAGTTTCTGGCATATGAAATAAAACTATGTCTTCATTCTACAAAAAATTTAATTTACAGCTTAGCTGATTGGATGTAGCATTTTAACACCATTTTGGAGGTTTAAGAACAGCAAGTGCCATAATCCTCTGAGTATTTTGATCACTAGCACACAAGCATGTAACATACTTTGTGTTCAAGGGGAACCTTTATCCAGGATGCAAAGCTGGTGCTGAATTATAATCACATTCAAAAAGATTGCAAGCCTGTGGGTATTAAGCTTTGCACTCAAGCTTAGCCAAGAAGATTTAAGCAACCTACTCTGGGACCATACGGTTGATCTGATAAGAGTATTCTGAGACCTTGAAGTTTATTTTTATCAGAAGTTTTCCATTCAAGGTCTCAAACATTAGACCTTTTTAGTGCTAATCAAAAGTGTTTCCTTGCAAGCTTCAGCAATGACACTTAGAAGCAGATGGAATTCATGAGAGAGAGAGAGAAAGAGAGGAGAGGGACAGGCACAATAGTTTACCCCCTAAATAAAAGAAAATCTTGAAGGCCTAAAAAACAACTTCTGATGTCTTAGATGTTATTCCAGATTTTTTTGCTGTATTTGTCTGAAAAAGATTTGTCAGATATTTTCACTACTCAATTTAAATAACTTAAGTTATTTAAAAGACAGATGCCATCTGTATCGTAAAACAGTCAACTATGTTGCTGAACTTTTTTCTTTCAAATGAATCAGGAAGTTATTTATGGAGCAGGTGCTGCTCACATTCAGTCTCTAATATAAGATACAAGGATAAAATAGAAATAGAGTTCAGAATTTATTTTTACATATTCTTTCACAAAAATGATAATCAAACATTTATAAATTAAAATGCACTTGAAAATAGCATCAAATAATCATACCTAAATTTCTTGCCCTTGTGAATGTAAGAAAATAACGACACAAACAGCCGAGGGCTCCTGGGACGAGTTGATCAAAAGTCCTGAGCCTAACATCTGTGTTCTTTCTTTGCTCTTTTGTAAGAAGTGACTGTTTTGGAAGTTGTTTTACTTACATTGTGTCCTTTTGATTGGAAAAGATAACTTAGAGGATGAAGATAATTTCACAACAGTCTATACCTTCTCACTTATATATCATTTATGGGTTTATTTTCATTTTTTAACCAAAAAAAAAAACCAGATGTAATTCAAATTGGCAATATTTTGATAAAGGTAAGAGAGGATATTTTTTCTCTTTCAATTAAAAAATGAAATAAAATAGAAGTTTTCCACATATAAGTTTTTAAGAAAAGGGACGACTTCTCTATTCATGGTCAGTGAGGCTTAGCTCAATCTGTTTATGTCTATTTTGTCCTCCTTCATCAATGGGACAGTGTGACATGGTCATAGCTTTTGTATTTGCGGGAGAGTAGGCATAGTTTAGTCAGAATAAGGAAGAGGTAGGGGTCAGGCCTAGACTGGACCACCAGGCAAGGTGCTTGAGTGGCATGTGAGCTGGAGGTAGCTTGTCACTGACATGCAGTGACCTTAGCAATTCTCTGCTTCTAACTGATGAGCCATGTTGACTGGTCAAGCCAGGTGGTAAGCCCAGTAAAGATATATCTGGAAATACAGACTCAGGGAGATGTATGAAGGTGAACAGGAAGAGAAGTCAGAGATTAAGTTGCGGGTTTAGGATTCAAATAGGGCCTGAGAATAGAAGTAGGGATATAGGTGTCTCATAAGGTGACTGGGAATAGTTTCAGAATCTTGAAGCAAAAGAACCACCTGCGCAGCGACACCACTTACACACACATAACTACGGGCTCCAGGGGTAGTGCGCTTTCAGTTCCAGTTTCTAGCAGTGTTTGAGGTGTTGTCAAGTGAAGGCTTAGAATAATCCCATTTTCACCATCCCTCTCTTTGCCAAGAGGGTAAGACAACCTTCTTTAGGTGCCTGCACTTGCAAAGAGCTAAGTCCTCAGGGGTGGCTGCAGATTTTAAAGGATAAACCTGGTGGCTACAAAGGTTTCCTTCATTAAATAAAAAATGAGGACAAAAGACATGTGAGGGTGGATGGGAAGTAGTATACAACATACCCAACACCTGAATTAGGGTTTGGCTGGAACAGTACTGAAGTACACAATTACTGCGGACCTGTTGTAAGCCCTTATTATATCTGATCTCTCTAAAATGCTTGACACCATCGATTACTCCTTGAGTGTTAAATCTCTCTCCTCTCTTATTTCCTGAAGCTTAGGTCTTTGCTAGTTTTTCTTCTACCTTTTGGATTTTTCATTTTTATTGTCCTTTTTTGGCTTCTGGACATCTTCTTTACCTAATTACTGGGACAGTTTGGGTTTCTGTTTTGGTTCTTTGCCTTTCTCATGCAAAATGCTCTTCCTGGGTGTTCTCATCCTATCCAGTGGCTTCAACTTCATCACACCTGGATGATTCTTAGTCTCTATCTCAAGTATTGTCACTCTGCTGAGATGCAGAGACGCATGGCAGTGGCCAACTGGACTGATCGAATCTGGATGTTTTTAGGTACTTGAAAGCTACAATGTGATAAACAGGACTCCTTTTCTTTCTTTCCACTCCACCACCTCCCTACCCCGCCGTTTATGCCTAAACCTGCTAAACCTGCTCCATCTTTTGTTGTCTTCACCTTGGTTGATGGGGCAATTATCTACCCAAAGTAGATATGCTCTTGTTGTTTTCAAACCTTCTCTCATCTTCATCCCTAAAATCCAATATCATAAGATCCTGTTCATTCAGCCTAAAAAATGTCTCTCGGGTCTGGCATGGTTTCTCTTGTCCCTTTGCTGCTGTTGTAGGTCTACCCATCATCTTCTCATCAAACCTTTGCAATAACTCTGCTATCTGACTCCTCCAGTTCAGCAGTTGTGCTCTCTAAATGTGGTCTAGGAGGAGTGGCATCAGCATCACACTTGCTAGAAGTAGAATCTCTCAGGCCCCACCCAGACCTATTGAGTAGAAATATCTGGGTGTGGGCCTGGCAGCCTTTATGCTCAACAAATTCTCCAGGTGAGTCTGACAAATGCTAAATTTGAGAATCACTGAGTTAGTTGATTTCTACTCTGCTGGCTGGATGGTTCCCTATACAATAAATCCAACTGTGTCATTGTTCCCACGCACAGCTCCACTGGTAACCAGTAGTATTAGCCAGTGTCGTCAGCAAAGCTTGTGTGGCAGTCAACAGCGCTGCTTACCAATATTTTCAGTTTTCCTTCTGCTCCGTTGAAGTCAGGTGTGTCCACGTACCTTGCTTTGTTTAATGAAATGTGAAAGTAAGAGATTTGTTTCACTTTTGGCCAGTGACTTTAAATAACCAGTGCACGACTTGCCACGTTTCTTTCTCCCCTATCACAGTCTCTAGCAACATTCAGATGGTGGAGAGTATGTTAGCCTGGGCACTGCAGAGGGGAAAACAGGGAGCAGAGGTCCAAGCTGATTGTGATAGACTCATAACGGGAGTTAAGAAATACACCTTGTTTCAGGTTACTGAGATGCAGGGCTGTTTGTTCCTGTAGCATGAGCCAGCCTATTCGGAACGATTCACTTTACCTTCTCAATGTCGGCCCCTTGTCCAGCAATTCTTCTCCCTTCCCATACTCCATGCACAAAAAATAATAAATTCACCGTTCAGTAATCCTGCAAAGCTTTTTTTATGACATCACGGCTTTACGACAGCACTGCCGGTCTCTGTGCCTGGAAGACCTAACACACATTTTTACCCAGAAAATTCCGACTCATTCTTTGAGTTTCAACTCAAATGTTCAATCTTCTGGTTATCTTCCACCGGGCAAAGTCAATTGCTCTATCCTCCGTGCTATCACAGTAATCTTTGCACATCCCTGATATATTTTGTATCATAACTTACTGTAACTTAATTTTCCAAAATTCTTCTCTGCTCACTAAAAAGTTTAATTTTCTCAGTAATTTGGACTCTGACTTATTCATTTTTTAAGAGAAGTTTTACAACATTGCTTATGTATTTTTCTAGAAATAAAGTAACGTAAAACAGCCATCATAGTTTTATATGTATATTAAAATAAAGTAATGTAAAATAGCTATTGTACTTTTATATATATATTTATATTAAGTAGCTCTTTAAACTTTTTCCTCTATTCTTTAATATTTGTTTGGTGGTTTTACTCAATGTCAGTTCGGTGAAGGTCTTCAGGAAGCAGTCTGCAATAATCCCCACATCCTTTGCTTAGGTGGCAACAATGACTTGGTACAATTAACCCCTTGAATATTGAAACTACAAATTTATATAGCAGAAGTGACAGCTTTATGAGAGAACTCACCAGGCTAAAATTATAGTTTTTAATCTCTTTCACCTGAATGCATTATCTTTTGTGACCACAGCATTACTCATCTGCCACTTTTTGTCCACTCCACAATTTTGTGAGGACTTCCTTCATTTTATGCACGTCAGTTTCATATGTCACTGTCTCAAGCAGTTCAGTTCCATATGCTAACAGGTATTTCATCTTGGATGTGCCCTTCATAGATCATAAGTGAGACTTCTTTAATACACATTCCTTGGTCCAGTCCTGCCAAATTCTTCCACCCTTGGATGAGCCCTTTCTGTTGATGATGGCGTCATTGTTCTGAGACATCCAGTCTTATCTGACCCTCTTCATCTTCTTGGATCCCCATAGCCCATCTAGTACCCAATGTTCTTCCCATGTGTTTCTTTTTTCCCATTCTATCTTCAAAAATTCATCTTTCTGAGTTCTCATCTATGTTCCAATTAATTCTAACAACAAAACAACAACCAAAACTAGACCATCTTCTTACAACATACTTGCTCTTTACTACCTTGCCCTGAGGTCTTCAAAAACCCTTCCCTTCAATATAAACCCAATCTCTTTAGTGGATTATATAAAAACTACATTAATGGCCTTTATCTTCCATTCTACTTGCATCTTCCATGTGTCTTCCAGTTTCACTATCTTCACTTTAACACCCCTCTATAGCATTCCACGAGCTGAACTTTTCCATCCAATTTTGGTTTTATTGTTCAGAGGCTGTCCCTTGACTTGCATTCTTTCTCTCATTCTCCCTGCCTTAATAACATACTCATCCTTCAGGATAAAGCTTATTTCCCTTCTTCATTAAGGAAGACCTTTACTCCTTTAAACTTCTAGCCCTTGCAAATATATTATTCATTTAATGATTATGACATAAAGCTCTTAATTTTTAGTGTTGTTTTAATCATTTCCTTGATCATAAGTTTGTTTATTAGTGGATTGTCTTATAGTTCTTCCCCAGTAAGTTTTCCAAAATATTTAGAACTCATGATAATGTCAACAACTTATTGAGCACATATTGTACTGGACAGGCCAAGCAAGAAACCATGAGTTTTAGTATTCTCATTACTTCAGTCAAGGTCTTCCTTGCATTTCGGTCCCTCTGCTTTTTCCCCGGGACACTCCCTCCCTAGAGGTGTGCACATGTCCAGAGGCAGCCAGCCTTTGTGCTGACCTGCATTCTAGATGGGGCCTGACAGTGGAACTCAGTTCACCATGGTGTTCAATATTGGACCAATAGAATCACCCAAATTCTTTTTCTCTGGAAGCATGAACTTCAGAGGTAAAGAGCGAAAGAGGTAGTTAATACAACAGACCACTGAAGCAGAAATAAAGAATATTTTGTTTACTGCAAAGGGGGAGGCCTAGAATCAGGAGCACCTTTGCAGAGAGGGAAACAAGTTAGCCAGGCTGGCCATATCCTGGTTAGTGCTTCGGATGCTGACAGGCCTGGCCATGGGCTGACCGTGTTCTTCATAAGGCACCCTTGGTAGCGACCTTGGGCCTGTAACATTGTATGGACCTACCAAAAAATATATGAAACTGAAGAAAAACCAAAAGGCTCAAAACTGCAAACATGAAACTAATAAAATATATATGGAAACCTCGCAAGAGTTGGCAAACTTGGTGTTTATAATAATTTTCCCCCAATACTTGCTGACCACCAAGGACATATATAACCAATTGCAAATTGGTGACTCACAGCCAAGCTATTTCAATAGCGGAATTAAATAATAATACCTTTGATTTTGGAGAAAGTTTTTATTAATATTTACTGTGGATTTTAAAATTCATTTTCATGTCTTTGCTATGAGATGGAACTGGGTCTCCAAGTCAAGAGAACAGAGAACCTTGTAAATTCATGAAAGAGTCTTGTGTTCCTATAAAGTCAACTTCCACCTTCATCCTGTTACCTGGGATAATCCCAGTTTGCCTTAGCTTCCTGGAATCTAATAGCCTATTATATACACAATGCATTAAGTGCTTCATCCATATCACCTCCAATCCTCACCATAAGCCCAGGAGAACATTTTACTTAATTTATAAGTGAGTACATAAACCTCCAAGACTCAGGGATTAAGCTTAGCATGAAAAAGCCGGGACGTGACAGAGCCAGATTCATTTCCATCTGTTAGGCTCCAAAGTTGTCTTTCTACTTTACCACATTGCTTCCTAGTTATTAATTACTTTCCCTGTTACCATATTTTTCTATCTCTATGCTTTCTTTCCTTTTTTCAGTCAATTATCTAACAATAAAAAACATGTTCCCCCAATCCAATAATAAGTTACTACATGTAATCACATAAAGCTATGTCTTTCAAACCTTAGATTTTAGGAACAGCATCAGGACCAGAGAAACTGAGATAAGGCAAGAGTTGGTGTAGGGGCAACAGTAATCAGAGCATCCCAGGTCAAGGTCAAGACCATTTCAGGATTGCAGGATAGAGCCAAATGCACAGTGCTCTTTGGCCCCTGCCTTGCCTTCAGCCTAGAAATCCACTAAAGTAGCATTTTACTATGCAAGCAACCAGATTAAAATGAGTAGCAAGGTTTGCTCTTAAAAGGAAAAGAAGTTTCAGAAAAGAAACTACAGACCAGCACAGGAGGGGAAGAAAACTTGTCGTTCCTTGTGTGGTCTTGGTGAGAATTTGAAAGGAGAGGGAATGGTGAGCTGATTATCAATGTGAGCTTCAGATCATTTTCTGTTTGCTTAATTTAACTTTTTTGGTTTTTCTTTTGTTTTGCTTTTCTATCTTGTATTTAGTATTTCTTCTTTTCCTCCCAGCTTTGTTGAGGTTTAATTGACATTTAAGGTGTACAATATGATGATCTGATATATGTGTAACGGTGAGATGATTACCTCAATCAAGTTAGGTAACACCACCTGGCAGAGTTATCTGTTAGTATGCACATGGTGAGGATATTGCGGTTAAAAGCTGCAACCCTTCAGTTCTAAGATGAAGAGTTCTGGGGAATCTAATGTACAGCATGGTGACCAGAGTTCATGGTGCTATACTGTATACTTGGATTTGCTATTAGAGTAGATTTTAAATAGCCTCTGATCATTTTGTCATTGACCTAGTTTCTGCCCATCTGCTAAATCAGAGAATATGGGACCACCAAGGCCTGGTGTTGGAGGCCTTGACTAGGGAGACAGAGAGGCTGGGCCCATGGCGGTCTGGATAAGAACCTCAAGCCAATATTGAAAGTCAGAGTCAAATCTACTCCTTCAGAAAAGACAGATTCTGAAAAGAATAGAAAACATTGAGTCAGAAGGACCGACTCTGAGCATGGAATCCATGAAGAAAAGTCAGAAAAAGAAATGTAAACGGTGTTCAGGAACTTCTAGAAAATTCTTGGTAATGGAGATGGGCCTGCTGCCCCGGACAGGGCTTGGATCCTGTGCCAGGTTTCTGCTGAAGGCACATATGGGAGCTTACAAAGGACACTCAGAGAGGACCCTCAGCCATTGCTGTGTGTGGGAATCTTTGTGGGATATTTTTAAAATATTGAAGCCTGGGTCCTACCCCAGAAAAACCAAGTCATGGCCTGGATGAGCTAGGGAAGGATGGGTGGTACTGGAAATAAACATTTAAAAAATATTTCTCATTAGTTTTAACTTTTTTTTTTTTAATCCCCCAGGAATGAAAATCACTGCGGTGGAGGAAGGTGACTAGCAGCCCCTCGCTGAAGAAAATGAGGAAGTTTTATGAGGAAGTATAAATGAGGAAGTATAGCAGTTTGTGATAGATATATTCCTCTTATTAAGGTGATCTCAGATTATAAGGACATAGATTACAGAAATCATGTAGTAATAACAGCACTAATTATACACCAGGCATTTATCCCCAGGAGGCTAGAGACCATGTCTTCTTGTTCTCCCCATTATATTTTTAACAACCACCACTTTGCATGGCCTATCATAGATGCTTGGGAAATAATTTATGGAATGAACAAATGGATTCCAAGCATGAACTGGCACTTGTACTTTGAGTTGCCTAATTTTATTTGAAATCTACTGTGAATTGTTGATAAATGCACTGGGCTAGGTTTTGCATTTAAACTCTCAAGTAATAATCTAAGTCAGCCTGGAGAGAGTTGTAGAAAGAGTATAAACTCTCAGAGTTAGTTTCAGGGTTCAAATCATACATAGTTCTGTCTCTTCCTAACCAGGCAACATTTGACAATTTATTCGACCACCCTAGCTCCATTTTCTGATTTGTAAAATCAAGTCATAACATCAACTTTGCTGAGCTGTTAGGAGGATTAAAGAGAAGTATGTGGCTGGGTGTGGTGGGATGCACCTCTAGCTCCAGCTACTCAGAAGGCCGAGGTGGAAGAATCACTTGAGCCCAGGACTTCAGCCTGGGCAATACAACAAGACCTGTCTCTAAATTAAAAAATAAAAATTAAAAAAAAAAAAGATAATCAGAAAAAATATTTAGAGCAGCACTTGGTGATCAGCAAGTATTATTATTAATAGCTATTATTATTATTAATAAATCTTATTTCACCCAACAGGCCTATACATGGTAGTTCTGCTTTTATCAAGTCAGAGGTTAACAAGGATCAATGCTATCAATAAATTAATGAAGTTATAAACTGGAGGAATAGGAGCCAACTACTAGAAATCTTGTCAACTTTAAAATCTATTTGAAAAGAAAAGAAATGAAATACTTTTTTATATTGGGATGGAAATTTTATCTTCCCTTGCTGCTCATGGTATGGAAGCAAACATTCTAAATAAGGAATAAGGCAGTTAAATGCAATATGCAGAGACCTTAGAAATGTACCACAGAAGATTCCTCGGGTGTTCTGAGAGACAGAAAACATTACACAATTCTGTTTGAAAAATTACAGTCAGGCAGTTTAGAAAAGTGTTGGCATGTTCAAATTTACAAAACTTTGCAAGAGACCTAAATAATAAAAATGAGAATAAGGAGTTAAGTATAAGTCTTGAGAAAATATTACAAGGATTTTTTTTCCTTCTGATAAGTTTTAGTTTGCAAAACAAAAGTTACATTTTAATTTTTTAAGATAATTTTAAGAAGTAACTAAATCTACTCTTTGGGCTAAGACTAGATATTAAAAATATCAAAGTATTTACAGGTATCTTGGATAGGAGTTAATCCTTTCTACCCTTCAGAATAATTCCCAGTTTAATTTTATAATCCAAATTTTCATAAGAATATACATGTAGAATCTGTTCTTAAGAAGTGTTATTTCAGAAAGCAGCAGCCAACAAGTTGACCATGGGACTGCTAGTGTCCACTTTACACATCAGCTAGTGAGAACCTGATTGATGACATGTTCACATATAAGGAAAGCCCAGGCCTCCCTAGCTGCAATGGCCTAACTGAAAACAGGATGAAAAAATAATAGAGGGAAGAGAGAATAAAGTGCGTTTGTTTTCTGAGGGAATAGTCTTTCTAATGTCACTCTGCTATGAAGTTAGTCTTTTTCTCTATACACATTTATGAAGATTGATCAGGGTCAGAGCAGGCCAAATAGTGAGCCAGTCCCACTGGAGAGAAGAGATGGCCAGGGAAGTTAGCATGAAGGAAGCTGAGCCATTTGGGCTAGGGCATAGCCAAGGAGGCCCGCTGGAGGGTAGGCTAAGGTTTCATTAGAGGATTAACAGCAAAGTGTCCACACCACTACCATCCTTCACAATGAAATATTAGAAAAAACATAAAGACCAGTCAGAGGAGTGTTTAAACTATGGTATTTCTGAATGCTAGATGTTTTGTAGCCTTCAAGATTATTTTATTTTCGAAAATACTTAGTAACACGCAACAAGGTTCCCAATTGTTATAAATGAAAAGAATTACATATATTTAATATATATAAAATATTAAGATCCTTATATAAATATGTGCATGTGACATTGTAGTATACAAAATAACAAAGAAAGAAATATCACAGAATACCAAAATTTTTTTTTCAGTTTATGGAATTATGGGCAACTTTCACTTTTTTCTTGCATAAATGTCTAAGAGCAAGGACTTGGAAGTCAGGTGGACTTAGGTTCAAATCCCAACTACAGAACTTTCTAGCTGTGTGACCCTGAGAAAGACACTAAACTTTACTGAATCTCATTTTTTTTCCTTTATTTATAAAATGAGAAGCAACCTTTGTAGACAGGAAGATTATTTTGGAAATGATTTAAAAGAGTGTATGTAAAGTGCATTCCCCAGAGGCTGGTTTAGAATGAGAGTGCTTTCAATGCTAACCGGTGTCATCTTTCATTCTACAGAAAATTGAAATTGTAATTAGAAATTTAAAAGTCTGTTAAAAATAAAATTAAAAAAACAGAGTGAACAATAGAGTAAGGACAATGTGTGGGCAGGGAGTTGATGGAAAGGGACGCTGTGCAAGTGTCCACAGTGCTTGGCCAGGCAGAGTTTGGAGAAGGAAGCGGGAGTCACAGTGACCTCTGGGCGGACAACAGAGGTGATAGCAGTAAATGCCTCCAGAGCATGTTTTACCCATAGAATCTGATCCGACATTGAGTAGCTCTCAAGTATCAGAGAGCAAGAAATAGACAAAATAAACAAAAGCGGAAGATGAAGAAGTTCACCTGTAAGACCAAGACTTGAGCTACTCTTGAGAGACACTCAATCGCCTTCCAGTTGAAGGATCTGGATTAGTTGAAATGTCACTTTCATTGTTTAGCAAATCTTTCTATCATTTATTTCACAGGCAGTTGGTTATTCCATGATAATTGCTTTGTTCCCAGAGTTCTCAAACCAAGCGTCCCTTTCAGGGACCATGCACACTTCTAAGCCTGTGTTCCCACCCTGGCATCACTATAGGTGACTGCGACATTCAGAGCCTGGGCAGAGGTGTTTTACAAATGGCATCCTGACTTCACTCTTCCTGAACAGAATAGGCTAAAAAAAAGAGCTGCCCTCATGAGGAAAATCCTAGATTATTTTCTCCTTCATCTCTGCTTAGCAGGTAAGGATACCTCCCAGAATTGAGACTGAAAGTGGAATGCTTCGATTACATGAAGACCTAAAAGTGATGCACTGGTATAGCTGAAATGAACAATCTAAAAACCTTGACTACAAATTTTCTGACACCTCCATAACCAAAAGCAGCTCCCTGTGAAGTTTTAACATCAAAGATCGAGTTTAGAATGGTCAGATATTTATGAAATATTTTTCCTAAGGGAGTTTCCTTTCATAGATGTTCAGGAGACAGATACTGCTCTGATACGGTGAATATAAAAAACAGAGCACATTATTTCAAGGTTATGAAGTGAACATATTCTTTAACCTCCAAGCGATAACATGTTAGAGGTTCTGAATGTTTTTCTTAGAACCTTAGTTAAAACAAATATTACGATTGATGAAGAGTAGTGAACTATGAAATATACACAGTAATTTTGCAACTACTCCTTCAGATTTTTTTCTGCTCAGATGGAGGGAAACTGAAAAAAAAATAGAAAATAAAATTTAACAAAATGATCTATAGATGCAACAATTTATAGCCTCACAAAGCCATTCAGAAAGTGCTCTGGTTCCATGTTTGCTTTTATTAGTATAAGCAGATAACAAGCAACTGAATTCTTTATTCCTCCATTCACACCATTTTCTTCTACCTACAATGAAACCACTCATAAATAAGCCAGCAAAGCAGGTTTTATTAGTGATTTGGAAGAGCTAAAATATAGCCTCACCACTCTTTTATTTTAGCTTCTTGCTCAATTCCTTAAGCAAGAACACATTCATTCATTCATCAATGTATTCAATAAACATAATAGAGGCCAATCAACAGCTGAACATTGGCTAAGCTAAAAGATACAGAGATGAAAATCAGACTTTCATCTCCAGGCTTTTGTATTGACTGGGGATGGAGACAGATACACGGTGCAGTAATTGACATATGATTTCGAAAGCATTAGGTTATATTCAGGAATGCCCAGGATTCTCTGCAACAAGGAGGGGGAGGGAGTAGGGGCTAGTGATAGCAGCAATGGCTTCCCAAAGGAGAACTTGAGTGAAGTCTTCTTACAGGTTAAGTAAAAGCAATTCTGGCTCAGCATGGAGAATTAACTGCAAGCATTTACAACCAAAATAAGAAAGTTGACTTTTGTTTATTTCTTTGTTTTCTTCATAAACTCACATAGATGGGGATCATTGGTAACTGACTTAGCATACCTAACTAAGAAGGCTGGATCTTACTTACCTTAGTAGTGGAGAAAATGTAGAAGTGGCCTAATTTATACCATGGCATCACTAAAAGGCACAGGTATTGATTGCACCAAGTACCCCTGGAGTTGGTACCTGGAGGATTGCTTGCAAGTTGTGTAAGGAGCAGTTAGACCTGCAGATCCTCTTCTGTAAATAGGCAACTACTTCTCATTCCTCCCTAGCATAGGAACAGAGGTTTACTCTCTGGAGATGGCAAAACACATAAATCCAGACCAGGACTCTAGGGTGACTGAGAAGGGAGATCATGTATTGGAAGTAAACGTTTACGTGTTGAACGTTGAGTGAGATTTCAGTCTTTTCAATCCACTTAACTCAAATGCTCACAGCAGGTCATAAAACTTCCAGGCAGGACACTGAAAAACCCTTCTCTGGGGGCTGTGGCCATACCTAGAGAAAAACTACTGACTTTGGGGGCTTTCTAATGAAACTGCCCAGTCAGCAGACAGAACTTTCATACATTCCTTCCTTTCTACATTTTCAGATATAAGTTGACACCAAAGCATTTGTAGACTTTGAGGAGAATGTATAACATGAAAGGCAAAAACAAAAACAAGAAAGCAAGCATATTAGAAAAACCATGTTATGTAAAGCCAAGAAAAGAGAAAAAGAAGATTCATTAATTAGCGTCTTGAGAGAAATAAGAAAAGATATACTGCATTTATGGAAAAATAATAGATATTATAAAAGGGAAAAATACAGAAATTTAAGAAAGTTCTTTCTTTATTTCAAAGTATTACGGGGGTACAAATGTTTTTGGTTACATGGATCGCTTTATAATGCTTGAGGCAGGGTTAAAAGTATGCCTCTCACCCAGCTAGTGTTCATTGCACCCGTTATGTAGGTTTTTTTGCAGACAATATGATCTTATATCTAAGAAAGTTCTTTGCAATGAAGTAGGAGGAGGTTTGGCAAACAAAATGTTGTACGAAAGTTAAAAAGACAAGAGATGGAAAAATGGAGAAAAAGTATAAAGCCAAAACTTTAGAGGATATGTTCAGGAGGTCCACCATTGAAAGAATAAGAATTTCATGGAGTAAGGATTAAGGAAATTGAGAGGGGGAGAACTTTCAAAGAATAAATGCAATAAATTTCCCTCAAACCAAAGAATGTGATTTTACAGACTGAAAGTACCTTGTAAGTGCTCAGCACGATGGATAGAAATAGATGTATGACCATTAGACCCATCATTATGAAATTGCAAAAATTTCAAAAGACCAGGATTAAAAAAAAAAGAAGATCCATATCATTCCAAAGTGAGGGAAAATAAGTTGGAGCAATATCTTCAAAATTTGGAGGAAAGATGTTATTTCTAACCCAGATTCTTTTTCCCCCAGACCACCCAAGTCTGAGATAAATTTCTTCAAGATTAAGAAAATGACAGCATATTTAATTATTTGAGTGTAATGAGAGCAATTTTCCCAGTGAGGGGAGAGTTGGAGGTTGAATTAATGATGTGAAAATAGAAAACTAACCAAAATATTATATGGTTAGGATATGTTTAGTTTTGTAATAAACTGCCCCCCTGTCTTCCAAAGCAGTCGTACCCCTTTGCATTCCCGTCAACGGTGAATGAGAGATGCTGCTCCACGTCCTTGTCAGCATTTGGCATTGTCGGTGTTTTGGGTTTTAGTCATTCTACTGGGTATGCAGTGGCGTCTCATTGTTGCTTTAATTCCCAATTCCCTAATGACATATTATGTCGAGCTTCTCTTCATTTGTGCATTTGCCATCTTGTATATCTTCTTTGGTGAGGTGTCTGTTCAGATATTTTACCCATTTATTAACTGGGCTCTTGTTCTCTTATTGTTGAGTTTTTAAGAGTATTTTTTATATATTTTGAAGGCTAGTCCTTTAACAGATAGGTGTTTTGCAAATATAGTCTCCCAGCCCGTGGCTGATATTTTCATCCTCTTAGTTTTTTTCAGAGCATCAGTTTTTGATAGAATTAAACAAATTTTTAAAAATATAGGATAATTCTCAATTTTCAAAGATAATAGAACTTTGTCAGAAAAAAGAAAAGTAATCATAATATAGCTCTGCTCTTGGTGGTGCTTATATAGTCTAATTAATGTAAACAATGAGTATTTATTTAACTAAATTATGATATAAATATATTAGAAGAACTGAGGAACAGGGATGTTTGCACATCTGTGTGGTATTTATGTGAAAGAAAGCTAAATCATTTTCTTCGATTTGGGAAAATGAAGAGAGAATGCCTAAACCTAATAATCAAGAAACAACAATATAATCATATGATTAAAGGTTATTGAGGCATATTCCAAAAGAATAAACTGCAGGAGTTAAAAACAGTTGCCCCTTAGAAAGTAGGAAAATAAGGGAGTAAAAATGAACATTTTTTAAAAAACAAGCTTTGTAGAACTGTTTTATTCTTTAAATGCATATATAAAATTTATTAAAAAGTAAAACTAAATGTTAAAAATGAAGATGCATATCTGTTAGCCAGGGAGAGAAGAGGGAGGCAATGATGGTGTTTTTTTGCAGACTGACTTGCTTATGAGCAAGTATAGTGATAAAATAGATCTTAATCTTGCAGATTTGTGCAAATAGTCAGGACATCTGGAATAACGATGGCAGTCTTAGCTTCAATTTTTCTAGAAGCAAAATAGGAGGCAAGGATTTGAGTCCAAATAGCTTATTTGGGAAATGGTGGGAACACTGGTAAGCAAGTGGGGAAATGATGCAGGGATTTGAAGCTTGCCAGCAAGGGGCTTCATTCCACAGTAGATGACAACAGCTTAATCATGCAGGGGAGGGCTGGGAAATGGTGCAAATCTTTGTGTGATGTACTGCTAGATCAGAAGGATGGGACAAGGCACTGACATAGTCTGCTATAGCTGTATAATGGGGAGGTAGAAATCAAACTGGGATGGTGACTCCACACAACAAAATTGGTTTCCTATTTCTATGATTCTACACACTGAAGATATCAATCAAATCATATAGTGTTATTTAAAATAAGTGGCAATACAATTTTCAGTCACATTTCACTGAAGCCATAATATAACCTAAAATGCATTTTAGTGCATATAAATAGGGGGATTCAAATATATCTTGAGTTTAAACTATAATAATCTTGTGCTCAGCATTCTTTTGTACAAGCCTATGAGCACCAATATTAAAACAGTACTCGATGGCTAATTATAAAAACTGTATCTTCTTATATATTGAAAAAAAATGATGAAATATTTTATAGCAAGCATTCCAAAAAACTTGCTTGTATGGAACAGTATGAATAGAAAAGACTAGAGAATTAAGTAAAACATTTCAAGAAGAAGCTATAAGATGAATCGAGAATGTAGGACATTCTACAGGACACCAAGGGATTCAGGTCTTGAACATATCATTGTCATGAACAAACAAACAGTAATCACAAAACAAGATGAGAGAGACAGAAGAACCAGTCTGGATTGATAGAGATATAGCACTATTATGCAGTGCATGGACAATGATTGGATCTTCCTATAAAAGCTATTTGGGGACAATTAAGAAGTCATAAACATGGGCTCAATATCAGCTGGTATTAAAGAATTCTAATTAGTTTTGTGAGGTGTGATAATGGATTTGTGTTGTTATTGCATAATGAAGTATTTAGGAGTGAAGTGTCATGATGTCTGCCATTTATATGAAAATGTTACAGGAAAGGAACATGGGTATTAAATCTAGCTTATAAGGCATATGGTATTCATTACCCTATCCCCTGTACTTTTCAGTATATTTGAAAGCTGTAATAATGCAAAGTTAAAAAAATCACATAGATGCAGAAAAACTCAATGGAACTATATATATTTTTTAATTTAAAAAATATTAAAGTATATTTGCATTTCTGAGATTAAAACAATTCACAGAATCATAGACTTGGCTAACTTCAAGGAGATTTAGAATATTTCATATGTAGAGAAATTGAGGATCACAGGATTGAACTGAATTGCCTAAAGTGACAATGCAAATTCTTTACATAAATAATAGTAGTTTGAATATATGTCATCTTCTCTTGATAACCAATATTTCCTTGAAAATGACATTCACACCTAATTAATCTCTGTCATCTTTTCAGTTCCTAGCATACATCCATTGGATTTAAAACACATCAATAATTTGCTTGTAGAATAATTTTATCTATTTCCCAAATCATTTTATACAGAAAGTATCTGGTTTTCATCTGTGTAGAAAACCAGATAATATCAAATAAGTTTAAAGCAAACATTTGTAGTTGGCCAAATTATTTTGCAATTCATAGCTGAAAACAGAACAGTGAACAGCAGCTGCAAAAAGTGGTAAAGAATTAACTACATGATCCATGGGGTTTTTTGTTGTTGTTGTTAAATTAATGTACATGTTGTTACCTTTTCTATCCACCCTTTAACTTACAAATACCAACATTAAAATCCAACACCATTCCGTTGCCAACTCAAACAAAGATGCTAAATTTTAAAAAGTGTGATTCTTTAGAAGGAAGGTCAACATTCTCAACAATTAATCTTCATTTTTCATAATAAAAAATGTGGGCCAGCTGCTGAATCAGGTACTTGGGCAAACATTGCTGCCTATTCTGTAAAATCAGCTGTAGCACATTTGTGCATGGAAAGAGTAGCTGATTTTGCAAGATGTAGAAATATACAAGCTACATATGGCTCGGTGTATTTCCCACAGTATTGTTATTTTCAACCAAGAAAACACGTTAGGCATTTGTTTTATCCTTCCTTGACTAATGTTTTCTTTATGCATGTTAGTTCCTTAAACATACAGCATTTGATTTCTTTCTATAATGGAAAAAAAAGACTATTTGTCCTCAAGATATGTTATACATTACTAAAGTTTTAGTGACAAGGAAAAGCATCTTTGTATTAGGGATTATATTTTTCATTTTATAAAACATAACATGGTGATAAACAAGATACTTTCTCTCTATTCCTCATATATAGGTTATACTGTCAAAAGGAAGCACTGCAAGATGCCAATTTCCTGCTATTTACATACTATGGATAGTGTCCTTATGGTATATAACAAGATTAGTTTTTAAAGTTTTCTAGAAAATGCTATATCCTAAATGGGGGGGAAAAAAGAAATACAACACTAGACTCTCTTTTACTAAAAACGGAAAGGTAATTTTATAACATTATCATTGTAAATTATCCTTTTGAAAAAAATTCTCTCTTATTCTTTGAAGTAGAAATTGGAGTCCTTTCTGAATATTTAGATATTTTAGATTCTAAATTTTAGAATATTTTAGATTACTTATCTATATTTAATATTTAGGCATTTTTCAATAAACATAGCATTATTTAGAATGGCTTTTTCCTTAGAAAAAGAGAGGAGATAAAGTTGAAGTTTTTGAACATTTTGACATCACACAGTAGAATGATTTTATATGGATTTATGTGACTATATAAAAATTAAATTAAAATATAATATTTCGAAACAAAGAATGTTGGGATCATTGGATGGAGAGATAGTATTAACAGATGAATGTAAGGTGTAAATCTGAATACTCAATAAAAGTATAAAGCAAAATTTTCACAAAAAGAAACACTAGAGTCAAGAACGAAAATTCAAAAAAATGATTGGTCCAGGCATAAAGGCACCAAAAACATTGAGATATTCTCCATAAACAGTAAAACAGAAAATAAGAATTTTTTATCCACTATTTATTCCCGAAGATGGGGAAAACTATTAAATTGATCAGCGGCTCCTGTACTTTTTTCAGTTATTAATAGATAGAAAATAATATTTAAGAAAATAGTAATAAAATATAACAATCTTCAGGTGGAATCACAGGGGAATTTATTAAAGAATATCTTCACCCTTGAAAAACCCTGTCTTTACAAAGCCTAATACAATGTGCCTTGAAGGACTTGAGACACCAGTTGAAGTATTAGATCTACTGATAGTTCTAGAATTTTGGATAGAATATTCTTAATAAGGTAGAAATGGTTACTTACATTTTTAAACAAATGTATGTATAAGGGCTTATATTTATTCCTATATGTTGGGGTTTTCCTTCATGCTTGTTTAATCTAAAACTCTTTAGGTAACACTTTTGCTCAGGAGTCTTGACTATACTTGGCAACTTAGTATGAAAGTAAAAACAGTCAAGAAAATGAAAGAGTGGATTTCTAGGATAGGAACAAATTCCCAGGAGATGTTGGGCACTCATTGATGGCAGCTCTCTTCCAATTTGCTCTCCCAGATACGGAAGTGACTGAGTGCCCAGGAGGACAGAAAGAACACAAGAGTTACAAAGTGCTCCAGTTGTGACTTGAGTGGAACAGCTTGTCCAAGAAATCACAAAACCCCCTGGAAGCAGTCATAGTGATTGGTGGTTTTGACTCTTTTGAGTCGAACTTTGCCAGTATTTAAGCTACTCTTTCCGTAGCAAACAAATACACTGTTTGATCCATCTGGCCACTAGCATGTGTAACCCTTTATACATTTTGATTAGTGATTTATTTTATAATGTTTTAATGATTAGAAGTGTTGTTGAAGTTTTCCAAAGCACTATAACTGTATAGTGAGAATAATATACATTGGGGAATTCATGACCAAAAAAAAAATAAAAATATTAAATGAAAATGATAAGAAGCTTAAGGAAGTGAGCACACACATAGATATATTTTATCATAATAATACATTTTAGTAATATAGATGTATTTCTGCTCTGTTCTACATGTTGTCTATCAGGCTACCTTTATGTGGTATTTTTATTTTTTACACATGCTTTTTGATGATGCCATGGAAGTAAAGCAAACTAACTACAATGGACATATTTGAAAAAAAAAATGAAGACATTTCATCTCTAATTACATTCTATTGAAACTTTTAGGAACACCTGCAATTATCCAGATGATACAACAGCCACTTTTTCTGCTACCAGGGTGTATGTTCAGTAAAAAAGGAAGCATCTGTATAAACCCTATCCTTCAAAGAAGTCAGATTAAATCTCACCTCTATCAATGAAGTCTTCCCTAGCATCTCAGCCCAACTTGATTTCTTCTTTTCTTGAATCCCCCTTTTCCTTCTCTGTATGTAAATATTTAGGTACTTTGGTTTTGGCCTTTTTAAAATTTTGTCTCCAGAAGGACACTTAGACATCATTCAAGTCCAACTTCTTCATTTTACTAATGACTAAACTGAGCCCAAGGGAATTTACATTACTTACAGAGTTAGTAGTAGAGCTGAGACCAGCAGCCATTAGATTCTGGTTCCTATTTTGAAAACTTTTTTCACTACCTTACAGGCAATCTAAGATTTACTGTGTTGCTATCAAATGTTTACTATATATGTCATTTTTCTCTGCTGTCCAGACAATTACTTGAGGGCAGGGGTCATGTTTTATAATTCTTTTGCATCATGTACAGCACCTAAGATAGTACCATGTATACAACAGTGTTAATTGAAGTATGTAGAATGAATTAAGACAGCTCCCTATTATAAGGTAAATATACTGTATTATAGTATACTGGTGTCAAGAGAAATACTATTTTCTTCTGAGTCATGGCCTGAAGCTTCTAAAATGTTTTACTTTCTTTATTTTCTAGAGTATTAGTGAAAGTTCTTTAATTTTTATATGAACACTTATTCAACATAACTCAATACTGGGCATTAGTGGCTACAAAATATAAGATATTGGGAATCAGAATGTGAATAATGTCTTGGAAATCAACATTGAGGGCTACAAAATATTAAGAGTCTTGTAAGCAAGACAATGTAGTTAACTTTCAAAAGGGCAGTTCTAGGATTCCATTGTTTCCTGGAACAATTTCGTCTTTTAACCAACTAACCATAAAACTGATGCTTTTCCTTTCTGTTTCAGACTCCTACAGTTTGTTGCTTATTATGCATTTCCATTTGTTCCTTTTATGATACTTGCACATTTCAAAATCAATTGAAAAAGCTCATTGTCTTAGTTTGTGTTCCCGAGTCTTAAAATAAAACAAAGAGAATGATCAAACCTAAATACCAGTCTCAAGGCTTTGCTCCTTTTGTGGTATTATATCTTGTTTAAAATTACCACACAAGTATAGTTTAGCAGGATGTTTCTCATTAATCGATGTAGAAATTATGGTGGTATTGCATTATGATGATAAATGTTGAATTTTAACTCCTCCAGTATCTATCACAAACATGCCACCCCAGGTAATAAGATGTATTTTTACTTCTAAAAAAATGTAAATATGATCATTAGTCTATCATATAAAATAATCCAAAAAAAAATTCCGAAAACAATCCACCCCACAATGGTGCTGCTGTTTGTCAGAATGTTTAGAAACTGCCAGGGCTTCCTTTCTTCTTTTGATTCCTCATAATGAAAAAACACATGAGATTAGAAGGCTCAGAGGATTGCATTTTTTTCCCTCTTATTTGGGAGAAGGAATTGCATTTTAGCATCCAAAGCTGACAGGTTAGAAAGCTGACAATGTGGACCCCAGTTTGTTATGAATAAAGTGACCAATCCAAAGCCCAGAGGGAGGCTCCCCTGCAACCTTGTGAGTGATCTCGTTCATACCGGGGAAGTCTCGGGCTGCTCTGAGCAGAGTGCTGAAAATGCACAAGCATAACTTTTCTGCAGTAGCATTCACACAATTACTCTGCCGCCGTGTTCTATGTGGCCTTCTAACTTGAAGAGGAATTAGATGAAGTATCTTGCTTGTTTTTGTTTAGATGGTAAACCAAATTCTCTGGAGATTAGGCTGAAAAGTTACTTTTATTGTTTCTGTGTTTTTTTTTAGGTGGCAGTTTGCACTGCAGCTTTGTTTTCTAGTGACTAGGAAAGTGCCCTCACATCATTATTTGAAAGACTATTGGCAATTAATATATATATTTATATGTTAAAGTGAAGGTAAAAGGGTCAGTATCTGTGTTCTTTTGTCCTTCGGCAAATCTTGAGGAGACTTACTACAAAGGAGAAGACATGTTTCTTGGTGCTTTGTGCAGATTTAAGCATATGGTCAGAGTGTGTGTGTGTGTGTGTGTGTGTGCGTGCGCGCACGTGGCATTTCCAGGTCTCCTTTATAGATAAATGTGCAGGGCTGGCTGGAAACAGGTGCAAACAGTGTGCTAGCATCTGGCCTCCTGCTCTGGCTCCAATCATATAGGTAACTTTACTTCAGCAAAGCAAATTAGTAAAGGATCACAGGTCTGACGCTCAGAGAAACCAGGCAAGCCTAAAGGAAACTAGGAGAAGAAGACAAAAGCCCACTGAAGTTCTGCTCAGTGCAATGAGTGCAAAGAGTTTCCAGGTCACCCTCCTGCTAATCTAGCCATTATCTTCATTTGCCTGTCCACGTTAAGGCCCACACCTTTCCGTTCTCTGTGATGTGTTTTGTTTTCCTGATTCTGCAGGCCGCTTCGGTCTATGTCTACAAAGGCGACAGCACATGCGTCCCCAGGGTGCTCATTGCACTGATGGGCATCCCTTTTAGTCTCTGTTCAAATGTAAGTGCTCATGACCTTGTAATTCTCCCGACTTTGGCATGAAGGGTGAAGTACTCAAAGCATATCAACAAACTGTCAAGTGCAACTTGAGATACTGTGGTAGACTGTGTGACTTGCATCTTTGAGTTTTGTATAACAAGAATTAGGACTACTGCACAAAAAGATAGATTCTCGGAGGCAATTTTGGCATTAAAAGAAAGCTGTTGTGAATAATTCTAAATAGATTTTTTAATGAAAACAAGGTGTCATAGGGGAGATTTTCTAGGATTAGTTTTCCAGAAAGGTCATAGGCAAGTAAAGATGTAGAGAATGCATCAGGCTGGCTGAAATCTCTAGGACAGGAAGCCAGACTGGGCACAGAGGCTTGCCAGAGTCACAGTGGTGGCAGTGAAAGATGGACAAGGAGAATCAAGGGACCTTTTTTCTTTCCTGGTGTTGTTGTTGTATTTTTTTGTTTGTTTATTTGTTTAGGATGAACACTGGGGCAGCTTTGTTGGTTTGAAGGAACAAAGAAAGTAGAAGACGAAAGAAAGAAATGCTGGATCTGTATCACCTTGTTTCCCTGAAAATAAGACCTACCCATAAAATAAGCCCTAGCAGGATTTCTAAGCATTTGCGCAATATAAGCCCTACCCCGAAAATAAGACCTAGTGATGGGCGTGGCTACACAGCGTATCTGCACAACCCGTTCATTTCGCCCGGCGTGATAAAGAAGACCAGCAGCCCTTCCCATCTGCCCCATCGTGACAGCTACTATCCCAGAGGTGACCGGAAAGGTGAGGGCTGCCCCACCAACAAGGTCGGCTCCCCCTGTCAGGTCTCGGCCATCCTGTGCGTGCTGCAAGCTGAGGCTTTGAGGAGAAAATAACACATCCCCTGAAAATAAGCCCTAGGGTGTCTTCTTGAGGAAAAATAAATATAAGACCCTGTCTTATTTTCGGGGAAACACGGTACCGTAGCTGTAATTGTAGTTTTGAATGAAAAGGAGAAACAACATTGTTTTATCATTGGCAAGTATTGATTGAGAACGCCATTCTTGAAGGGCAGTTGAGAAAACCCATTCCATGCCCATCAGCATGCACGTGAAATGGAACAGCAGCGCTCAGCCGAGGTTCCAGCCTTGCCTGATACTAGCTGCCCACCCCAACGGGAATACTTCCAACATCAGCCATTTCATGGTGGTTGAGTAGATGAATTGTAGGGGTCTCTTAGCCCTAATAAAACTGAAGTTTATGAGTTCAGAATTCAGTGGAATGACTCTGAATGCTCCTTCCTACTATTATACAAGAAATTCACCGAGGTCCAGGAAGAGAAGGTAGAATTTCATGTGTACTTTTAAGAGACCTATATCATCTAAATCATTTCCAAGAAATTCTAAATTTTAAGAAGGTAAATAAAATAATTATTAAATTAATCACCTCAGCATGGTTGATCCGTTGAATGCATTTTATTTTATACAGGAAAAAAAACCCCACATGAGTTGGATATATCTCGATTCTACTCTGACCTTGGGCACCTTATGTAAGCTCTCCTACTTCAGTTTACTCATCTATAAAGCAAAATAAGATGTGTTTTGTAGGAATTTTGCTGAAGATTATGTAAAATGGTGTCTGTAAAGTGGTCAGTAGAGTAAAAAGAGAATTGGTTCTCAATGAATGACAAGTATCTTTATACTATATATGCAATTTTTAAAACGGTTAAAATTGTAAATTCATACTACATTAGGTGACCTAGAGCATAGTTTTGCTTATATACTGTATTTCATCACATCTAAGTTATCATCGATTGTAAGATGCACCATTATTTTTTGTGTCACTGCAAAAAAAAATAACTGTACTTAAAGAATTGTAAGATGAATCCAAATTTCAAAAATGTTAGAATTTGAGAAGCATGCATCTTAAAATAATGACATACAGTAATTCTAGAGCTTTCATTTTAAACTCTACATAAGATACATTTTAATGTATATATAGTTGACTACTATATATAGTAGTTCTAATTAAAGTTCTATGTGACGATATGCTCTGCTTTGTGATATAATATCTGAAATATGAAAAAGGATGAATGATTGTATTGTAATTTTCATGGAAATGGTTCATTCCTACTATGATGTTATCAACTCATGGATTTTCTTTCTTCATTCTCCAAGTAGAAGTAAGCTCTTTAAGGGCAAAAGCCTTATCACGAATTGCTATATAGTGCCTCTATCATTCAGCATCAAGACTTTATCCATAGGAGATATTCAATACATATTTTAATGGGTTTGTAATAAGTGTGGAGATAATAAAATTCTAGTCATTTAAGAGTAATTAAATTGTCTCATGGTGGGTGATTTTGTTGTTTTTGTTTGTTTGAATGCTGTCATTAAACACTGTAACTATGTGAGATAACTGATCTGTCACCTAAGGCTCAAGTTTGGTGGCAGAGACTGGAGCCTATTCATTTATATTTATTCAGGTAAATGAAGCACTTGGTGATTCCAGAAACTCAGTAAATGTTCTTTTATGGGTGGATTGATGATTTTGACTTTAGGATGCCTCTGTGTCTATTGAGAGCCGGATGTAATGGCAAACATTGTCTAAGTATACCACTGAAATAATACCAGATGCCTAATTCCCTATTTTTATCTGGTTTCCTAGGGATCAGTGGCTTTGTCTTCGACATGTTTTGTATAGCCCTCCTCTTAATACCTGCTGACTTTTCAAGGGACAGTAAATAGTCTTTAGTAATACTAGTTGTCATAATATTTTCAGCTTAATTGTAATGCCAACTTACTGTGTTTGAAATTTATTCATATTGCTTTACTTGTGTTTCCCAATGCTAGAATTAAAAACCTGAAATTAAGACCTAATAGTAAGTCAGTAATAGAACAGGATAATTTAGAGATAGACATTGGATATTTGGAGTTACAAGTCTTGAGTTTGATTTTTGTCACCTTCTCACTCTGTGACATGGACTAAGTCATTCAACTTGTGGTGAGCCTTAAGTGAGATACATGTAAATATGTTAGGAAAGTTGTAAGGCAAAAATACAACTATAAATTTGGATTATGATTAGCAGAAAACTGCTCATTTTTCTCTTAGGCAGGTATAAAAATGATAATTTGAACATGGATAAAAAATACAAAGTCACCTCTACTTTTGGTGCAAACTTGACTACTCCAACTATGGTGAAACTCCCAGTACAAACAGATTATTATGTCATTGAACCTTCACATATAAATACAATTGTGTTATGCACTTTAACTATTTCAAAAGAATAAAGTCTTTCTAAGATGATCTTCTCAATGTAACATGATACATGATATTTTTGAAACTCTTGAAAAGGAAAAAAAAAATTGCCTGAGGAACTAAAACGGAGTCAGTTTTCATATTGGCATGCTATTTCATGACCATCAGGTGAAAACTTTTCAGGTTTAATGCTTTATAATTCTCCCAGCTGAAGCTTTAGAACTTCAAAGCACTGTAGAACATTTCAAATTTCTCTCCTGCCCATGAGAAAACCCTTTGCATTGAAAGTTGCTTTCAACTGAAATCTTACATTTGGTATTACACAACAGTGACATATTTTTATGGAGATTAAAATTACACACCAAGAATGTAAAGTTGCCCAAGCAAAACCATTTCTACTATTAAAAATGTTCCCACTACACACTATGAACAGCTATGACTTTCTCTTGTCCATAAATAATGCTTACTATAATAAATTTAAAAACCATTTATAAATTCCATATTTGCCTAAGAAATACCCATCTTATAACCACCTGCAACTTACAAAGAGGATTTCCTTAAGCATTATGTTTCCTTTAACTAGTAAACAATAAATCTACCACTGATTGCAAAGACAGGCAATCAGTGAGTATTATGAAGAAAATGACATGAAAATCAATATGTAATTCCTGGGAAAAGGGCATGCTATACCTTTAATTTGAAGTCTACCAGTGGTAAGTCATGAATATAAAACTTGCCTCTGTCAAAATAATTTGTTTGCTGTAAAACTAGGAATCATCCTTGGTTATCTAATACTTCAAGAAACAGTGTATCAGCCCCTCTCAGAATCTGTGTGAAGCTGGCCCCCTTTGGCAACTAAAAGAGCTCTTTGAACCATAGAACAGATGTAATGAAAATTGGTTCCATTAAATGCAGCTGGCAAATTACAAACTGAGAAATTAATGCACCATACCACGACTCTAGGGCCTAAAATGAATCAAGGTGTGGTTGCCAGATGCTCGTGTTTCCTCACCGCCTCCCCCAATAAAAACATTTCTGTTTATAGATTTGTTTAATAGAACATGAATTATTGGTTTAGGCAAAACAAATTATGAGATCATGATTAGGATTAATCAACTAAAACAATAATTGTGGTTGTAGTCATGTAATAAAATTTAAAAAGGAGTAAAACTTGGAATCACGTAATTCTTACATACTCCTTTGGGCTCAGGAAATGCACTGGACTTCCAGAAATACTCACTCTCCTATGATATGCTATCTCTGAATTCCAATGGGAAGGCAAAGTTGATTCAATACTATCCATAAACAGCATGCTCCTTTGTTGATTTCAATTCAATTTATTCCAACTTGATGCGCTGCTGATGGCTCTACTAGTCGAACCTGACAAAAGTCCATTTAGCATCTGTTTTTGAGGTGCTCTTCCATGGTTCTGAGTAGTCCTCTTGAGTCATTAGCTAAACATTGTTTCAAAGAACTACACTTGCAAGGAACCCCCTGTGAAGACTTGAGGGGGAGGGAACTGAAAACATATTCCCAGGTAATTCAGGAAACCCCTGGGATATTTCTCTCTCCTTTTCCTTCTTAAAATAAACAAACAAACAATTGCAGTAGGTTGGTTTTGTTCGACTTCCATTGGACTGCAGGTATACATGCAAAACATTCTGAAACTAAGAGCATTTAACTTTAGTGATTTGAAAATATCTAGGTTTTTTATTATCCATTTAATGTATATGATTAGTAAATTATTCTCAAAGAAAATTGAATTTGGTCAATTAAAACACATATTTTTATTATACCTAATTGAGTCCCATGGTGGAGGATAGAGAAAATGACTAGAAAATGTTCACAAGGGGATTAAATTATTACCAAAGTTTGTTTTTTTAAACATAGTAGTGGGTATATGACTATCATTGCACTTTATTTTTTTATATGTCCAATATGCTGCATAATTATATTAAAACCAAACAAATTTAATGGGCTTATAGTAAAAAAAATTATAAAGGGAGAGGGTTTTTTGGAGGGATTAATTATTAATATCCTAATTTGCTCTCTCACTGAAGTAGCTTTGAATTTTCTGGAATTCAAACAGAGAACAAAGAGTTGCTGGGTTATAAGGGTATATGTTGGAGTGTTCTATTTCTCTTTGCCTAAAATGTGTGGTGACATATGTACTTAGCCAGGGTGTTTTATTAACATATATTAAGAAATCTACTTTTTTTTACTTTCACAATAAAAAGCTATTTCAAAAATACTTAATCCCCAAGGTAGATTGGACTAGAATATGGCATGTATTCTGATTTAGGAATTGCAATAATAAATAATGGCCTAAAAACAATGACAATGTATTCATGTTTTCTTAAACTAAAATATATACAAATGACATATATTTCATATATATATATCCTTCTCTTTTTCTGTTAAAGTAGCTGTTATGCAAACAATAAATGACTGCCTTTAATTCATATATACAAAGAAAATTGTCATAGCAAAATTAATAAGCATACACATTTCAGGCACATGCAATATACATTGTACATTCTATAGTAACCAAATATAGTATGTAGATTGGGGTGGCCTATTTACTTTTCTGTCCAATAAAGCACTGTTCTAATTAGAGCACTGCATCACACAGAATCACACGACTTCCAGATGAAGGACTTTTTGTAAAGTGCACAGATATTGCAATATGCATGTTGTATGCTTTATAGCTATCATAAGCATGCGGCAATGACAAATTTTTCATGGTTTTATGGTAGCATTATTTCCACATAGAGACTGTATGCTGAATGCAAGCAATTGTCCACATACTCCATATGCTTCACAACACCTATATTTCACCATTAGCAATTTCTCTTTTGAATCAAATTGATATTGTTTTTGATGTACAGATATGTTTTTCCCGTAATTCTACAAAAGGTCAGTTTCTAGATGAATAAAAACAAGTTGATCGTATTTTGAATGCTCTGAAAGGGTAAGTAAAAGTCTATGCATACCTAAGCACTCTTTCTTCCTTATAGGTATTCATTTGAGAATTTTTTAGAAGAGATTTTGATGTGTGTGGTAATTAATTGAAATAAATGAAAAATCTGCCTTATATCCAGACTAAATTTGCTTCAACAGCTGCTGATCCTCCAGCTCTGAATGTCAGCCAATTAGTGGAGAAGTTTGCCATGGCTGCTGCCCCAACCAGGCTTCCTGTCTGACAGCTCCATTTTCAGCCTCAACCAGGGAGGTATGACTTTTTTTAATTTTATTTTTTCATTTCACACAGAAGTTAAAGCAGCAGATAAAAGATGTTGAGTTTTTTCAGAAGGTTGCTCATCCAAAACAACACTACACAACACAGCACATGATCAAAAATAAGAAAATAACATTGGATTTTTGAGGTTTACCCGATCTTTGAATAAATGTAAGCTAATAGATTTTTTCCCACTGGACATAATATAAAGGATTTTCACCCCACTTAAGTATAACAGATTAAGAAATGGGAGGTGGGAATCTGTAAATTTAAGATCTACACATTCTGAAGCACTTAGTCCCCTCCAAAATCCCCCTAAAAGTAAAGATAGAAACTCCCCTTTGGATTATAGACAATTTGAAGTTAAATACAATTTTTTATAGATAACATTATTTGACCTCATTTAGATTTCCATTTCTTTAAATCTAATAGGAAAGACCTGACATATAATTTCCTTAGTACAACCCAATTCACTAAATTTTTATTTTAAACTAATGCCTATACATTGGCAAATGGAAGAGGTAGAATATCACAAATAAAGACCATACAATAGCTTACATCATTGTCAATAGACACAGTTAGAAAATTTTTGGTTTTTTACTGTTGCACAGAATAAGTAAATTCTAGGAACTAAAATAATAGTCAACAATACACTAAATCCTGTCCCTCCTTCACTTTCAAGATGCAATATACTTATATCCAATGTAGTGAGACCAGCCCATTTGTGCAGTCAGCCTATGTGCAAAACAAGAGGTGAGATGTAGTCTTATGGAGAAACCAAATATGATTCAGAGCACAATGAAGTTAATTGGAAATAAAATACATAACATTTATTGGACTTTAAAACAGTGAATTCCAAAATAATTAAGTTAATAAAAGAGTCTCACTCTTTCCCAAACTAAATTAAATGACTCTAAAATTAATTTCATTGGTTTTTTAATTCACTGTTAACTCAATATAATGAGCTTTTAAAATTAACTTCTTTGTTTTTGAACTCAGTGCAGAAGTCTATAAATGAACTTTTTTTAAAATCATGAGTTAAACTTTCTCTAGATTTAGGCAGTAGTCATTTGATATGTAGATAACAAAGGCATATATAAAATCTAGGACATTTTACTCAGGTTATTCAGCCTAAGATTTTAAAGAACCCATTTACCTACATATGTATATTTTATAATTCATCCTGACATGTATATTACAATAAAGTCAGATGGAAAGGCATTTGCATGTATTTCCTTGGCATACTTGTATAATAAAGTTATAGAGAATTAATCTCTTAACTACTTAAATTTTAATATTGGAGTTCTCTGTATATTTATAACCTATTATTATAATAAAATACCTTTTATATTTGCATTTTACTTTCACTTCTTATTGTTCCTAATTTGCCCTAGACTATTATCAAGCCATGCTTGAGTAATTATGATAGCATTCTACTTTATCTTCCTGCCTTGGCTCCCTAATTCCTTGAAACTTCACACGCTGGTCCTTCTGTCTGGAAACACCAACCAACCAACCAACCATTCCATCCATATTGCCTACCTTTCCTGGCTAAGTCCACCTTTCTGGTTTCAAAACAAAGGTCATGATCTCCCTCTCCTTGAAGTCTTTTCTGACCCTCTCCCAGACTGTTAAGTGCCACTCCAAAATACAGTGTTTATTACATCTGACTCTTACCACTCTGGGCTCTGGGCCTTCACAGTGGTGGAAGATGGGTGTCTACTTGCTCATATTTGAATTTTCAGGGCTTAGCAGGGTGCTTGGCACATACTTTGCCCTCAATAAATATTTGTTGAATGAAAAAAATCCTTAACTACTGTCAGACTACTATTTCTTAAATATTACTCTCTTTATGTTTCTTTTTTACTTAAGAAACTTCTCTCTTTGGTTGCTTCATCAAATCTAAACTCCTTTGTTTGACTTTATTTGTAATCTGGCTTATTTCCTCGGGGTTCACACAATCTCTTCAAAAACATTTCTTACATCCCTTCCCTGCCGTAGGAGACTTCCCTCTTTCCTCAGCTCAACTTTCCCCTGATTCTGACAACTACTCTAATTTTATGTCACCTAACATTGCTATTTTAATTATGCCGTTATAAATATATTTGCCATCTGATTTAGCTCTTGATTATTGTATTAATTTTGTTCCCTAACTAGATTATAATTCTTTGGAGGCAGCAACTGCTTGGTAGCCCTTATAGGATTATGGATCATAATCCAGGAAATAGGATTATAAGATCATAACAGGTTGAACTAAAGATATCACCAGATTCAGATGCCTACATGTAAAACAAACAAATATGTTCCTGTGGCTAAGAAAGTGATTAAATCACATGCCAAGTCAGATCCCTAGGGTAGGGTGAATATGACATGCACGGCTCCTATTTTATAATATAGTCTGCCTTGCCATTGACTGACCAATATATAGACCTGCACCAATTATTCATTTAATTTAAATCAAACACCTTTAGTCGAAAACCCTATCTATGGCTTCCAGATATTTCTCTCCCACTCTGTAACATTGCCTCTGATGTTTAACATTATAGGGAATGGAATTGAAAATGTTTTTGTAAACCTTGAACATATTTCTTCATCTATTTCATACTACCGTAGGCCTTGAAAGATGGCTTATTCCAACAAAGAGCTACATCAGAGGCTATTAATAGAGAAAGTATTTACAATGATTAGATCCTGAGGGCACCTGGCTGAGTCTAAGGGCTCTGAGGAAGACTTCGGTAGGAAGCCTCAAAGGGTTGTGGAGTTCTCTGTGTTGGGGGTCCGTGGGTGTTAATTCCTAGAAGGCAGTCTCTGATGCTCAGCTGGACACTCTCACTGATAAAAAGTGCCACTGCTGTCAGCCTCATGGCCACTGTGCAGGGGGCCCATGATCTCTGGTATCATTACTATACTAAGAATGATTCTAGAGCCACTATTCAAATGATTCCAGGGAATAAAAGAGATTGATCTCCAATATGTCCCTGTAAACATCCTTTTGTGTAAAGTTTAGATAAGAATAAAAGAAGAGTGAAATAAGTGCTATAACCTTCATCCCAAACTGATCAGGTGGTTCCCACTAGGATGCCAAATTTTGGATATATCTTTTTTTTTTTCTTCTTTTAATCATTGTTGAGTCATCTTTTTGGATCTGTTTTCTGCCCCCACCAAATAATCTGTGTATCAGAGTATACATAGGCATTGGACAAATTAGCCTCTGTTAGTGCTTATGTATTATTTGAAAATTTCCCCAAATTAATTCTAGTATAGAGATCACCAAGAAAATGACACAAAATCAATTGTACAGACATTTGAAATATTTTGTTTACTTTCATTGATTGCTTCAGTTTTCTTGTTACTTCGCACTAACTAATCTGTCATCCTGGTAAATTTATCTTCACTTTACATTTTTGAAAATTCTGGTCTTAAAAGTTCTACATCTTCTAAACGATTATGATTTTGTTTATCATTTGAAATAAGTCTCTATGTTTCTGACTGAAATGTTTATTCCCCATTCACATTCAAATCTCTGTAGGAATCTTTCCTAATGACGTAGGGAAGAGAATTGGTTTTCTCTTGATCTAAAGCCTCACAAAGACAATACCCAATAAAATTCACATGTAACCTGTAAACATGCCTTTAAACTTGGCAGACAACTATCTGCCTTGCTGTTTGTGGTAGAATATCTCAGAAAGATTAGTAGTCATACAACTTGTATGCATTTCATGAGAGTATATCACACATCATTATTAATATTTGCTCAGACACAAACCTCAAAACTGCAAAATCTCCATTTTAATATCACACAAAAATGATAAGATATTTGCCATTGCATAGATAAAGTACAGCACATTGATACTGTTCTTTAATAATATGCACCTGCAAGATACTAGATCCAGTAATTAATATTGCTTTCAAGGTTAGCCACATCAGTGGTCATTGGAGAGGTAATTAAAAAGTCAATCTAATATTTCTAAATTCAACATAAAGTTACAATCAGAAATATAAGACTTAACTGTGGGAAAATAAAGTGTATTTCTTGTGTTATTTTTCATGAGTCATTTTAAATCTTTAAAATTAATTACATTAATTAATCCTACAGCAATAGGATCTTCATTTCTTTAGTGTGGGATTGCATTATGCTGTCAACATGAAAAGAACCTATAGACGAGTAATTCAGGTTTCTTAGCCCCCAGACTTTAACATTAAAATGCTACATTTACTACATTAAATTACCTGATTTGGGCAAAATAAGATGTGCATGTAAAACAATAGAAAAAATTTAGTGTGGGTCTAATTAATTTTTATATTTTCTTGCTTGGGGTTTTCCAAATCTATGCAGTAATTTCTATGTAAATGTTTATATCATCTCATGGTTGTACTGTAGCATGTTAAAGTTTTCTGAGACTGAATATATTTATTGAATTCCTGGTAGAATGATTTTCTCAAATGGTCTATTTTTTTAAAAAAAACAATTGTTATCTAAAAAATCTTTCTTTAGTATGGAAGATATTTGTAGGAGATACTATTTGTTCAGAGATACTTTTAATTATTTGATCTTTTCTTCTTTATTTTGTTTGAAGAATAAAACAAGAGACAAAGAAGGTCTATGATTATAATAGCACAAGATAAGCATCACTATGAACATAAGTTATGCGAAGGCAGGTTTAACCCAAATATTTAATCTAGATATGAAAAACATTTTTTTTTTTTTTGCCATTAGAGAAATCCAGTAATGGACAGGTGCCTCTCAAAGTAGCACAAGCTATACTTTCTACTATGCTCCACATTTGCTTTGCAGAAATAAAATGAATAATTGCATGTGTCATTGGGAGTTTGATTCCCATTCTCAGAAAGACTGAAGGCAGAGAGCCGGGCCATACATAATGGGTTGTGGTAGAAGGACTGCCACCTGAAATTCTTCTGATATTACTCTTATACATTAAATTATAAATAATTTATAATAAATATACAATAAAATTAATTTAGGATCTATTGGCTCTTGATTTATCAGATAATTATACAGAAAACCTTTACTTGAAAGAAAAATTCTCTTAACATGGAAGCTTTCATTGTAATGATCATATCCTAGAATTATAAATGAAAACTAAGACACCTCTTATACACTTACAATCAAGCTCTATACCAAATAAAGAAGTAAAGAATTCATATGCTTGTGTTGTCAGTAACCATACTGCTGAAAACCCTAGGCTCATGCAATGATTCTGTGTGCTTAGGTATCAGAAATAAATAGTGGATGAGGAGAAAATATTATTCTCATCTGAGTCTTTACCACTTTAATATTTAAGTTTGGGGAAAGTTATTAGTTATCAGTGATTAAAAAAAAATCTGGCCCCAATTACACAAGTGCATTCTTACTCCATAATATAACATATTTTATCAAGTAAAATATGGATTTATTATTATAAGATAAAATAATCATTAATTATCCTTTGAATATAAAATATACTTACTAAGTAATACTTATTTAATAAGAAAATTATTAATTGTGTTTGTCCAGGGAAAGTGCTCAATCATGTCTGTATGAGATAATAGGGTGTACCTAACTTTAGTCTAACTAACAATCGTAATGAAATGTGCAGGACGGAAGCAAATGAAACAAAAAACTATAAACTATAGGGCAGGGACCCCATCTGTTTTCTTCTCTCTGAAATCTTCTGACTCTACAACAGCTCTTGGCAGCAGTTTCTTGGGTTTGAATAAAAGAGACCGCAGGAGGATCAAATGCCAGGGGCCAAGAGACAGAGATATTTTTGAAGTTCATTGAAAACAATTTGTAATTCATATCAATTAAGTAGTAGACATAATCCATGAGAAAATTTAATTGAAGTTTTTCACTCAAGAAATATTTTCAAGCATGTACTATTTGCTAGACATGAGACCAATAGAAGTGAATGAGAAGATAAAATTTCTGCCCCAAGGGAAATTTTATAGTAAGTGGAGACAGACAACTATTTTATAAATATTTAACACATTGTTGGTGCAAATGTTGGGAGAAAAATAAAGCAGAGTAAAAGAGATAAGATTTCCCCAAAAAGTTTTTGCTTTCATTTTGGTTATTTAAAATGTGATGGCCAGGGGAAACCTCACTAATGCACCGATTTTTGAATTGGGATAAGAAGAAAGTGAGGAAGCAAACCCTAAGAACATATGAGCAAAGAGCATTCTAGGTAAAGCGAATAATAACACAAAGGCCCTGAGGTGACAATAGTCTTAGATTCTCCATGAAATAGCAAAGAGGTCTGCGAGGCCAGGGCAGAGTGAACAAAAGGAAGGAAGTTGAAGAGATGCAGGAGAGACCACATGGTCTGGGGCCTCAGAGGCCATGAAGAGGAGTTGGCTTTGACACTGAATGAGATGGGAGTCATCGGCGGGTTGAGAGGAGAAGGATGACATGATACGATTTCTATTTTAAGAGCCTCTGGCAGCTGTTGAAATCGAATTGTAAAGAGCACAGTGGAATCAGGGATATAGTGAAGGGGACTTTGTGATAATTGAGGTGAGAGACAATTGTGACTTGGGCTATAATGAAGTGGCAAGATTCAGGTTTAACACTGAAGGTAGAGTTGACAGGGTTTGCTGATTAATTGGTTGTGCAGATGGAGTTGGGCTGAGAAGAATAACTCCAAAGATTTTGACTTGAGCAACTACAAAAAAAAAAGTTTTTATTTTTTGAATACTTCTGAAGAAGCAAGTTTGTAGGGTGGAAAATCAGTATATGTATTTAATTAATGTACTGAGACTACAGTCTGAACTGGGTTTCCATTATAGCAGCTAAAAAAGTAAAGATTGATAGGAATAGGTGAGAATGCTTTTGAATTTCCTTTCTGTGTGACTAAGTTCAGCAGATGACTTATACAGGTCACTCTGGGGCCATCCATTGAGTCAAGACATGGACTTAAGGAGGCACCTACTACAGTGTGGCACTTGATTAAAATTAAATAATAAGTATTAGTGATAAAAATTTAACTTAAGCAATAAGTATCTATGAAGTTAAATTTTCATGAGCTTTATTAATAATGTGCCCAAATCTATAATGGAAGAAAGCAAGTAAAATATGCTCACTCTGACACAATATGATCCCTAATTTGAAGCAAAGTACATGCTTCCATCTACTAGATGGTCATTTATAATTGTAGGTGCTAAAATGAACTTTAATGCAAAGACTCTAATCCAAGCTTTCTGAACAGTATACTATTATATTACATACAGGCAAAGATTGGTTCCAACGGCGGTGTTTACCAAAAAATGCATATATTACAATGGTTTTTATTTCTCCATATAGCACTGTCCATACATAGATACACAATATAATATCTTTGGTATTAAAATCTAATGGGTAGGTGGGAAGTAGGAAAATTAAAGTCTAAAAAGGCTTTTTAGGGGTGCAATAATGAAAAAAATTTGAGAAACTCAGTCAATACTAGGTTTAGGTGCAAGGTTTATATAGACTTTTCTTAAGTGATAAATTCAGTTATGTTTTCATCAAAACCAAATAAAACAATAGTTGGAAAACAAAAGTCGACAAAATGACAGGAAGCGACGTGAGCCTACTGCCACTGTCATCCTTGTGGCCCAAAGGGCCGGGCTTGTTTACTTGGTTAGTCTAATAGACAGAATCACTAACTATCCTCATGTGCACAAAGGGAGGGGGAAATCAGTCACTCAGAACCTTCCGGTCTACAGGGACCATGGGTCAGGTCGAACAGTGACAACCACAGATATTTATCATACTGGTCGGTTTACTATACAGTAAAATGATACTACAGTTTCATCCACATGCATACAGCCAAATAAAGGGCTATAGATAAATGAAAAGATATGAAATTCATATGTTTTTCTGACATTCAATGAATAACCACTGAGTAAAGAAAATAGAGGTGGAATATTGCTATGATTCTCCTTATTAGCAAGACACAGGCCTGATTTCTGACAGTATTATGAAATAGGCAATTTATATTTGGCATCTTCCTGAATTCACTTTTCCTCTGTTGTATTTCCTGGATCCCTGGTCTCTTACTCTCCATATATTTAACATAATAAACTCTTTCTCACTGTCCCAAACAGAACACTCTTAGTCTCTCTTAATAGCTCCTCTTCTGCCTGTATATGAAATGAAAGCATGCCCTGTGGTATCCTCTCTCTGACTTCTTTCTCATCCCACTTTCATGTTTTCCACTTACTAAAACTTAAACACTATCATGGTTTTAACTTCTGTGATAAGGTGTTTCAAAAATAAAATCTATATTTCTAATCCTGATTTCTTTTTGAGCTTCCAACTAAACACTAGCATCCTGATCTCAATAAGTCCTCAATAAAATACATTACGCCTCTCTTTCTTTTTCTCTCCACACTTTCCATATCCCACACTTTCCACTCCCTTTCTATATTCCTTATTTCCATTAAACTTCTAGTACACAGTCTGTAGATATAAGGATCATTTCATATTTTATCTTCTACTGGGACTGGGTGAATAACAGCCCGCCTAAAAGATATACCCATGTTCTAATCTCCGGAATCTGTGAATGTGACTTTATATGGAGACAGGGTATTTGCAGATGTAACTAACTTAAGGACCTCAAGATGAGACTATCCTGGATTATTGGAGTGTGTTCTAAATCCAGTGACAAGTGTCCTTATAAGAGGCATACAGAGAAGAGGATCCGACACAGAGAGAAGGCGAAGGCTGTGAGAAAATGGAGGCAGAAATGAAGTCATGCAGACACAAGCCAAGGAACTCCTGCGCCAGAAACAGAGAGGCAAGGAACGATTCTTCCCTATAGTCTCTGAGGGAAGTGTGGCCTTGCTGACACATTGATTTCACACTTTTGGCATCCAGAGTTGTTGCAGAATAAATTTCTGTTGTTTTAAGCCACCGCATTTGTGGTAATTTATTATGGCAGCCCTAAGAACCTAATAACACCCTCCTACTACTAAGAGCCAATCAATCAATAAATCTAGTTTATAATGAGATATATTTATTCACTGCCTAGTTCAAGCTGTTATTCTCAGATAGGCTCTTGTATTCAATAGCTCATAACATATCAAAGATGAGATAATAAACTGTACATGAGAAAATAATAAATAAAATATAGTTCACTAGCTCATTTATCAAAGGTCTCTAATCACTTTATGGAAACACCAACCAACAATCTAATGAAAGTATTTTTCCTGATTGCATAAATATCTGTGTGTATTTTTATTTCAAGTTTTATGGAAATAAAAATTGGGAGACATCGTTATATTAAGTGACACCATTGAAATAAGCCCTCAAAGCAACCCCCATTGATGGCTTTAAGGCCATCTAACCAAAATAGCTTGCTTATTGATTAAGACTCAGTTTCTGAAGTCGAATTGACAAAAATTGTATTCACTGGCAACATTTGCCATTTGAGCTTGACAAAGATTATTTAATTCTCTAGGTATCAGTTTTCTCACTTGCAAGTGGGGATATTAATAGTATTTCTTTTATATGATTGTTGTGAGTATTAACCGAGATAGCATTTGTGAAGTGCTTAACAAAGTGCCTGGCACATACTAGGCCTTCAATAAATAGCTATTATGATCATGGCTACTAACAATAGTGTCCATAGTTAGATCTATGTCAAGGTCAACAGGAAGCACTGATCACTATGGAAGATAATCAAAGTCCTTGGAGATCACACGAAATCTCTGCTTATTATTGTCTGGCATGTTACATGCCATGTCTCTGGGCAAAGATTCCAGAAGAAAAGAAAGCTAAAAATATTAATCATTTTTCATAATAATTTGTTTTTAGTTAGTGTTGGTACTTTTGGATTAGATAAATCTTTGAAATAACCTCTAGGTTCTAATATTTATGGTAGCTAATAAAGTCCCTGGCATATCACCTCCTTGTTATGCTTCTCAGTTAAAACGAGGCAAGCTGAGAAAAAATACTAACCTCTCCCCATCTTCCAAGACTATCTGAAAATTTGAAATTTAAGAATTTCGTTAAATGCAGGATATAGTGCATGAAATACCTGGCGATACTTAGTTTTCAATAATAATGTGTAAACAGGCACTTGAACTCTTCCAATATTTATGTGATTTTTTAAATGTCTCAAGGCAAGAAAGATATAATAGGCAATTTTTTTATATCTGTAAAAGCCTTATGTTAGATTATCCTCCACTAACTGAGAACAGATTCTGTCTCAATAGCTTTAAAAGAGAAAAACAAATCAGAATGAAGTGGGTCTCAGTACAATTCCTTTGTAAACAGCTTGTAGGAAAACAAAATGTGCCACTAGAAATGTATCAGTGATCACAATTACTAAAAGTAAAAGGTTTTCCAAGCCTCTTAATTGTATTTCCTTCCAGAAGCAGTTTGCTATAATTTTCAAATTCATAGTATCTCACAAATAACTTGAGTTCAAGTTTTCCACAAAAGATTATATGATTTAGCCAGTTGGGTTTTGGTTTACAAAAGAAACACACACACCCCTCCCCCAAAACAGGTTTATAATTTGTGCTTAGGTTAGCAGTCTTCAAAGCTGAAATGCTGCTAATTAGCATGTTTTCAGGACTGTGACCCTCCAACTTATGTGATTATAAGGCAATTCTTGACATGCGGCTGGCTAAAATGTGATACCAGACAGAGAGGCACTCAGTAGTCAGCATTTTGGATTGGAAGGAAGTTAGCCCACAAGGAGATATTTGTTTTTGACTCTGTTTCCTGACCTGAGTGTTGTTTGTTAGACTATATTAAAAAAAAAAATATCCAAAACTATGGAATAGATCTTCAAGTTTTCATCATAATCAAACAATTTTAAAACTGCTTAGGAACATGAACTCTTGGATCCAGATGTCTCCATCTGACTCTGGGCTCCACATTTACCACGTATGAACCTTGGGCAATGGATCTGAATTCCTCTGTGACTCTGTTTCTTTGTTTGCTTAATGGGGATGATAATAGTATTGCCTATTAAAAAGATTAAAATGAGTTAATATATGTAAAGATTTTGGAACAGTACCCGTAATGTAAGAAATGCTGTGTGAATATTTGCTATTATTTTTCATTTATTTATTTATTATTTTTTTGAGACAGAGTCTCACTCTGTTGCCCAGGCTAGAGTGTTGTGGCATCAGCCTAGGTCACAGCAACCTCAAACTCCTGGGCTCAAACAATCCTTCAGCCTTAGCCTCCCGAGTAGCTGGGACTACAGGCATGCACCACCATGCCTGGCTAATTTTGTGTATAGCTAATTTCTTTCTCTTTTTTTAGTAGAGATGGGGTCTTGCTCTTGCTCAGACTGGTTTCGAACTCCTGAGCTCAAAGATCCCCCCACCTTGATCCTCCCAGAGTGCTAGGATTACAGGCATGAGCTACCATGCCCGGCCTATTTTTTATTTCATATAAACTGGAGTGTTGCTTTCCATACCATTCATTAATAAGGTAAGATGGATTAAAATTACATGCATGATAAATCAGAAGTTGATATAATTATAGATACAGAAGAAGAAGGAAGAAAAGCCTAATTCTAACATGTAACCTAAATATTCCAAGAAGGGGTAAAAGGAGTAAAGTTTTGGAGGACAACGATCACGGTCAACAACAACCTGGGCCATTTGAATGTAGAATTTCACCTGGTCCTCATAAAATGCATGTGAGGAGATTAGTATTAGTCTCATTTTATGAGAAAGACAAAAAGTAAATAATGCCTATAGTCAATGTTAACTCGAATGCTTCACTTTTAAGTTTTTCACCTGTAAAATGCAGATGATAGTATTAACTGTCTTAAAAGATATTTTGAGTATGAAATGAGTTTATGCAGAAAATAAGGATTAGAACATTGCCTGATCACTAATAAGCATCTGTGTTATTGAATAGATATGTACCATTCTTAGCTGTTTGTCTATACAGAGTCTTCCTTGTTTTTGTTTAGAACGATTAAAGATTTCTACACAAGCCATTTCTTATTGAGTTGCTCTTTGTAGGTAAATAACCAGCAAGTAAGTTGTTCAAATTTGGGGGTAAATATATATATATGCATACACACATATACATATGGCTTATTTTATATACTTAATTATTTATTGCCAGAAATATAAGCCCTATAAAGCCATGGATCATTGTTTTGTTCACAGGAATCTCCCAAGTTCCAAGAAGAGTGTCTAGCACACAATAGGTGATTAATTAATGTGTACAGAAGGAACAAATGGAAATATTTTCTCAGCTTGTAAAAGTTTGATCTGTAAACATTTAAGTTCTATCAGTGCACATTCGTGTTATTTTCAGAATAAATTTGCCCAAAGTAGATGGTGATGAACAAGACAAGTGACCTCTGGCCCAGGAGGAAATGACTAGCTCTTTCCTTGTGTAGGAAGGACAGAACGGAGCTCTTCATTACATTGGATAATTTTGTTACCACTCACTCCTTTTAACAATTGTATATTTATATGTGAAGATTTGTTCCAATTACCTTAGAAAAAAAATTCTAATGCAGAATGGCAAAACTTTCCAAGCATTGTAATATAAGATGGAACAGGTGTAATGTGATGACAATAATTTTAAAGAAAGGAGTCAAAAGGAAGAAGTAGAAATTAGAAAGAGTGAGAAGAAAGCAAGAGAATCCTCATAAAAATACCGGTACTGAATTCTGCCTAATAAAATCACTTATCAGGAGAGCTACTAGCAGACTCTACCTAAAATTCAAGTACTAATGAGATCCTTAGGCCATTAATAACGTGGCCTATATAGTCTTATCTATAAATCTTCTTTTATGGTTGCAATCCTCAGCCTTTCCTCTTCCTTCGATTTAGTAAAAATTGTGAGTGAACCTTCATTTGGTAGCGAGAACCCCCAGTACAGTGTTCTTTGTTCTTTTTCCCCATTGGAAGATAGGAGTGAATACAAAAATAATTACAATTTGAGTCAAAGTTAAAAATACATGCATAGCCTCATTTTGAAATAAATTCATCTCTTAAAACCAGTAGATTCAAAAGAAATACGGAATGAAAAGTACCCGTTAGAGTATCAAGTTCTGTTCCCAAGTGACACATAAACCATTTCAATTCTTCCCTTCCCTTCTGAAAGGCTTTGATTCTCTGCTGGATAAAGAGACCACCTCTGTGGCACCAGCTGCCAGCAAAGCTGATTGTCAGTGTCCCCTCAGAAGTAGCACATTGAAGATGACTTAGCAAGTGGCTGCAAGACCAGCAGAATCTCTGGTTGCCCAGTGTCTACTGTCATGCCTGATCCACTCTGCTCAGGCTTCCTCCTGCAGCAACAGAGTGCAGTAGCCCCTGAATGGCCACTGCAGTGACGACTTCTCCCCGGAATGCAACGCCCACCCTCCCTTGGCCTCTCATCGCTTCTTTCTGTTTTACAGGGCTTTAAGGAAGCTGGAAATATCCCACAGCAGAAGGTGGTGAGGGCAGGGCGTAGGGGAAGGATATGCAGGGGAATCAATATTTGTACATGAAACAGTGTCATCCTCTTAGTACTCTCAGTAATAGAATCTCTCTGTTCACCTCGAGCTCCTGGGCAAATATAGGATCATCCGAGTGTGGTTTTTATATATCTCTAAACTCTTGACTTGACTTGCTAATGTGGGCTCAAATTCTTCAGCATCATCTATTTTACAAGGATTTTATTTCATATCTGAAATCTAGGGAATGGCATAACATGACAGTTAAAGGGAATGGGAGCTATTCTGCTTTCACAAAAGAAAAGAGAGATGCCACGGTTTAGAAACTCCAAAAAGTGTAAAGAAAAAGGGAAGGCCTGAGACAGTGAAGTGCACGCCAAAAAGGCAAGTCCCGTGATGCAAGTGCAAAGAAGTCGTATCGCTACAGAATGAAGTCCATTTATATGACTCTCATCCTCAGCGTTCAGACATTTACAAGTAAACTACTAAATATAATAGATTACAAGTTCGCTGAATCAGAAGAATCCCAGCTTTTGGTATGATTAAGTTTTAATTGTATTTCTCCTTTGGGATCACTAGTAGCTAATAAGCTCATGAAAATAGGTCTTTAAATAGCAGGAGTAGTAAAAGTCTCTCTGTGCACTATATTTTGATATGCTTGGTTGCCTAAGGCATTCTGCTGCATGTAGTCTCAAGTGTTCAGTTTTCATATCAATGAAATATCTAAATAATACTCAAAAAATCCTTAATTTTGAAATGAGATAATATCAGTTCATGAGTGAAGGTTTCTTTTAAACTAGTTGATAGGCTGTTTTTAAAAAATACTACTATAATTTATTTATGAGAAAAGCCAGTTTACAAGACACCTATCCAGAGGCACATGTTTCATAGTTACAAACAAATATATTAGACTCAAAAACTCCTTTTCTGCTAAGGTTTTTAATGCTGTAAAATAGACACCATGTATATACAACTTCACTGTACTCTAATAATATGCTAGGCGGTATCTTTTCATGTCATAAGTGTTTCATCTAATAAAATGTAAATGTCCACTGTTTTTAAAACAAGTAAACAAGGCTAATGTGAGAAATATGTAAACTCTTTCATGGTAGCATTTTTAATTCAATGGGCATGTGTAGGGGACATTTATATAATTTGCCAAATTGCTCACATTTTCCCAATATATGCAAAACTATCACTGGAAGGAAGATTATTATTAATATTTCACTTCTTTTAGAAGTATACTACTTCTCAGAACTATTCTAAATTATACTTTTGGGCAAATTGGTACAAATGGAGATATACGATCAGGATCATCATTGCTCCTTTGGCTGAAAGCACACCACACTTGGATCAGCTCTCCTGTTGTTACAAGTCTAGCTTTTCCTTCTTTGCTTAAAACCTTTTAGTGATGGCCCATTGGCTGCAGGTAAAGTAAACTCTTTAGCAAGACAAGACATTTAACACCATTCATATGTTTACTTGGGCCCAGGTTTAGCCTAATTTCTCTCTACTTTTTCTTTCTCAAGCCACACTCTATGATCTAGGATTTTTCAATTCCATATGGTAAAATTGCTCCTCTGGGCCTTCCCATAAGTATAGCCTTCATATTTTTATCTATCTCATGACCTTCTATTCAAATTTTCATGCTAATGTCAGGTTTCTTCCAGGAGGCTTTTGTAATGGCCTTCTTCATGTATATGAAGTTGTTCTCCCTCTTTGTCATGGATTACACCACTTGTTTTGATTCATGCATTGCAATGTAACATGTATGGACAAATAGACTGTAGGAGAGCTTAAAGGAAAGGATTACATATAAAGCATTATCTTTTAATCCCTAGCACCTACCATGGTACCCACTACATAGTAACACATCAAAACCTGCTAGATAAATGAAATAAATAGTTTTAGGAATTCTATGAGCATAAAACAGACATAGTAAAGAAATCTATGAGCATCAAATGCATATTGCAAAAACTTTAAATATAGGTACACATGAAATACATATGTCAATTAATGGTTCCCCAAGTAGAGGAAATTTAAATTTGGATGGCCACATTTATGACTGACAATGAGCAAGAAATGTAACCTGATCCTTTTTTACAGAACATGAAGTTCAGAACTCTCACGTGGCCTCTCTCCATTATATAACAAATATAACTTTATGTTATTATTTTTTTTTTAGTGGTGCCCTTTAAGGGTTTATTGCCCCTCGGCTAAAATACAGTGGAAAAGATGTGCTTATGGTATTTTTGACCTGACATGAAGCGTGTCAACAGAATCCTTGCAAAAAGTAGCTCTCTCGGGGTTCCCTCCCAATTCTGAGGAGGCGAGAGGTGCAGATAAGCATCTCCAAGCTAAGCCTTTTGAGTTTAGCTCATCGTTACTACCTTCCTGCCCCAATCATTTTTAGGCTGCAAGTGTCACTTCATTGATCACATCTCTTTGGCCACAAAATCAATAGCATGGAGTACCAAGAGAAAACATTTGTTCTAGAAATGTAAGACAGACTTCCTGACCACAACTGAGCAAAATATATCAAAGCACATTAACCGTGGAATGATTCCTTAAGTTTATTTTGGTTAACAGGGATAATTTAAAGTAGAGAGATGGCCCAAGAGAGGGATTATCTACAGTTTTATAGATTTACCAACTTCTCTCTACTTAGGAACCCTAATTTCCCACATGCTCACAGCTCTCCCTCGTGACTGTCTGTGGTTTAATAACATATGTTGCCTGGAGGGCTATGGAAGAGCAGAGGTAGCATCATCCAATCCGACATTCAACTGTAGGAATTGGAAAAGGGAACACTCCATTTTATAGTATTGAAAATAATTTCAGGTAAGATTCTAACACTTCCCAGGTACACAATAACTCTTAAGATTACTAAATCATGAATTGTTAGCAGAATTTACTTGAAGAAAAATTTTCCTCATTTTTTACAAAAACCTCATTCACCCTAAAACTTCTTTACCTTAAAACTTCTTAAATAACTTACAAATATCCATGCTAATGAAATAGTTGCCACTATCAGCAAAAAGATGAAGAACTTGCAAAGATTGTTGACTTCCTCACCAAAGAGCAGCCCATTAAATTCTTGATTACAAACGAAACTCCAGTTTTTATAATCTATCCCATCAGATTATTTCCATATGATAGTAAAAATAAATGACATATCAGCCTTGTCGTAAAATGGGATCCAGACCTATTGAGTTCTCAGCTTCTCATTAAGAAATTTCCTTTTCTTTGACTAAAGCTCAAGATGACTTTTAAAAAATTCTTTATAGGTTTGGTTCTGAAATAATTGGCACTGCATTGCCAAGAGTTAGGGGGGAAAAGGCCTTAAGTCTGTGGTACCCAACCCCCCGGGCCACAGACCAGTACCAGTCTGTGGCCTGTTAGGAACTGGGCCATACAGCAAGAGGTGAGTTGCGGGGTAGTGCGCAAAGCTTCATCTGTATTTACAGCAGCTCCCCATCTCTCACATCACCTCCTGAGCGCCTCCTGTCAGATCAGCAGGAGCACTGGCATTGCATTCTCATAGGAGCACAGACCCTACTATAAACTGCGCATGTGAGGGATCTAGGTTGTGGGCTCCTTATGATAATCTAACGCCTGATGATCTGGGGTGGAGCTGAGGCGGTGATGCCAGCACTGGGGAGCGGCTGCAAATACAGATTATCATTAGCAGAGAGGTTTGACTACACAGAGACCATAATAAATCACTTGCTTGCAGACTTATATCAAAACCCTACCTGTGAATGGCAAGTGACAATGTAATAATAACAGAAATAAGGTGCACAATAAATGTAATGCATTTGAATTATCCTAAAACCATTCACACCCAACATCTATCTGTGGAAAAACTGTCTTCCATCAATCTAGTCCATGGTACTAAAAATTTGGGGACTGCTGCCTTAAGTGATGTGATGGCAAGGTTAATAGATTTTAATACAAATGGGTAGTAGGAAACCATGCCCTTGGCAACAAACTTTAAGAGTGTGCACATTCCCACACAAAAGGAAAACTGAAGATTCATGGAATTTTTTGACCCGATTCAGCAACTTTAACAAATAAACCCCATACATAAACACACGTGTGCATATACAAATCTCTAATCCATGATGGACAGATTCTTCTCAAATTTAGGAGAAAGGGTGCACGTTGGTCTTTCTTTACTGTTAGCTGGGTATGATACCAGCAACTTGCAATTTTAGCTACCCCCAGCGAGCACTGCAGGTGATGTTGGTAGGACTTGTGGGAGGCACAGATTTCTAACTATGGAGAGCCAGTTCAGACCTTGTGCTTAGCTCAGAGCTCCTCTCTTCTCAGCAGGGGGTGCCAATTGTGCCAAACAGTGCTGAATTAATTGGGGTTGCTTGGCTCTGTCTCCAGTTAGTTATCAACATACGAGGTATAGATATGAAAAAAAAAAGAAGAAAAGGGGAAAAATCACCTTCATATTTTTGATTTTTTATATCACATATCTATCTATCTTATGTTCTTGAATGTTTAAGACACTGACTACTCTGAAGTTTCGGAGCTTTAACACAATACAGAAAAGAGGTTCTTGTTTAATATGATTTATCTCTAATTTACCCATTAAATATCATTTTGAATATTATCTTGTTGGGATGGCTGACTCTGCATCATTTTATTTAATTAAAATATTCATTTTGTGTATAGAGAAATGAATCATAGCATGGCATTAATGTTGCTGTATTTTGGGGAGATTTATTAAAAAGACAAACATTCATATGCACTATGAAATAGACAGTATTCACACATAGGGACATTTTGAACAATACTGCCCATGGAAAATAGATGCTGTACTTTGTGACAGAACATTTCAACAAGTCTTAGAGTGGTTAAGCCTAGATAAATTCCATTTGACTGGGAAATAATCATTGCTTTCAGAATTCTTAAGGGCTGAAAGTACATTTCAATATAAATTCCAGGGTCCTGATTGAGTCCCACTGTAATGATGCAATTTGATTTTCATCTTTTTGCCAACACACACACACAAAAACAACAAAAAAACCTGTTTTCGGTTAATATTCTTGACATTTCTTACTATATTTACCTTATTAATTTCTGCCTCTCTGACTTGTTTTTCAGTATGAAAAGGCTTCCTTTAAGGCTTGCCCCAGTCCACCCCATTATGAAACCTCCTGACTCTGGTCCATGTGGATCCCCTCCCCCGCTCCCCCACACCCCGCTTTTACATTCTCACTATGCCTAGGGTGTCACATCTGGTTGTATCTATGTTCTGGTCTTTTCTACTTCTTCCATGTGTTTTTACCCTTGTCCCCTCAAACAGATGATAGGAAATTTGAAAATTCAAGTAAAACTTTAAAATTCTTTTGTATCCTTTGAGGAAGCTATTAAATACATAGTAGATGGCATCTTAAAATTAATTAGGTATACTTCAGGAGGGTATGAGTTTTCTCTCCCTGGAAGTATGTTAGTCTTAGATAATACAACCAGATCAATATGACATTTGAGAGGGTATCTCAGCATCACATGTACAGTTAGACTACAATGTATGAGATCTAAATTTTATATAGTTCCTACAGTTACTCTAATAAGTACTTTATTAGATATTATAATTATCTCATGTTAATCATTATAGGATCTCTATGTATTAAGTATAATAAGCTTATTTATAATTATAAAATCTGAAATGCAGAATAGGTAATTTCTTGAATTCATAAAGAAAATAGAGCAAATGCATTAAACACAATATTTATCTTTGGGTTTGTATTATTTGTAAGAAATCTATTTTTTTCTTCAACTATTTTTTTCTTCCACCTAGCAAATCTGTCATTAGTTTACTTTCATAATTCTTTATTCACTCTCTACTTACTAATTTAATAGTGGTAAATGGGGTTATTATCTTGCCTGCATCTTTGTATATTCATACTAATTACATTTATAATGTCCTTGGTCTCTAAGGTGAAATACAGACATATCCAAGAAATGTAAAGGAAGACATGGGAGCTATTGTAAAATCCATCAGCAAATTTGTACAGAGTAACTATAGCACCACCTTTTAGACCCAGATTACATAATAAGAGAAATAGAATATCAGAGAAGATGAATTTCCCTGTATGTTTGGATGAACATATTGCAGCATATATTAAGGAAAACAAAACAACTCTAAGTTTGCTGGACAATAATATTGAGCCTAAGAGAAATATTGTTCAGAAGTTTATGCTATGATTTCTGCTTCACTTTTACAATGTAAAAACCAAAATTTTAAATTATGCATGATTCAACTCAACTCTACATCCTTTTCCTTTTGGCATGAGTTTATCACAAGGATGTCTTTGTTTAAATCTCCCCTTCATTTTTTTGTAAAGAAATAATGAAAAGTCAATTAAAAATAACTAATTTGATTTAAATTAGGGGCAAGGCTAAAATCTATACAAAACTAAAATAAATGCATAACCATGTATTTTACATTTGAGGGGAAGCTCTCATCCTACAAACATTGGTACTGAAGGCCAGGGAGAGTAAATGATTGGCCACTGGCCTTGTTCAACAATAAAAAAGCAAACACCTGATAAGTTATTTCACTTAATCAAAAGCCATATAGACAGAGAAACATGATTAGAGTCAGGCTCTATTTTTTTCTAGTGTTCTCCGTATGACAGGGAGAGATGTGAATTTCTTGGGTGAAAAATACTGTGCCTAAAGTAACTTAATCCTTCATTGGAAAGATTATTTTAAAGATCCTTACATTTAAGCCAAACCAATATGAAGTTTGGAATTACATAAATTTCTCCTTCTTTCTCTTTGTATTTCAATTTTAAAGGACTACAACATGTTTCATGTACACTTAGACTAGGTTTCAAAGAGTAAAAGACAATGATACTCAATTGAAAATAACTGTCTGAAAATGTTGACAGTGAGAACTTACTATCTAGTACACTTGGAAAATATGTATATGGCAAATATACATGTGGCAAATAGGTATATAATATATAATATATATTACACATATATTATACACACACACACATCCCTTGGTCAATATATATCACAGCTACAGTAGGAATGTAAAATGAGACAACCACTTTGGAAAATTGTTTGGCAGTTTCTTCTAAAGTTAAACATACACTTATATGAGCAAACAATTCCATTCCTGGTATTCACACTAGGGGAATGAATGAATAAACAGATAAACAAATTATATTATACCAGGGAATACTACCCAACAATGAAAAGTAACAAACTATATGCAACAACACAGAAGAAGGATGAGGATCAAGAAGTTGAAACTTTCATCTTTTAAATTAAAGGTGTTAAAAATTGAATTAGAATAGGATGTGTCATTTTCCCTCTTCTAATGACTTATATAAAACCTAATAGGATATATTTACTTATTTTGTATATAGTTGTATTTTTAAGTAATAGTAAGGTCCATTTAATCCAACTTTAATTTTTTCAAATGAAATGTAAAATTAAATTGGTATAAGAATTTTATAAGATGTTCTTTGTAGAATTAGAATAAAAAATTAGGAATGATTTAATTGTCCCACATTGGATAAATAAATTATTTAGTAAATAAACTCTTACTCAAGAGTGCTTGAAATTACTGAAAAATGCTCAAAATATGATATTAAGTAAACAAATTAAATAAACATATACTATCCACATATGCCTAGAGAAATGTTCTGAAAAATTCATCAAATTGTTCACAATTATTATCTCTGATGGTAGGATTGGAGTGACTTAAATTTTTTAATTTTATTTTTCCATATTTTCCAAATATTTTGTAATTAATATTACTGGTTTATAATCAGAATAAAAACACACACCGATTTCTTTTTGCTTATCTATAGAAATGAAGATGATGGATAATATTCATTTTGAGTTTTATTTTTAAACCCTATTTATATTGCTCTTTGTGGTTTTCTTTCCTAAGCATAAGACATGTTTGAAAGGACAATGATGAACAAAAACTAAAAGTCAATAAAAACATCTGCTCAATTGATTTAAATGAAGCATAATTAAATATTACTGATGGAAACATGTTCTTCCTCATTCTTCCTTTCATTTAAGAAACAAACAAAATTACATCTAGATAGAAGGAATAATTTCTAGTGTTTTATAGTAATGTAGGATGACTATAGTTAACAATAATATATTAAACAGTTACAAATAGCTGGAAGGAGGATATTGAATGTTCCCAAAACAATGAACTGATAAATGTTTGAAATGATAAATGTGTTAACTGATCTGATCTGATCACTATATATTATATGTATTACAACATCATTATGTACTCTATAAATATGTACAGTTAATGTGCCAAAAATTAACAAAAGATAAAAATAATAATAAAAACCCCAAAATAGTTAATAGCCATCCTGGGCACTCAACTTGGTTTTGTGTGATTTCGCAGTACTGCTTATTTTCTGCATTGCTGCTGTTGGCCTGACTGAAGGTGCATAGTACCAACTTCAAAAATTCTAGATTCTGGAGTCTTTCAGTTGGCAAATGCTACATTAGACTCTAATCGCTGCCAAAATACCTTCCAACTAACCCTTAAGGAGCTTAGGAGGAGCTCTGTAAAACTTTGATCTTTCTGTTAAATTGTCTTTGGTTACAATCTTCATTCAGTATGCTGTCCTATCCCATTCCCCTTTAAACAGTCCTTTAATTATCTGGGGTTACTTTGTGGTTTCCTTGGTTATTTAGAATTTTTGAGGGATGTCAGTTCTGTGTTTTACCTTATGAACTAGGATGTATTTGGTTTCTTAAAAACAATATGCATATTTGAGGAATTGGGGATGACATTTATTACTTTCTTGAACATCATTTAAAATTTTTACTTCTAGAGCTAGATTCTGTTCTAGAAGATTAATTATAATGGTTCTTTTTTTCCCTTAGTTATTTTATGACATTTTGAAATTAATACACATAACTAAGTAACAAGAAGCAACTGATAGCTCAAATTGAAGCCAAAACTAACATGCATAAAGCTCTCATAAGGTCTGACATTTATTTTATAATGTAACATTATTTCTCCAAAATATTTCTTATTTGGCCTACAAAAGAAAAAAAATCTATGCACAAAGTCATATCCACATTTCATCAAGTGTAATAATTATGTTTTTCATCTATTATCTATTCATACAGATAAGTATTTTTTCTTATTTAGCCATAAGAAAGTATTTATTAAAGAAAATATTTGAGACAGATAACAAGATGTGTAGAAAATTTCAAATAACATTATATGGAACGTCTCTGATGCACTATAATTGCACTACATGCATTGTGTCTGCAGCTGTCTATACAAACTAATGTTTTGGGTACAATGAATACTAATGCTTCCTGGAGGTAATTGTCCTATTATATTCAGAGTTCAGTAGTTAGGTTTATTAATATTATGTGGTACAGTGTTTTTAGCTAGGCAATCAAGTTTTCTTCAAAGTGAGCTACTTCAAGTTACAGTGTTTATTGACTATCTGAATTGCAATTATGAAAATATCATTGAATTTTCAGTGTTCCTGTGGTTAAAATATTCACTTACTGCAGGGTTGAGCTTCTACTATAAAAAGCTTAAAGCTACTGACCCTCATTTAGCAAAGTTCGATTTGGAGAACATGTATTCTTTCCCACAGCTTCTGTAATTATCAAGGCAAAACATTCTATTAGGTTCTTTAATCAATGTTTGTTTTCTACTTGCAGAAGCGGCTGCCCAAGATAGGATATTTAGCACCTGTAAGGCTAATTTTAGAATGCATTTGACTCTTAGGGTTCCTGGACTTTTTTATGGCAAGAACTGTATGAATTCTCTGGCTCTCCCCAGGAGTACTTGACCCTGAGAGCTTAACTCAGAGAGCTGTGGAAATGAGAGATGAAGAGACTTAAGGAATAACCTAGTTCATCTTCCTGACAATATAGCGCTGTAGAAGTGTAATGGGTAATGAAAAGTTCCTCAGAATTGGAAAATATTCCAAAAATTGAATGTAAATTAAATCAATCTATAAACAGCGCTACAGTAATCTGATAAAGAAACAGATAGGGAGACAACTCGAATTACTTTGGGATATGAAGAACTGGACTTTATGTATTTATTTTTTTAGCATGGTAGAATGCCAAGCAATTTTTTTCCTTGTTTTTATTTTTTGTATTTCTTTATTTTTTGGACATTAAATTGAAAATTGTTAAAATGGTATTCAATCTAAGATACATAAAGAAAAATTTTCTAACAAATTGATTTTAAAAAGCTTGGGGCACAATTTTAAAGATATATACATATTAAGTATAAAGTATATTAATAAAGGAGACAATCTTATGTATATTATGTTGCTTTTGATCTATTTCCAAGTAAATTACACAGGATTTTTAATCTATAACTGATTGAATTCATTTATTCAGAATTATTAGATAATCCATTGAATAGTCTGCTTAAAGGGAATTACTATATATTGCATACATTATACTTAAAACATGAATTTTGAAATGCTTAGTATTTACATTGTAGGATCATATTTGTAGCAGCAGAGATTAACGTATTTTTTCCTGTTTATACATGCTTGCTTAATGTTTTTGATGATTTTGAAGGTACATTGAGATCTTATATTTTTATAAAGTCTTCTGTACTATAATTCTACACTAATTTCAGACATTTATTTTGGCAGCAGAACCCTTTTCACACAGTGTTGTGAAGAAGCAATAACATAAAAGAGAGAGAAAACAGGTTAGAGTGAGGCGGGAGGAGAAACCTGGGCACCTCAGGGTCTGCCTCTCAGTTCATTTAATAACCCCCTGTTTCTGGTGGTCCCCAAGACTATTTTGGGGTGTCTTAAGGAATTTTCTGAGAACAACTTGAAAACCATTGTCTAGATGGGGAGAGGGGCACAGAGTTTTCTCCAGTTGGTTTTTATCACCAAGAAATTGACACCATTTTCTTAGTGACCTATTCTTATCCTTCATGTAAAATCACAATATAAGATATTAAGAGGACAACCTCATGGAATTTTCGATATCCATGTCCTTTACTTTCCCTTTTTTGTGATTAAAATTTAAGAATAAACTTTCCTAATCAATTTTAAAGTATACCTCATATTGATAGATTTATAATTCTGATTTAATACAGATTCAAAAACAGTGAAGATTTCTAATAGTTCATTCTATATTTTAAGCCCTTTAAAAAAGATAGTTTACTCTTGAACTAATGTTTACAAATATTCTATACAAGTTACCATTTTAATTAAGCACTGAGAGCCGGTGTATAATTTTTTTTCCTGTTACTATTATATGAATGTTTGTCGGAAAGACTGACATGAGATGGCCCCTCTGTGAACCGAGAACTGCTTATACCATTTGAGTCTTCTCACTACACTGCTGGCAAAGGCCTCAGAATGGGTGAGCGGGATTCAGCGATGTTGCTGCTGACTGTGCAATCATCTGCTTCCATTTGTCCCTGTGGTTGGCATGGATTAATAGGCCGAGGCAGGAGATGGGCATAGCACAAATTGAAAATAATGGAGCATTTTGCACCAAAGGAGTCAGAGGATAAGAACTACAATGGGCAGGCAAGGAAACGGGGGAGCAGGCTGGAGGCGGTGCCACGAGTCAGCGAGAGATTGCGGCAGCTTTGGGACACTTACAGGTCGGCGCATCCCCATCTAATGAAGACAGAGCCCACCTGCTGTATGCTGTTTTATAGTAATTTCTGAGTCGCTTTTACGTGATAGTCAAATTTTGGATTCCAGGAGAAACTCACACGCAAAATCTATTAATGTGACACTTGTTAACATTTCAGGGGAAATTACTTGATTGTATAGGAAAAATTGCAATTATCATCCAAAATGTGGACTCATTGTAAGCAACAGATAAACCTTTCATATTGCAGTATATATCCCACGGCTAAGCAGTTATCACTTAGGCACCCTAGTTCAGAAATCATGATAAAAACTTAGGACCGAACGGTGCCATCATGCATCCAACACCTGCTGATATGGGCTGTGGAGAGAACACCAAAGAGAATCAGATGCTGCTAGATTTCCAACAGTAGGGTTAAGGTATAGTCCAAGGAAAGCTGAATAGAAAAAATGATGTAAAGAAAGCTGTACATATTTAAGGGTAATGTCTTAGGTAATTGTTTTGTTATGATAGAAAAATGAGGGTGGGTAGGAGTGAAATCTGGAAAAAGAAGAGTCAAAGATTATGAATCTATTAGTTTACTAGTTTTGTCCCCAGTTTTATGACAGGCCAATATAAGTACTATGGATCATTTTAGCTGTAGTATTAGTAAAGTATAAACTATGATAAACCACCCTATCCCCTTGAAGCTCTGATTCCATGCTCTCCAAAATTATAAACTTGATGAAAACATGGATTGGGTCTACAGAGTGTCTGTAGAACCTAGCTATTACTATTTCTTGTAGCTATTCAAGAAATATTTGTTGACTGAAAGAATAAATGACTTACATCAAAAGAAATGTGCTGCAAAAACGATAGATATTTTAGAAGAAAAAATGGGACCACTGGTACTTGGCACATCTAGTATAATTTAGCATGAGAAAAATAAAGTAAACTTCAGGTAAGTCTCTATTTACATGGGGGTGATTCATCACAGGGAATGTGAGGGTAGACATGGATGATTTATCAGATCCCTTCTGCTCTATGAATTTGTAGTTCAATAATTTAGTAAAAGTTGAAAAGTTAGGAATGTCCAGCTAGTCCTCGATCCTACTTAGCTCTACCGGTGGGAGTGTGCTATACACATCCGTGGATCAGTGTGGTGTGAAAGAAGCAGGTTTCTCTCAAAGGAATGAGAGCTTTCCTTTAAACAAAACAAAAACTTACTAAGATCGAAGAATATAAACACTGGACTGAATCTCTTGATTGGGGGTAAAACTGCATAGAAAATCCTTTGTGTAAGTCATTAAAACAAAATATGTCAAAACTGTAAAAAAAATAACTGAAATATATTAACATTAGATAAGGTCCATTGTGTATATATTATACTTTAAATAGGTTTTAATAAACATTCGGTATTATGGATCCATAATGTGGAGGCAATTTTTTGTTAATTTTGTGCAAATTCACAGTTAATGCCATTAAAACTCTAAATGAGCAGTTCTGGTGTGCAAAAAGGCTGTGAAGATTAATACACAAAATCCTGATATCTCTCAACTGTCTCATTAACATGATAACAGGCCCAAAGGAGTTTCAAATCCCTTAACACACGAAAGACATATTTTCTCCCATTTTTCGTTCATACCACCATAAAAATGGAAATTAAACCACATAAAAAATCTACCCAAAATATCAAGGGTCCCATCCAAATACATAAAATACTTTTTTTTATATTAAACTACACAAGCCTTGTTGAAATGCTACTAAGGAACTGACTTATATACACAAAAACCAAGACAAATCTACAATTAGTTTATATTTTATCCCAAAGCCCAAACATTTATGGCCATTGAAGAAATTGAGAAATACTGAATGATCTAGTATATTAAGCTATTTGTTTTCCATAGAAACTAAGTACCATATGTGGGCTAAAGACGGACTTTCAAAAATCTAATTGTGCATCTGTTTGCAAAGGTTTAAGTCAAAGCCATAGTGTTATTGCACCGAATCCTTTTGTGGTTAATAAGGAAGAAAATAAAAACAAATTATCCTCTTTGTTATGGAGGATATGCTATACAATATCACTGCATGGTGACAACTTCTTGTCCTCCTGTCACTGCCTGTCCTTTAGACCATACTGCAGAAAAGCAATTTTCTGCCTCAAAAGCACTCTATTTTTTTAAAGTTTGTCTCTGGGCAATTTTCAGGTCTACTAGAGCTGCACAACTGTATACAGATGAGAAAGACCCAAAATAGGGCAATTTCTTTGATTCCTCTCCTTCAAAACATTTAGCTGAGATTGCATATCCAACAGAGAGAGCCCAAAAAAGAATATTCAGTAGTGACCCACAGTGACATATATCCTTTTTGTAAATTTGCATTAAACAGTTTCCAAATAACGTAGACTTCCTAGAGTTGCTTTTTGTTTAATGTAAACCTTTAACACTACATTTTCCCCAGGATATCAACAGCTATTTTCTACTAGAAAAAGGGCAAATCCCTAGAAATAGGTAGTTAAATACAGCATATGGAGTTTTCAGATGAAGAACTGCTTAATTTTAAGGGGTCTGCTCATTTGAGTCAGCTGTTTGGTTTTCTGGTTGAGGAGTAAAGGGCACCTTTGATGCGAAAATGTATTCCCCCAGTGTTCAGTTGCTAATAATTTCACACTCATCAATGCCCGATGCTAGCATGACCGTAATAGCCTCCTGACGTAACGCTGCCCTTACACGGTATGGAATGTTCCACAATGGTCTCTTCCCCCAGTCAGAAAACAAGTTTACCTATAATAGCATCTGTACAGAGGAATGATTGAAAAGTCGTTGGATTTTAGACGTAATGCTTGCTGACACATTTTGAAAGAATAGAGGTTCTTTTTGAATTATAAACCCTTTCAACGCTGAGTTATTTTTTTTCAATTCATCCTTAGTTTTTTAATGTAACTATACATGCTTGCCTTTATCAAATATGATGCTGCACAGGGTACATTTTAAAGTGAGCTATATGGAACGTGTTCCTGCTGACTGACTAGGCAAACTCCTCTGTCCAAAGCTTAGGATTTTTAATTAGAAAATAGTCATGAATATAAACATAGGTTAAAAAGAAAAGCAAACTTGTTGATCCTCCTATTATCCTCTGCCTTTTCTTCCCACTGGGGTGTGTGTGTCTGTGTGTAAGTGTGGCAATTTTCATTCTTGTGTGTGCACACCAGTCTTCCTCTCTGTTTTGCTCATTCTCTTTCTTGCTCTCTCTTTAGTTTCCCTCTGATTCTGCATATGTGGGCTACTTTGAGATTCCTACAGGTCGTTGTTTATGTGCACTTAGCCTAATGATAAGCAGCCAAAGGAAAAAAAAATGAAAAGAAATGCAGTGGAAATTATATACATGAAGAGCAATAAAAAAAAATCCCTAGCACAAATGAAGTTATTCCAAGCCTGGTGAATTTTAACTTTTTTTTTTTTTTAGCATAACCTAAAAGCCTTGTTAAATTTTCAGAAATACCATGAAATTATCTGATCGGCAGATTCTTGATCTTAATTCCACATCACACATTGGTCCTTAGACTATGTTTCCTCGTGCTGCCCCCAATTCTTCTCATAGGACTGCTTTTTCAACTTCATCTAGTCCAGCTTGTGCCCTTGTCGCTGGGGAGAAACTGACCTTCAGGGAGGTCTCTGACGACCTCATTACAACTAAGCCCAAGGGCCAGTCCAATTTTCAAACCTCATCTTTCCTCAGACTCTTCGCGGCATTTGTCACATTCAACCATCTCCTGTTTCTCAGCATGCTTTCAGATCTCAGTTTCTGACTACTACTTAGTTGAATCTGGTTTTCTCCATTGTCTGCAATATATTTACTTCAGTCATTCTTAGCAACTCAAGGTAAAAGTAGTGAAGTCTACAATTTACTCTCTGTCTCCCTCTCTCTCATTCCTCACCTAGGCCCAGGTACTCAAACCTCAGTCAGAAGTTTCTACCATTTTGATCACTGTTACTACCATGAGCTAAGATTTGCCATAGTAGAGAACACCTGTCATGACACCTTTGGCCTTGCCATTTCACATGCCTCCCCAGAGATGTGCAGAGGAGGTATCACCGCTCTGTTGATAGGATTCAAGGATTTATTTCTAAAATCATTTCTTTCTAAAGAGTCACAGAGTTATTTAGTTTTCAGCAAGCCTAGTAAGTTATCTATATACACCTTTCTCTCTTCCACTTTTAACATGATACATTGTCCTTGCTTAAATCAGTCTTCCTCATTTTTCTATTGCCATACATCTCTCTAGCCACTAAATGTGACGTTTTTCTTCAGTCAGGTTGGTTCAAGGACAATCAGGATGCCTCATTTAATGCAGTAATAAGCCTGAACCCATGTCATTGGAAACACTACAAATTTACATTTATGTGCATTATATATAGGACCTGTCATTTACATTTTATTTTCCCTATCTTTAGAGTTTTGAAATTTTGATATAAAAGTGTGCTATCAAATACTCAAATTCACAAGGCACCTATTAATTTATAAATAATAATATTGAAAGAAAACCATATATGTATTTATGTAATTACTCTTCAATTCTCCATAATCACGAGAGAAGAAAGAGTAGGAATGTTTTCATCTACATAGATTTAGAGCCTCACCTTAGCTAGTGGTTTCAATCTTCTTCACCTATACATGCCTTTGAACAGAAGTAATAAATGTTTTTTAAAAACCATCATAAAATTGACTGATTTGATCATTCCTTCTCTCTCCATTTCTATCTATCCTTCGAGAGGCAGTCAAGTGGTCACAAGTTAGTAGAACAATAAAGAAGAAACAAGGGTCTCAGATAAATCACAACCTGAATAATTGAGAGTTGCTTGGCTAATCAATACAGATCTGCAGTATTTGGCCTCAAGCAATGTAGGAAAAAAAGGCAAAGGTGACCAATTTTCATTACGATACTTTCTTTAAGTGGAAAAAAATACCAAAAGAAAGAGCAAGAAAAGACAGTGGGAACTACCCTCACTTCTGATTTTACTTCACAGTATCTAATTATGCAAGTTACTACACCGCACCATGGATCTTCTAAGTGATAGGAAACATTTCACGCGGTGGCTAGTGCCATCAGTCAGGCCTCAGTGGTCACAAAGCACTGACAGTTTAAGGCTCATCCACATGAGGCTGTGGGATTCATTTTGGTTTCTTTTAAAGTAATGCTGTAGCGGTGTCAATCAGACGTTATCAGGAGGAAACTGAAGAAAGCCACTGATGCATAAATTTACCTAGCCTGAAATCTTTTCTTTTCAGGGGGAAAAAAAAAGTTGAGCTTTGCTTCACATTTGCATTGCACTGGTAGTTTACTTTTGTTGTACAACAAACATTTCATTTTAGCGTATGCATGCACAGGAAAATGGTGAAAAAGAGGTAACTGAAATCAAAACTCCTCATAACTGTGTAGGGCACAGAATGTGATCACCTTGCTTTCACATAAAAATAGGAATTTAGAATTTTTTTTTGCCAGTGTGCATGTCTGGTGTATATGCATATTCAAATTATTTTTCTGCAAGTCTTTTAAAAATATTCAAATCTTATGATTTTTTGTGACGATATCAGGGAGCCAGCCTATTTAAAACTTTCAGTGTTTCAGTTCCACGAAGCAAAAATGTTCTTGTATTTAAAGTCCTTGTCCAATAACATGTGTTCAATAAATGTTTAGAGCAAGTCAAAGTAAAAAAAAAAAAAATGCTTTAGAAGCTACATGATCAGTCTCAGGTGTGGACTAACTGATCATTCCATCCTCAAATTAAATGCCTTGATGTCAGTCCACAAAGCTGCTACTCTCTATTCTCCTAACATGACTTTCTTATCTACATCAAGGGTTTCATCATTCTCCCAGTAACCAAGGTGTGTCACATCTGATATGTCTTTCTCACCCACATCTTTTGCAACTGCCACTTCCTTCCTCCTTCCTTGACCATTATTAAAGTTAAAGCTCAGGCTTTCATTCTGCTTCTGTGTTAATTTTTCTGAAGCAATATTCATGTTCCTCCAAAATTCTACAACATAGAACCATATTTCTTGCTCTAACAGTTAAAGGTCTCCACAACCTGTTATCCAAATTGTATCACAATTGTTATCCAAAACCCTTTAAGCCCAGCTATATGATGCCTAACCTTCTCTTCTCAGTCCTGTCTCTCCAACTTGCTTACACAATTCTTCCCACCTGAAATGTCCTCCTCCCTTCCATCCACCTATCCAAATTCTCTGCGAAATCCCTATGAAGTTGCTATGAAATCTTTTCCAGTGATTCTAGCACTTGGCCATCATCTTCTCCTCACAATGCAATAAAAGATCTTCTACTTATTTTTTAATCAGCCCTGCATCAGTTATTCATGAAGCTTTGCAGCCAGGACTGCAATTTACAAAGCCAGTGCAAAATAAAAATGGGGGAATACTAGTTCAAAATATTCAAGAATTTCATGCTGGTGACAGCAGAGCATTAAAACAAGCATGGGCAAGGACCTGTGAGACTGCACAGGCAGCACACACACACCAGAGGTGAGTGAGTTTGCTATATTATGCTGTCATTAGATATTTGAAATATATAACTTGTAATAAATATTAGCTTCTCTATCAGCATCATAAGTTCTTTGGGGAATGGGTTAGGTATTTTTTTTAAATTTATTTGTTATTTGCCATAGAACCAACCATAATTCTATAACTCTCATAACTCATTTATTATATATTTATATCCTACCTTGCTAATAAACATGATTATCATTGATATTGTAGCAACTCAAGCCTTGAAAAACTCCTTGTTGAATAGTTTTCTTCAACAGGAATTTTCTATGCTGTTCCTCAAAAGAATGACAATTATGCAAGATGTGCATACACACAGCACATTCTAATGAAGCCGTGATTATGCTATTTTAATTTTCACTCATGTAAAAATCTTTTAGACTTCATCTTACATTTTGATTGTCTTATTTTTATGAGACCCCGACACAATACGATGCGCCTTTACAGTTGTAATGATGCTGTATTTCTAACCTCTGTTAACCAAACCAATACCTAACTTACTCCACTGGTACTTTGGCTTTTGGAGAGCAATAGGAAACACAAAGGGAAGAAGAGGCAAACCAGTAGGTGGGAGGGAAAGGCAGGAGGAGGAGCACGGTGGTGGTTTGGTTGGCATCTTCTGAAGCTTCTAAAGGGAGCCCAAGGAGCCCTGTCTCCCTTGCCTGTCCTGCCTGGAGCACTTTCACACTGGGGGATGGAAGTGAATAAAGGCTGTTTGCAAAGCACAGCAGATATTCTTATTGGACACTGTTCAGCCCATGACACAATATGGCATCACTCTTAAAACTAATAAAAAATAAATGGCAAGACTTTCCCCAAAAGAGATTGACTGTTCGTCTTCATTCAGCCTTTCAAAGTGCTTCACTTTCAAGGTGACAGTGCTAAGTATGGCCTATAAATCCATCTCTGGCTTGCCTTTAGACAGTTATAGTATATGTTAGATTTCTTTGCTCCAAGCAGTGCTCTAGACTAACCCTTGTTAAAAGTATTACTGTAGATATTTCAGTACCTCCAACAAAAATGCCACCTTTGAAGTTATTTTCCTGCAAAATTCAAACTACATTAATCTTACTTCCATAGGTATTTGAAGTTTGGGTTTCCCTGAGTTGAAACCATTTCTCATGATACTAAAATAAAAATCAAGCTCTATAAGTTAAATGTCTCAGTAGCAGTAGGAAACAGACCAGAAATAGCCTTAAAAATCACTTTTAAGTGGGAAAATGGCAACTGAGGAAGGAAAATCAAGGGAACATATCTACCTCCACATCTGCAATGATACAGGAATGTCTAAGTAGAATTCATGTAATTCATGAGAAAGTTTAATTGTCTCACACTTTCTTTAGCTGTTGCTGAATTATCAGCTGATTTTATTTTGCAAGTGCTTTGTAAAAGTTCCTTTTAGTATAATGACTTACAAAATGTTTCATTGTAGAAAAATTTACATAAAACTCATTTTAGATTTCCTTTGGTAATCAGACACAAGGACTCATCACAGTATTGTCTGGATGACAGAGGAGCTACTTCTTGTGATTTGAAAGGTTGAAGTTGAGTTGATTTTTTTCTCTATTTTGCCTCCAAGATGACCACATAGTTATGAAGCTTTATAATGACTTTTTATTTTTTCATACTCTCAGGTATTCTAAAAGCTACCTTTTTCTTGAAAAAGCATTTTTGTAATTATTTATCAAAAATGAGATACAGTAGAATTTCTACTCTGAATGCCATGAGAAATTGTAGGTAATCATGAGCATTCAAAATGCAAGCTGCTCCTCTCAGGACATCAGACAATGAACTCAGATAAAGAAAGAGTAATGAAAGTACAAGCACATCACTTTTATTTTAATAATGAAAATAGAAACAAAACAACCCTTCTCATATGTATTGTGGGAAACTGACTAAAAATTCTGTGAAGCAATTTGGAAGTCAGTGCAGTAGAAGTCAGCATACAGTAAAGTAATTCTGAGCAGATGTTTTCCTGAGCTAATATCAACATAAAATATAAAAATTGAAATAAAAGTAAAATCAAATATGAAATTGAAATAAAATATAAAATAAACTTAAATATAAAGGGACATACATGAAATACAGGCAAATGTAAATTATTATATAAACAAGTGAATATTAAGTCATTAAAATTATAATAAAAAGATCTATATTAATGAATATTTGGGGATTGGGATACTAGAATTAGAACAATTAGAAAGGGCAATGGAACATTAGAATTTATTTTTTTATAAACAGAAAACTGCCCTCCTCAAAGGTTCAACAATTGATTCTAATTTCTAATTCTTCAATAAATGTATTTAACAAGGTCCAATCTGGTAATGGTTTCCTTATGCTTTATCATCAGCTCTTTATCCCAGAAATATGGATAAGACATATATATTGTTTAAATTTATGTCAAATAAATGTCATTAGGCCAGAGCCTTGGCAAACTGTTTAGTGGCAGAAGGAAGTCTTGCTTCAGGCCATCCTTCCACAGTACCAGGATGCAGCTACAATTTTCTCTGAATACAGAAACCAAATATTAAATTGCTTCACTCTTGTCTTCTAGCATCATCCTATGCATATTCTTGCCAATTAACATGTGTGTGCATGGAGTGTGCTTCTACTTTTTTAGCAATGAATAGGAGTAGTTATTGTAACCCAAAGTGGTGATCAATTTTAGCTTGGGGCTTCATCTAAAGACTTAAATATCCATTAGAAATTTTGCCTTGAGCTGCAATATTTGCAGTAGGATAATAATAGCTATGAAAGGATACAATGCCTAGGCATTATACTAGGTGCTTTTCCTCTAGACAAATCTATGAGGTTTGAATCATTATCTTAGTGTCACAGTGGAGGGAATTGAAGCCAAGTGCCTAGGAAATGGCAAAGTTGCAATTCAAACCCTAGTTTGTTGAATTCAATGAGAAATAATGTTATAAATAAGGTTTGGTACCTCTTGTTTCCACTATGTTTAGTATAAACTCTTATTGAATAGTCTGCAGACTTGAAACTCATTTCTAATAATGTATTCATAAAAAATGCAGCTCCCAAACAAGTTGAAAATTATTTTCATAATCACTTTAAAACTTTAAAAACATTGCCCAGCTTATGTGTAATATATTAAAAGTTTTGCTTGTAAGTTCCTTTCTGGACTGAAGGTTACAGATAAATGTCATGGTCCCTTCTCTCTCTGTCTCTGTCTCTCTCTCTCTCTCTGTGTGTATGTGTGTGCAGTACTCATTTTTTTTCTATTAATACTGTATTTTTGGCCAGATAAAGCTTCCATTTTATGGGCTTTCTATTAAAAATCAATATCCCCTCACATGAGATGGTGAATTTTAAAAACCGGAGGATTTCTATATTGGTCCAATTCATGGTTCATTCGATCTAGTTAAAGAATTATCTCCCTGTTATGTGAAGCCACACTCTTGACCTGGCATCACCTACCTTTCTCTTCTCTTGGGACCTTCCATTTCATACCCCATATTTTGCTCATTAAAAAAAGGTATGGAGAGGATGAAGAAAGAGAAATATAAAAACAGAAAAGAAAGCAACAAAGTTTGTCAAGAGAGACAAAGGAACAATGAGAAAAGTTTAAAAAAAGAAGAAAAATAATTAAGAAATTATGAAAATGGGTGGCCGATGATGGATCAAGTATGGAGGAAAATTACTGCAGCCAATGACCTATTTTCTACTTTCATTTATTCCAGAAATATTTCCTGATTCTCCTTTCTATAACACTTTTCTTATAGATAAGATGAATTCAAAGACAAAGGTAAATGGTCCCTTTTCTAAAGAACTTTATATAGTGGAAAATCTTAATAAGATTATCAGATTTCCATTAATCCTTGGATGATTTTTAAGTGTTTGAGCTCTGCTATGGTTTGAATATGTCTCCCAAATTTGTAATGTTGAAACGTACTCACCAATGTGATAGCCTGAAGAGCTGGGACCTTTAAGAGATAATTAAGTCATGAGGGCTCTGAGTCCTCATAATGGGATTAGTGACCTTATAAAAGAGGTTGAAGGGAGCACCCTAGGTTTGTTTACTCCTCCACCCTTTCTGTCCTGTTGGCACATGGGGGCCATCTCCTCCAGAATACACAGTGTTCAAGGCACCATTCTAGAAGCAGAGATAGGGCCTTCACTAGACTTGCAGCCTGCTGGTGCCCTGGTCTTGGACTTTTAGCTTCCAGGGCTGCACAAAATGTGAGACTAAATTATGAGACTGCTATTGTGAACAAGAGACCTACATGATCCTGGAAATTCTGATGAAGTAAGGTCAGGGCAGTAAGTTTTTCTTAAACATCAGAAGTAAGAATATGCTTTTAATATAGCCATGATTGAGAGTACTCATACTTGCATAATATACCTGAATATTTTCTCATTCACCTGTATTGTTCTATGAATTTTACATAGAGTGCTTCAAAATGCAAAATTTGTAATAGATCTCAGCAGTTATTTCACTGAGAGATAAATTTAAAATATGAAATAAAGATAGGGTTAATCCCAAATCATATATTACACTTAAATTCATTTAAATAGAAATTATTCAAATTATAACTAGTCAGTTTCAAAGTGTGACTAATTATGTTCATTTGGCATAGAGAGACATTCAAACAAGGAACTCTATATCCCCCAGGAATAGTTTGAGAGAGTCAAACCTAGTATCAGTCTAAGGACAGGATCTGGATTAGATGACCACACTGCTGTGGGCTGTGGTGCTGATAATGGTTATGGCAGCAGTGATGAACAGAAGCAAGTTCCTAGAGTTCTAATGCCAGGTCTAAATACAGTGGTATGATTGAATTATTGTGTTTGAAATGCACAAATATTTCTGCAAAATATATTCCTCCCAAATCTAATAACGAACGGGGTTGCTTTATACTATGTGCAATTTGGGACTATGTAGTTTTGGATTGTCTTCGGTCCTTCTCTTCTCCATGTGCAAAAATGATCATGAACCTATAGAGTTTGAAATCCTAAAGACAAGCCTGTGTTTCTAAGGTGTCTTGTGGCTTGCTTTGCACTCTGTGGAAGTTCAATTAATATTAATGGACTAATGGAATATTTGCTGATGCTATTCTATGGATATTTTGTTAGTGAAATGGTTACTTGGCATGGTGATTTCCTCTCACACTTTTGATATGCAAATACAATCTACAACCTGGTTTATGTTTGTAAAGTGAAATGTACTTAAATACGCCCAAATATGATGAGGCACTGAATTTTTGCAAGTTTCCTTCCCATGCATAGTTTTCCTTCATTGATTTCATTAAGAAAAAAAAATCTGCAGTTGTAAGCAATACATTATCCGCAAGTCCCCATAGTTTAAAAAAAAAATCAAGAAAGAAAACTTTCTCCTATATGGCAACTGCTTCCCTTGTGGTCACTCACCGATATTTGCAAGGCAAGGTCACTTTTAATGCCATAGAAGATGAAAGAAAAAAACAAAACGAGGGGAAACTGTTTTTGTCTTCACTGATTCTGCCAAACCGATAGCAGACATTGACGATGCAAGAGGGAAAGGTTGTCACGGTCCCTTATTCCCAGTTCTGCGGTAGAAACAGTGAAAGAGAGGGAAACATTTTTTCCTACCATATGTACAAAACATAATACAAAATATTAAAATATGTATACCCTTCAAGAGATCAACACGATTGTTAACATTTGCTTTGAAAACAGTTTTCTGAAACATCCTTAAAATATCAAGACACAAAAAGAGCTTTAGACACTGAACATACTTCTGTAAAATTAATTAATCACTTGGAGGATTTAGCAGGAGGAAATGGCCATAAACATCTTATATGCTCAGCTGGTGGTGGAAGGTAGACTGAAATGACAATTTTGTTTAAAAATGAAAAGAGAGGGGAAGAAACTGAGATTCAGAATAAAGATATATATGTTTGGGACAAGCAGAAAGAACATTTTATATCTACACGTTGGCCTACAGAGAAGTAGAAGAAGGAAAAGGTGAAAGATTAATGAGGAGGGTTTTTTGCATTTTCTATCATCTATGTGAATTATTACCTAGATGCCTGATATGTCCTAAAAGAAAAACTGTGATGAATAAATAAACAGCTCTCCAAATCTTCAATAGGGTGCTTTACCTTGCAGGGAATATTATCATTGGCTTTTGATACAATTTCTGCTGCAGGGAAAGACTTTCAAAGCTCAGAATGCTGAAGCATTGCCAGGCGCTCAAAGACCCCCTGCCGTGCGCGTCAAACTAAGAAATCTCTCTGAACTTGTCGAATTAAAAGTCATCTCCCTCTCTCTGCAACCCCTGCATGAGCTGGGAAGCTCTGTCCTCATTTTTTAGGCCCCTCCATGATAAACAAATGGAGCCTAGAGCATCTTTATTCTTTACAGCCATGCAATTAAAATTCTTTTAAAAAATGTAATTGAAGGCAATGAATTTCAAAAGGAACTTCTAGTTAACAATGAGATGGAACAGTTTGAGTGGGCCACATGCAATTGTGTTCCAGAGGTAAAAGCAAAACAGCTTGTTAAGAACCAGAGAAGTGTCCTTTTTTATTTTTATTATTTTGATTGTACATCAAGAGGTTGTTCTAAACTTAAACATCTCAGCAGGATTTATGGTTGCTGGAATGTCATAAGACTTAATTACTCAGACTGCAAAGAGGAGTACGCTATTAAAATATGAACAAAGCCATATGAGATCCCTGGTCGCTGCAAATCACTATTTATCTATCCCCCACACAAATTAAAGAAGTTTAATTTGTGTTTGCATTTTTAGGCACCACACTGCACATACTCTTTTCTCCCCCATCCTTGTGTGTTCATAACACCAACACCATTGTAACAATTTGATAATCCCCACAGTATTAAATTGATGGGGCGATAAACAAATACGGTAACAAACAGTTTCAAAGTCCTTTGTTAATTAGCAAAAATGAGAAAAGCATTTTAAATGCTTTTAGAAAAACAGAATGGGAATGAATTGCCAGTTTCAAGTGCCCAAGATGAAAAAGCATTATTTTTAAAAAGGCTAATAGTGTTACATTGAATCTTTGGGGAAGAGTTTCTAAAGATCATGTATTCTTTGGTCCGTATCTTTATAAGAGAGCACTTATATTAGTGTTATTAATTGCTCTCCCGTGTCTGAAATATAATCTTTGATGGTAGGTATGAAAAAGGTTGAACATGTTGCCATTACCCATTGAATTGGGGGTCTACGATGGGGTGTGTGTGTGTGTGTCTGTGTGCAATTATTTTTCAAATAGCAACTGTTAGTCAAGGTGAGGAGTCAGTTTTAAGCCTGGACATTTTGTAATATGTTGTTACCAGGAACAAAAACCAACCAAACAAAAACAGCACATCCAGGTGAGTGAGCACAGTTTGTGGCACAAATTCCAGTTACTTTGAATGCAAAGTGATGTTGAAGGTAGAAAATGCTCAAACAGAGAGAAGTGGAACCAGGGGAGATGTTATAAAAGGAGGCAAAAAAAAAGTGATGGAATCAGTGTGGGGTCCCTGAAGCCACAGTACGGTTTGAATGAGAAGGGGGCATCAGTAGCATGAGATACTGAAGAGAAGCTTATGAAAATGAGACTAAGAAAAAGGAGGCTGGATTTGTCAATTAGCAGCTTGTTGCTCAAAGAGAAAAACATTGGATTGCAGGGGGTAAAAGCAAAACTGTAAAAAAATTGCAGACAATGAGGAAATTCCATTCCTTTGGGATTGTTTTAGTAAAGGGAAGAAAAATGGCTTAGTTAATAGAGAGGACAATGGGATTCAATGGGAAGGTTTTTGTTTTTTAAGATTTATTTAAAATGGGACGAAGATAGATTCAAGGACCCAGAGAAATAGATTCAGGGACCCCAAAATAGCTTTGTAAAGAGGAAAAATACATATTTTTTGGTTTCATGTCAGACTTATATAAACATAGTACATTAAGCCAAAGAGAAAATGTTGACTTAAGCACCTTGAGTAGTGTTTCAAGTAAATTGTTCCACCAATGTGTATATTAAATAAAACCAATTTTATTTATTATACACATATCTCTATCAAAATAGCAGAGAATATTTGTTATTTTGATAGAGTTTTAAATAAATTCAGTTAGTGAATTGAACCAGTGTAAATATGAAAGATAAGCAAGAAGATTCCTTAACATAAAGAAACACAAATATTGTCACATCATTTGAAGTCAATTATCAGCAATGATTAGAATATTCCATTAATAGAACACAAATCAATTTTAAAATTTCTTTGGTTTTTTCCTGTCCCTCATTTTATTTAAGCTTTGTGTCTGTGACATGAAATGAGGCATTTATAATGTTTTCTTCCCCCTTCACTTAAAGAATCCAAATGTTAAAAAACACAAAAAAACCTTATTTTTCTGCTTGGAAAAAATCAAATAAGAAATATAATACCTAGATATCTATTTAAAGGAAGACTATAATCTATTCAGAAGTTCTGGCTGATACATCAGACATCTTAACCCATTTCAGAAGACTTCCCCAGAAGCTCTCTTCTAGATATGTGTGTTCTTCAATCAGAACAAAGAGGGATCTCATTTTCTGATATTACAGTAATATGTAAGTACAGCCCTCTAGGTTAAATTATGTGAAAATCCTTTCTTTGAAAAATGATTCAGGTAGAAGCAAGCGGAACTGAACCTGACTTGCATATCTGAGCTAGAGCCACGAATCCCAGGGATCATAAACAAGTCTGTCACTTGGTTTTATTTACTTCCATTCTAGGACCTGGTTTGTTTTTAACGTTTGTGTTGACAAGGAGTTTGATGAGAACAGAGAAGAGGTATCCATTACAACAGCCTTTGTCATGACTCAAGGATGAGGAATTAGCTATAATAATGATTATAATATCATAGTCTATTTTGCATTGAAGTGCTCAAATTATGTGCTTCAGTCATATTAGTGACATGTGGAACTGCTTTGGATATATGTATGATATTTGTCAAGGTGTATATGTATGTTGAGTGTACGGTTGGTAATTGTCTAAAGAAAGACATAATTGTTTCCTTATTTTATATAGCTATAAGAAGTGAAGTTTTTTTTTAAGAGTTTAAACCCTTCAAAAGTGGAATAAAAATTACCATCACCTATATTTCATTTTAACAAAAATGTATAGAGCAATTATTATGTAATATACTAAGAGCTTCGCTAAGCATTGGGAGATGCAAAGATGGTTTCTCTTCTTAAATAATTTACCATTTAAAACTCTTGGATTAACTATATCTTTTAGTGTCCTATTTCAGTTGTACATTCAGTTGTATGTTGTGTGGTGGTCATTTATCATTAATTTTGGCCATCTAGGATTTTACCCATTTTCCATACTTGAGAAAATTTCTACTTTGAGTTTTGGTGGAAGACACTCTCCCTAAGAGCTAAAAACATTACATGTCTATGGCAGCCAAGGAGGGACACCCCTCACATTTCCATTCAAGAGAGATCCTGGCACAAAAGCAATAGTGTGGCCAGCAAGCCTCCGGTTGCTTCAACCCTAGGATTCATGACAATGTTCACACTCAAGCTGGGCTTTCTCCAGCTACACACTACCAAACTTGACCACACAGGGAGTGAAGGACCTGCCTCTTTCTGCCCAGTGGAGGATGCTTTGAAGGGGCGCTGTTTGCACCTTTGCCCTGGCTCTCTGTTAGCCTGGCTGGGGCTGTCTCTGAGCCACACTGCCCTGGCCACTAAGGCTTCTCCTACTCAGTCCTCCTTCCTCCACGTTTTTCTTTTCTCTCAAAGGTGTCAGTTTTGCATCACAGGCTGAACGCTCTTTTCACTCACTCCTGCTTCTCCCCTACTTATCTTTCACAGATGTTTTCCTCAATACATCTCATGCACATATAATTCCAGTTTGTCTTCTGTCTCCTGGAAGGAAGGCCCAAACACTTACAATGCTAGTCCTCAAACTTGTGCTTGACATACAGGGATTTCTTCCCATCAGAGGCTCAGTACCTTTCATTAGGAATGTCTTTCCTAAGATGTACACAAACAGCACACAGAAGCCCGATGCAGCTTCACGCACCTCCTATAATAAGATATTACAAAGAACCAAAATCAATAAATCTGTTTCAAATGCAAATAGTTGGTGAGAGGCCAAGCAAAATATGCAGAGCCAAAATTAAATGTCATTGCAGGTTCTGGAAAGTTTCTTTGACTGAAATAGCCAGTCTTTTTCCAGAAATTCAATGAGAAGAAGTATCAAAAATGCCAGTGCTGTAAATCAGGGAATAACAAATCACAAGTTACAGAACTCTGTTTGTCCTCCATGTTACATGCAGTGGAGCCATTGTATTATTGTACCAACTCATTCAGATTCTGCGGGATTCCCTGTGAGTAGTAGGTCGAACCCAGAATGTTGTAAGATCCTTTATTTCTCAATTTCGACTACGTATTGGTGTTTACTCAGGTACTTCAAGCATTGATCTTTATTCATAGACAGGAACATGGGACTAAATCATGTTGTATTTAGAAATAGAATAACCTCACTATGCCACTAGTTCATTAGACCCACCTTGTTCACACGCCACAGAGATACAGCCTGGGCATTGGAAAGGTCAAAGAGTTCCCATAGCAAGTTTGGAAAGTGTCATCCATTGTGTATCCATTTATGCACATGTGGGTATCTTGGAAGTGTTGTACAAAAACTAAAATGACAGGTAATATGGCCTTCCAAGTGTCCCCGCAGGTAAGGGAGGAAGGCAAGTGAACCTGTGTCACAGGGTTTTGAATAGCAGCTCTCTTAGGGTCTGGTAGGAAATATATATTTGTTTAGAATCAGTGTCTAATGGCGTAATAAGAACATCACAATAGGCAGCTCCTGCACTCTCTACTCCATAAACATTTTACTAAAGAATATATATAAATGTATGATTGAGAGTTCCAGGCCTCCCCTCCCATTATGCGGCTATTCTGCTTTGGGTAGCAGCCTCACAAGACCAGATATGACCTTTAGGATGGTTGAGGATGCTGCACTCAGAAGCCAATTTTCTGATCATAGGATTGTTGTGTTGTTTTCCAGCTAAATGTCCTTGGTATTAAGATGCCAACATGGCTCTATTAACAGGTTCGTCTTAAATGGTACCAACAATATCTTGAACTTTAAAGATATGTGGCTCTCCCATTTAGTATTAATATATCATGGCAGTTATAGAAACACCTTGGAGATATTGCAGGTTTGGTTCCAGACCACCACAATAAAGTGAATATTGCAATAAAGAGAGTTATACAAAGTTTTTGGTTTCCCAGTGCATATAAAAGTTTTGTTTACACTATAGTCTATTAAGTGTGAGATAATATTATGTCTAAAAAATGTACATATCTAACTTTAAAAAATTATGGCTAAAAATGCTAATGATCATTTGAGCCTTGGGGGAGTTGTAACCTTTTTGTTGGTGGAGAGTCTTGAATCAATGTCGAGGGCTTCAGACTGATCAGGGTTTTGGTTACTGAAATTTAGGGTGGCTGTGGCAATTTCTTGAAATAAGACAACAATAAAGTTTGCCACATCAATTGACTCTTCCATAAAAAGTTTTTCTGCAGCATGAGATGTTGTTTGACAGCATTTTATCCACAGTACAACTTCTTACAAAATGGGTGTCAATCCTTTCAAATGCTATTGCTGCTTTATCAACTGAGTTTATATAATAGTCTAAATCCTTTGTTGTCATTTCAACAATGTTCACAGCATCTTCACCAGAAGTAGATTCCATCACAAGAAACCATTTTCCTTGCTCATGCATAAGAAGCAATTCTTCATCCATTAAACTTTTTTCATGAAATTGCAGCAAGTCAGTCACATCTTCAGGTTCCACTTCTAATTCTAGTTTTCTTCCTATTTCCATCATATTTGTAGTTACTTCCTACAATGAAGTCTTGAACCCCTCAAAGTCATCATAAGGGTTAGAATCAACTTCTTGCTGTTAATGTTGATGTTTTGACCTCCTCACATGACTCAGGAATGTTCTTAATGGCATCTAGAATGGTGAATCTTTTCCAGAAGGTCTTCCATTTGCTTTGTCCAGATCCATCAGAGAAACTACTATCTATGGCAGCAGTAGCCCTATGACATACATTTCACAAATAATAAGACTCAAAAATCACTCTTTTATCTATAGGCTGCAGAATAGATGTTGTATTAGCAGGTATGAAAACAAAATTAGTGTTCTATACATCTCCATCAGAGCTGTAGGGTGACCAGGTACATTGTCAATTCCTTTTGAAAGGAATCTTTTTGTCTGAGCAGCAGGTCTCAGCAGTGGGATTAAGGTATTCAGTAAACCATGTTCTAAGCAGATGTGTTGTCATCCAGCCTTTGTTGCTCCATTTACTAAGCACACGAAGAGTAGATTTAGTGTCATTCTTAAGGATCCTAGGATTTTTAAAATGGGAAATGAGCATTGACTTTAACTTAAAGTCACCTGCGGCCTTAGCCCCTAACAAGAGAGTCAGCCTGTCCTTTGAAGCTTTGACACCAGGCATTGACTTTTCCTCTTTAGCTATGAAAGTTCTACATGGCATCTTTTTCCAATAGAAGGCTGTTTTGTCAACTTTGAAAATCTGCTGTTTGGTGTAGCCAGCTTCATGGATGGTTTCAGCTAGATCTTCTAGATAACTTTCTGCAGCTTCTACATCATGAGTACTCGTTGCTTCACCTTGCACTTTTACATTATGAAGAGAGATGGCTTTTTTCCTTAAACCTCATGAAGCAACCATGAAATTTCTAGCTTCCAACTCTTCCTCTGCAGCTTCCTCACCTCGCTCAGCCTTCATAATATGAAGAGAGCTAAAATTTCCTCTGGATTAGGTTTTGGTTTAAGGGAATGTAGTGGCTGTTTTGATCTTCTATCCATACCACAAAAACTTTATCTATATCAGCACTAAGGCTGTTTAACTTTCTTATCATTTGTGTTTTCACTGGAGTAGTACTTTTAATTTCTTTCAAGAACTTTTCCTTTGCATTCACAACTTGGCTAACTATTTGGAAAAGCAGGCTACCTTTCAGCCTATCTTGGCTTTTGACTTGCCTTCCTTGCTAAGCTTAATCATATCTAGCTTTTGACTTAAAGTAAAAGACATGTGATTCTTCCTTTTACTTGAACACTTAGAAGCCACTGTAGGGTTATCGGTTGGCCTAATTGCAATCTTGTTGTGTCTTAGCAAATAGGGAAATAGGGAGGCCTACAAAGAGGGTGAGATATAGGAGAATAGCCATTTGGTGGAGTAGTCAAACACAGTACACACATAATTTATCCATTAAGTTCACCATCTTGGAGGGGAGCTATGTGTGGTGCCCCTAAACAATTACAATTACTACAATTAACATAACTTACATGTTACAATGGTACATCAAAGATTACTGACCACAGATCACCATAATAGATATAATAACAATGAAAAAGTTTGTGATACTATGAGAATCACCAAAATGTAACACACAGACATAAAGTGAGCACAAGCTGTTGGAAAAATGGAGCCAATAGACTTGCTTGATGTAGGGTTGCCACAAACCTTCAATTTGTCAAAAATACAATATCTGTAAGGCATAATAAAGCCAGTCAGATGAGGTATGCCTGCACACAATGTTTGGTCAGAGATAGTAATGCTAGTCATATATAAGTGTCAAGAACTACTTCCTAAATGCTGTAAGCCACTGCTCCAGCACTGTGATTTAGATTTCAATGTCTACATTTGTCCTAATATTTCCTTTTTTCTCTTGCTAGTTCTAGATTACAGACCCTTTAACTCACATTTCTAAACATCCTTCTGAGATCAGCATACTCTGAAATTTAGATAAAGGATTTCTCTGTCATCTTTGATATCTAAAAGACCTACCTGCAGGACAACATAAATCCCAGACCAGAAGAAAAGAATTTGGATTCTTGAGACTAGTGCAAATGGGTTTTTATTCCATACCATATCCTAGGAAAGGAAATAAAATATGCAGGTGTCTTTGATACAATTAATGGTACCACTGACAACTGTTTTTCTATTATGTGCATGCCAGTGTTCTGGGAACAGAAGAATAGGGCTGGCTTTCCATCTTTGTGTCTTCCCTGGAAGTCAGTTAGTCAGTCACAAGCCCAAGTAGCATTTTTGGTATCTTGGGACCCCATGGCCTTCATACAGTTGTGAACATCATTAGGAGTCTAGGAATGTCTTGTATCTGATTTCTGATTTCATGGGGAAAAAGAACCCTGCCATGGTAGCTTGTTTGGACAAGATTTATGTTAGGGGGTAGTGTACTTACTGGCCAGGGGTTGCCTATAGCATCAGGTAGAGTTATTTAGCAGAAGGGTGGGCTTTGTGAATCTACATTGTGAAAAGATGCTATTAGTATATCTGCTCTTCTTTCAGAAGACAAGTGAAGGAATTAAGAACACTCCACTCCCAAATATGCTACTCTGGCATATTGACTATTTGGAGACAAAGGCACTTGAAAAATAGCAGGTGCAAGAAGATCACTCTGAACTTCCTTCTGTTTCTGAAAAGCAGGAACTGAAATTCCCATGGGAAAGATATCCTTATACGAGAAGGAAAGCGTATCACCAAAGATGGGAAGTTGAGGCCAAGTGAACCTGTATATACCAGATATACACTAACCCTGTCTTCCTAGCTACTTTTCCATTGATAGAAACTGTGCTCCTCAAGGACACATACAGGTGAAATCAAATTCACAACTGCAGGCATTTCGGGGCAAAAGTGTTTCATACAATCAAGTGATTCTGAATTTTAGAGAAAGGTGATGGGGGTCAAGAGACTGGCCAGTGGATGGTGGTCAGGGAAAGGGCTGAGGCTTCCAGGGATTGAGGCCCTGCAAGGACATGCATTTTGCCAGAACACCAGGCAAGCAGGTGGCCTTCAGGTCAGAGTCCTGCCTTTTTTACCTCCAGAACTTTCAATGTTTCATAGATAACCTCCTCTAATAAGCATTGCTTAAAAGAGATACGGTAGTTACATTTTTTTATGAAGCCAATCTAAATATCTTCTAATTGACTCTAAGTGTGTACATATGCATGAGTATGGATATAATATCACGTTTTGATTTTAGTTTCAAAATTCTGGTGGTGATAGAACATAATGCAGGAAAAAAGTTATAGAAAAGTTATAGAAGCACATGTATTATATGACATATTGTAGCAATAATATATATGAATTCCGATAAATGTAGATATGAATCCTATCATTTACTCCCTGGATGAATATAGATAAGTTTACATAACTTCTATAGAGTCTCTTCCTATGTGATACAAAGATTATAACATCTACTTCCTGGTTCATGAAAAGATTAATTAAAATAAGTTGTATAAGTTACTTATCACACGGCAATAGTGGAGTGACATTGTTTCTTAATCTTGGTTTTATGATAATGTTCACAATCAATGAACGTATCTTCAAATGAAAGGATGTTCACTATAGAATCTTGGTTATCTTTCCAGAGTACATATGGATTAATCAGACATGGTGGATATCATAAGGACTACTGCCAAAGTGTTCCTACGGGACTAGGGATAGGCAAACTATGGCCAATGAGCCAAATCCACCCTGTAGCCTGTTTTGTAAATAAAGTTTTGTTGGAACATCGCCACACCCATTTGTTACAAGTTGGCTATGGTTGCTTTCACACCGTCACAGCACAGCTGAGTGGTTGCAATAGAGACAGTATGGTCAGCAATGCCAAAAATACTTACTATCTGGCTCATTTCAGAAAAAGTTTGCTGACCTTTCTTTTAGACTGTGAGTCTTAGATTTGAAAGAAAACCCAATGGACTCTAAATGATAGCAATAACAAATATATATAATACAGACTATATGGCTTACATCCATAAATACAAGTTAAACAACATTGGAGGGATAATCCCTAGAAGAAAACAGTAAGAATTACACAAAAATATATGATTTGTCAGTTAAATATAACGCTCCTCAAATATCAGGTGCAACATAATATTTAGAGGTATGCCATTCAATTCAATTTTCATTAAGATAATTCAATACTTTGCTAGAAAATAATACTATAGGAAAAATATAGTTGTGATAATTCAGAGGCAAAGAAATACTGCATCATTGCAAGGATATGTTCTCCATTAATTGTTATTTATTTTTGAAAGCTGCTATAGAAGTAGTAGTTGCAGGATCATCACCGTCAATTTCAGGAGCACACACAGAGAGTACAGGACCCACATTCCTGATCGGTGGCAGCAGTCACAATTCCACCAGCCAAGGTGGCAGCAATGGCCCCACCGGCAGTGTCAGTGCAGAGTGTGGGCTCTTGGGCTCTCTTGATGCCACTTTCCCTCTTTTACTTTTCCAGCCTGGGGAATAGAAGGAGTTGCTTCCTGCAAATGTCTTATCTCTAGTTAATACCACCATCTTTCTTTTCCTCTTCTAGCTTTTCCAACAGTTTTACAACAAATTCCCATATTAAATTCCTCCCAACGTGAAACACATAGAGTATATTCTGTTTCCTGACTGGCCTTCAACTAATATAGTATTTCCTATTAGGAGTTGGGCATACTTACTTTGCTTCCAAATAGTATCTTTGTCAGAAGCAATGTTGTAAATCACATAAGATGTCCAGGTACAGTGATGCCGGCAGAGGCACTCTGGTCAAGAAAGGCAAATCCATAGGCAAAATCAAAGGGAAGGAGTCCTAGGTAAACCGCATGTCACCATGTCATTGGCTGATCTTGGAGACAGTACCTTGTGTTGGGGCTGATAACAGACTTCTGCTATTGAGGGTTGAGTAGCACTCAGTAGTGGTTGGTAAATTAGCCTTGGTGATGGGAATTTATTCTCTGACAATTGCTTAACCAATTCTCCATATCATATATAATACATCCTGTACTGGGTTGATTAATGTCCCCTAAAAACTCATGTCCACCTGGAACCCGTAAAGATGACCTTATTGGGAAATAAGTTCTTTGCAGATGAAAGCACTTTAAGGTCAGGTCATACTGGATTAGGTTAAGGCCTAAATCCAATGACTGGTATCATTCCAAGAAAAGGGAAATTTGGACACAGACACATAAGGACAACATTGTGTAACATGGATGTAGAGATACGGGCGATGTGTCTACAAGGCAGGGAGTACCACAGATTTCCGACAACCACCAGAAAGAGGCAAGGAAGGTTTTCTTAGACTCTTAAGAGGGAGCACAGCCCTGCAGACACCGTGATTTTAGTGTTCCAGCCTTCAGAATTGCAAGAGAATACATTTCTCTCATTTTAAGCCACCCAATTTATGGTAATTTATTACAGCAATCACAGGATCTTTGTTAGAAATACCTAGAGAAGTTTCGTCTTTTCAAATTAGATACTAACTTACAGGGTCCTTATTTTTCAAATAGCCTATGACTCTGATGAACATTTTACCGTAAGACCAAAGTAAAACTATGTTGTCACCAGACTAACATATACTGAATTTTCTGTGTGTCATTCAGGTATTTTCTATGTATGTAGTGGCAAAGGGTATGGCTTCTAGGTCCTCAACTTGCTAACTGGGTAACTTTTTTGTGCTTCTGTTTTCTGATCTGTGTAATGGGAAAAATAACAGTACCTATTCTCACAGGGATGTTGTGAGAAGTAAAAGGGCTAATAAGTATAAAGCGCTAGATTTCATAACTTGTTGTCTTTAACATAGTGTTTTTGTGTAATTGCAATTAAAAAATAGTATTGAATTTTGTATCTGAATTGTTTTTAAATTGATACTATATACATTCAATTTATTAATAATACAATTAGTAATTAAATAAGCATGTTCATATATTACTGCAACATGCTTCGACCAAAGGAGAACCAGCAATGATATCATCCTGAACAAGACCATAAGGGTATATCTGAATAAGATGTACCCTGGATAAGATTTTTTTTAAATATGAAAAATCAATGCCATACTTAAAACTCAACAAAACATGGTTTTATGCCATGCTTTCAGTTTTCTTCTGTTAGGTCTTCATTCAAAGCTATTAAGCTTTTAATGTGATATATATGAGGACTTCATAAACATCTTGCATTTTATCAATTCTGTTCACATTTGAACCATTCTGCAGTGAGAAAAAAGTGCTTCTGCACCATTATTATGAGTGCTAAAATGCATTATCTTCAAAATTGCCATTACCTGCAGAAATAGTTTGTCACTATAATCAAGTCTAAGTATTATTTGGCAAAAACAAGGAGTTTTTACTAATTATTTTATTTTAAACAACTCCTTGTTCCTTTTTTCATGTTAGGCTTTTTAAGTGTTGAGCTGAAAAAAAAGGAAAAGAAAGAAAAGAAAAAAGAAAGAAAGAAGAAAGACCCAAACAGATGAGCTACACTTTCCAAAGGCACAGATGAGAGCGTGAGAATGAATGGATGACCGAAGCCTTAGGTCTCCACAGAAGGCCTGAGCAAGCTCGTAGTTCAGTGATCATTTTGACAGAACTGAATAAACTGCCCGGAATCCTTTGTCATCCATGACTGAGAAAGGCAAGTTTTCTCTCCATTTTTTTTTCCTGACTGCATTCATACTGTAGTTTCTAAGGTTAGAGTTCAACCCAACTGGCCAGAGGTAAATGCCTATGTTTTCACAAAGATCAGAAATGTGTTCTACATGAACTTTTCTGTTTTGATGAGTTGATCAAGAGCATGTATGAAAACAGAAACGACTTCCTTGCTGAGTCCAATGTTACATCCCCCTCAGCCTTCAGAAAACATCCCCTGTGTTCATCTGCCATTAGCATTGCTGCTGGACCACTGTGGATGTCAGTGGCCACGAAGGAGGATCGTGCTTGGCACAGCTGCAATCAGATCTCTGTGGCAAGCAAGGCTAGTAACGCGCTGTGAGTCCACATGCCTCCTGCCCTGACCTGGCACTTCACAGGGTAAACCGGTCAGAGCCACTTGAATCCCGACATTCAAAATTGTGGCTATAAAATTCCTCTACTTCGAGTTACATAAAGAGGTAAATATATAATTCAATAATTATATGTCTTGCTTTGTTGTGAGAAAACACTTCCTGGTTGCTATAAGCCCTAAGTTTTCCTTGGCATTAATGCTACCATTCTATAAACTGTCATTATTTTAGTGAATAATACTCTCAGAAAGCCTGTAGTGTGGGAAATGGTATTAGACTTGGAGTTATGGTATCTGGATGCTTAGTGTCTGCACTGTTGTGGGTAGCCTTGGATAAATCATTTTGCCTGTCTGGATCTTTTTTTATCAAAGCATGAGAGATCTAGGTCACATGGTTTCAAATGTCCCTCCCATGTATAATGTTTTATGAATCTATGATCCTACATTGTATAGAACATCTCTAGCCATTTATTTAGCAATTTCCCACCATTTTCTTAATTCATTTTCAAGTGTAAGGTTATCTTAAGGGACAAAAATTACTACTGAAGGAGTCATTAATAGAATAGGGAATATAGAGACAGATGAAGACTGTATTTGCAACTTATTAGTTGTAGCACTACTTAAAAAAATTGACATCAATGCACCAGTCAAGAAGATTGTAGCCAAGTTTGCAAAAGGAGAAATGAGATAGATTCCAAGAGCAAAAATGGAAAGGTGTAAGAAAACCACAGTGCATGGAGTTGAGAGGAGGAGGAAATAAACCAAAGGGAGAAATAAAAGAATGAGAAGAAGACAACTTAAAGAGGGGGTCATAAAAATGTTTAAAAAGACAATCCAATGAGTAATGAAAATTTTACCTCCAAATAGTACTTTTTTCAAGTATATATAAAAACTTTACATTTGGAGAAGTCAACAATAGGTAGAGTATACTTTAAAATAGCTAAAAGATGGAATTGGAATGTTCCTAACACAAAGAAATGTGAAATGCTTGAGGTGATGGATACCCCAAGTACCCTGATTGATTAATTCACATTGTATGCCTGTATCAAAACATCACATGTACCCTATACAGGTATACAACTATTATGTGCCCATAATAATTAATTTTTAAAAAGTCAAATGCAATGTAGTCATCAGGAATAAAGAAAACAGAAGGACCATTCAATTTTAATTTTCCCTAAATATAAAGGAAATGAAGTAGATAAAAGGCAGACAAAGAGGTAAAAAAAAATATTTAGTATTTCCATTACTAAAACGTTCCTGAGAAAGTTATTATTTTTTTGTTTGTTTGTTTTTGTTTTTGCTTTGAGACAGAGTCTCTCTCTGTTGCCCAGGCTAGAGTGCCATGGCCTCAGCCTTGCTCACAGCAACCTCAAACTCCTGGGCTCAAGCGATCCTCCTGCCTCAGCCTCCCTAGTAGCTGGGACTATGGGCTCTTGCCACCATGCCTGGCTAATTTTTCTATTTTTAGTAGAGATAACACCTCACTCTTGCTCAGTCTGGCTCTAACTCCTGAGCTCAAGCAATCCCTCCACCTCAGCCTCACAGAGTGCTAGGATTACAGGTGTGAGCCACTACTGCACCCAGCCAATTTTTAATCTAAATGAAATGCAAATGTACATGTTCCTTTTTGCTCTCCAGCTCCTTGAGGACAAAGCCAGCAACACTGAGCATAGTGCTTGTAATAGGTCTCGGCAGTGAATCTGCCCTTCCATAGTAACTTTATATTTATGCTTCACCTCCCTTCAAACACAGTTTATTACATAACTTGAAGAATGATAGTCCAGACACTAGAAAATGATTTGTTAATAGCATTGGAGAAGGGGTAGGGAGATCTGAACTCTACTCTCAATTATTGTTTAGTAATTGTACAGTCTTTCGCAAATCACTGTAAATTTTATGTTCTTTATCCATAAAATATGCATTGCTTAATTTCCAGTATTTTGGTGCCATTTAAGTGAGACATTTCTGTACTACTCTCAATTTAAGAATTGATTTTAAAAGTGTTCAAAGGCTGATGAGAAGTCGCGAGGGAGGGAAAAGTATTGAAGACACAGAGGTCAGAGGAGCCTGGAGCTAAACTAAACTTCCTGGTAAGGCAAGACAGAATGAAATTCAGGTTACAAGATGGTGCCATCTATTTTCTCTTGAATGAAAGGCCTGGGGGAAGGGGGACAGCATAGGCACAGAAACATTTGTGTATGTGGTGGAGGCGTTTTGTCTCCCTCGGAAGATAGCTGTGATTGTAGGAGGCCAGGCTGTGGGGTGTGTGTGAGGGGTGCAGGGCTATGGAGATACTGAGAGAGGCTTGAAAGGGAGGTCCAGATTCACATGGAATTCAAATTAATGCCAATGGGATGCTTATTAAAGGAAAGGACGGTTTGAGGTATATGGAAGTGCCCATGGAGACACCTCTGAATTCATTCCTGGAATCTGACACTGACTGATCTCTTGAAGCTGTGCAACTTCAACACACCTGTACACATACATCTTCCTTTTCAATCATAAAATGAGAACAATACTAATTATTTTCTACTTCTTATATAATGTGATTAAAGAAAATGACTAAAAACAGTTTTTGGTTTTTTTTGCAAGGCTAATAAAGTCATGGAAGAAACTGAAGCCTTGCAAAATTATATTAATGATCTGTTAAAACTAAAAGATTGTATGAGGGCAGGAGTTGCAGAGGGAATTCAGGAGGACTCTGATCTGAGACCTGAATCCCCTGTGTGATAACAAGCTTCCTAAGGTAGGATTTCCAGTAAGCCAAGGGGTAGTTGAGGTAGATGCGTGAGAGAATGGCATTTTTCAGAGTAGAGAACACTGTGAAATAATTCAAAGGAGTAAACCACATTAAGTGATGAAAAGCGATGCATTTAAATATACCATCAAGAGCTGTGCCCCATATGAGAATATAGGCAGCTGTGCCAACCATTTTAGGTCTATTTGTGCCTCTTTTGTACTCTTCCTTTGTTGTGAAACAATAAACAGTCTTGGAAATATATATATATATATTTTTAACATATTCCTTCTAAAGAATATTTACAGTTGAGGAAGATTTTCCTTGGTTATACTGAAGTCTAATTCTCAGTTCTTTGAGAAACCTGATAAAGGTGCTACCTCCTTATAATCTAGCCCCAAACAAAATGATTGCATAATGTACAGTTGCCACAACTAACACTGTCTCATGTCGTAAATACAAGGAACCGAGGCTGACAGGGCGATAGCATGGGACAAACAGAATTTGGAGGAACACTGTTTGTAGCTTCTCATAGGCTCTTAGTATAATTCATTTAGAAATAATATTGCAAAAATTTATGATAAAATGGCTCTGAATAGTAACAGAGAAAAGTAATAAACATGTATAATGCTAAAAAAAATCTCTGAAGACAGAAATAAACCTCATAATAACTTGGAAATGATTTTGAGCCAATCTCTAAGGGTAAACATCACACAAATGCTTCCTTACCATAGTAACATTTTAATGGTGCATACTTTTAAAATGTTTCTATTTTTACCATAAACAGTAAACTTCGAATTGTTTCTTTAACACCCAGATTGGGTTGTATTAACCTATTAAAGAAAGAATACATTATTAGTCAATATAGGAACTAAGTACTCTGTGAATATGTTTATTCCTCTAAAATTCTGAAGACATGAATATTGAAGACGATTCGAATTTTGACAACAATGTGAATCAATCCCAATGGTCCAAGTGAATGTAAATAAAGAATTAAATCATCTTAGAAAATTGCTTTCTGCCTGAGTTAAATAGGGTTTGCAGTCTAGGCCAGATATCTTTAACAATACAGAGGCATCTTGGTAAATGTGTCATAATTCTTCATTGCTCTTCCTAAGCACAGATGGAAAACTTTTCTGAAAAGGCAATTTCTTATCTGAAATTATGGGACAAAAGTAATGGCAACAATCAGGCCCACTTGCTACTACGCTCATGGCTGTAGTCTGTTTCTGATTTCTCACCTTTTTCTCATTCTCTTACTGCATCAACTCTAAGCATCTGGTGGGGCCAGTTAGTGAGAAAGCACCTGTCAACTTAGAGGAGGAGAAGTAGTTGCCAGTAGGTTACTTCTCTAATATTTTAACTTGATATAAATATCAAATATTGCATAAGGACCGAACAAATAGCTGGAACAGTGAGAAGCAAACTTATCATTTTATCCAAACGCTGATAAAAATATAAATTAGGTTAAGTAAGGAGAACATAAATTCATAAAGTTATTGACTGACATCTCAAAGTTCTGATTTTACATCCTCTGTTACCAAATATTTCTTCAAAACATGTTTACCAGATATTTAGAATATGTGGCCAAATGGTTGGAGTGTCTAAATTACTATTTAATATATAACTTATGCTGTGATACAGTTAGAGGGAGCTATGTTGCAGATAGAAATTACTTAAAATTCAAACAAAACATGTTCCATGTATTATTTTTTAAAAAGCAATACCTGTGCCCTTGATTACCTAAAAAAATAAGTTTTTCTTGATCTCTCATCCAAAGACCTAATTTATATACATAATGGTCTAGATATATTTGTAATACTACAGTTAATGAACAACCCAGGTATCACTGATTTTTATGAAATAAATTCCTTTAAAATGATTATATCTTCAGTTAATGTTGACCACAAGTTTATTATTGATTAATATGGAAAATGAGAAGAGATTGTGCTTTTTAAGAAAAAAAAACCCAAAAAAGCAAAAACAGCAAAAAGTGATCCCTTCCTCCAAGTGCTTGATTTTTTTTTACAGTATCCCACATTATAACCAACTTTCTTTCATGTCTGCAGTGACTAAAAAATTTTGCTGATCATCCCAGATCAAAGTAAGTTCATCAAGAACATCATAAACGTTTAGTGAGTTCCTAAAATGTGCTAGGTGTTGGGGTACACAAAGTAAAAAGACATTGCTTCTGTTCTCATTAGTGCCCAGGTGGTGGGTTATGATCATAAACAATTGAAGTAAACTGTGATAGGAGCTATAGAAGAGGAAAATATAGAGCTATGTCCAAGCAGGACAGATGATTTCTGCTTGGAGAGGAAGTGAGTAGAGAGGCGAAAGTGAGGCTATAAAGCAGTTGAGGTCACAACTAGGAAAGTCGAATCTCAATATATAGGATTGGTTAATACATCCAAGATTAATCATAAGGAACCTGGACAATCAGAACAGAAAAAGTAGAAGTTTCACACAGAAGCAATCTCTAACCGTAAAGAGGAAATAATGAGCATGAATTACAAACTAAGTATAGAAAGTAAGAAGGAAAAAGGAGGGAAACAGGGAAATTGAAGGCAAGCCTAGGAGATGACATCCCCATTCTTTGCATTAAACTTCCGTCTTTAGAAATTTTTCTGTTGAGTTCTAAACTATAAATTAACATTAGACCAAGAGTGATAGGAGCCTAAATAAACTTAAAAACGTCCTCAAATCACTTCCATCACAATCAATGGAACTGTTTTCCCTTTGCATGATGTTTTTCAGTCCTTGGCTGTATATACACAATTTGTGGATGGTTACATGAAATTATAGAAACAATTAATATTTTGCTTTTCAAGTTAACAATAGGATGATCACATATGAACCTTATGTCTGTCATATATTCCTGAAAATATTTTTCTAATCTGTGGATTCTTATACATACAATAAAGCTTTTAAAGATTTTTTTAGAAGTTGCATAATGTTTAAGTAGATTTTCCAAAATTTGCTTGCCTGTTAAGGCTGCCTGTTTAAGTTTTAGGCAATATTTTATCATCATAAACAATGTGGCAATAAACCTGCTTATGCATTTTCTCTATTGAATTATTTCCTTATAATTCACTCCTAGAAGGGAATTAATAGGTCAAATATGTTAATGTGTTAATAGCCACTGATAAATATTTTTGTATTGTCTCTATAAACCATGCATGCTTAAGTATCTCTCTCCCAACTAGTCTCCAAATTATCTGAGGCTAGGGACCATGTTTTTTTAATTAATGAGCCCCAGGACCTAGTACATTGCTTGGCACCTGAGAGATGCTCAATATTATTTTCTAAACAATTGTGCCTAATAGCCGCCACCAACTATCCACTCTCCCCTCTTTTAATGATTATGATTTAAATTTTAACTGGTATGTTATGAATTCATCTAGAAGATGACCTCTCTTAGCCTCCCAAGTAAACTATGTATAGCTAGTGGTAGATGTGGAGTGAAATCCTGGCCAATGAGTATTATACAAGATTTCCAGGGAAGCTGCTTAAAGGAAGATGACCTAGTTGGCAGATTGCCCCATTATAGTTCCTACAATCATCTTTCCCGCTGCCTGGAATATAGAGGCAATAGCTAGAGCTCTAGCAGCCATCTTACACAATGAGGTAACTGTGAGGATAGAATTCAAGTACAGGATAATGAAGCAAAAATGAGAAGGAGCCTCAATCCCTAATCACCACAGAGTTACCACACTTTCCCTTGAATTTCTGCCTCAGGACTTATTTTCTATTAGAGAAGAATAAACATCTACCTTACTTAAACTGATTTTATTTCTGAAGTTGGATTCAAAACTGCTGAACTAAATAGTTAACAATAAAATAGTGTTAAAGGAACTAAATATCTGATAAAAATATTAATATTATTCAAATGAAAATGAATATATCATTTGACTTCAACCTTTACTATGCATATTTTCCTAATTTTAGAACTTGATCATTTTATAAATTAAAAATGCCAACTCAGATTTTAAAAGTTAACTTTATTTTATTATTAAGAATGTTTCTTTTACTAGTATATTTAATATTTTGTTAATTAACCATCCATCTCTTGCCAACTTGTTCTTTGAATCTCAGAATTTTGTCACCAGCTTTTATGAACACTTCACATGATACAGAATACATTTAAAAAGTAAACCATGACAACATATCAAATTTTTCTCACCTATTTTTATCTATTGTTTTATGATACTTCATATTTGTATACATTGTATTTCTAACTTTTCTTTGTAACTCTTCAGGAAAGATAAATATGTGGCCCCTACAGAGAACTGGCAGACATTCACATTTATTTATACTTGTTTCCCTAAGATTCATTTTGAAATATGAATCCACCCACGATGGAATCTTTTGAATTGTTTCTCTGAATAGTTTTTTTAATGTTTAATTTTAAAGGGTTCTTGTATATTAAATATGGCAAATAACCAGATTTTGAATCCTGAGTTTTACTGATAAATTTCTTAACCTCACTATATTTAAATTTCCTTATCTGAAAAACTGGAAAAATGTAACGATGAACTGGGATTACAAATGCAAAGCTCTGGCACAGAGTATAGTACAGTGCCTAGCCCATGCTGCGTAGCTCCGCACGGGCCCTGCTCTACAAACTGAGCATTTTAGTGCATTCATGAAAAATAACTTGAAAACAGTTACATTAGCTCAATGTTTGTTTAATTAGTTATTTTTAAATTGTTTCTAAAATTTCAAATGCAGCTGCATTTCAAAATTTACACCTTAAATTTGTACTTAATTTGTACCTCTAAGTACATGTCATCTAATTTTTTTTTTTCCAAATCAAGTGATATGTTCCTTACTTTTACAGAGGAAAGCAAGTTTCACTGTAGTGATAGTGGTATAAGAATGGAATAAATAGCTGCATAGTTAATCCTCTTCTTACTAGCTAGGTTTATCTAAATTGTTTTCCAAAATATTTGGAGGTGATTTATGCTTATTCCTGGAAAATTGGCAAGGTTTGCTGGACTCTGGATTTAGCGGAAGCATTTAACTGAAGAAAGCTTCTGAGAGGTAAAACATTCATTTTTCTTTGCATTTAGTTTCCAAATGGAGACAAATAGCTTAAAAGCAATATTAACCTCGATGTGCTTGGGCTATTTATCTTCATAAGGAACAGTCTGAAAACAAGAAAACAAAGCCTATAAAAATGATTTTATTTAATCACACAAGTATATCTCACCAAAAATCTTTAGTTATTTCCTTAGGGCTTAATTCTAAGCTCAGTAACTCATGCACAAATTCTATGGATGTCAATGGAAGCTGTGCATGTAGAACTCTGGGCCAAATTTGGTTGTCATGGATGAATTAGTCAGAGAGGGCATTAGATCAATTTTTTAAAACATAAAGTACTCTCATTCTGTAATCCTTTTCCATCTTTCCAAATTTATTGACCTAATCCAGTAATAATTATTGAATCTCCCTAATATACATCAAACCACAATTTCATGCATGCATCATAGAGTCACTGGCCTTGAAACATTTACCTTTCCACATAAATGTTAATAATCTTGCAGCAATATTTCATCGTAGCAAGAAGAGAGTATTGTGGCATACTTTGCGACAAGGTCAATTTCACTTAAGGAAAAATGCTAACATTTTAAAAGTCAGCCATTAAATTGGGGTTATTATTGCATTTTCGTTATCTTGTTACAGGACGGTAATCTGATTTCACTAGTGCCACAGTTATTTAGGTAGGCTTAGAAATATTTATTCAAAGTCAAGATGTGTAAGTGAAAAAATTTATATCATCCTGCAGGTTCCAAAGAAATTGTGTTTAAGAAAATCTGCCTTTGAAAAATGTTTATCTAGATATTTTTAGCATGTAAATTTTTCCTTGTAAGATAAAATCTTCTTCAAATGGCATGCAACTTGTTAGAATAAATACTGCTTCCCTCAGGGGCTGACCTCAGCTCTCTATTCAGTGAGTAAACTTAATGTTAAATTTCTTATGTAACTTGAGCTACACATCACAATTGGTCTTGGAACAAGTCTCTGCAGAACTCGCCAATGCAGCATCCGAAGGGTGACCCTTCCTGGCTCACTCATTGTGCCTGAAGTCATTTACTGTCCTTTCCTCAAGTGCGGTGCCAGACACATCCACGGACATTGTGGTAGATTTGATTATCCTCAAATTTAGTGAGCCATTAGGATCTTTTGAAGAATTTTAAAAATGAAGATTCTCAGGCCTTGCCCTTCGTCATTTTCAGTTAGGTGGTCTGGGGTGGACGGTGTGTTTTTAACAAGCCCTCTAGGTAGTTCCGAGAAAGTGAGAGCTGGGTTGGCTACAGTGAGTGGTGCGAACCTCCGAGTCAGGAATGCCACAGGGTCAGGGGTGCCATGGGCACATCATTGTTTGCAGCAACTTGACAAGTACAGATAAAGCCTTAATGTGAAGGGGGCCTAGAAACAACACCTGGCTTACTGAAGGCACTCAATAACTGGGTATTAAATCAGATACTACCTTTTATTGGCTCTGCTATATTTACCAACATTGCCACTCTGATCGTATCTGTTCTGATACTCACAGCATTGCTGTCCATCACTGTCATGGGCTGAACGGTGTCCCCTCCAATGCCGTATGTTGAAGTTCTGATCCCCAATCCCTCAGATTGTAACCATATTTGGCGATAGCATCTTTAAAGAGGTAAGTAAGGTAAAATGAGGTCATCAGGGTGAGCCCTGATCCAATACCACTCATGTTCTTATAAAGTTTGTACATTTTATAAACTATAACATTTGGAGAGCCAATTTGGAGAGTGGAAACGTAAGCTATTCACAATGATATCAGGACTTAGGAAAATAACAGGCAGGAGTGGAGGCTGTCTTGGCGAACTGGGAACTGTATTCACCCTGACTATAAGACATACATAGTTGGACTATAAAAATATACCTGGGTTTCACCTCGCGGCACTTGGCCTCATGAGAGAGAGCCCGCCTGAAGATAAAGTCAGGCAGACTTTATATTATACTTCCGCACTTCAGAAACATAATGACTCATGACTATTATATTTTTTGGCATGGATCATACTTTTTATTAATATAAAAATACATCTGGGGAACTTCCAGGCAGCAGAGTGAAGTGCTGATGCAAAGCCTTTCACAGATAACATTATAAAATTTGGATACAAATTTAACTACTATTTAAAGGCCCTGGAAATCATGTAGAAGGGGATGGATTTTTGAAAACCTGCAACTAGAAGAGGTAGGAACTGGGAGTTTATATCATTCTTGCCCAAGCACAAGCATGCCTCCAATTCCCAGGATTATCGGGTAGAAAACCACAGGCAGGCTTACTGTCTCAGCTTGAGGTGGCAAGGAGATGTCAGCACTGGAAAAGTAGCTGAAAAGTATCTAAAACCAGGCAGAAGCCAATGAAGAATGTGGCTTTGCACAGCTGCTGTGGAAAGGGTGAGAGTTATGAGGTCCCACTTTTCTTTACCAAGCCTATGGCTAGGACGGCACAAAAACGTAGACTTAAGAGATGGGCTAAAGATGGCAAAGAGAATGCAATGTTGGAAGAGAAGCTGGAAGTTTAAATGGAAAATTCTGGAAGTGACAGAAGAGAAACAACAGATCCCCAAACCTGAGTATAAACTCTGCCAAACCCCAGGCAGACCCCTAAACTCCACGTTTGCAGGGAAAATCTAGCGGGCCTATGGCAGGGTGGGGCAGGCAGATACCAGATAGAAATTTATCCCTGAAAGACTTTGTTGCCCGGGGACAGATTCTGTGAGTTTGCTGCTTTTTAAATGGAAGGAATTCCCTAATCCATGCACAGCGCAGGCGGCGGAATGCCAAGCTTATTGGATTGAGGTGTCAGAAGATAGAGTTGGAAGTTAGAGGAGAAGACGAACATTTAGAAGGATTTTCCAAAGGCAAGGAATCCACAGAGAGTGTGAATCACAAAATTTGAATGTCAATTTTTCCCAAATGCTTGAATGATAACCAAACTCCACAAGCACAAGGGAGATGCACAGGGGACCAGATAACCCAAACCAAACCAAACAAAAACAAAACAAATAGAAAAGCAAAGTTTGAGTCCAGAGAAGTTAACTGCCTGTTTAGAACTAAAATTTAAACAAGAAACCTCTGCTGGTATGAGGAATGCGCAGCCAAGATTGAAATGAACACATGGGAACCAGGACAGTCACTGTAGGTCCATGAGGACAGCTGAAGATAAGACACCCAGCCCTGCACCTGTCTCACCATCACTCACTATAACATAGCAGTTAAGTGTGTTGGCTCTGGGGCAAGGTCGCCTGCTTCACAACTTACTCGCTGTTTGAACTTTAGAAAACTGCTTAACTTCTCTGTGCTCTGTTTTCTCATCTCTAAAATGGCATAACTTGTACTTCCTGTTTCAGGCATTTGTGAGGATTAAATGACTTAATATACGCAAGGCACTTTTAAAAGAAGTGTGTCGTGTTAGTTATTATGACAATGATAATATTGTTGAGGATGACAATAATACAGTCCTCCTTCCGCACTTATATGCAGTCCCAGGGCAAAAGGAGAGTGGTTGTAGGGAGAGAGTTTGAATTTATTACAAATATTCTGAATTGGTTTTGATTATGCTAAATTGCAAAGTAACATAATAGAGGCGCAAAACATAGTTTCTTTGTATCCTGATTCTAAAAGATTTTTCTGTTTTTACTTCTTAAACATGTTTGTTAAAAACCAAGACACAAACACACACATTAGCCTAGACCTACACAGGGTCAGGATCATTAATATCACTATCTTCCACGTCCACATCTTGTCCCCCCAGGGGGGCAATGACACGCATGGAGATGTCATCTCCTATGATAATAATGCCTTTTTCTGGAGTACCTCCTGAAGGACCTGTCTGAGGCTGTTTTACAGTTAACATTTTTTAAATTAATGTAAGGAGTATACTCTAAAATAATAATAAAAAGTATATTAAATACATAAACCAGTAATATAGCCATTTGTTACCATTATCAAGTATTATGTACTTGCATAATTGTGTATACTACACTTTTATATGACTGACAGCACAGTGGATTTGTTTATACCAGCATCACCTCAAACGTGAGTGATGCGTTGTGCTATGATGTTACAATGGCTACAGTATCATCAGGCGATGTGAATTTTTCAACTCCATTATAATCTTATGGGACCACCATCATATGTGGTCTATCATTGACTGAAAGAAACATCATTATGCAGCACATGGCTGTATGCATGTATACTACATGCACACACACACACACACACACACACACAGAATGAGGAGAAGGTTATTTTAAGGAACTGGCTCATGTGATTTTGAAGACTGGCAAGTCCAAATTCTACAGGGTGGTCTGGTAGGCTACAGATGGAGAGTTGCTATTGGAGTCCAGAGGAAGTCTCCTGGAAGAATTCCCTTCTCCTCACGAGAGGTCAGTCCTTTTTCTATTATGGTTTTTAACTGATTGGATGAGGTTCTCTAGAATTATGGACAATAATCTGCTTTACTCAAAGTCTACTGATTTATATTTTAATCTCATTTGAAAAATGCTTTCCTATAAATATTTAGAATGTTTGATCAAATACTGGACACTGTGCCCTAATCAAGTTGACACATAAAATTAACCATCACAGAAACTGAGTATTTACTAATGTAGGGAGACCAAGTGAGAGAAAGATATTTCATTAATTTCATGAAGCTAAGGAAAGAAAGGATTTCAAGGGGAAAAAATGGTCTGGAAGTTTTTATGTAGGATATGAACTGAAAATATGCTACTGGGTGAAGCAACAGTAAGTCATTCTTGTGGAATAACTGTCATTTCCCAGAAGCCAAAAAGCAAAAAGTGGAAAAGTCAATTAACAGGAGGAGAGAAATTTGGAGACATTGTATGCTAATTATTCCCACTAGAAATTTAGCTTGTAAATCGAAAAAAAGCTAAGGAGTGATGGCCAAAGGGAGAACGGGGTGAAGGGGATCTGCTTTCTGCTATGAGACTTGGAAAGAAATAAAATAAACCTGCTAAGATTAATACCTTGACTGATGATAGTACAAGAGACTGTAGCTCAACAAGTTAACACTCTAGGTGTGATTGCAATATAATAGGGATTCACAGAAACACTGTACTCTTATCCTAAAGAATGATTCTCTAATAGGGAAACTTCAGTGGAAATTTCAGGGGTGGGGATGTTTTGAATACTTATTGATCTCATGTCAATCAAACAAAGCCACAGTTGGCTGCCACATTTGCAAGGCTGCCTGGGTGAAAGGTGGCCATAAGCATGCATTGGACACTTTTTTACCATTTTCCCCAAATTATTTTTCATTCTTGCTTAATACTGTAATCTCTAACAAAAGGTAGTTTCATATTCATAAGCAAATTCTTTTTCTATTAAAAATAATATTCTCATTTACTTTGCATCTCCTTATAACCAACCTTTTCAGAAGGTCAACACAAGGTGGAAGGGACAGGAATAGAATGCTTCAATGACTGGGCAAATACATTGTCAGGGGTGAGATCAAGGCTTAGCTTTTAATATCCAGGCTAGTTTTCTTTCTTTTACAAATTTTTTTCCAGTCTCAGATAAAGAAAAAATATACATCACAAAAGTGCAATACATACACAAATCTATCTCTTATGATGGTCAATTATTCTGATTTATGTCATAAAATAAATCATGTGAGCTATGTCCTGTTTTGATTTCTTCAAAAACCTTAACACCACTAAAAGGTGAAAACACTATAGTTTGAGCCTCATATTTTCATGTCAAAAATACATGAAAAGCATAAAAAAGTATTCCATCCTATGATCTCCAAAAGAATATAACACGTTTTTGGTCCTTGCCACAAAATGAACTTCGAAAGGCTGGCAAAAGCACATCTAATTTGAAGCAGGAAAGTAATCTCACTTGTTCCACTTGAATTGGGCAACCAGGTGCTTTGCTGCATTTAAAGAACCTCCATTCAGTATAATGGGTTGGGGTCACTTCATCTAATGTATCTCATTATATTGAGGGAATATAATCATTTCAGTGGCTTGTTTTCGATTTAAGAATGAGAAATAAAGGAAATAGTATCAATGTGTTTTCAGTATCTGATGCACTATCAGTTCAGGAGCCTTTAGTTTTTGAAATATTTTGATTTGGAGGAGAGTTAAAAATAAGATCCCATTACTGTAGAATTTATTACCCAAACCAGGCATTCTTCTGATTTAGAAATTTGGGGGAAAAGGTGGGCTTTAGGATTTTAGATCTCCTAGCCTCTTCCCTGGCCTTGGACTACTAACAGCAGTTTAGTTTTGGTAAGGGTTCTTGAGGTCCATGTCCAGGGCCAACTTGGTCGTTTTTAAGGGATACAGTAGCCGCAAAGGAAAGGGCATTAAGAGCTGTACCAAAATGGCTTTGCACGTGTGATTTCATTCCATGTTTACAACCATCTCGTAAGTTAGGTACAACTGAGTTTAAATCATGTGAAATTATTGCTTCATAGGTCAAAAGATGTAGAATATTGGCAATTTCATGTGGTTCAAATTGAAAATATCCTTGCCTTAACAGTAAAGAAATTGGGACTCATGGGGGTTAAATAATTTACTCGAGGTCAGATAGCTAGTACGTTGCATAACTACATATCAAACTGAGTTTCTTTAATGTATCATTCACCTCCTTAGGAAAATTAGATTCTAAAAATCAGAACATTTGGAAATACAGATGTCTCAAATCCACTGATAAATATGTTTAAACGTGGCTCCATTAGGTACGTCAAAGGGGTATTGGAGCCAACTGAAAGAGCTCCCAAAGCTCAAAGCTAGAACAATTTGAGCAACAAAATAAATAAAGCAGCACTGGATTAGAATCCAAATTATAAAATATATGTCCATTAGTATATATTGATATCAATAAATGATTGAAGAAATAGATAGATGGGGGATAATAGATGAATCTTGCAGAGTAATTCCAAATAATTTATGTAACACAGATACTCTGGCCTCAAGGAGGTGCATACAACTCCTGACTGCATGTGAGGACTGACTGTGCATAGTGATTTTAATTCAAAGAGAACAGTATGGGGGAAAATAGAGTAACTTTACAATCAGAAAACCTGACAAACACTACCTCAAGTCAGATGATCAAGGTTAACATCAGTGGTGATAAGTCACGCCGATAGGATGTACCCTTGATATGAAGTGATGAGAATGGCACTTTATCTCTGTGCTTTTCCTCACGGAAATTCATAACCCCAGTCTAATCATGAGAAAAACATCAGACAAATCCCTACTGAAGGACGTTCCACAAAATACCTGACTCACACTCTTCAGTAGTGTGAAGGTCATCAAAAACATGGGCAGTCTGGGAAACTCGGAGCCAAGAGGAGCCTAAGGAGACGTGAGAACTGAATATCGTGTGGTATTCTGCATGGGAGGGAGCCTGGGACAGAAACAGAGTTTAACTAGAAAAATCTGAATAAAGTATAGACTACAGTTAATTATAATGTATCGATATTAGACATTAATTGTGACAAATGTACCACACTAATGAAAAATGTTAATAATAGGGGAAACTGGGTATGGAGTATAATGGAATTTTTTGCACTGTCTTTGCAAATTTTCTACAAATCTAAGTCTATTCTAAAATTTTTAAAAATAATTTAAAAAAGTAAAAAAAAAGCCAATCATTAGATCATATTAGCTTAGTACAAACATTGAAATACATCATGATCATAAAAATGTATAAGATTTGATATATGTTTCCTATTATGGAAAGACAATGTGCTTATGTATTTTTAATAGTAAGAGAAAACAATTATTTTAAGGACCCAAGCAAAGTGGGAAAAGGCCATTCGGAATACAACATGTTTTAAGCATCACACATACATTATTCATTTATGCATATTTGTTATAAAACTTAGATTTTATAACTCACAGTGATGTGGAACTTAAAAAAAAAATCATGGCTAAAAGTCACTGATATATCCAGGCACTCAAAAGAACAAAAAGATTGATTAAACCATTAGGAATATATAAGTGCTTTATTATATCATAAAATAAAGTACTGAGAATAAATAAAAAATATATTCATAGCATGAATTCCTCATAGAGTTTTCCTAGTTCTACACTAACTCTCCTGGTGTATCCACAGGTTGTTTTACTGGGAATAAAAAGATATTCCCTTCAGAGTAAGATTCAAAAGTGTTAGGCAATTAAAGAATTGAAAATTATTACCTATTACCTAAGGAATTGGACTACTTAAGTTCAAATCAATCATTGCAAAAACTGAAATAATGCAACAGTGTTCTTGCTACAAGCATTTACAAAGATCACTACTTCTTTGTTTTTAGGTAATGAAGGTTTATTTGCTTATTGTGACCAATAACAGAGCTCTCACAGACCAGTGCAGGGATCAAAAAGTGTCTAGTCTCGTGGCTATATTTTCAGGATTCCTGTTTCCTATACTGCATTTGAAATGCTTTTGAGATTCTTTAATGAATTCAGATGTAGAAAAGAAATTGAATAATTTGAACAACTGCACAAGGCACACTGGAGAACATATCTTCAAAACACTCCCAAATAATCAGAATGGCCAGTAAGACTTCCTGAAAACTCAGATGAAGCTTGATTATATATAAAACTCTTTGATATAGAAATGCTTAAATTGTATCAAATAATGTTGCTGAAGAATGCCATGTATTACATTGCTAATATTCTTCTGGTTTAAAAAAAAAAATTCAGAAGGCACTTATCTCAAATGCAACCCATTCCCCTTTATATAACGTCTTTAGAATGTAGTCATTTCATATCATCTATCACCTCTGTCACAATTTTCTTAAGATTTCTAACCTCTCAAACTTACTTCTCTTATTATAGACCACATGATTTATGAGTACCGATAGCTACAGAGACAGCTGTGAGATTAGCATCGTAACCTATCCCAGATCACCTCAGAAACAGTTTCTTCTGAAATGTACTGTCACAATGAAATGGAATTACAACACATTTTTGGGGCAATTTTGGCATGTACCTTTAAACTTACTTTCTCAATTGTGAAAAAAAAAAAGAGTAGAAATGAAAAAAATTGTGCTACCTTTTTTTGCTTTGACTTCCTGTAAAAATAATATGAACTTTTAACCAAAGATTTACTATAGTAAGATATAATTTCTAACATCTTACACATTTTACATATGTATGTACATAAATAATTACAAAAGTCATTAAGAAATGAAACACATGATGGATTTTGTGCCTCAAGAATGTTTTAAACTTCAAGGAAAAGACAGTTTTAAAACATAACAGTACATTTTGATTTCATATTAAGTGTTAAGTACCTGAGGAGGAAAATGTGAGAATGTGTTGCTTAAAATAAATTGTAGGGTGATACATTGGGAATAGAAATATAATAGAATTATGGCAACTCATTCCAATATTTTTTTCCCTAAAGGCTCACAACAGATACCAAACAATGGTGTAAACTGCTTATTATTGCTGAACCTATGTTGTGGAAACCCCAAATAGAGCAACTAGCTCCATCAGGAATAGCTCTGATCTTCCTAGAGGAGAGATACTGCTAGCCACCCTCTAACTATCACCTACATCTTTGCTACTCAATGTGTGGTCCACGGACCAGCAATATCACCTGGGATCTCATTAAAAACAGAAAATCTCAGGCACCACCCCAGACAGATTCCTAAGTGCTTCATATTCACATTGAAATCTGAGAAGGACTTACTTGTACCCATCCTGGTTAATATCCCTGTCTGCATTTCAAAATTAATTGGGGGCATTTTAAAAGTCTTGGTGTCCAGTCCTCACTCCAGAACAATTAAATCAGAATCTCTGGGTTTATAGCCAGACATCATTTTTTTTAAAGTATAGCTACAAGTTTAAGTTCTCTGAAAATTGGGACCAGGTCTATTTAATCTATTTATTCCATCACATCTGAAACACATTCTTCTGTATTAAAATGCTCAAGAGCATCTTTTTTAACTTACATTATACTTCAAATTTATTTTACTCAAATCAAACTCTAAATTTTATTCTTTCCTTTTTTTTTCTCACCTAACTTTCCTATTTTCATCCCAAAGTCCTGCTGGTTTATATGGATACGCAAACATGTACATGTTAATATGCGTTTGCTTCTACTCCTTGTATTTTTAGATGAAATGATTTGGAGCAAATCCCTTAACTAGCCACAGGGTCATCTATCTCTAACGCAGTGGTTTTGTTTTTCTCCACCTCCACTTCAGAACTTCTGTGGAAATATTGTTATCTGTGGATCATTTTTATGTGAAATTTACAAACAGACATTTATTTGCATTAGTTCCTTTCTCTATATAGCATAAATTCTTTCTCTATATATGGTGTCTACAGAGAATGGCATTAACTGAAAATGGTAAATATGTACTGGGAGTGAAATAGTGACCAGAGAGCAAATTATCTGTGATAATGATATCAAAATTTGTCCAGAGAGGACTGAGTTTATAGTGAAAATAGACTGGGAGTGTTGTAGGAAAATGGATGAGTAGGACACCCAGCTCATGTGAAGATCCAAGTACTGGAACAGGCAGTTTGGACTCCTGATGACACCCCATGAGAGTCTGTAAACCCAGTATAACCAGAAGTGGCTACAATCCATGATTCCAGTCAATAACCAGAAGAAAGAGATATTTTAACACCTGTCCTTCATTTCAAATTTTATTGTTGTTCTTATCCTTGTTGTTGATTGTGGATAAGAAGAAGAACATTTTAAGGATGTTTCATTTCTGCTTTTTGTTCTCCTCACTAAAAATCAAGCTTTGCTTCAAGAGAATTTTGAAGAATCAAAAGTAGGGATTTGGGGATTCAAACCCTAAATAAGAAACAATGAAAATCCTATATTTAATTGTGTTATTGGCATGCAAGAATCACACTCAGCAAATTATGTAATGATATATTAATTATATGTAGTGATGTTCTCTGATTCCCCCCAAAATTTAACTTGAACCATAATAAAATTCAATGAGTAATAGATGAATGGAATTATATCCTCTGTAAATCCTCCTTCTTCAGATTTGTGCTATTGTTTTTAAAAAATAGAGAATAAATATTTTAAGATAGTAAACTATTTCTTTTATTGTTTTTTGGTGTTCCCAAAAGAGGGAGTGACTGCCTTCTTTTCTATATCTCAGTGGCTGATCACCTGCAAACTGTATTTTTTAGGTTCCCTAGGTGCCAGGCTTCTGGTTAGCTGCTGTCACTGAGAAGCACTATCAGGAGACTAGAGGGTAGGATGAAGGGAGAAGCCCCCACCTCTGTTCTGCTTCAGGTGTGTCTCAAGCAATGATTACATCACCTACTGTGATGGCCCCAGCTTCTGGGCTTGGGTGACACCCACATCTGTCCCCATCAAATCTTAGGTGTGGAGGTAGCTCTCTGCCATTACTCATCTCTAGCTTGCCTCTGTGCCCATTTGGATCTTCAGCTCTTCCTTGTATGGAGTTACCCGGCATGGTCAGTATCTTACTGACTGTATGCCACCTGACACACCAGTACAGTGAGACGGAATGAGAGCACTGGCTTTGAAAACTGTCTATGTTTTATATAGGCTTCCAGATACTGGGCATATTATGTACTATTTTCTGATAATGTGTCCTTTAGATATGATGCTTTTGTTGTATTTTTTTTCCTTCCCTTAACTCCTCACAGCATTTATTATAGCTGAGATTGTAAGTTTGTGGTTCTTCTTTCTCTAAAATCTTCTGGGAGATATTAAAGATCATCTGACAGTAGTTCTAACAGGAACCAATTTTGAGTACTAAACATATACTAGGTCCTATGCTAAATGTTGTACATGCATTATCTCTTTATACTTCACAAGAAAACATAATGATGATATTAATTATTTCTACTTAACAGATGACAAAAATGGAAGTTCAGAGTGAGTTTCCCAAGTGAGTTTCCCAACATCACACAGCCAGCTCTGACCCTGCCCCAGGCCTAAGCTTTCTACCCTGTACCTTATACTTCCCTCATTCAATCTTAGGAAACTCAGATTTCTCTGAAGGTTTTACAGTTCTCATCTTTGACTGCAAATTTGTTTTGGGAGTTCAGCTATTATTAACTGGTAACATCGATTGTGAATTATTTTCTAAGAGCCATTATCATAGTTGGATCTGATGCAAACTAGATTGGTTTTACTTCATTTTCCAATATATACTGCACTTTGAATTATGAATTATAAGCAAATATTCACAAGACTATATTCTGTGTCTTTGGCAGTAAGGATATTAACAATTAGAACATATTCTGCACCCAAATCCACAATGATTAAACATAATACAGCAGTGAAATGGCAATGAAACTGATAACTGAGAAAAACAACTGCAGTAGTTAATCATATGTGTCAACTTGACTGGGCTAAGTGATGCCCATATAGCTGGTAAATGTTATTTCTGAGGGTGTATCTGGTTAGCATTTGAATAACCAGAGGAGTATGGAAGATCTGCCCTCAACACAGGAAGGCACTGTCCAATTCATGGAGGATCTGAACAGAACAACAACAAAAAAACTCTCTAAACCTCCATTTCTTCATCTGTTAAGTAAGAATGGTTTAGCATCAGCTTTACATTTTCTTGTGAAGTGTAAAAAGATAATGCATGCGAAGCATTTAGCATAGGACCTAGCATAAGTTTAGTACTCAATATCAGCTCTTGTCACAACTGCTTTCAGATGTTTGTTAATGTTGCCTATGAGATTTTAGGGAAAGTAGAGCCACAAACCTACAATATCAGTTGTAATAAATGCTGTGAGGAATTAAAGGAAGGACAAACTGTGCAAATATAAATATCATATCTAAAGACACATTATCAGAAACAAAAAGGCTGAGGAAATGCAAATTTTCTCTCACTCTCTTCTTGAGCTGGGACATTCATCTCTGCTGACCTGGGACATCAGAACTCCTGGTTCTTAGTTCTTTGGACTCCCCACTCCACCCTCCAACCTCAGACTGAGTTATCATATTTCCTTGTTCTTCAGCTTGCAGATAGCATATTGTAGGACTTCTCAGCCCCATAATTGCATGAGCCAATTCCATAATAACAAATCTCTCTCTCTCTCCATATATATATATATATATATATATATATATAATTTGTTCTATTTCACGGAGGAACCCTAACTAATAAAAAATACAAAAACAAAAATCAATTAACAAGATGCAAATCTACTCTTTTATTATATGTTTAACTACCTAGTATAAACATCAAGTAGTGCTGATTTATTTAATTTGGTGATGGTGGTAGGGATGTCAGACTAGATTTGCTCTAATGTCAACTACTTTTTGTTGGGTTCCTATGTGCAGAGTAATTGTCGGTGTGCCTATATCCAGAGATGTGGCCGTGCAGACTTGTATTTCTTATTTATTGACATTTGCTTTAAACATATCCAGCTCACTCATATTGTCATTGTGCTCTTCCCTCCCAGTTATTATAATTATGTAACATAATTATAATGTGTCACATCTTCAGTGACACAGGGAAGAATAAACTATGTTAGCCCCACAGCTATTGGATGTCCTGACTCCAACATTCTCCATCGCTACCTCCTTTCCTCGAGAGTGAGTCTATTCAGAAAAACCAAAGCTGGCTGGCTGGAGGATTAGAAGCTGCTTCCTCTTTCTTGCCACTCGGGTCTGAACCAGCTGAGTGTCCCTTTGATATCACTGTAATCCATCTTATTTAAGGTGGAGCATTTGATTTCTTCACCACCAGGCCTCGCTTCCACTTCAGGAAATAATCCTCTTTCAGTCTCCTACTCATTCAAATAAAAATGCCATCTCATATTAATAACATCTTTCCTGAAGAAGCTCAAATCATTTTTCAGATATTTCTCTAATCCTCACAGCATTCCTATAAGGTAGGTAATGTCCATACAACAACTCTTCTCAACCAAGTCAGAATGATTATGCAAGGGTATTAGGTGCCAGAGGTATTATGGAGCTGACTTTCATTTCCTCCAAAAATATATTTACTGGGGATTGAAGCAGTGCATTTAGTTGAAAAAATATATATATTTGGATTTAAGGATAAAAATTTGACTTGGAATAGTGACTGTGTTGCCCATAGTATTTTGAGACTGATACAGATACATTGCTTCTAACAAGATATAATATAACTAATTTGAATACAGTGAGTATAAATTTCTAAGTTGGCAGGTTGAAAATATTAAGAACATAATTTATGGATTCCATGTAAGAATATTTTTGGTATAGCCATTACATTAAAAAAATATCTTTTTTTGAAAAAAATTGTGATCATTATAAGGGAAAATAAAATTAAAGACATTTAGACTACTTAGTTTAAAGATAGGAGTTCTATGTGGTGACCTAATAATTTGATCTTTATTCATAATACATGTATTTACTAAGACTATACAAAAAGATGTGTTTTAAAATTATATTACAAAATATTTGAATTGGCTAAAGAAAAATTATCAATTGAGTAAAACATTTTAAGTATGTTCAATATATATTGCTAGGTAATACCTAGAAGTTAAACAAAAGATAGCCTCTCACCACTAGTATAGTATAAAGATAATAATAGGTGACACATGTAGCCCTGCTATGGATTAGTGTTCTCAGCATATTAAATCATTTCTTCTCAAAAACAGCAACTATTAATATCATCCCCGTCCAGATGAGAAAACCAAGGTACAGTTTCCATCACTTACCTATGGTGGTAGACTGGGATTTGAATCTGTGCTGTCTAGCTGTTAGATTTTCTTCTCTATGTAAGTATATATAGAAGACTACTCTATATATACTACTCTATATATAGAAGAGTAATCTTCTATATATACTTATACACCTAAAGTGTAAGCCTATCTGTAAGGAAATTTTTTTAAATTAAGAAATGTGAAGAGGTTGTTATGAAGTGGGAACAATTGTTACAACTTATTTCAGGATATCCTTCCTTCTTGGAGAAAGAAAACTAGATAAATACAATGTACATTGTATATATTATTGTTCAAAGTTGGTGATACTTTCTTAAAGGTCCCTTAAAGTGCCATGCCCATAGAGTTTCTACTGATGGACAGCTCTCCCCCTCCTCTTGACCCCATCAAGTGATATGACTATATTCTCAAAAGGTGGATTAGAGGTTTGGATGGTTGAGTGAATAGGATTCAAAACAAACTAATAAAAACTCCAATTGTCTTCTGTGCCACAATACAGAAAATAAAAATTTCTATGAAAGACAATTTAGAATAGAAGTAATAATATTCTAGGTCCCCTTTAAAATAATAGATCAGTTCAGTTAAGATATAAGAAAAGCACAATGTACCAAATTAAAAATTAAAAATAGAAATATGTGTTGACTCATTTATGATTAAAATATAATTTACTTTAATAAAATTAAAATGACAGAAGTAGCTATATACCAAGTACTATCTTAGCTCTTCATATGTATGATATGATTTAGCTCTAAAACATTCCCAAAAAAGTAGGCATAATCATTGACCGTATTTCAGGTAAGGTAACTGAGGCTAAGAGAAGGAACATAAATATATCAAGTGCAAATAGGAACTCAATTCAGGCATTACTGTTAATAATTACTTCATTTAAAATTATAGCCCAATCTCACTCATAAACATAAATTTAAACACTTTAACAAAACTACTACAACAATTAAAAAATATATCATGCCCAAGTTGGTTTTTTTCCCAGAAAGAAATATAGAAATATGTTAACATAGTGACATATCAAAAATATATTAGTTATATTCCATACAAATAAATTAGAGATGGGAAAATATATGCTTATGTCAATGAGTACTGAAAGATATTCAATAAGATTCAATATCTATTCGTGATTAATCTGCTTAAAAATCTCAAAGTGGAAGAGTACCTACCTAAAGGATGTTTATAAAAACCCTATAGCAAACATTGTATTTAATGGTAAAATGTTTAAATGTATTTCCACTAAACTTAGGATATAGAGCTGCATGCACTGAATAGCCTACTCAGAGAAATGTCAAGAAACAAAAATAAGCATAAGGATTAGAAAGAAAGAAAGAAAGAAAGAAAATTTGTAGTTTTAAGATGAAATAATTGTTACCTCCCAAAACTTAAATATCTGATGTATAATATAATAAAATAGATAAGGAAGCATAACAAAGTGGTTGGGCATAGAATAAATGCAAATATAAAAATCAAGTATATTTCTATAGACTAGTGGCAAACAAATAATACAATTTATAAAATAGCATTTAAAATAGCAACAATATATACAGTATTTAGAGATGCAGTTGATAAAAATCTCAAAAGTCTTTTTCTGAAAGTTGGCAAGCTGCTTTTAAAATTTATGGAAAAGCAAAGACTCAAAACAGCTGAGACATTATCAAAGACAAAAAAGGGTCCATCGGCCATCAAGACTTATTCTAAACTGGGGGAATTGTAGCGATTAAGGTGACTTGATAAGAAAAATAGATGAACTAGAACAGAATTAAAAGTCCCAAAACAAATTAACACATATGAAGTTGTGTTAGATTACTATATAGATCAAAGAGGAAACAACGGATTGTTTCATAAAAGATGCTTGGACAACTAACTACCTTTATGGAAAAAGCAAAATTGGATCCTTACCTCATACCACATACCAAAATCAATTTCAGATGAACTAAAGACTCAAATCCGAATGGTAAAACTTCAAAAAAAAATAGGATGAAATATGCAATGATAGCTTTATGACAGGGTAGGGAAAGAATTCTTCAATATAACACAAAAATCACAAACCAATAAAGGAAGGGAATGATCAGTTTGACTACATGAAAATTAACACTCTGTTAACCAAAAAAGATAATAGAGATGAAGTAAAAAACCCACTTATAGTTTGGGAAAAGATATTTTAGTTTTAAAACATGTAACTATATAATATAGATATATCCTATGTATGAAAATCATAGGCAAAAATTTAAAAAAAATGAAAAACAAGGAAATGATAGGAAGAGGCACTTCTCAAAAGAGGAAACCCTAATGCCCTTAAAAATGAGATGAACATCATTGGTAATAAGGGTACGTATGCTAAAATCACAATGGCATGCCACATTAGGAAAAACTTAAAAGTCTTTCATAACAACTGCTGCTGAAGATGTGTCACAATGGAAACTTGTAAACTGTTTGTGGAAATGTTCATTTTCGGAAAACAAATTTGGAACACAATTTGATGTTATCGTAGAAATTTGTATCTGTACCTTATGACTCAGCAATTCCATATTAGGAATGTACCTATAATGCTGTGTTTCATTTCTACTTATCATGATCTACAATAAAAATGTAAATGACACACATACATACACACAAAAAATTTTGGGAAGTAATATTTATTCTTACTATGTGTTATAAACTGTGACATTTTCTATCCTATTCAAAATCATTTTTTAAAAATAATGATTTTAACTCAATGAACTGATTTTATAACCCACTACTAGTCACAGCTCCCAGTTTGAAAAATACTGTTCTAGACTCTGGCACATGTATTCCAGGATATATATTATACACACACACACACACACACACACACATTGTTTTTAGTAACAAAAGGTACAAATAAGCCAAGTGTCCATTAAAGAAGAACAAATAAGTATATTGCCCTGTATTCAGAATGTTCACTGTACCAAAGGCAATACTGTAACAATGTTTTTTTTTTCTGTTTTTTTTTGCTTTCATTATTATTTTTAACTGGCACACAATAATTATGCATATGTTGGTGGTACAGTGATATTTAAATATGTGTATATTACATGTAAAGATGACATTAGGGGAATTAGCATATCTATCAACTGAAACAATCATTTCTTTGTATTGGGAACATTCAAAATTCACTCAGCTATTTGAAAATATATAATAAATTGTTGTTAATTGTAGTGACCCTAGAGTGTTTTTTTTTTCTTATATTGCCTCATACTCTGGCAATGGTCTCTCTGCTCAGAACCAACTGCACTGACAGGATCAAAGTAAGCCAAGAAAAATGAATAATATTTCCCTGCATGTCTATCGGTACTTTAATTTCTACCTAACTTCTAGGAAGGTTGGATAAATTCCAAATTCCCCTCAGAAGACCAAGTCATTTTTTATAGATTCCAAGTAGATCTGGGCATTATCAGGCTACAGCTGGTGGTCCTGAAGCTTCTCCACAGCTCAGAAGCTTCTCACACTGCTCTGTTGGCCTTAACCTTGTCACCAAGTCTGGGTGGTCCAGATCCCTTTAGGAGTGAGACCTGCCAAAACAAGTGGATCCTAGGAAATGCATGTTTACCTTGCTATATTCCACTCCATCATGACAACTTACCTCTAATTGTTCTAGTCTTCTGTGACTTTAGATGTTTTTTTTTCTTTTAAAGTTCAATGCCTCTCTGCTTTGAGACAGATTATGAATACTTCTTTTAAAATAACTGAAATAAGATATAATCTCTATGCCCTACTATTGTGTAATGTGATATCTACAGAGGACAGAGTGATGAGGTTTTTCTTATTGGAGACAGTTTCTCTGATGTGCTCAGCTAGCCTGGTGGCCTTTCTTGTGGAAATAGGGAAGGTGAAAAGCATCTAATCAACACAGAGAAGCATAAGAAACACTAACTGCTTATACTGTTATGATCAAAGAAATTTAAGAAGGTTTTGGGGATAAGGATATTAGAGGATGAAAAATGTGGAGTATCACTGAGTAGCTAACAACAATGACAACAACAACAATAACATTCACTAATTTAGCATCAAAAGGCAGGAGAAAAAGAATATATCCATTAACATTTCAAGCCCCTGTCTCTCCAGAGTTGTACACTGAGCATCAATGATCAGGGCTGGCTGAAACCACCTGTTGAAGGAAAGAGTTGAATATATCTGTATGAGTAACCAGGAGGTATATCTGAGATGTCAGGAGTAAGGGACACCAAGGCTAGAATTCACTCATTCAATACCCATTAATGAATGCCTGCTGTAGGCCAGGCACTGTGCTAGGATTTGGGGATAGAAGGACAAACCCTGTGAACATGAGAAGTGTAATAGAAGAAATAGCTCTCAAAGCATGATTACAACATGAAGGCTAACTATACAGATGTGTACAGCTTATGATGGGAAGGATACTCAGACTGCAGTGAGGTGGCTAGAGACAGGTACCAGGAGGGATGATCAATGTCTGAGCTGAGTTTTAAAGGAGATATACCATAAGCTGTTTCCCTTGGAAGATTCAGGCCAATCTTGGAAGATAGGCCTGCAAATGTAAACAATTAAACCACACATACACCTGGGTTGGATGGCTCAACCAACAATCACCCCTGCCTCTGGCTTCCAGAATTCTAGAGCCATTCCTCCTATGAGTTTATCTCCAGTGTTCTCATCACATATTTATGCAGCTTGTCCTAAGTCAGCCAAAATGGGGATTTTGTGATCTATTCTGAATATATATACACTTTTCACATGGTTTGTTTTTCTTATGTGTTTTCAGCATTAATTGATTTTTTTTTTCTATAATCTTCAACTAAGGTTGCTAGCACGTTTATACTATGTCTGGCATTAGATAGTGTCAAGACATAGTCACAGGCATGGTGGGTAGGGAAAGATGGGGAAGAAAGTATGTCAGCATAAGCAAAATTCCTAAACCAATGGCTTGGCAGACTTCCCGTGGAGATCAAATATCACGTAACCATCCCATCTGATTAGAACTTGCCCTCCATGTTCCCTGCCCCTCCTCTAAGTGAGGACTGTAAAATGTTAGTTACTCCATGAAAACTGCCATGGTAGAGCAACCCTGAAGCCTGCTTTTAAAAAGTGCCACAATTCAAGTAGGCACTTGTGGCTGATACAGAGGGTCTAGTGATCCATCATAGATACGTACTGAGTTTCTTTCATTAGCAAAGCCAGCTTTATTTGACCTTCCAGTGCAGAAATACCATTCCTTATCTTTCAGATCCTAGGGAGAATTTCTGGTTCACTGAAAAACTTTAACTTCAACCAAATAATATTTCTTCTCTATTAATTGCTATAAAACAGTGAATTATCGATTCTGGATTTAGAATCTAAAGCTTAGACAGGTTATTTTTGCTCGTCTGTTGCTGACTCTAGGAAACTTGGTCTTTGAGCTTGCTCCAGCCTAGGCTGCATAAGGCAGACACAACTCCAATTGCTCCACAGAGAACTGATTCCCATCACTGGGAAGAAAAATAAAAATGCTAGTCAGAGCCAGGAAAATTATATTTTGAATTCTGCCCTTTACTCTTGGAAAAAAAAATACAGTGCTCACTTTGCTGGTAAAACAATTTGGCATCTACTCTGTATTTGAAACTAAATACATGCAAACTTGTATTATTATATAGTATATAGTGAATTTCACAGTTAAACATTAACACTCTGGAGCTTATTTTTCAGAACAAAGTATATGTAATATCTATTATTTATAGTATAATATTTCTGTATTTTTAATAGTTTAAAGCCAGTGTGTGTTGTCTAACATTGTAAGTGATTTTTAGATGCAATACCGAGAGCTATGAATATGCATTATTCATTCAAGATATGAAAAAAACTATTGCTATGTTATTATTTCAAAATACCAATTTACTAAACAAAATCCATTTTTTAAGAAATAATTTGTAAAATTCTTAAAACTAATGAAAAATATAATTCATATTCAGTAAAAAATAGTTGAAAATGCATAGAAACATATCAGATAACTTAAACTGTGCTATTCTGCTACCTTTTCTCTCAATCACAGAAATGAGTAACATCTTCAATACCAGATGCATGGGCTGCTGGTGTGTTTAAATAATGTCAACCTAACATATTGGTCATAATAAATAAGGAAAGGCAAAGTACTTCAAACTAGCCCTACTTGCTTTATACTGCATGGATAAGTTAGGCACTGGAGGGCTCATTTGCAAATGTTTAGTCTATCAGAAGCATCGTTAGGTTACCCTTCTCAGCAGCATGCAGAGTAAACTAACTAATGCACACCCGGGCTGCAGGTGTTGATTAGACATTTGTGCTCAAAATGAGAATCACCAAACACTGCTACTGCTAAATTGGCCCTTTTTTATTCTAGATAGAGAGTTAATGAATTCTGTAGGGACTAAGAGAATTTGTAAAATTTAAATTTAAGTAAAAAAATACAAGTAGGAAAAAGATGGAAAAATTAAATTAACTCAAAAAAATACTGAAAATTCAAGAACTAGATATTCATGTTTAGACAAGCTATCATTAATTTTATGCCAATAGATTAATATATGAAATTAAAAATTAGATTAAAACTCAACATTCTTATTAATGATTATCTAAATTAGTATGTCACAATAACATTTTTATCTTTTTAAGTAGTTTGCATTATGAGATTTGCATCTACTCCTATAGAACCATGAAGAATAGTACATTTCCATCATGGAATACTTGTAAAATATTTTCCCCAAATTACTTTGTTTTTCAGTAACAAACTCATTGTCCAAAGATCTTAGCTTTCCAATTTTGTTGAGTAAACACAATAGTAGATGGCATTTTAATTATAATGGAAGAAAAGATAAAATGGCAGATGCTTGCATATGGCTGCCCATGACTAATACTATGCACCATGGAATAATGGTTGATGATTTTGCTTGAGCCCATATAGGCAAATATTCACAATGGGAAAAGGAGATTTGGATGAGATGAGTAGGTTCTTCTTCCTTTTCTCATCCTTTCTCTGAATATTTTAGATTTGTCCTAGGCTGAAAAGTTTGGGAGACATTACTGTAGACTATTACAAAAAACAAAACATGATAAATGAGAAATAGTCAACTGTGAAATCCTTATTTATTGCTTCCTGGTATGCCTCTATATTACCTCTGGCTCTCATCCAAGGCAGAGTGTTTTTGCCAAGGCCAAACATGCATACTCATACCTACCAATTATTGAGTGCTTTTCACAGGTAGAAAGTTCCCTCAGTGCAATCTGAAGTAAACTGAAAACGAGTATTTGTCTTTCCTTTCTTACACATTGTCCCAAATTTGTCTCTCCTCTTCCTCCTAAACCACGATATTCTTGATTGCTCTCCACCTAGATTGATTCTTCTCTGCAGAGCTATAGGATCTTCTCAAGTCTAAGTTAAAGGCCAAACTCCATAATTTTGGGGCCAGATAAGATTTTGGGGAGTATTCCTACCCCTTTATCTTTGGGGAGAGGCTTGTACCCAACAGAATTGGCACCCTGATTTCCAGAACTGTTAGAGAACCTTTGCCTGTATTCTTATCTTCAGTGTGAACAACCTATTTTTGCTTTCATTTGCTTCTTCTTCATCCTTTTGACCAGAATGAAGAGCAGTAGCAGGTTGAAAATCAGCAACCCACAAAACAATAAATGCAGCGACTGAATATGCCTAAAAGAAAAGAAAGCAAAGCCCATTCAATGTAGATAACAAGGATGAAGATAAAAATGGAGATGAATGGACATAGATATGAGACAGATGTGAAGAATGTTAGCAGTGATTCTTTTTTTGATCAGAGAAAAGTAGGTGGTTTATATTTTCTTCTCAGTTTTTTTGTGTATATACTATGAAACAAATGTGTTTCTTCTATAGACAGGTAGAGTAATGTAAATGGATGTTGTTTTACACATGAGAGTAAAGGGTAGGAGATGTAGTAGACGTTATGGAGAACATATTTCAGAGAAATGATTTCTATATGAAAAAAAATATACCCAGGCACAAAGCCAAAAAATCAAATAAGAAACAAGGTTAGGAGGCAATCTAGTTTGGGGACTCCTGTTCTTTCTATTTAATTTGTTTTAAAAATCTGCCCAAGAGTAAAAAGCATTTTTGCATTGAGAGTCTTAAGATATGGGTCCAATTTCAATACAGTGTGTGTATGTGGCTGGCTGTGAGTAATAATATACATATACTAACCTCATGGGCATAGAAAGAAATCAGTTGCATGCTTTTGTATAGCACTTCAACACTTGTAGAAAGGTATAGGTAAACAAGGCATTATCATTATAATTACGTGCTACAATTGCCAAGGCAGCCTCAGATAAATTGGATTTAGATCTAGACTTTTCTGCTTAATGTCTTGAGTGTTTTAGAGAAAAATTTTTATTCTGTTTATATGCCTGCTTTTTCAACTCTAAAATGAGAATAGGGATAGGATTAAATAAGAGATATGTATGTAAAGTGCCTGCCTTAACAGGTGCTCAAAATAAGCAGATTTTCTGTTATTATTGCCATTAGTTATTCTGGATAGGAAAGATCAATGAATAATTAAGATCTTTTTCCTTTATCAAAATGGTATTTTTGTAGAATAATTGATGGGTAGCAGACTTTGTGTACAGTACGAAATAGTGCATTCTAAACTTACACTGGCAATGCAGCTGTCTAGAGACATAATTTTTTCTACTTTTGTCTGTTTGACATTTTACTATTCTTCAGGGAGGAAACACTTCACCAGGGATTCCATTGTTCCTGGGAATGCAGTTTCTAGTGGTATTTTTTAGTAACTCAAAGATCAGGCATGTGTATACAACCCACCATCAATAACAGAGCTGGTACTACACAGGAAGTCCTTAAAAATAAGATTTACAGTCTTCAGCTCTTGGAGTGTTTCTAATCATGTGGCTCATTTAATACTTCATGATTCAATTCATCTTAATAAGCATAAAAAAGTATAAACATAAAACAAAATTAGTTATTTTCCACTCCTGATTAAACACTCTTGTCCCCTTAAGGGACAAGACAAAATCTGTGGGTGAGGAATATCCTAGTTTAGCTTTGTGTACCCAGAAGCTTTTGGGTAGCTTCTGGGATACTGTTACTACAATCAGATGATGACATGCTCTTTGGGTGGTGTGTGTTCATTTACCACTGTGCCCAATGTTAGGAGGCTGTGTATGCAATGAAAATGAGCAAATAGGAGTTTGTGTGCTTTGTTGTATTCAACATTTGGTAAAGTACAACAATACTACTTCATAGAAGAATTAAGGGATGTGATATGTGTAATGCACTTAGCATACATCTAACACATATTGGGTGTTTCATAAAGGCAATTCACTTTTTCCCAATTTCTCAATCTCTCCAATATCCCATCATCTAGTTATTAAGGTTCATAGAATTTCAAGGGATCTCATTGTAGGTAATATGTTCCTTATCAAGGACAAATATTAATTTTATATAGATTCTAATTATATTTTGAAACTCTTATCATTTCATCTATCTTGTCCATCTCTTTTACTATTTTATTTAATTAATATTGATAATGGTTAATGTCCTTGCCTGCTAATTCCAGTATCTCCATAATCTGTGGGTCTGCTTTTATTTCTTTTGATTGTTGGTTCAGATGGTGCTATTTTGCCACCAGAGGGGGTTGTGCTTTCCTCTGTTAGATATATAGAACTGTGGTCCTGGTCCTCAGCTCCTAGGTTGCAGACTGGTATGGGTCCATGGCCTGTTAGGAAACAGGCCGCACAGCAGAAGGTGAGTGGCGGGTGAGCCAATGAAGCTTCATCTGTATTTACAGCTGCTCCCCATCACTCGCATCATCACCTGGGCTCTGCCTCCTGTCAGATCAGCTGTGGAATTAGAGTCTCATAGGAGTGTGGACCCTACTGTAAACTGCCCACACGAGGGATCTAGGTTGCGAGGTCCTTATGAGAATCTAATGCCTGCTGATCTGAGATGGAGCTGAGGTGGTGATGCTAGAGCTGTGGAATGGCTGCAAATACAGATTATCATTGACAGAGAGGTTTGACTGCACAATAAATGTAATGCACCTGAATCATTCTGAAACCATTCTCCCACAACCCTTGGTCTGTGGAAAAATTGTCTTCCATGAAACCAGTCCCTGGTGCCAAAAAAGTTGGGGACCACTGAATAGACACATCAATGCCAAGGACTGAGCCTGGTGTGGGCCGAATTGAAGATTGAGATAAATTTAGTGCATATCTGCTTGATTCCTTCTCCTCAGATGTGGCCTTCCAGACTTGTGATTGAAAGTCTGGCAGAGCCTTGTCCACAGAACCCTGGAAGGCTATTGGAAATTATGTAATGCCCTTGAGTTTAGCCCTTTAGCCTGCTATCTTATGCAGCTTTGAATTTTTGCAGTCAGTGAGGAGCCTGGTGCATTTTTATGGAAGGGCACCTCAGTGGGATCCTGTTTTCTCATCACTGCAAAACTGCAGAACAGTCCTTCATCCTCCCATCCCACCCAGAACACAGCAGCTGTTTCCTGGGGAAAGCTGGCTTTGGGTCTGTAGGTCCTTTAGATTCCTCTCCATAGCACCAACCCACGGGACCATCAAAAGCTCTATTGTTTTGTCTATGTTTGCCTAGGCCAAGCGCCCGACCTTGACTCACACCTGAAATCTGCAAATGCCCTTAGGTAATAAAATAGCCGTCAACTTGCAGCTCACCTAGTAAGGGCTCTTTCCTCTTGGAATTTTATTTCTCTAGTCCTTGTTGCTTCCATAGTTTTCCATTGTCTTTAAAAATATGTTTTTACCATAATGTATACATTTTCCCCTAGTTGTTGACATGGCTTAATCCATCATATCTAAAAATGGAAATCTCAAGGTTGGAATGTGTATTAATTAAAGTAATGGTTTGCTTGTCTAGCAGTACTTTGTAGAGCCTATCACTAAAGCCTGTTGTGTTCTTCCTGCAGAAAAGGAAAGGAGACCTAAACGAAGAGATCTAGAACTAAGCTTTTTGGAGGGAGCTATAGCCAGAATTTAGGATTAGTTTCAGAGGAATATGTTTATCAGGATGAGTACCTGCAGAATGACTTAGGAGGGAGTTCAGAAGGTTAGATTCTTGGGCCACGGTTATACCCCAGCACAGCAAATTCAATAGGTATTCAAATCAATAGATATTCATTGGCTTGGTAATAATCTGTAATCTATCAACTGGCAACCTTATATTTAAACACATTCCAAGTCTAAGTTTTATTACCCATGGACATCATAAATAAATACTTAATTTTATATTACAGTAAGTCTAGAAGTAGATTGATTTAAAAATAGAGGAGCACAGAATAAGACCTGGATGTGAGAGCTGGTCCTTCCAAAACTTCACTGTTGCTGGTTAATTAATCTGTGCCTTCTAGTTTTTTTCCCAAATATAAAATAGAAACAATAATGGTACCTGCCTCTTGTGGTTATTTTGATAGCTAAATTAAATATAAATGCTTAGAAAGGTCTCTACAAAATAGCAAATTGCTATGTGTACTTACTGTCATTATTATCACCAATATTAGCATCGTCCAAAAATTAAAGTGATATAATCATCAGAATTTGATTCACCAGCCTCAGCAGACTTGGGTTATGACCTATTGTCTCAGTCCATTTCTGTTGGTATTACAAAATACCTGGGGCTGGGCAATTTATAAAGGAAAGAGATTTATTTAGCTTACTAATCCATTTCCATGATAACTAATCCATTCCCTCCAGAACTAACCCAGTCCCTCAAGAAAGATATTAATTCATTTTAATGAGCTAATCACCTCTTAAAGGCAACACCTTCAAACACTGCCACTTTGGGGACTAAGCCTCAATGTGAGTTTTGGTGGGAACAAACCACATTCAAACCATAGCATCTATGTTTCTCCATTTGTTACCTTTAGCAAATTCTTTAATTATATTCTTTTATATTCCCATCAGAAAAATGCACATAATCATTTATTCTCTCATTTCTACAATAAAAAGTGGTCATTTCTACAATGGAAAAAATCCATATACTATTCAAAATACTGATGAATAGATTTGTCTTTCAAGGTCTGGTAATTTTTCTTTACTTATTCCAATGAAATGTTCATTTACAGTTGTGAGGACACTAAAACTATTGGCAGAATGGGTCATATACATCAAACATGACACAGGGACCATCCAAATTTCTTTAGTATACAAAAATCTAACCAACTACAGGGCTTGTCCTACTGCTTAGGGAAACATGAGTTATTGAAATGAAAATTGTTATAGTAACCTCAGTGGCAATATTTAAATATTACACTTAGATTACTAACAATTTCTATATATGTTAGGAAATAATTTATAAAAATAAACTCAATTCTTGATGTTATTTCTTCAGGTTCTAAGACATATTTTAGGGTCATGTATTACTGAGCTGTTGAATCAGGAATTGTATCCTTGAGTTCAACTGTTCTTTAGTTGTTCTTAAGTTCTCTAAATTCTAATAGGAAAAAAAATACAGAGCAGTGAAAAGTATATGTCTGGTAGTGTCAATGTTTTATTCCAGTAATGTAACTGGAAACCCAAAGGCAGGGAGGCATCATTTGTTGCCTTAGCAAGCAACAAATGATGACTCCCAAGGACAGGTCTATGTATGTATTTTCAAATGGGCTATTATAGATAGAAGATGTCCTTATCTTAGGTTCAGCATGCTTAGAGCAGATCAAAGAATCAGGCAAATGAGCTGGTACATACTGTACCAGCTTACAAGTGATTTTATCTGGCTCATAGGTATGTATCTGCATAGCTGAGTAAAAGAACCAATACCGGGTGGACAACAATTCTCATTGGTGTGAAGCATTCATGCTCAATTATTCTGAAGCCAATTCACTTTAAGCCTAATACTGAGAACTAAAACCATCTTCTTACATACCTCACTATCTACATTAACATGAATTTATTTTATAGGAATAATAATAGTTTGTTTTAGGAACTTTATACATATCAGTTTAGCTCTGATATGCATAGACATAAGAAGATCATGATATACAAAAATAGGGGGCATTGTTGTGTAGTTTAAAAGTCTTAAAATATAATGGAAAATAATTATTACAACGCACGTCAAAATCAAAGCTCACCTCAACTTTATGACTGCTTAAAAATAAGCTAAAAAATGGATTTTAATTCTGGCCATTATGAATTAAATGACTTCAAGTCAGGAACCTGTATCAAAACGTGACTTATACCTAGAATCACAATTCACATTTTCATTGTTCTCATTAAAAGTCACTTTACTAAAAAATTAGTATATTATTTAGTATTAGTATATTATTTCTTTCCTTTCCATTAAGAGTAATGATATCTATCAAATGATTTAAAATGTTTCAAAGATTTAGATCTTTTAAAATAGACTCTTTTTATGTAAAAGAACATTAAAGTTATAAGTCAAAGAAAAACATCTCAACAAAGGTCTGAAATGTAAATGTGATATTTTAAAGGTAGCTCAGGATTTAAGATAGGGTAAAAAAGCTTATATTAAGAGGCGTAAAGGGAATCTACATATTGAACGACCCACTTACCCAAATGTCCTCTCCTTTACAAAAATAGTCATGTTCCCTGCTGGGCATTGCAGTGTAGCAACATGTTAAGCTCACCAGTCAACAAGAGAGAATGAAAAAGGAAAACTTCATCCTCAGTATGCCAGGAAAGAGACAAGTGTCACATAAATTCTCACACTTTTCCAAAATGGGTGGTAAGAAACAAGTATTCCATGGACTTGTAAAGCAAAAAAGATCAAGGGAGGGAAGAAGATATTCATAATTCTCAGCTGGAATGAACATTTGAAATAATCTAAAATCATTTATTTCATACAGATACATATTCATACACAGGAATATATAAGTATTTATGATCATATCCTTTGTCAGTCGTGGATTATTTCAGCTTCTCTTGTGACTGTCTATTTCATAATAAAAAATCATTCATGGCCAAATGCGTTCACACAGTTAACTCTAGTGATGGAATATGGGCAAACGAAATCCACAGTTAACACCAAAGCTATGTGTTAAACAATACTTCAATTTTCTAACTGTCCAAAAACAGAAAACTGGCTGACTTGGATTCCTCTTGCTTTCTGTAACCCTTCATTTTACATTTCCAAGGCAAAATAATAAAGCAAATGAGAGAGAGAGAGAGAGAGAGAGAAAGAAAAGGAGAGATAGAGATAGATCTTGGCTGTTTAGACAACAAACCAGAATAATGATAACATGCCTAAATCCAGTACTCGTGGAAAAGAAACTATATACACTTAAAGGAGAAAACACATTTTTGAGCCTCAGTAAGCCATACCAATAGATAATTAGACATGATTTTGAAAATTAATGGGTCGGAATCAAATCTTTTGTAAGTAGGTCACCTAAGATGAAAATCCAACTTCATTCTTGCTCACTGTAACAGTAACCTTTTGCTCCCCCTGGATTCCAGAAGGCAACAAAATGATTCAACCTTACTAAAATTTCACCTCCAGTAATCCATTATATCTTAACTTACACATTAAGATTTTAAAACCTCCATCTGGTGGACATAACTTGACCTCCTTTGATTTATAGGCAACCTGTTTTCACAGGTAAGCAAATTCGTTTTTCCTTTGACCACCTGGCTGAGGCAGGAACAGCTGAGGCAAGCCTGCTCTCTAGTGAGCTATTACAGCACTACCAACATGCCATTAAGAGGGAGGAATCTAGGGTGATTTAATGCCTATGAAATTAGAGCTTCAGGTGCTCTTGGAAACTAGAGTCCCACTAATTGACTCCTTATCCCTAATCAATTGGGTGATCTGAAACAATAGCTACACCAGCAGTGGGGAATTCATTCTTCTTGCCTGGATTGTAGGGATTTAGTGGTGCTCGCGGTTACTAAGTGAGGGGCATAAGGAAAATTTCAGTCATAGCAAAGGTTAAGGTAGATGATATTATAGGCCAGGGTTTCTCAGAGTCTCAACCATTTGCATCAGTGTCATCTGGCCTTGGGGTGGGAAGCGTGTCCCTTGAATGATTCAGCTTCCTGGGGCCCACTGCTTATTCTTCCTGTCATTGACAATTCTAAAATTGATTTCATAAACTTCTCTATATATTCTGCCTTCCTCTTAAGATCAAAATGTACTGATTATATAAGGGCATGCAAGGGAAATACTAGGAGACATTCAGGAAATTGGCATTTCTTTCTATTGTCATTTGTGTGCACAATTTTAATATAAATGTGAGGGCATACAATTTTGTCAAATGGATAGAATAGTGGCAATGTCCAACTTTTTAAAATTTTTTCTTTAAATATTTTGTTATATTTTGAATTTCAACATATTTAGGGAGCACAAATGCAGTTTTGTTACATGGATATAGTGTATAGCAGTGAGGTCTGGGCTTTTAGTGTATTCATCACCCAAATAGTGCACATTGTATCCAATAGGCAACTTTTCCTCCCTCATGCTCTCCCTCACTCCCACCTTTGAATTCTGCCATGTCTGTTATTCCACTCTGTATGATCATGCATAACTGGGGTTTAGCTCCCACTTACAAGTGAGAACATGAACTATTTAAGGTTCTTTCTGTTCCTAATTTACTTCACTTAGGATAATAGTCTCTAGTTCCATCCAAGTGACTGCAAAAATATTATTTCATTCTTTCTTATGGCTGAGTAGTATACCATGGTATATGTGTGTATACATAATATACACACATGTGTGTAGACATACATATATATGTGTGTATATACATATATACACACTTATATACACACCCCCCCCACATTTTCTTTATCCACACATCAGTTGGTGGACACTTAGGTTGATTTCGTATCCTTTCTAGACAGTGTCCAACTTTAGCTGAACCCTGTGTTCTTGGAAAATGGTTATGGTTAAGATATCTTCCCACCATTTCCCCCCCAAAATACTCTCACACTTTTGTGTTCCCAGAAACGACTAACAGTCAGGGTGCACTCTGGTGCATCTGGTCTATCATATTCCCACCTCCACCCCTTCTCAGTGGCTTTGATAAGACTTATCTCCACCCTTCTGCATGACTCCTTTGCAACTCTGGATGATTCTCTTGTCTACCTGCTTCTATAAAACCCCAGCACCTTCCCCCTCCCCTTTTTTTGAGAGTTTCCTGATTAATAAACATTCTTTCTGTTGCAATAAGCTAAATAAAATCATCTCTTTAATTGCCCTGTGCATTTTATATCATTTATATCTTTCAGAATAGTGAGCCTAATAATTGTTCTTACAAATATCTATTTGTAAGGGAACACATGGGTGATTATACAGGGAAGAGTCATAGAATTAACAAAAGTTAAGAGCCAAGCAGTACATAGTACTTGTGACTATGCTACTTTGTTATGATTTTAACTGTGGCATGTATAGACAGACTGGCATATTTTCAAAAGTCATTTTTGGCAACAGTATAAAACTTGTTTGAAGAGATGAAACAACATCCGAGAAACCAAGTAGAAAGCTGTTTGAATTTCTTAACTAAAACAAAGATGATACCATTAAAGAGAAGGAGAGCACCTTTACAGAGATTTAGGAGTTAGAAACTCAAGGATTTTATGAATCATTGAATATGGGAATGAGAAAAAAGTAAGGTCAAGATGAAAAATAAGACGATTTAATATGACAAAATAGAATATAATAACAAAATTTGCCAAGTAAAATGAGTAAATAAATTAGAATAATAGAAACATAAATATAGAGAAAATAGCAGGAAATCTAGAAGGGGGTTGATAAACAAAATGTGTACTTTAGAACATACACATTTGCCTCAAATTTGGTTCTGAGTTTTCTGGCAGCCAGTGCAAAGAAGAGAATGAAATCAGCTTCTGAGACCAATTTGTTTTCTCAAGAGTAGTAAAATTTCTCAGGAAACTAAGTATTGAATGACTGAGAGGTTTTTTTCCAAACATGTTAAGTTTGAAGCTCTGAAGTAATTTAGACAGAATATTAGTTAAAAAAAATACAGAATTTTTGTTTCAATTTAATAGTTTAACATGCTGACAACTTAAAATTGCCATGAGGATTGGATAGATGGAAGCCAGAATTCCTGTTATGACAGAGAGAAAAGGCTGGAAAAGGAATAGTTTTGAGTGCTGTACTTATTTTTAAATTTGACTTTACCAATTTGTAGTTGAAGCAGATGATTTTTGACACTTAAAAAAATCTAAGTTTATTTCTGATTATGTTTTTTAACCCGAGGAAATGCCTAATAAATATTTAGAATATAACCTACTCCAAAACCAAAAAATAAAAAAAAAATAGAACCAGAACTTTGTTTTCTTTTTTATTATTATTATTTTATGATCCCTATTGCTTTCACAGGTTACAAAAAATGTAATATGTGAATTTAATCAAATTTTTGGCAAAGAGCATATGCAGGAGGTCATTTTAGGAGGTACATTAATCATTTTAAAACTACACATTTTATGAACCTCATTGTAGCATATTATATTAAAAGGATTAAATATGTCTGTCATTAAGAGGAATAGAAAATTTTGCTGTATTGACAAGTTGTAGCCTAATGGAAGAATTGATATAGTGAAAGTAAATTATTGTAACTCTTTTGTGATAAATTGTTATACAATTACATTTTATCTATGAAATCAAATGGTTTTTCAAAATCAGAATGATCTTTCTCTTAATTACTTAAAAATAGTTTGGAGTAGGAGGAGGGAGAGGTGGGAAAAAGTTAACTGTTCCATATTGAACACATGCAATGTGCCAGGTAGGGTGTAGGGAATTACATGGTTTGGAGGCTTTAAATAAGGAAGTCTAAGTGGTAAGTTCCTACCACATACAGGCAAGGAAATCCAAGCTCAGAGGGCATCAACTCTTTGCTTTAGGTTCAACCGTTAGCAAACGTTATGAGCTAGGATTGAAACTCAGGTGTCCTAATCTCAAACCAGTGTTCTTGACTCTCCTATATAAGAAAAGCATCAAAATGTTCCTTTTCCTTTTTCCATCCCAAAATAACAAGAATGGGAATTTCATAGGAAAGGAAATAACTTATCAAGGCAAAACTATACCAAGAATTTACCAATGTTAAAATCCTAACTTATCTTAGAAGTATTAAATTTCATATGGCAATATGACAACGGAAAGTAAAAGCAAAGAAAGATGTGAAACTGATGAATTAATTTGACAAAAATTTACTGAGTTTGAGTCATCTTTTTCAGGCCAAAAGAGCACTGAGATACAAACAAATACATGACAATATCCCTGCACTCAATTTTGAGTTTAAAGTCAAAATTGTTCTGGGTATAAAAAAATTAAGGCAGTATCTTTTTTTCTACCATGAGTACCCAGACCTAACTTCTGCATGTGAAATGGAGATATGATCTCTTACAAAACTTATGGATTTCATCTTTTCTAAAAAGTGCTTTTAACTTGAGAGGTGATAGAATTATGTGGAGGTTAAGAGGGTGGATTTGGAGTCAGCCAGGTGTGAACTGACACCTTGGGCCCACGGCCTCCTGGTTGTTACTCAAGCTTTAAGATACGTTTAAGATGTGGTTATCAGTCTTAGATGGGGTGGCACAGTGATTAGCAACTTGCCCTGCACATAAAGTTGGCCCTTGAACAATGAGGGTTTGAACTGCATGGGCCCACCTATAGGCAGATATTTTCCCACCCAAACTAGAATTGAAAATACAGTATTCGTGAGATGTGAAATCTGCATATAGGGAGAGCCGGATTTGTGTGTATACATATGAGGCTCTTTGGGGCCCACTGGGCATCTTCATATGCACAGATTTGGGTTTAAGTGGGCAGGGGGGAGGCAAGGGCCGGAGAGAAGCATTTGGAACCAATCCCTAAGTATACTGAAGGATGACTCTAATCATTTTCTGATAAGTAGCAATATTATTACTAGTAGTAGTGGTTATAGTATTAGCAGCAATTTGTCAGGTTCAAATGGAAAAGTTGCAAATATCTCTCATTTGGCACTAGCATAAAATCAAGACTCTGGGCTGCAAATTAGGCTTCCTATATTTCCATTCTTTCTTCTCTCGTATCCATTTCTCCCCTATAACTTTGCCCACTCCTTTACTCTTTCCTCTAGAACATATAAATCTATACAATATATAACGTAACATATGTTTAATACATGATAGTAAATAATAATTGAATATAGAATGTAATATTGTTGGGGCTCAGAAAAGGATACCCTAAAATGTCATTTTAGACTTCAAACTGAAAGCACCTGCGGAGCAGTCAATGCAGAGAAGGGTCTTCCCCTGCATTCCCCTGTCTCCCTAAAGGCAGGATCCTCCAGAAAATATTCAATTATTGTGAATCTTTCCTCATATATCTCATCAACAGGGGGAGATTGATTCATACTTCAGGGAGGCAGACTACAGTTCACACCACACCCAGAGCCAGACGAATTTGTCCCAAGCTACTGTCTGTTCTTCAGGTCCATTCACCTTCCCTAAAAATCAATTTACTCTTCCTCTAAAATTGCCTACGACCCCCATTTCCCTCTCCCTTATGAAGAAGCTATTTAAGCTTCAACCATCTGGCCCTTCTTTAAGTTTCATACTTTATATGACTCCAGTGTGCTTGCTTGTTAATCTGTATATTGTCGGTTTGTTTTATAGACTCAAATTCTTGAACCCTCAGGGGGTGGAAGAGATCTTTTTACCCCTACTATCTATCTATCTATTTATCTATCTACACACATACACACACACACACACACACACACACATATATGCATGTGTGTGTTTTCTCTTGAAATTTTATTTAAGTCTTGTGTTGTCATGTATCTCCTAATTTATTTTGCCTTGCCTCTCTGGTTAGTGTATGAGCTCTTAGAGGACAGGTGCTGAAATCTTACTTTGGTGTAGAACTTTATCATTCTACTTGCTACCTCACGTACTTGAGCAGTTAATTTTTCTTCTTTGCACTAAAAATACATTCAAGTTTATTTTATTGTATGTTTTAAAATCACAGCATATGAAAACAGAACAGAGCGATGATAATGTTTAAATATTAAAACCTGAAAGGGAAAAAGAAAGACTGCCATTTAGTTATTTTGGCATCCTTTTCCTCCTATTTTTCTAGTCGCTATTTCTCCTTCTTCCTCACCCTCTCCCCCATTTCAAGGACCAGCACATCCTGACTACATTTTAATTATGTGTGTAGTATTTTTAGCTTTTGAAAAAATGTTGCCTTATTTGGAACCCATAGCTGAGGAGAGACATAAGAAAAACCAAGGCTCAGAAATTAAGTCATCAGTCACTCAGCTATCAAGAGGCAGAATAGCAATTAATCTCTCTAAAAACTGAAAACTATTTCACTCTTTGTGCATTATTTTCTCTTAGCTAGTTTTTTAAATACTAATGATTCATACTGAAGGCTTCATTTGTATATTGAAAACTACGGAGTGTCTTAGATTAATGGTGTGATCTGTTTGTGTTGTCGCCATACTCAGGAAAAGGGTGAATGAGGCAGATACCCAGATGCCTGTGTCACTGATCTTTGAGGGGGAGGTGTTCGAAGGCCAGATGTAACAAAGCCAGAATTCAATCAAACCAACAGAGAATAGTGACAGGCCTTATCATGATTCTGAAATCATAGCTGTAACTTCTTGAAACTCTATTTTTTTTTAATGTAGTAGATGTCTTAGAACAGGATGAACTAATTTTACAATTCAGGATCAAAATAAGTGGAAACAAAGAGAAACAAACAGCAAACAACAACAAAATAAAAGCAAAAGCAAGTAATAGTCTCTTTATACCTCACCTTTAACTTTCTAGACTATAGTTACTTACTGAACTGCTTTTGCCTGCTATACTAAGTGCAAGGAAAAACTTCTAAAATTCTAGCATAATAAATGCCATTCAAAATTAGATGCACCTCATTCTCAGGTAAGGCAGAGAAATGCAGAGATCACCTGGAAGCTTTCTATTTTAAATTATCCCTTCATCAATCTCCAGTCTATACTGAGAAATACATTATCTTGAGTAAAAATAAGATTAAATATATTTAAATAATTCAAAAATAATATGGTATTTGATTGAGTTAATAGATAAATCTAGATTATTTAATGTTTTCTGAATGTTAGTTTGAAAATGTATCTTTATTTCTAATAATAATGTAATAATTTTAATATACAATTTGGAAAACAAAGATGAAAAATGTCTAGAACCACATCACTCTAAATTGACACAGATATGAACATGGCTGTATTTTATTACTTTTCTTTTGTTTGATAGTTGAGATTACAGAGTACATGTACATTTTTGATAGTTGACATAAATGTACATATTTAATTTTAACTCTGATTTTTCATCTTCTAACAAGAACATGTTTCCTTGTTACTACATAGCTTTCATTAGCATCAATGGCTAATTCCTGATACAGACTATCCAACAAATAAGTCATTGGATATATTTCCAAATATTCCACAAAAATACTGAGCAGCTGTCCTTTGCAATATGTTTATGATGCCATTATGATTGTGGAAAAACATTAGGAAAAACATATTTTTATTTCTCCTTTATAAGAACATCTTTTTATGCAAGTCCATTTTAATTCTAAATTAAAAATAAAACAGAATTCCATGTATTCTTACTGTTACATGTACAACATCTTTTTTAGATTTACACTATATTTACATAGATAGGACAGGGACAGGTGGAATAAATGTCAACTCATACTTTCCAAAGAGAGTCTTTTCACTAAATATTATTCCTAATGTCCACTATCAGACTAAGACATTCAGCAACCACTAACCAGATAACATCAAATTACCTTCATTCCTTCCTTTAAAAATTCTGTTGCATACCCTGAATCCTTCCTCCTTGGAAACATTTTGTAGGTGGCTGTCTATTTGGTCAGGGTGAAGTAAAGCAGGCAAGACATCCCAGAGATTATGCAGCTACCTAATCTGCCCCCTACAGCTCCCTCCATGAGGAAAAGCCTCGGCACTAATTCTCTCCCCTAAAGTGTGACCACCATAAGAACTTCCTGTGGTTCCTCCTCAGTGACAAACAGTGCATTGAAATCTGTGAGTGGATAAAGAGAATGAGCAGGGGCTAGCAGCACTGTACCCTAACTGTCAGTGTTAAAGTGTAGTGTTTAGATATTGGTACTTAGAGAAGTTTTTCTCTATAAAAGATTATTTCTAACAGGATGAAAAAAAATTAAAATAGTTTCCCTACAAGTAATGACTTGAGGAAGAGCGATTACATAAATGTAGAATGCATAGATGAAATAAATATACAGTTTAGCCCAGATTTGATAAGGCTTCAGGCTTCTTGGGGGTCGTCCCTGAATCTGGGGCAAGAAGATTGTGTCTAATCGAAATTCTATAACATATTCCACCTTGTAGGGTGCTGTGCGCAAGGCCAGCTTTAGGCTATGTCAGTTCTTGGGTGAGGGTTGTCAGGGAAGCAGCTCTATTCTGGGAGATTTTCTTTCCCCAGTTAAATACTAGTGCCCTCCTTTCCTCTTTTGTAATCCCCAGGTCAAAACTAAAATGTGAATGGCTGATGACAGTTTAAAGTGTTACACCTCCCAGGGGGAAGTGAATTTGAATAGGCATGGAAGCTTTGAGCTACTGGGGAAAGTTCTGATGGAGAAATCCCAAGTATCAGGAGAGGCCCTTTTTCTACTGCAAGTAGGTACAGGAGGATTGGGGAAGCTCAGGGTCTTCCCAGTACACCTGACACACAAACTTCCACTGTTTTTATTTTAAGGCCCAAATCTTGTAAGTACACACTGTTTGGCAAAGACATTTATTTTGGTGGGGAGGG
>VBSM01000483.1:33561000-33571962 GCA_008086735.1 Cheirogaleus medius
TAAAAGCAATAGCTATTCATAGTTTTAGCTGGTGTGTATGTGTGTGTTTTGCCATCAAGATGCATTTAATGATGATGATATTCTGGAAAATCGAATACAAAAACGGTTTTAAATGATTATTGCACCATTTTCTTTATTAACCCTCATCCTTGTGTCCATTTGAGTAATTTAAGATGTCTGTACCCACATTAATGATTATAACACTCCCATGGTGTTTGGAAGAGATAACAGTCTATAGTAGCCAGAATTTATATGAAGAATAGGATCAGGATTTGTCTGAGCAGATTTTATCTTAAATATTTAAAGACTAGCAGTAACCATTAATTTTAGTATGAATCAAGAGACTGCAGTTTAGCATGCAACTTCAAAAACTGATCACTAAGTACCATATGACTCTGAAGGAAAAATAAGATACTAAAAATCATGATTTTTTTTCAACCTCAAGAAATTAGTCCAGAAAGTATTGTAGAATTGACACTTTCAATGATTTTCTGCAGTCGGTCTTTTTTCAACCCTCTTGTTTCCACACATAGGTGTCAAACATTGATATAACCTTAAAATTAAAACAGATGATAATAATAACTAGTGTTACTAGCACAGCAATTCTTTATCCCAACGGTGTATTGCAATCACCAGTTCAGGGAGCTAATTTAAAAATGCAGATTCCTGGCCATCATTCCAGACTATAAATTGTTATCTTCAAAGTTGGAAACAGGTATCTCTATTTAACAAACACACATGTCATAGGTGATTTTTATTAGTAGCCAGATATGAAAACATTGTTGTAGAACATATATCAGCATGCAAATACTAATACAATGAGCTGCTCCCCAATTATTCTTGCACAGAGGAATAATCCAGAGGAACAGAGAAGGATGGGAAGGAAATTGATACTCGTTGAACATATTCTACAAGTCACATGTGGGGCTAAACATTTTTACCCATGTAAACATTACTGTAAATTAGTACCATTATATCTATTTTACAGTTAGAAATCCTGGCTTAGAGGGGTTAAGTCACTTTGCCTGGTTATGACATTTACACATTTAATCAGTGATGGAGCCTGTCCAGGAGCTCAGATCTATCTGGAAGTTGCTGTTCTTTCTCCCAGACCACACTGCCAAACATGAATGATGGGATCTTGCTGCATTAGACCTTGTTGAAACTCTCTTTTAACCTCTCTTCTGTTAACTGCTTTTCTCCTTGTGCAAAATGTACAGCCAGAATACAATGACTCCTGTTACTATTCTAACATATGAAAAGATTCTTACTATGTGGAAGGTACTGGGCAAATGGCAGAGAGTAATACAAAGAGCCAGGAGAAAAATACCCTGCCTTTATTGCCTATAACCTTGTTGTGATTGTGACAAGTCTACAAGGAAGAATTAAGAAACAAAGAAAGAAGCAAATGCAAAGCATCATGCACATGGCAAAAAAAAAATTATTACATCTCATCAAATGTATATAATTTATGGCTTATTATTAAGGACACATATTGTTTGTGCCATTGAGAAAGAAAGAAAAAAACTCATACAATTTAAGTTCAACAGCCTACCCTAGTTAGTCCTGCAAATGCAGGACTGGGTCCTAGCAGCTTCTTGTTGCTTTGAAATTTCTTTCATCCATTCTCAGAGATTTGGCCGTGCTCCTGCCATCAGCTGCATGGCTTGGCATGTGATAGCAATCCTTCTGCAAACATCTCAATAATAAAACAACCTGGCATCCTCTACTTGTGGGTATTTTCCTTTCTTGCGTCCTGTAAAGCACTTGATTGTTACTTTGAAATACTTGCTACACTAATATAAAATTCATGGCCCTCTGCTCTGTTTCTGTGCTTTCTGCATACGAAATAACTTGTGTTTCAGTGGTGAAGCATGGTGTCGTCTTTTCAAGGCATTTTAAATGGCAATTAACCTGAACTTGTTTAGTGCCAACTAGGTGCATAACTCGACTGAAGAAATGAAAAGAATAACAGATATGACCACACCAGCACATGCTCAGGCAGAGACCCGGACCTTACCATGCTGACGGGTGGGCAGCAATTCTAAGAAGTGATCAATTGTAACATGCATCTGGATTTCAGAGGCATTAAAATGTGAAAAATCACACATCTAAAATCAATTAAAAATGATAATTAAAGTATAATAAGGAATTTTGAATGGGATGATAGGGGGAAGCATTATAGAGGGGTTCAGTTTGAGTTCATCAAGATGGTTAGGGTAAATGGGTGCAAAAGAGAAGAGAGAGAATTGCAGGTGAGGAGAGTGGTGGGAGCAGAGGTGCAGTGGAGAGAAAGCGTAAGGACTGTTTGGCAGGCAAGTCACAGACGTGATGAGAAAGCATGGCACTTAAAACATTCCTACATATTAGCATCTAGATGCTCTCACTATTTTCAGCTGAGATTCGGTGCTTTCTACCACCTATAAAATACAGTACAGAATCTTCAGAATAGAATCCAAGACCTTCCAGAAATTGGCCTCAGCCTACCACTTCCATGTTCTCTCTTGCTCAGCCAGTGCTTTGTGCTTCGCTCTCATGTTCCCAGAGTGTCCTTTTGTCTGAATACAGGTCCTTTGATTTGAATACACCAATCTCTTTCAATGCACAATTATGGCGGGAATGAGCATTTCATGAGCAGTAATCTTTCCCATAAGACAACTACACAAAATTTGCCTGGTGGTGTACGCTTGCCAGGGCCATTTGCAAAAGCAGGTGCTGTTTAGCTGTTTGTAACTGCCTGTTAGATTCGTGGTCAGCCTGAAGAAGAGCCACCCTATTACTGATTGCTTCATGCAAAAAGAAGGAGCAGAGCCATTAGAGGCTACCAGTGTGACACAGGTGTTGAATTACTTTTCTCAGTGTGTTATATTCCTTGCTTTTCCACTACTGAGAAAGCCAGCTAGGTGGTTAGCTCGAGTGTGCACTGTGCATGTTTATGTGCTATTATTCATGAGGTTAAACACAATCTTAGCCAAGTCATGGTTTGTCTCACTTTAGTGAAGCATTTCTTTGAAAAATTTCAGGTACCATAATTGCATTTTAAAGATACATAATAAATTGCTATTAGGCTCTGGTTAGGAGGTTTGCTGAGGTGTGAACTGACCATTTTGTTCTTTTCTCTTTTATCAATAGTTGCTTCAAACCCCACTGTCTTCAGAAGACAAAAAGATGCACTGGCATATCAAAGGCTGTAGGTTTATTACTATACATTATGAATAATTTAATGCAGTAACAAAATAACACACTGATAAAAGCCAACAAGTAATATTCTATTCATAGCTGACTGGATAATCAAAGCCATTGTAGGTGCTTTTTCTAATACTAATTTAAAATTTGCATTATGGCTTTTGCCTTCTCTAAACGATAACCTCCTATTTGATGAGGTATACTGCACACCCTTTAGAGTCCTTTACAATTGGGTTCAAAAGTACACTTTCACTATATGCAACAGAAGGAAAATAATTCATGGATAAAGAGTAATTTTGCCTTAACTAATTCACTTTTTCTTTATTCTATTGACCTAGTACCTGAAATTCTAGTGTTTATAGGTTTTCTATAAAGTTCCACAACAATCATACTGACTTTAGAAAAAACTATATGTAACATCATAGGGTCATAAAAGTTATAATTAGATCATTGGGATTTGACAATCTTCAAGTATATCATATATTTATCATAAAACTGTGTGGCCATACTTTGCAGACTGAAAACTATCCTTGATTGTGGCTTCCACTGATGTATAGGTTAAATCCAAATTTTTTATCCTTTTCTACGAAGTCTGATTACCAGAAGAACTGAATGGCTTTCCTCATTGCTCTTAGATGTTTTGCTTTGTCTTTATAACTAGAAAAACACAATATTTACAACCTTTGGCAACAGAATAGAATCCTATTGGAGAAAACTGGACCAAACCCCTTTGGGATCTTTGAATGGATTCTTTGAATCACTGGTTGTCACTTTTTTTTTTTAACATATCAGAATTCTTGCTGTCTGTAGTAAACAAAAGGGGAAAAGCTCAAGGTCACTTTCTGTTTGGGGAGTGATTTAGATCCTCAGGAAGACAAATTGCATTTTCGTTAAGGATTTTGGTAACATTTAGCACGTTAATCACAAGGGACTGATTTAGGCATTAGAAAAAAAGACATCTCATATCCTTTTTCTCAACCAGATCATGTGCTTGATCAAGAACAGAATCACTGAACTTGAATCAGCAATCACACAAAACAAGTGTGAGAAAGGCCAAGAGAAGTTTTCTGGGAGAATTCTCTTAGGACTGCTTTGCAGATAGAGGAAGAATGGAGATTACAAAGACAGTTTCTCCTAAGGGTGAGGGCTTGGATGCAAATTGCTCCTATCCTATCTCTGCAGGTTCTGCAAGCCTCACCTCCAGCTGAGAAATTACTAGTACCTTTAAGTAGAGCCCAGGCCTTTTTTTATCTGATCACCATATATTCTTATCTGATGCTTTAAATCTGTATGTCAGTCAGTGACAGCATCATAGAACAACTATGCCATCTTTTAAGTAATCAAAGCAGAGAATCTCTGAAATCAGGTGATAAAATATACAAGTAATGAGATTGATTTTCATTCTGCTTCTCTCAGAGCAGCTGAATCATAAAAGACTGCACAGAAAGAAAACCTAAACCTTTTCTGAAATAGCTTGGGTTGGGAGGTATTCATTTTCATTTAAATGTAGACATTTGCTCAAAAATATTTGAAGACGGTTAATAGAAAATAGATTTGCCGATGGTAGAACGTATCTGGGTGCTATTTGGTATGTTATCCACCAGACCAGCAACAGAATAATTACAATTGCTCTTTTTCATTTTTATTTTTCTTAAGAAAACCTTCAAGTTAAATTTTATGCTTAAATATAGATATTTACACTCTTTGGATCAGTTTTCTCTGACAATGAAAAGTAAAGCCTATTTATAAACCATCAAATGTCTCGGCAAAATATTTTACCTCTATTTAACTTTTTGAAGCAAGAACTTACAAACAATTTATTTATCCAATAAGTATTTTTGGGACTCTGCTTTATATGAGGTCCTAAGTTAGTCCTAGAGGCTAAAACAGAAATGAAGAGGGCCATGTCCTTCAAGTCTAGAAATTCATGCTCTAATAAGGCTCTTAATGTCTTCATACTATTCTCTATTTTATTTTGTGTAAAAAAAATCCATTAAAATAGCAGAATTTAAATTCAGTAAGTTACATCTAACAAAAAGTGTCACCTGCTGTCCTCTGGGAACAAAAGAGAAGTGACATTTATTTAATACCTCCTGCATGCCATTCACTATGCCATGTACTTTACAAGCACAACTTTATTTTTTTAAAAACAATAATTTTTTTTTAAACATTTTCAAATTTATAGGAAAACTGAAAAATATAGTGCAAGTACACTGAGAAACCTTGTTCAAATTTTACTTACTTTTCTAGTGGTGCACTTTGCAGCAAAAGGTCTAAATCTAGGATTATATATTGCATTCACTTGTCATGTCTGCTTAACCTTCCTCAATCTGGAACAGTTCCTCTGCCTCTCCTCGACTTTCACAACCTTGACATTTGTGAAAGTTACAGGCCAGCCATTTTGTAGGATGTCCATCAGTTTGGTTTTGCCTAATATTTTCTCATGATTAGATTCAAATTACACACTTTGGGCTGACACAGCACAGAAATAATGATGTGTACTTCTCACTGAATCCTGTTGGCGGTACACCATGTCGATTTGTTCCATTACTGACATTTTCTTTGAAATAAACTTTGTTTACCTTTTCATTATAACAGGAATATATCTTCCTTACTAAACTTGAATATTGAAAATATTAATAATGCACAAGAAGAAAGTTAATTATGGCTTTTCTGCCCCATAACTGCTCTAATACATTGGCATAAAACCATCCTACTGTTTTTTTTGTTTTGTTTTGTTTTGTTTTTGTTTTGAGACAGAGTCATGCTCTGTTGCCCAGGCTAGAGTGCCATGGCATCAGCTTAGCTCAAAGCAACCTCAGACTCCTGGACTCAATTGATCCTCTTGCCTCAGACTCTTGAGTAGCTGGGACTACAGGCACATGACACCATGCCTGGCTTAATTTTTCTATTTTTAGTAGAGATGGGGTCTTACTCTTGCTCAGTCTGGTCTTGAACTCCTGAGCTCAAGGGATCCTCCCACCTTGGCTCCCTGAGTGCTAGGATTATAGGCGTGAGCCACCACACCTGGCCCCATCCTACTGTTTTCTGTTCGCATATAAGCAGTGATCTTGCTTGTATGTACCACATTATCTCTTTTAATTCCCACAGACAACCATGTGAAGACCTTTTTTAAAACCTCATTTGCTAATAAAGACATTTGCTCAAGGTCAGACACACAGGGAATGTGAAGTCTTTTTGACATCAAATCACATGTTTTAGTATTTATTGAGTTATAAGATTCATATGTACATAAAGGCTATATATGTCAGACATTTAAAGCAAACATCTTTAATATTTGTGAATGAAACAAAGTGTTTTCAAATTAACAAATAAAACTGTATAGGGGATGTTAACTGTGGAAATAACATTGTGCAATTTTGGTGATGGAAATACTTTCTCATCATCTTTACAGTATCAATCACAGTATTTTTTAAATACATGACTCTTCACTGATCCTTCTGGATGACTTACTATGTATACTTTCACTTTCACTTCCCTATATTATTTGTTACCAGATGATTAAATTTTTAACCAGTATGTTCTGTTGAAACTAGTCCTGGGATAAGTACTAAAGGAACTGGATCCTATTTCCAGTTCTGTCACTAACTAGCTATGCGTTCTGAGGTAGTTTTTATCATTCCTCTGGGCCTCTATTTGATTTTCTGTAAAATTAAGAGAATAGTTCTCCTCATTTTTCCACATATCATTATGAAAATTAATATAATAGAGAAATCAATATATGAACAAAGGGATACATTTGTTTTCTCTGCATCCTTCCCTCCTTTCTTCTTCCTCAATCTACACCTCATTGCCAAATGAAAAATTATGCCCTGCCACTTAGGGACTGTTATGCACCTTGATGGGAAGGTAGCCTGGCTTCTTCTCTGAAGGCTCTAGGGGTCCACACTAACTGCCCTGAAACTTTAATTCCAAATCTTTTATTCTCTGTCTTTCTTTTTCTCATAAAATGACTCTCATGTGCCTTGAGGACCCAGAACTTAGGAATATCAAGGCATGAGATGGAGAGAGGGCTGCTGGGTGGTCTGGAGAAGAAAGTAGCTTAGATTCCTGCTGAAAAGGGTTTACAGTAGGGAAATACAAGCAACACATAATTTCTGAATAGGCGACTTTGCTTAGTTAAATGTACACACATTAAGCTCTCTTCCTCCTCATCTGCCCACCCATCTCGATCATCCCCTTCCATTTCTTCCCACCGTGCTCTTTCTCCTACAATGAATTTCAGACTTCTGCTGGCTTTCCCCCTTCAACACATGCACTTCGTTTAGCAGGAGACAGAAATGAGTTCTAAAATATCCCTGGGCAACACAAAGTTGCATGATGTATATGCCTGGGTTTATTATATTAAGAGATGTTGGTTATTTTCCTGAGTGTGGATTCATAGAAAGTGAGTACACTCTGATCAAACAAACAGCTCGTGTAGGGGTGGCTGTGATTATGATGCATCCATCAGTGTGGTACAATCTGGACTAACGGAGAAGCACAGGGAAATTATTCTCTCTCCTTCTCTCTCTCTTTCCATTCATTTGTTGAATTATTCATCCATTCATGAAATACCAAGCATTACAATTGGAGGCACTGTCACGGAAGTTGGGAAGGATCAACTGTACTTAGCAATTCTCATTAAATGCTTCAGTTGGGCCATGGACTATCTAGTTTTCCCCTGAACAAATTTGCCTCATCAATTATTTTATCACTTGTCTATTTCTTGTAAATGTTTGAATGTTTACCTCTTTGAACCATCACCATTTTTCCCCCCAATAAAAAGGTAGACATAGACTGCCTAGACTCTATAGACTACAATACATAAATGATTCAAAAAATATTTTAAAAAGTTATGAGAAAAAGCCAACATCCCACAAATCCTTAAAATATCTAAATTATCATTTGGAGATCCAGATACAGACTTTATAATTAAGTTATCTGCCAAAGACAATCATATTAAAGAATATGAGACTCATGTTGCAACATAAATAAAAATGGCTTATGAGTGACAAGGCATGCGTTTGTTTACCATTTTTCTATAATCAGATTTAGTTGTGAAACTAGGAGTAGAATGTAGATATTTGTCATTTTAAAAAGGTTGGGCCTGAACTTAGTTGAAAAGGACATGAAATTGATTTTCTGATAAGAGTTTCACAGCTTAAATTAAAAAACTGATTATAAGTGATTATGATAAACAATCATAATACATTTTTTAACATTTTGGTTTCTTCATCTCACCAGAAACAGTGGGTTAGACAGAGCACTGCAGGAGGAATTAGAAGCCCTGGGTTCGAGTTCTGGCACTGACATGGACTACCTAAGTATGCCCCTGAGCCTTTCTGGGACTCCACTGTTTTATCTATAAAATACCAGGATTCCCATCCGTGTCATATAGGGGTGGTGTGAGCATCGAGTAAAGGAATTAAGGAGAACCTATGAATAAAGGTTAACCAACTGCAAAAGGCTAGTGTTTGGTATTTTATACACAAAATCCAATAAAATAAAATAATTTATCACTTAAGGAGTTTTAAAATTTTCAGTTTTTAATGTTTCTTCAAATTTATTAACATCCTCTTCAATACCCCTTATATCAGGTTAGGTGTGTTGTATCTTATATAAAAAAATAATGTGCTAAAAATAGTAGCAAGAAATCTCATAAACCTCTCTTCCCAACAGCCAAAACTATATTTTGTACCTACTAACACACAAGGTTAACAGAAATCGATGCTAGATTTCAATGCACTCCCCAAACTAGTGTTGTCAGTAAAAAGCTGTGCTTTCTACTGACTGATGAGATGCAAAAAAAAAAAAAAAAAATCACCCCATTCATTATTCTGGACAGATCAGAAATCTCTCTTGGGAAGCCTTTAAAAAATCTACTGCAAAGAATAAAGCTATAATATACTGTCAGCAACAATTTTCCTTGGCAGGGGATGGACAATATGATCTAACAGTCCCTTTTATTTCTAATTTCTATGATTCTGCTTTTTCAAGCCTTATATAGTTCTCTTAACCCAATTCTGTTACATACTGTTACATACCAATTCTGTTACATACATACTCCCAGTGTTTAAGCTGCTCTCCAGGGTTAGCAGGGACTTTAGGAAAACACATTAACAATTTGTTCAGCAGGTTAACTCTTTTGTGACTCATGTGTTCTGAACTAAGCTTCTGTATTTAGATGCAAAGTATAATAATTCTTATGAGTTGATACAGTGTTTTTCTGCAGAATCAGAATCAGTGAAGATTTAGAACTATAGCTCAACTGCCCTCATTTTCAACTCTTAGTGATTGTGAGTCTCAGACACTTTTATCCTGAACATGGCTACAGGCCTATCTACCTACTACTCAGATCTTGCTTAAAAACTCTTCAGCTTCTTTAGTGTCTGCCAAATAATGTCTAAATTCATTAAGATGATCATTTCCATCACAATGGCTCTATGTTTTGGAAGAAATTACCTATTAGGCATCTCCTTGCCACGGGCACAGTTGTCTGAGTTGAGGATAGGACAGTGAAACAGGACAGGTTCATATTCCTACCTCATGTGGCTTATGTCTAACAGGGAACCAAACGACCAATATGATACATCTGTGAAATATAGAATACTAGATAGTGATGAGGGCTAAAAAGAAAAATAAGGAAGGAAACAAGGGCAGGAAATGTACTGAATAAAGTCCAGTTTTCTCTAGGGTGGCCAGGGAAGGCTTCTTGTCATTACCATATTCATCAATTGTACTATTTCATCTTTCTCTGAGTATTCTCCACTTAGAGGAAGACCACTGTCTTATGCCTCTTTGTATCTTGAATGTCGAGGAATGCTTAATAAATATTCTTTAATTATATGATACCCTATGACCTACACATCTTATGTTTTTAAGGCTCACCTGTATCTGAATCTATTCTTATCCATTTGATTCCTAGAAAAAGCACAAAATATAAGTTGTGTGAAGGCAGGATATTGTCTGTTTTGTTCACAACAGAATTCTAAGTACATGGAAGTAGGTCACAGTAGAGGCTCAATAATTTTTTTGAATAAATTAAAGAAATGCATGGGCAGATGAAAATCCAGGTGTGTGGTCAAAAGAAGAGAAGAGGAAACTTCCCCTTAGCAGTTATATGCTGTGCTACTAATTCACAGAATCTGAAAGCTTGAAAGAGTATCTATTATTTTGTCTTTTTGCATCTGATAAGGTAGTAAATTCTTTTATTCCATAGACAGACTGGAACAACAAACACTACTATAAAAATCCAGCATGCATGTAATATATGTTTCCTTTCAGAAGTCCTGAAAAACAATTGACTTCTCTGCTTCAATTCTTGGCTTAAATTAAAAAAACAAAAACAAACAAACAAACAAAAAACCCCACAGGCTCTTGCTGACAATTAAAACATCATCCCTCTACCTAATTACTTGGAATGCAAAAATCCCAGTGGAAAGGAGAGGGGTCAGAACTTAATACATTTAGTGGTCATTACTGCTCTTTTAAAAATTAATATCAATGAATTTCAGATGGTTTTCTTTAGAGGAGGTTTTCGATGGGGTGATAACAGGAGAGGAATGGGAAAGGAGAAAGGAGTCTGAGAGCTCTGGGGCAGGAGAAAGGGGTAGAGAATTTTTCTTGCCTATTTCACATTGTTACCTAGTTCAGATCCTATTTACATTACCTACTGGCAAAGATTTAATAAAATGGAAATATCCATTATCACCTTTTGCAGAGCTTTCTAAACTACATAGCTTAAAAACACAACAAATGGAATCTAAAAAAAAA
>VBSM01000483.1:33572062-33582156 GCA_008086735.1 Cheirogaleus medius
TTATGTTATAATAACTTAGAAAGTATGCACACTTCAGGCTATGTTGGTTTTTCTTCCTGTTATGGACTAAATTTTTATGTTGTTCCCTAAATTCATAGGTTGAACTCTTATCTCCCAATGTGATGGTATTGGGAAGTGGGACCTCTGGGAGGTGATTAGGTCATGAGGATGGAGCCCTCATGAATGGCCTTATAAAATAAATCCCAGGTAGCTGCCTTGCCTCTTCTGCCATATGAGGACACAAGGAGAAGATGGCCATCTATGAATCACGTAGCAGTCCCTTACCGCACACCCAATCTGTCACTGTGATCTTGGACTACCCAGCCTCCAGGTCTGTGGGAAATAAATGTTTGTTGTTTAAGCCATCCGGTCTATAGTATTTTCATTATTGCAGCTCAAATAGTCTCAGACAGCCTCTAATAATACATAGCTCTAGTTTTCCTGGCATTATCTAGGATTGGATTTCTTTAAAGTGGTTCTGAGATGTTGGATATGTTTTCAAAAATAATTTGGTTGTACAGATGATAATTTTAAAAAGATTACACAATAAAATGCTTGGTTAAGATATCTAAATATTTATAGTGTTTCAGTTTGTAAATTAAAACTGTGGTTTTGGGCTGGGCACAGTGGGTCATGCCTATAATATTAGCACTCTGGGAGGCCAAGATGGGAGGATCATTTGAGGTCAGGAGTTTGAGACCAGCGGTGAGCAAGAGTAAGACCCCGTCTCTACTAAAAATAGAAAAAATTAGCTGAGCAATTAAAAATAGAAAAAATTAGCCAGACGTGGTGGCATGTGCCTATGGTCCCAGCTACTCAGAAGGCTGAGACAGGAGGATCTCTTGAGCTCAGGAGTTTGAGGCTGCTGTGAGATAGGCTGATGCCACAGCACTTTAGTAGCCTGGGTGACAGAGTAAGACTCTGTCTTAAAAAAAAAAAAAAAAAAAGAAGAGAAGAGAAGAAAACTTTGGTTTTGCATACTCACTTGCAAGAAAGAAATATATGTATCATGGCTATGTCAGCTGGTTGGTGTTAAAGTCATTATTTTCAACTAGTAACCAAAACCATTATAGCCCCACAGCTTACTGTCTTCATTAACATACTTTTACTATTTTAGGAAACTCTTATCCAGAGAGATGAAACTGCAAATAACTTTATTGTTCATTTCAGAAATTTTCTGAAAGTGCAGAACTAATTACACTAAAGAGCACAACGAGCCTCATCCAATCTACAAGACTCACTTTGAGAGCCTCGCCTTGCTGTATCTATCAATCTGAGACCATTAGGTCAGGTACTTGCCCAATCTTCATCAAGCTCCCATTCAGAATCTCATAAACATTCTGCCTTTCCCTCCTTTCTCCAAGATGTTACTAAGATTATGTAAACGTAGTAATCAATAAGCAATAAACACAGCTTTGCTTCATCAACAGGTTGTTTTTGTGAGCTATATTCAAGGAGCTGGCATTTGACAAATTTCAGGAGATTTTAAAGGATTAGCAAGATTCTTTTCTCAGCTTGAGGAATTATTCTAATAAATTCTAACATCTTTCAAACTGAATTCTGAGAACCAGAAGTCAAATTATTATCTACATGAAGTGGGGCTTTTAATGCTTAACTTATACTTCTCCTCAATACATTGACTCAATGTTTATCTTCCTATAGAAGATAAATACTTGACAAAGTTTGCACAGCAAAATTAGCTAATCACTTTTGCAGACCACGTGACCTTTGGTAATATTCATTGAACTTTGCTATGTCTGCAAATGCAATTGATGTGTGTTCTGGATTCTAAATATGTGAGACACTTTCTTCCCTTTGTGAGAATTAAAACCCAAGAAGCCTGGGCCAAAACAAGAGTGTTTTTTTTCTAACTTCCTTGCACAAGTTTAACTTCTCTCACCTAAAATGGGTGTTACACATATAATAAATAGTGAACAGACTTTCATTATCTATCTATCAATCATTCACATTTTAAAAGAATCCTTCATGTGTGTATTTTAAAGTGATGTACTAAAAAATGGAAATTATGCTTTCAGATAAAAGCAGTTCTAAAAATATATTAAATGTAGATTTAAATTTAGATAATGTAACAGTAGGTTTTACTGAACAGGGAGAGGATCTGAAAGTGAAGGACAGCAAAAGAAGGTCTACAGTCAAAAGTCATACCAGATTTGTGTTTGACGAGGTATCGAGTCTATGCATGGAGATCTGGAGAACCATGTCTTAATGAAAATGTGGACATAAAGACTTTGATTATATGACACATCTGATCCAGTCCCTGATGTTAGACATCTGGTATTGAGTGTGGCTTGTTTTTAAAAATTATGTGATAAGCTAGTTTTTAAGCCACTGTCTATTCTCTTTTATTTCTGTAGCTTTCCCTCCTCTTAGCCCCAGCAACATCTACTGATAGTTCATTTCAACCAAAGAACCAGAAGAATTCCCACCTGGGACTGACGTCTCATTCTTATCTAATCTCGATTCAACGGGTGGACAGAGTTAAGAGGACAGACACTAAAGGAGGGAATGACACCTGAGAGCACACATGAGTATGTTTAGCACCGACCAATAAAACTCCTAAATAGATATTGGTGGGAACATGTTTTAAAGTCTGTAAGCAGCTGACCACTGATTTAAAACTAGTAACAGGTTAACTGCAAAAGCAGACCAAGCTGATTCTACAAGGTGTTGGTAAATATTTTCAACCTGGCACAGGGAAAAGAGCTTTAGTCCCCCATCATTCCACAAAAAGTGATACAAGAAAAAGTTACTTTTAATCATCTAAATTGTATGTCAAACAGAAATGTTTGCCTAGACCCCAAATCACTAACTTCATTAGCTGCATAATCGAGGTCAAAAAGAAAATCAAAACAATTATTGAAATAAAAGAAAAACTAAACTTATTGTTCCTATCTCTCCCCAGTGCCTTGAGTCATTATTCTTGTGCAAAGTTAGAAGTTCTACCAAGATTATTAACTGTTTCGAGCCATTAAAATGCTATTCATTATACTGCTACAATGACATACCTTTTGAAAATTCTCATTTGCTACAGAACTGTCATGGCCACATGAGAGAACACACTCCCACTATGTTCAGACTGTCATGCCATCCCTGAAATCAAATTCCTGAATATGACATTTTGCAGTGTCTCAAATTTTAAATATTGGTCAAAAGAGTAAAGGTTGGAAGGTCCCAGAAGAAGTAGAAATAGAGGCCGATGTAGGGTAAATATTGTGCTCATATTATCATATGAGTAATCATATTAGTAGCACTACCACATCCTCCCATTATCTGCATGTGAATATACTTAATAATTGTAAAGACTGACAAGACACCCTCTCTATTCAGGGTGTCTAGTGCAGACTTCCATGAGATTGACAGTTGCAAATGTTATTTTTGGGACTGGTTCCAAGCCTCACTCTCACTCAGGAACCCATGGAAAGTTTAGCAAGATCATCATGTACCAGAATGTGACCGTCTTCGAGTAACTATTTTAAAACTGGAAGTATTTTGTTTACTTAATATTTAGACAGGTTAAATATTTAAAAGTCTGTGTCTATTTACATGTGGCATAATAGGTTCCCCTCTTAGGAAAAAAAATATTTTAAATGTCAAAAATCTCATGGAACTTCATATTCAGTAATTCTACTTTAAGCACATGTTGAGTGAAACAAAAATATTGACTAAATGCACTATACATCAGAAATGTTTTAGGTAGATTTGTATCTTATGAATCATAACATCTATATGCAATAAGTGGTATTGCATGGAGACAAATTATTTAGCTTTCAGAATATGCTTGTTGGGATGGATCCATATGTGTACTAAATCTGATACTCCTCTAAATATCTACAACTCACAGGTTGGAAACAACAGGTTCAAAGAACAGTAAGTGTTGAGAATCAGACACACCTGAGTTTCACACCTCACAAGTATGATGCATACACACACACACGTATGTATCACCTTGGGCACGTCGCTTAACTCTTTCAAACTTAATTTGCTAATTTCTAATAGGGTTTTAGGATAAATTAAATAAGATGACCTAGGTAAAGCATGTGCCACGCTGCTTGGCACATTGCGGGAACTCAGTATCTCTTAGCTCCTGTGCTTTTTCTTTTAAATGTTTGAAATTTTTAGATTCCCAGTATATGTATGAAAGCAGAGATTAACTCAAAATAGATATCAGAAAACACATTTTCACTTCCCAGAAAGATTCACAGTAAGATTACTTTACACAGCAAACTGTGCTAATGTATTTAATATATTGCCCAGTCTGCAAGTGTCTCACACCTGATCAGAAGCCTCTCCTTTGAATAGGGGTGAATGTCTGTCTAGGTGACCTAGGTAAGGGATACTTTGCTCTGGTAGAATCCATCTAATTGGAAGTATGATTTAAAACATGCTGATGTTTATTTGAGGCCTGAAAAGGTAACTGGCTTTGTGAATATGGGATCGATACTATAATAATCTGTTGGAGTCCTTATAAGATTTTTTGATGGTTTACAAGGTGAGTATATATTGAAAACATCCAATCATGAAATTGCACAAAACTGTCCCACTAGTCGTAATTACTGCTTTATCCTCCACCTCCCTGTGCTTTTTAATGTGGTAGAAGATATTTTTCAAGCAGCAGCATGTGGCTGAGTGGCAGACACCACAGGCACTTCTGCTGGGAGTTCGAAGATTCCTGTATATTAGGACGCTGTTTCTGGGCTGGAATGCCCAGGCAATTTTAAGATTTTTATCTTCTATTCTTCCGGAACACTTCTCTGTGGCAATCAGTCTCTCTCTTTCTCTGTCTTTCCCCGCCATATAGAGCACTGGGCTATTGTCTACTGTAATAAATGAACGGTCTGGCAAATAAGCAGTTTATCCACCTTAGTCCTGGTATGGCCACTTTTAATGCTTTTAATGTTTTACCTTTAATGTTTTACCCTATACAACAGTGAAAACAAAGTCTCGGAAAACCATTACTAAAGAAATTGTATGCTATTTACCTAGTAGTAAAGTAAAATTCAACAAATTTCTTGCATATATGCATAGAAAAGAAACCATTAGATTACATTTCAATTTGATTCACTTTATAGCTTTGGTTATGAGTATGCCTTTCATTTCGTAGCCATATATTATTGCTCTACCAGTTCTTTGAGAATCTCATATTTAGTCATTAGAAGAACTGCCATTTACTGAGCACTTTCTTGGAGACAAGCACTGTGCCAAGCTCTGTTTATACATTGAATTTCACAAGACTTCCAGGGTTAAGTACTACTTTTATTTCCATTTTACAGATAAAGAAATTAAAGCTTAGGGAAGTTAAGTAAGCTGCCTAAGGCCACTCAGGAAGTGGTAAGTCAAGATTCGAACCCAAAGCTATGTATCTGAATTATTTCTTGATTTTAACTGTTTTAGAGGTTTTCAACAGTGCATGTTTTTTCAATAGTTTTCAATAGTTCATGGTTTACAAAAAAGGTTTGGAGATGGTATGATAAAGCATATTTTCTATAGTACAGTTAAGAAAACTTGAGAGCAGTTAAGAAAAAACTGAATCCCACATCAGGAAGTAACAATGGATAGCATTCAACATACATTCTTTTGATTTTCTCAGTTCAATAACAAAATCTTATTCTTCAAGAAGACGGTGAGGTGTAGAAAGAGGAAAGAAAAAATTCTATGAGTTTATACATAAGAGCCTAATTTCAGAAGGGACAGTGTTAGGTTGTAGTTGAGTAACAAGCATTTGAAATACCAAATAATTCAAGGTTGTTTTTTTTTTAAGTGGAAGAATAATATTTTCCATCTGAATAAAAAAATTACATGAGTCAATTGATTAATTAATTCATATAGAGAATAAACCACTCATGTCTTTGACCTTAAAAGGCTCCTGGAAGGTAATGGAAATGCCAATACCATCTTAACTATCGTGGCACCAGCAGGCCTTTATGTATCCTAAAGAAAATTTCTTTCTGCTTTTCTTTCTCTCCTAAATTGAACCCAGGAGGGCAGAGGTGAATCTCTGATAAGATTCTTGGGAACTGCTGTTTGCAGAAAAATTAGGCGAGATTTTCAAATTGACAATTTTTAGATTGACAATTTCATTCCATGGCTCCTTCTGTGTTTCCGTGCTCCAGTTTTATTATCACTTAGAGTAAGTGTACTGGATATATACTTATCAACTCCTCATTTCCCCTGTGGAACACACTGTGCGTTACAAAATACAATTTCCATTTTGTCGGCTGATGGCCTAAATAAGGTACACACAAAACAACAAGGATGGGCTTCTTAATTTAGCAGGCTAAGATGTTCATATAACAGTGGCCCTGGGGGTTAGATTTGAGGAGAAAAAGAAATAGATTCTACCTCAGTGGAGTTGAATAATTTCTAAAAGATTTAGCACAAAAGAACTGGGCCAACCCACACTATGAACATTTACAAAAATCTAACAATAATGTAGTAATTTTTTCATATTCTTTAATACAGGGATCCGTGGCATACATGCAATTATATCTTATATGATATTTTAAGCACAACTATCATAGGAACAAAAGTTGTTAAAGTAATATTAATGGAACGAATATCATGGCAAGATTGTATTAAAATATTTTAGACTATAGAATATAACATACATATCATGCATCATTTCATTTAATTCCTAACATTAGCATCCTCAATGTGTAAGTATAATAAATACTATGATAATATCTATTAATATAAAATATATAAAAAATAAAACATCTGAATAATTAACTCCTTATTTTTAAAATGAATTTTCCCACTAATGAATTATTTCTCCATCTCAGTTCCTCTGAATACATGACCCTTTTCCAAGAACATGCAGTATATGTTGTAAGCCATAATTCTTATCATAATCATCACTGCTATTAGCATCAGCAAAATTCAATGAGTGATCGTTATCAGCTAAGTCCTAGGGATCCAGAAAGTTACACAATATGGTTAGGTCTCAGCGAATTAATGGGGCAGCAAGTGTATATGGAAAAGATAGAAAATATCACGCAAAACAATGAAAGAATCATGGTGACGATGGCTTGGAAATATCGTAAGTCTTCATGGAGGAAGTGAAACTTGAGAGGTACATTGAATTCTTAGGACATATGTAAGAACAAAGGAATGAGAAAAATACTTTACTCATATACTTTAGGCAACAAAGAGAGAACAAAGACAGAATTTGCTTAATCCCTTTGATGCTAAACAGGTTTCATACAATGGGAGATGGTAGTGAAAGTGTAAAACATTTTATAAAGGGTGATGACTGTGGATCTAAATATGGTGGTTGGACTTTATGCTGGATGCAGTGGAGGATCACTGGAGATTTCTGAATAGAAAGAATGATACTTGCAAGTTTTATATCTGGCAAATCTATTTATTAGTAGTTTGACCTTATAGAGGAAGCTATAGAGAGCAGCTAGGACAAAGAAGACTATGTGTTAAATATAATATTCTTGTTACATACACTTAGCATTTTTTGTCCGTATATTTCACATTTTCCTGTTTTTACACTTATGATCACATCAAATATCTGTCTATACTTCTAGAAACCAACATCAATGACAGGTTAATAGAGATATTCCAAAGATGCTATATATCATATTGCGTAAAGAGAAGTAGAACTTGAGGGATACAGTATTCTAGATGACAGAGATTAGAGTATGGTGGGAGAGCATTGGAGGAGAGTAGGTTTGAGCTGGGTCTATACAGGTGTTTATGTCCTTAAGTTTTCTATTGTGCAGATTAAAAAGAAGTAATGGATAACTTACATAGTTTAAATTTGACTTAAATGCATTGGTTTTGTATTGTCATTTATTTATCTTCCCAATTGGACACAAATCAATTTGCACTCTCTGAACAGTGCTTGACAATGCGGTGGGCTGGGAGGGCATACCCATGCTGGATGGTAAAAACCAGTGTAACTGTAATGCGTTGTTGATAACTGAGAGAGGCCCTTGCACTAACTCAGTAAGAAATGATTGTATTATCTCAATTGTATTTCAGATATTTTCTATATATTAATGAACACAATGAAAATTATTTTTTTATATTTACTACCACACAACTGTTACAGAACCAGTCACTCTAAATAGACATACTGAATATTAAATACATTTTATAATACATTTGGAGTAATATAAAAACATAATTTATCATGTAAGTTATATCAGTATGACCTCCAACCTGACCAAAAATTAGTAATTTAAGTTTATGGAAATAAATACAATTCAATAAATTAAAGGAGATTTCCTACATTTAAGTAGTGTATGTATTTAAATCTCATTCTATGTGCCTCCATTTAAAAAAGTCTTGATCAATGAAATAATTATCTTATATCAATTCACCCATAGACTTGAATTCCCCTGGTCTTTTGAAAATCTAATTTTGCCACTTAAAGCCACTCATTCATTCATTCATTCATTCACTCATCCATTCAACAAATACTTATTACTGATCTATTAATAGTATATACCGGTCACCTAGGTGAACAGTGAGAAGTAAGTTTCTCATAGAACTTATATTTTAGTGAAAAAAGACAGATAATAAATAAATATACAGAATGTATGATAAGTCAATACACAAGAAGCCAAATGGTGATAAAAACATGTAAAAAAAATAAAGTGAGGTAAAGGGGATAGAAAGTGCTGGGATTGTTAGGAGGGGCTTGTGAATGCATAGTTTATTTCTGAGAGAGTAGAGAAGGACCCATTGATAAAGCGCCATTTGAGTATAGAAAATCCTGAAGGAAGTGCTGATTCACATAGGAATAAAACTTTGCGGCCCATGACCTTATACTGAAAATTTTCCTCACATATTAGAAAACACCCCTTATCCCAAAATAAACACAATACCTACTTGTGACTAAATTTTCAAAAGAGGCTATCTGTAGTTTCAAATGTCTTCTTGGTGTTTTGCCTCAAAGATACTTAGGAGACCTCAAAACTTCTGTTGAATGACTATTTATTTAATATTAAGTGCTTATTCTGGGTAACACTCTTTCAGACATCAGCCATTTTGTCTGCCAAACAAACATTTCTACAACTTCTCTTAGAAACATCTCAAGTTTCCTTTAGGAGTGAGCATCCCCCATTCTAAAATGTAACCCAGGCCTGGTAAATCAGGATGGACCATTTCCGTAGCTCCTGAAATTAACTCAGAAAATGCTTATGGTACAAGACAGGTCAATCAGAACCACTAAGTGTTAGCACAGATGCCGATGGTGGAACTGTTGGGAATGGGCACTCCTTTTGGTGGATTTCCTTATCACTGGATAGGAACTTAGGATGTAAGCCTCAAGTTTCTGATGCTCAACTTGTCACTAGGAGAAAAGAAAGTGTCTAAAATAAAAGAGAGGGAAGCAGATCCAAGAAATGGAAAGAAATTCTTGGTGATACTGTTTCAGCAGCTAGATCCAGCTATGCCTGAAACCATTCCCTGTGTACTTTTCTTTATGAGATCCAACAAATTACCATATTTGCATGAGCTATTAGATTTGCCTTTCTTGTATGTGTAACTAGAAGCCTCATAATTAACACAAACAAACAGCCGGCTCAGTTCTACTTATGCAGTTTTTAAAAAGAAAGAAAAAAAACCATGACACGGTAAGAATGGCTTTTTCACTACCTTCTGATTAGTCTGCTCCTACACATTTCTTTGTGATGATTATCATTTGGTTACCTTTGAGTAGCATAAAACACTCATGATTTCAGTTCAGTAAATATTTTACGTGCACTTAAATATATAAGAAACTTAACTTGTACTGGAAATATTCAAAGATGAAACACGGCAGGTCTCTTGCTCTGAACACATAGTCTTGAGCTTACCTGGCTCCCAAGTGTCTGAATTGTATATCCAAAATACTGAAAAATACTGTATAAATTTTATGAGTGGTATTTCCCCCATTAGATACTAAATACATTGAAGCCATGAATTGTGCTATTTTTTCCAAGCTTCCTCTCTAACACTTGTGTCTAGAATATTGATATTTACTGAATACAACACTTATGCTTTTCTTTGAGTACCATCAGTCTGCAAGTGTCTTCTTTGAGCAACTATCAGGACAATGTATAATTCCCACCATTGTTACC
>VBSM01000483.1:33582517-33615994 GCA_008086735.1 Cheirogaleus medius
GTTTTCTCTTCCTTTTCACGTCTCATTCTCTCTATAATAAAATGGTCTCAGCACTCACACTGCCTTCTGATTACAGCAAGATTGCAAGACCTCTGCAGCTTTCCCACTGCAGAGCTATTTCCAACACCACACTGATCCTGAAGTGTCTGCCATCTCCTTAAAGCACCTGCTGTAACTCCCTGCAATCCTCTCCTTCCCACTTTAAAAACTAGATCTAAAACCCAACCATCAGGCTAAAGGTAGGAAACACAACAGTTTGAAGAAATGCAAAAATATATCTTCTATTCTATTAAAATGGCAGGCATTGCTGGAATGGGCTATTATGCCTCTGCACTCGGGTTCAGGTAAATAAAGTAACATGGTCTATTTTTCATGAAGTGACTGCATTAGCAAACTGGAAATCAGAGCTACTCCTCTGATTTCTCCATTTTTTAAAAAAAGTTTCATTAAAATGTTTTCCAATTGCACATTATCTTTTACTTATCTACCCATGGTTTACAGATATATACAGATATCAGACCGGTTAAATCTTCTCCCTATCCCCACTCCCCACCCTCACTCCCGCCAATCCCTCTCCACCGTTGCAGGCCGAGGCAGCAGCAAACACACAGATCTGTGCCCAGTCCTTCGTTTAGGTAGCTGAGCCCTAGCCGCCAGCAGCTTTTCCTGGCTGAAGCACGCATGCTTCCTTTGCTTCTGCGGGGGAACAATGAGCAAGTGCATCTGTGGGAACTCTCCTGCCTGCTGGGTGCTCAGCTAGGAGTCCCAGAATATCAGACACAATTATATTCAAATGTAAGTACAAAAAGTCATTTTGACTTGAATATAAATTATTCTAGCTGCCATGTTGGATTACCCACACTAGTGCTCCTCTTCATTAGCAGTGATAATTGAACAATGACGCTCTGTGTGCTTAAATAATAGTATGATTAATGGTGTATATACCTATTTTGCTTGTATACTCCCTACACAAAGGGAAGGGATATATATATATATATATATATATATCATTTTCATCATCACCTTCAAACACAAGACACTCAAACCACTGTGTTTGTAAAGCATGGAGCCTGAAACTATTAGCGACTCTCTTCACTCTTCATGGGTCCCTCACTTTGTCCCTGTTGTCTTTTGGGCACCTTGTAAGCCTTCATTAATAAGAAACACAAATGCAACTGAATCAGAGAGGACAAATGTAAATTGCTGCTCTTTCCTTTCTTACATTACACATCATTTACATTCTTCTCACCTATCCTAATGTTAGTTCATAGGCTTCCTTTATCAGGATATGAAATTTAGAGTGTAGAGTTTGCAATTATTTTCCTAAATTATTTTCAAGTGCTACCATTAAAATGAGGTGCCAGAATAATCAGCCAGAGATGGAGTTGAATTAGGAGAAGATATTTGCTCTTTTTTCCTTTAAACACATTCCTGTTTATGTCTAACAGTGCAGTTCTACAAAGACCATTCTGAGCATCTGGCCTATCTTGCATTAAATTCACCCAAAAGTTATGAAATGTATAATTAATGATGTGACCCTGTGCACAGCACACTGACACCTTTGCTAACTTCAATCTATACCTTATAGATGAAAGTAAACAGAATAAGTTATAGGTATAATTAGCCTATGAGACCACTTGGAAGAAAAACATACAAAAAGTAAAATGTCACATTTTCTTTTCTCTCATATTTTATATTGTGAGAATTTTAGAAAATTGCTAACTGCAGTAACACTTGGAAAAAGCCATGCCTGGTGGGACAGCTTTTTTTTTTTTTATGTTTATTAAAAGAAAAAGAGCCTTTGTTAATGTGCTTTCCTTATTACTTTAATTTTCTGTTGGCAGATCCCAGCTCTCAGCCCCCTGTAGACTTACTGGTGCTGGAAAAGAGCTTTCTTCTTCGGTCCCCTGAGTAGGCCAGTGACAACTGAAAACATGCAGGTAAAACTAACACAGAATGGTTGTTTCAGAGCCAATTTTCCGTGGTGGCAGAGATGTGCAGGCAAGCGCACTTGTGCTGCTAGTTCCAAGGGGCCTCTCTGACAGAGCCCCCACCCACCCTTGCCTAAAACAGTGGAGATGATTAGAAAACCCTTTCGGGGGATTATTTCATTCTCATTTTGTTTCACTTCCCCTTAGTCTTCTGAAAGTAGCATTTACATGCTCCCTGCTCAAATTTATAAGAAGAAAACAAAACTTACATAATTCAGAAAGTCAGTAAATTCTTATTTCTTTGGCAAAACAAATCACCTATTTCCTTGATTCGACTCAGACCCAAAGTAAAAGCACTCAGACATCCTAAGAAATAGCAGAGCAGCGGGCATTTACAGAATCGCTGAATGGGAACGCTAGAAAGAGTAGTAAAGACAGCTTGCTCTGCGACAGGACTGTCCTTAGCTATATTAATGGTATTGAAGGTGAACCCTGTTATTCAATCTTCATTCAACATCCCTGTGAGGTCAAGCACTTCCCCATTTTATGGCTGAAGAAATCAAGATTCAGAGATGATAAATAATTAACTCAAGTTACATAGCTGGTAAGAGAAAGAACCAGAATTAAAACTAAGGTCTGAGTTCAACCTCCAGGTTTTTTTTATATATCTATGGTATATTGAAAAACAACTAGCATTATAAGCAGTTTGTACCTAGCTAGCATATTTCTAGCAGCTAGAAATTAGGAGAAAAGCCAAATCTACATATTAAAAAATGTCACATTCATACCTCTAATTTAAAGAAAAATATCAACTTGTTGTTAAGAGAAAATTTCACTTCTCTCTTCATGGTAATTTAATTTTAACTAGTAGTTATCAGCCATCACACCTTGTCTAGCTTTAACTAAAATAAGAAATCAAGAATTGTGAAGATAATTTGAAGCTTAGAATAAAAGACTCTAACTGCATATGTTATCATTTATAAATTAAACAGGGCCACAAAAGAGCATGATGAAATTGGGGACCACATCTAACAGTAGAAATAGTTGTTTGTTATGCTTTTATTCATATCTAAAATGATGCAACATAGGTAAACACAAACAGAGCCTCCTCCGGTTTGGGTGAAACATTTGATAACACTTCCTAGCCCTGGATAGTCCTAGCAGACTTGAGGGCGTGCACAAGTCCCTATCAGAAAGCAGCCTATTTTACATCATTGCACAGACACTTTCACACAGACACTCAAACAAAACAGCAAAGAAACCTCATTGCACATGCCACCAGTGCATAAAGTTAGGCATTTGAAGATGTGGATGAGAAACCAAACTCTCCCACTTACTATCATAGCAGCGTGACTTCCGTTAAATCCATCTCCTCTGTGAGCCTTGTCGGTAAATTTAGTACATTATAACGCCAATCTCACACACTTGGATGGTCCTAAGGGGGCTCAAAGAAGGTAAAGCTCACGGGAACATTCGCTGTTCGTAAAAACTATTCAAATACAATTATTATTGTCACGGTTGTTATTTATTTCTGAAACTCCTGCTATGATATTGTTGCTGAAACAGCTGGCTACTAGGCAGAACACCTCTCATCCCCTAATCCACTGGTCCAGAACAGTTTTCCTCCATACAGAGTAGGTTTTTGTGATTGGATGATTGCCCTGCATGGCTGGCAACTAACTCAATTACTGTATTTTGAGAAATCAGCCATAAATTGGAGGTTTCTTATATAGGAAGTATATAATGAATAAAAGCATACTTCAAACTTAAGAGAGGTGCAGTAACACCCTGACTTCTAATAAAGATTAAACAAAGTCAGGTGGAAGGAAAGACATTTAGATAAAAAAATATTTTAGGGCATACAAATGGAAAGTCTAAAACATCACTTTTTTAATAATTATAATAATTATATGAATATTCTCTCATCAGATTTTAGAATAAGCTGGCTTCCTTTAAAAACAATCAACAACTGTGAATTCTTTTATTCTTTTCTCTCTTTCTAAAAAAATAATCTTTTTTCTCCTTCTTGGAAAGAATCATAAATACTGAGTTCTATCCAAGAGAATCTTGGGCTTCAAGTTCTTCCAATTCCCCTACACAAACACAGTATATTAAAGTGCTTTAAGTTAGGGAACTCTTTTTGTATTCAATTTACAGATCTGTCAACTCATTTCTTTCCTTCCAATGCTGTCCAGCAATGGTTATTTCTTAAGCTGTTTAAAAGAGATTCTGCAATTTTAAATATTTTTTGTTTTATTTTTTCCCCTTAAGCAGGCTGGAAAAAATGTGAGAATTCAGACTGAGCGATAGCTCCATCTCCTGGAAGTGCATATCACTAGCAATGACTAAAGGCCAGAGGCATTCAAGACATTTCCTCACTGAAGCATTCAGACTCTGTGCAAAAGACCTTTTGTGTCTCACTCACTAAGGAAGATTGTTCTTCACTCAATCTGAATGAGAAGAACAGACGTCTTAGAAAACCTTCAGTTCCTGGGGGAAATGCCTTAGCCTGAACACAACAGAAAGTAAGCCCATGGTTCTTGATAAGCTCGTCTTCTAATACAGGTACCATGAGCTCAGACTAATCTACGGCCAGATAAGAAAGCTCTTATTGACATACAAAAATAACAGATTATTTTATTAAGGTCATATTTTAGAAGAATGTAAAACTTCATTTAGTGCCACTTTTACTTTTAAATGTAAAATTACAGCTTGCCCATAATACTTGGAGTCTGGTTAATTATTTTCCATATTGTATTTTGCTATTAAGCATCTGCTTTTCTATTTTTGTGTTAAAAAATAAGGTGTGGTTATGGAAACCTTATTTCTAATTTTGCATATTTATGTATTTATATAAAGTTCTAATGTATCAGCTTGCTCACATACTTTTAAAATTTCTCTTTATGCATAATTTCCTTTATTTATAATTACTAATTGTTAGGGAAACAAGTAAACTCTTTGAGAAATAACTGATTTTAATTCATAAGTGTTTTGGTTGTTTTGCTTTACTGATAATCACACACCTTCTTTTATAATAAAACTGAAATAGTACTGTCCGTATTGTCCATTTTACTTAAAAAACAAGAAAATGGATTTTATTGCTTCCAATTATTTGTTGCTATGCTTTTCTCTCTTTAAGATAACTTGAGACTATATAAAGTTTGAAGGGCTCAAGTTATTTCCAAATATATAATAGATACCCCTATCCTTTTTAGTCCTATCTCTCATACCACGAATACTTTTATTGGCACATTTGGGATTCAGAAGAATGTAAGCAATGCTAATCAATATGGGTAAGCTGTTTATTTACGGTTTACTCCAAAGATTTAAGTAAGCAAGGTCAGTGAGCAATTGAAATTTCCTGCTTTACTCCTTGTGTCTCTCTCTTTTTCCATACTGATATCGACTCTATAGAAGCTGGATATCCACTTGCCTTCAGTCTATTCTGTGTTCTTTAAAATTGTGCTGAATAGAGATTGAGCCCAGCTTACTACATAATCAGTGTCTGATTTGGAAACAGGAAAAAAAGCTATATGACTATTAATAGTGGATGAACTGCAGCTAGCACTTTGATATTAATAAAATAAACACAATACATATTAAAGCATAAAATCCAATTTATTCAATGTGATTGAGAATATGGCCCTCTGGCAAGATGAATATTGTGAGAAAACTAAAAATCAGTATATGAGTCGTATACTACCTAATTTTCAAAGAATTAAATATGTATAGGCTGTACTTAACATTAAAATTAGCCTGACTGTGATGTAATATCACTTTGATGCTTCAGAAAGAATATTTAGGCCTCAGGATCATTACGATGAACACCAAGTGTCACGGTCAAGTATTAAGGAACTAGAAGATAGAAGAGATTATACTAATTTTGTCCTGGAATCAGGACATATTCCCTTAAAAGTATTTCTGGATTTTTGTTTCTGTGCTTATTATGTGTCTCTTTTTTATAAAAGTTAAGTGAAGAAAATATGTGTCTAAGTCTTCTTATTTCTTTGGGGCTACATGGATTTTGGGATAAAATGGGAATTTGCTTCATAGTGAAAGTTTATACCTGAAGTTTCCTCATCTCATGTGTGGCTTTGCTTGATTAACATGCTTCATTCAATGGCCATAAAAGAGCACACATTTTAAATGAGAGTTTTCTGTGGGCTTTTTGATGATTGGCTTGCAGCCAAAGCACTTATCCTGCTATTCAGGATACATTGTAGAAAACCATATAACTGCACCTAAGAGTCTTTAATTGCTAATTGTTCCTAATAACTGTTTAGTATATAATGCAAACAATAATACATGATGTCAGTTTGAATTTCAAGGTTGTTATTCAATCCCAAGTTTCTGCTGTGTTATGTTCTCTTCCTGTGGTTAATGATGTCTGAAAAACCCTCAGTGGAGTCACAATCCTAGCTTGGGTAAGGGGCAAAGTCTGAATTAAAAGAATAACAACAAAAAAATAGAAAATAGAGGTTTGAGTAATAGCCTACTATAAGTCGGAGTGCAACATCAAGTACTGTATGGAATGAAATGAATGGCTACTTTTGTGTTTCCAATTACAGTACACATCTTAGTAGCCATTCGGAGAGTAACTGCATTATGGATTACCACTAGAATCTGGAATCCTTCTACATTGTCACTTGTATCCAAAGAGTTCCCTTATGCTCCAGGCATCACTTTCTCCAGGTCTTATTCTTAAAGGACTGAGATGAGCTTTCGTTATCCAAGGAACTCTCACACAGATGCTCACTGATCTCACTTCTACTCATACTGGCTCAAGCCAGAACATGGAAGCTGTCTTATAACAGGCAATGGAAAAAATGTGATGGGGCCAAGCTCTGGCTAGCTAACAATCCTTCAAGTACTTCTCCCTCTGTTCTGTCTGCAATTTCAGTAAGAGTTCCAGCACTTGGGGTTTAAATGTCCTCTAGCCTTTTAGAAGCTGGCATCTAATTGCTTCTTCATGTTGCCAAATGACTGAGTGTTTTCTTCATTGACTTTATTTCTGCCAGACTCTGGAATAGACAGTAAGCAGGATAAGAGAGACGAGGGAGGTATAAAACTCACTCAGAGAAGGAGTAGAGCAGAGCTGGGAGTCAGGGAGCAAGTAGGAGGAGAGAAAAGAAAAGCCAAGAAAAAAATTGAAGAACTGTAGATTGGGCAAAAGAGCAAGGAAACAAGACCAGATTGGAGTGATGTGAGGCATAAAAGGTGTGCTTGTCTCTGAGAAATATTTAATGGAAGCATCTATATATGTATGTGTGTGCTATCTGTGTCCATGATACACATAAAGCAACACTCCCTCCATCCCCACCTCCATTAGCCCCAAAAAGCACAATATGGTATTTGGTAGATCACTCACATTCCACATTATTCCTTATTATTTAATTTTGGTAGATTGCAAAATGTTGATAATCCTTCACTTTTCCTTGTTTCCGTGCCTTTTTGCTCTGGAATTTAGAAGCTCCTTCCATAAACACATAGAGTTTAGTCCCCTTTCCCTTGAATCAGAACTGCTTTGTGACTTGCTTTGGCCCACAGAATATGGTGGAAGTGATGCTGTACCTTTCTTCCATGCTTCTACTAGCTTTCTTAGAATCCTACCCAACTGCTGTATGAATAAGTCCGGCTAACCTGCTGGAGGATGAGAGACCATGTGGAACCGAGATGACTTCTCCTAGCAAAAGTGATCCTAGACTAGCCAGCTCCCAATCGACCTGACTGCTGACTGAATATGCTGGAATGAATCCAATTGAAACCAGAATTACCTGCCTGAGCCCTGCCCAAATCCCTGTCCAACATACTTAAGGGTTAAATGAATATGCAAACAATAATACATGATGTCAGTTTGAATTTCAAGGTTGCTATTCAATCCCAAGTTTCTGCTATGTTATGTTCACCTTAAAATTCATTGACTTTTAAGGTGATTAATTATGCATTAAAGGCTAACTATAGCAATAACCAACATATATATCTTGAGTACCTTAATAACTTTTGTGTAGTTATAAGTACATTATTAAATCTGCATTTGGAATTTACACTTTTCTTACAATTGTCTTATATGAATCTCCCAAGAACCTTACATGAACACCTGGATATCTTAATCATATTTGGTATTTAAGAAACAAGATAGTTTGAAAGGTATCAATTAATAATTATTGTATTGTTTTAAACTTTCATTAAGATTATGTCTATAGCATAGCATAAAGTCTATTATTCATTTATTTGTTCAATATATACAACCATTTCATAAAATAGAAGGCCTTTTGGTCCTGAATCCCAGCAGGTATTTTAAGACTTGGATTTTGGGAAAATGATACAATTGGAGAAAAGAGATACCAATATGGATTTTAACTCCAGTGAGTTTCTACCCACCCTCATTCATAAAAGGACCAAAACTTCTGAAAGAAATATTTAGATTGTTCATCTATTATAATAGCACACAAATCTATCCTCATCTCATCTGTGTTCTTTGTAACAACTGAATAATTTAAGGATTCACTAACTACTTAAAAACGTATTAGGTCAACCAACACCAGGGAGTGAAGCAGTTTATTCATCATTGGGAAGCCTCTTCACCCCAATGGCTCTGATAATATACAGAGACGGTAATGACACTACTTAACTCTGTCATGCGCAATTAATTTAAATTTTTTCTCTATGATTAAAATGGAAATTACTCACAACTTAGAATTGCTGTTAAATAAAGGGTTACAAATTCCACCTGAGTTTCAGAAATTATACCATATGCTTATGAGCAGAAACTTGGTGGAGTTTCTTTCAGTTGAAATAATGAAGAAAAAATGGTTTTACATGCAAAGATTAATAATAAATGGATGAAATTGTACTAAATTTTAAAGGTTTCTGTTTCAATCAGGATCTAGGCAGGAAATAGATGGCATACTCATACTGAGTAATTGAGGAGCGTAAAGGCAGGACTTACAAAGGTGTGGGCAAGAGCTTCATTGAAATGTGCTGAGATTAGTAGTAGTAGGGAGCATTATTGAACCCCTAGGTCTAATGGAGTAAAGAGAGGGAGCAGTTGCTGAGCCCCAAAAAAGTAGTTTAGAGAAGGCCACCTAAGATGAGCTGCAGAGTCCTCAGGCAGCCACCAATGAGGTTACCTATCAGGGAGGGAACCAGATGCCTTGGTCTCACTCTCTTTCCACCCTCTCATCTGCCAGAGCCTCAAATTAGCTAAACCCTTTGAGAAACCAAGGACAGTGATAACCATCCATTCCATTCATGCAGTTCAGTACCCTAAGACCTCTAGCAGAATGGAGAAGGGTGGGGAATGGTGGAGAATGGCCCAGGTGGACAGATGGACATTGTCTAGCACTGTGCCTTCACAAAGAACATTTCAAATGAGTTTTTAATTCTTTGAGAATAGTAACATATCTACCTGAGGGAACTATTAATACCAGCATATACATTTTCATTTATAATTATGCAGCAAAGAGAATTATTAAAAATTAGAAATGGCTGGAAACATGAAAAACAGAGTAGGATCCAAATATCTATTTTATCTATAGTCAATTCTCAACACTCATAGAGATGTATTTTTATTATCACCTCATGAATTCACTGCATTTTCCTCAAAATCATCCTTTTTTCAACTCTTACAAGTATTAAAGTAAAACAAATTACTTTTTTCCCCCTATAGAAATCTATAAAGTATTCAAATCCCTAAAAGGAAATGAGTCAAACCATTTTTGGAATCATTTTGGTTCTGCCTGTAACAAACTGATAACCTCAGGCAAGCTGATAGATTCTTTTTTGTATGTTTGTTTGTTTGTTTTTTGAGACAAAGTCTCACTTTGTTTCCCCGGCTAGAGTGCATGGCATCATCATAGCTCACTGAAACCTCAAACTCCCAGGCTCAAGTGATCCAACTGCCTCAGCCTCCCAAGTAGTTGTGACTACAGGCGTGTGTGGGCATACTTAGCTGATTTTTTAATTTTTTGTAGAGACAGAAGGGTCTCACCATGTTCCCCAGGCTGGTCTCGAACTCTGAGCTCAGGCAATCCTCAAACCTCAGCCTCCCAGAGTGCTAGGATTATAGGTATGAGGATAGATACTTTTTGGCTTAAATTTCTTCATCCATATAGTGGAGATAATAATAATCCCTACCCCAAAGGATTGTTGTGAAGGTTAAAAGAATTCTTCAAGTAAAGTATTTAAAGCAATGCCTGCACAGCCTAAGCACTCCAAAAGTGTTATCTAATAGTAATAGTAATAGTAATGCAGGAACACTGATTCCTCTTTTTACTATTTGATTAGAAGGTTTTTGTTTGTTTCCATGAAGATCCAACTGGCTCTTGGTAGATCTTGCTATTTGGTAAGACTTAATATGACTTGGATCAGGCCACATGAACTACCTTCCCATAACCCTTAGCCAGGCATGAGTCAGTTAGGCAATAAGCTTAAGAAAGAAAGACAGATCTGTTTAATCTCGGGCTTTACATGATTTTAAGAACAGATTTTACTACTTAGCATGGTTTGGCAAGCAGAATAGAATGATCCAGGGCCATGTGTGGAAGCTGACTTCCCCAGAGGCAGAGTGCACGAGGGGTCTGATTCTTTTCTTTAAAGCATCCACAAATAGTAAAAAGACACACCCATCGGAATTAAAATATATTCCCAATCAGAATGCAGGATTTGTGGATTTTAAACTCAGTGCTTTAACTATTCCCTGGGTGCACTGGTACCACATCAGGGCTTCCTCTAAATCCCCTCCTCGGGCCAAGCACCATCCCAGCTCATTTCAGATGCTCTCTGACTCCTACAGACAAAACACCTTCCTTAACAAAAATAGATTGTTAGCTTTCTTTGTTTGGAGGCAATCAAACACCATAAGAAGTAAAAGAAATGTGCTAAAGACAGATAATCAGCTAATTGAAGCTTTTTCTACCAAATAACAGAAGAAACTGAAAGAATATTGATTGAGGGAGAGAAATGAGGATAAGCATACAAGCACTTCATCGGAATTAGAATTCTACATTTGAGAGCTATTGTGAGAACATATCAACTTGTTTTTGGATCATCGGTACTTCTCTCCAAAATCAGAGATAATTGAGTGTCCTCTGTGGAATTGTCACTCAGGTATTAATGTGACTCTTTTACATTCTTTGCAAGTCTCCTTTGAGCTGCAGTCAACTGCTCCAAAAGAGAAAACCACAAACCACCTTTGTTCCTCGTTAATTTTTGCACTTTGCCATCTACTCCGTCACTAAAAATATTAGTGCCTTCTGACTGATAAATGGATTTGATGAAATCATTGAGAACTTTACTATTGCCATTATCAGCGACAGGTCTTTCAAACTGTCTGAAAGACAGAGGGCACAAGGAAGAAGAGAGACATGTCGTGAGAGCTGGGGAGAAAAGCTAAGAGAAATCAATGTAAAAAAAAGATAAGCAACAGGATGTATAGATTCCAGTAAAGAAGTGCATGGAACAGGAAGGTGGGCAAATGCGATGGTGAAAGGAAGACGAAAATTTTGAGGTCCTCAAATCTGAAGAAATCCACAGTCACCACTAATCTTTGCTGAATAAGACGACTAAAGGACCCCTTCCTTCTGCCACAACAACACAACAGCAGCGCCCCCAATGCCTTTCACTTATATAGCACTTACTGTATGCCAGGTGTTATTTGTTATTGTAATTTTGGGTGTGTATATATATATATATATATATACACACATATTATATAAAATAATATAATCTTCTCAACAAATCTACAAGGTAGATAGTATTCTTGCCCTATTCTACAGATGAGACAACTGAGGCACAGAGCGGTTAAGTAACTGGTTAAGGTCAATCAACTTCGGTCTAACCTCTTAACCACACCTTATACTGTCTTTATAAGTGTTATAATATATTGTGAAATCAGGCAATGGTATTTGAGTGTGTAATGTGTATAAAACCACTAAAATAAAACACACACATACACATGCACATAAATAGAAAAAGATCCTCAAAGACAATAACTTTATTATTTTAGAGGGGAATGTCATATGAAAATATGAGAAGTGACAAGCATCACAAAGTAAAATACTAACACTTGCAGTGAGTGACACGTCATGGCATATGGAAAGGAACACTCAACATCAAGTTGGATTATACAGAGGATTACTATAGGAGGTGAATTTGAGAGTAACATCTTGAAAATACTCTAGGAGAAGGGGAAATTTTTTAGAAAGCTTCAACTGAGGAAGTAGAAAGTCACATATAGAAAAGAGACCACATTCAGTAAGGAACTGAATGTTTGTGTCCCCCTAAGGCTCATATGTTGAAACCCTAACCCCCAAAATGATATTAGGAGGCGGGGTGTTTGGGAGGTGATTAGCCCTCATGAATGGGATTAGTGTCCCTATAAAAGATGCCTCAGGGAGCTCATTTGCCCTTTCCATCATGAGAGGACATAGCAAGAACACATCAAATCTTCTGGCACCTTGATCTTGGACTTCCCACACTCCAGAACTGTGAGGTATAAATTTCTATTTTTTATAAGCTACCTGGTTTATGGTGCTTTGTTAAAGCAGCCTAAATAGACTAAGACGATAAAAAAAATGTATTCCTGGGAGACATTATCATGTATGGCTCAGCTTTTCCCTTTACTAGCTGTCTACATTTAGGCAAATGAGTTACTCTTTGTGAGCCATAGTTTCCTCCTCTGTAACATGAAAATTATTTTGTTATAGATGAGGTTAATACCTAACTCACAGGGTTTGTTGAGGGATTCAGTGACGAATATAAACACCTTAGTATCTCACCAGGAATAGTTGTTCAGTAAATAGGAGCTAGTTATTACTAAAGGAAGAACAAATTGGCTTGGTGTATGCTGAGAACAGTATGAAAAATATTGAGAAATAAGATTTAAGAACCCAGAGCCTAGAATAGTATGCGCTTAATATATATTCATAATGGAATGAGTGAGTGGGAGCTCTAAGGGGTTTAATTACATTGGACTTAGGGGAGGGCTCTATCAAATTTGGTATATGAAAAGTTTAAACAAGTAGCTGATGATTCAATGTTAACAACAGCAGAACAGTGATGGTGTCTGGATGGCACTTGAGAGATCATGATCCATCCTTACTGGCAATGGTACAATTCATCTCAGATTAAACTTTCATATGTTTTAAATTTACATAAGAAAATTTATCAATAACCTAGAACAGCAGTTTGTACTTTATATTTCTACTGGTCCAAAGACTTCTCCCAGGTGGATTTAGGCTGGGAAGGACCAGAGGGAAGCTGACCTGGGAAAGTAAGTTCCCAATCTCAGTTACAGCAGCTTTCACTTTTAACTATTTCATATGGCTGCATTACCCTTAATATTTCATTTGAAAATTGGTTCATCTGCTTAAAACATGGGAAGGACTGACTGACCGAGGACACTTTGAAATGCAGGTTTATGGTACCTTCGAAAACAAAAGACCACAAGGGTCATCTAGTCCAACCACCGATCTGAGCTCGGAGTCCCTCTGTCTCCTCAGCAAGATGTCATATAACCATGCACCCTTTCACTCACTTATTCATTCAATAAGCATTATGGAGTATCTTCCAGGCCCTGCACTGGAAGTTGAGGATACAATGGCCACGTGGTTCTCTGCCTTCAGATGCTTATCGTCTATGGTGAGGCCAGACAAGTAAAGAGTAATTCTTGCTGTAGTAAGTTCAGGGAAGGGGACTTAGTGTGTCCTGCTGGCACCCTGATGAGAAAAACCTAAACAGGTCTTAGAAGGCTCCCTTGAGGAAATGGATTTTCCACCAAGACCTGAATGACTAAATAGGTTTTAGCGTGGGAAAGAGTGTTTTAGGCTGAAGAAATAACATATTATAAAATTGCTACAGGGAGAAAAGCTTGGGATTTTTGAGGAACTGAAAGGAGATCAGTAAATCTCAAGGGAGATGAGCAAGGAAAGAAAAGACAAAAGATGAGATCAGAGAAGTTAGGGAGGGACCACCCAAAGCACTGCAAGCAGGGTGACCATACCTCCCAGGTAACCTGGGACAGTTCCCAGTTTGTGCTTGTTGTCCTGAAGTAGTCGATAAAATTGCTTCTTTTACTCTGAAAAGTATCTCAGAGCAAGTGATAAATTATATAATCACTCTACTTCTCGGGTACGTTAAAGACTGGGGACTTAGGTATCCCAAGTCACTGAAGTGTTTTCTGGAGTGGGTATAAACATGGTAAGATTTGACTTGTAACAGAATCATTTAGAGCTGCAATGTGGCAAATGAGTTGGAGTAGAGGCAATAGTGCATCAAAACATTCAGTGATCTAGGTCGCATATGAGTTTGCAAAAAGGGGGATAGAGACGACTGACCTGAAACACACTTAGGAAACAAAATTAATGGTGCTTGGTGAGTGATTAGTGAGATAGGACGAGAATTCTTCCCTGTTTTGCATTTTAGCTGTTGATTGCGCTATTTACCAACACTGGAATTAGGGAGGAGGAACAGGTTTGTGATAAGATCCATGAGTTTGGTTTTTGACATGCAAGAGGGTTGCCAAGGAGGCTGTGTACTCCCCCTGATGGGAGACAGTGATTACACACATTCTCTCTATGCCCAGATCACAAGGAGGTATCAAACAAGCTATAGATGTACATTTGGGATATGTTAGCATAAAAATGCGAACTGAAGCCATGGGAAGGGTGATATCAAAATGGTGAGTGGAGAGTGAGATAAAAAGATGACTAGGACAAAGCCTAAGGAAAAGTCCTACATCCAATGTTGGAGTAGAGGCTGAGCTAGACAAGGAGACTCAGGGCAAGGCTCCAGTGTGGGAGAACAGAAATGAGATAACATGAAAATTAACAATATCAGGGAGGGAGCGGTAAAGGGTAAGATATTTCTAAGAGCTCGAATAAGATAATAAAAAATAAGCAAATCAGCATCGTGGAGGTCAACTAGAACAGTAGTGTGAGGAGCGGACACCGGTTGGGTAGGGTGAGGACAGAGCACACGGGGAGGGCAAGGAACACACCCAGCGCTTTAGGAGGATGACGGTGGGAAGGAAGTGACAACTCAAGCTGCATGAGAGGGAGACACGGAGTCAAGAAATGAAAGCCTTCTCACAGACAGGAGGCTCATGTTTTAAGGCTGTTGGGAAGAAGTCACTAGAAAGGGAAAAGCTGAAGATGCACGGAATAGATGGGATAATTGGACGTGCAGAGTTATCGAGCTCGTTGGGTGTGCAAAGAACAGGGTGGATGCCAGTTCCCAGAGCACTCGTCTGTGCTCTCACAGCACCGGGAACACACTGTCACACGAGCGGTTACACAGTGTCACAGTCACATGTCGGCTTGTTCAGCATCTCTCACTAGCACGAGGCTGCGGGCATTGTGAGAGCAGAAACTACGCTATGGTATCATTCATAATATTCAAAAGAATAACTACAATCATCCCATTTAATTCTCTCAACAACATCATAGGCACTAAAATTGTCTCATTTCACCCTTCAGGAAACTAAGGCTTGTGGAAAGGTTAAGTGACTTGTCTGTGCTCATCCAACTGGTGAGGGAGTTGGGATTTCAATCCAGGACTGCCTGACTTCAAATTCTGTGGTCTCAATTAGCAGCCCTTACCTTGGTCTTTTGTTTTCTTTTATTTCCTTCCTTCCTTCCTTCCTTCCTTCCTTCCTTCCTTCCTTCCTTCCTTCCTTCCTTCCTCTCTCTCTCTCTCTTTTTGCATAATTGCAACGACTAGCACAGTGTCTGTCACAAAAGTGACATGGTGACATTTAATGCACGTTTGTTGAAAGAACCACCACCAGATGAGGGATGTTTAAGACAGAACCCGCACTGGCCCTCACTAGGCTGTCTCACCACCTCTCACAGACAACACACACTAAGAATTCAAGAATGTGTCATTTTAAACACTTTAAAAAGCAAATCAAACTATGTTTCTTTCTGCAATAACCCACATTTGGCACAAGGCTGATCTTTTCAGGTAACATTTTAGGAATTGATTTTAAAGGGCTGAGTTTTCTGCTCAGTGACATGAGAAGGATAAAGTAAGAAGCACTAGCATTAGCTTTCATGGTATTCTTTCCACTAGTGATATTGATAGCAAAACCCAAGCACATAGTGGTGATAATTCCCAATAATGGAATGCATAATCAAAGTAAAAAAAAAAAATTAAAGGAGAATGAGAGAGAGAGAGAGACTGAAATATCATAGCATGATCTTAGAATTTATTTCACACTTCTCTCCATTTAATTTATGAAGAGAAAAATTACTGTGATAGATATAAGTTGGCAGTTGTGATCATTAACAGGGAGCTATTGCCCATGGGTATGTAATAAAATGTAGTACATATTGATTCCTTTTAACGTTAACTATTTTGAGGTTGTGATTGAAAATTACTGTTGAATTGCAGATAACACTAGCTGTGCTCCACAAACGATAAATATTGTAAACTGGTTATAAAAGCAGTTAAGGTATTATTATGTTTGTGCCATTAGATTTACTTTACTGACATAAACAGTTCAAAACAACACACATTTATATGTAATTTAAGTACTATCTATTCAACTTACTTTAACAAATAGCACCATACACAGTGCTTTATGCAAATGAAAGAATACAGGGTTCTTTCAACCTGACTGAACAACCATATCTCTTCTATTAAACTACTTTTCATATCATTTCTGTAGCACACTTTCAAAATTAACTTCTTTGTGTGTTAGAAGAATTGCTCTTCCAATGTGAAGAAAAGAGAAAGAAATCAGGCAAAAAGGAAAGAAAGAAAGATATTGGCCTTTATGTTCTGTGAAACAGATTAAATAAATTCAGAGTCAAGCATAGAATGCTCCCAACACTTACTAGGCAGACAATGTCTCCCTAGTAAGTGGATGAAATCTACATTAGCATCTTCCGAACAGCTGTTTCCCCGGTAGCATCAGTTTTAACAGGATGGCCTAGGGGAGACCCTCATGGAGTCATTTTAAAATTCTGGGTGGGCATCTAGCTCTGCCCACAGCACCCTGTGCGGTTCTGAAACTATATCCGAAGTCATCTCTACGCTATGAAGATTTCATGGGGAAAATATCGTTTATGATCTATCTTTTCTGAATGTTTACAAACACTAAGTTCTCAATGTAATGAAAAAGGTTTCCTTAGCATGTGTTGAAAGCCAGTGTACATCCTCGGGTCACATTTAACCCATCAAACAGAGAGAGATACATTTTCATCCATTTCACACTCTGATGGCATTTGAAATATTGTCTCGGTCTTCTCTTTTCCTCTGTGTAAAATTTATAAGGAGATGATCTGGTGCCCCAATCTTCTCATCTTTGAACAGCCTATCAAAGGTAGCTTGGGTACCTCCCAAAGTGGATTCTCATTTGAGAGATTGCAATGTGTCACTCATATTGCATACCAAGTCCTGAAAATTGTTGACAGCGTAAGGTGTGTTACTTTTTCTTGGCACAGGCAATGGGAAATAAACTTATTTTTTCTGTACAAAACCCCTCACTTCTGTTAGAGCTTGGCTTTTAAATACACAGAATTGGGAAATTCGGACTCCTGTGGATGAACACAAATGGTAATGTGTGGATATAATCCGTAATTAAAACTGTCTAAAAGAAAATGCTGAAAAATGATGGGAAACATAGGCATGGATAGAATAGCAAATACATTTTTTTTTACAGTGAGAAAAGGGAGAGTCTATTGAATTATTCAAGAATTCAAATGCAAGTTCCACTAGGGCAAGATCTCGGTTTGTCCTCTTCTCTCCAGAACTCCCTGTGCCCAGCACTGGACGCATGGCGCCAGACACATAGTGCCTATTTTGAGAAAAGGTATTGAAGGGAAAAATTAGTGTTTCCTAATTTTAAAAAAAAGATACAAACTCAGCATTCCATAATTATTGTCTTTTGCATGTGAATTTTTTGCATATGAGTGCTACTGTAAAAGCCAACGTGTACTGCGCAGCTTGTTTGGAATGGGCGCACGTGTATTTTCATACACGACTATGACTGTAGTCATCAACTGGAGGGCCTGTGGCTGTCTGCGCCCCGCCTCGTGCTATGGTCTACAGCTCAGTCCTCCTTTGCTCTCTGTTGGCTGTTCCATGCTGCTTGGCTTTTGAGCTAATGCTGACTTTCCCACGTTATTACAAAGTATGTTCACTCTGTCCTTGAAGCATTTCTTTTGTCCCTATTCAGTCAGAATGCCCATCTTCAGTTGCCCACTTGGAAATTGCTTTGATAACCTGCTGTCAGCCATTCTCTTTACAGGACCAACCTATTGAAACTAAATTACCATAAGTATGACTTTCTTACAAGTGTACTGACAGTGCTTTGGGCCCTCATTAATGCAGATCATTTTGCCATTTAATTTTAAATGTAGCATACAGAGGAGAATTGCTGGGGAACTGGATATCATATCAGTGACAGGCCTGACCATAGCTCAGAGAAGTAGAATCCTTTGTAGGCCGCCATGCCCTGAGTTCTCAATTAGAATTTCATGGAAGAAACCGGAATTGGGCCTATCACAGCCAGTCTCTCTTTTTCTCTCTACTGATGTTTTCCTACATGTTACATATTATTATTTTCCTCCAACCCTCTGTCCCTTCTCACCTCATCATCCAACAGTAAAAAAAAGGGATGCAAAACGAACTTCTAGACTGTCATCATTATGCGTTGTTCCCTACCTAGTCTTCATTCAGCTTTCAGCTGCCTTGGATTCTCCCTGTCTAATAGGAATAGAATGATCTCCACCATACTTCACTGGTCAGAAGTCCTTAGCGTGGTGATACTGCTTATCACAAGCTAGTTTATTTCTCCATCTTGATTTATTCAACTACCTGTATATGTTTCTGTCATCTATCTATTTATTCTCTGTGTTATGTTGGATGCCAGACTAGGGAAGAGGGTCACAGGATAACATAATACACTTTTTAAACATATAATAAAAATATATAAATATATATTTTATATATATATATATATAGAGAGAGAGAGAGCAATGAATGGTAAAGCAATGGATGGAAAGTCTTTTGCAGAGGAAGACAACGATTAAAATGAAGAAAATAAAAGTATCTTCTTAACATACCTGCTTACCTGTAAAAGCAGATTTATTGCCTTAATAAATTAAAGGTGAAAATAAAAATTAAAAGAAAAGATGATCTTGCCTCTTCTCAAATCTATTCGGGAACATGAAATCAAAGATTTGAGGTGTCTAGCATCAAGAATGGTAAATGAAAGTTAACATATGAAAAATATTAAAAAGACCAAGCCATGATTAGCCAACATCAGTGGAGAATGCAATACTAAACAAAAACGTTTTTCAAATAATTGAAGATAAGCTTCTTTAGGCACAACCATTCTTTTCATTTTAACCACCTCTGATGGGAATTTTCTTTAAGTGCAAGGACGTGCCCCAATCTTCTTAAAAAGAGAACATAGAACATAATTTAACCTTTCCTTGCTGCCCTGGGGTTATCACTATGAACATCAGCCACTGCACTTTGCTGTAATGTGAGGATGCCCTCTGGGACTACTGAGTGCACAGATGACAGTCCAACTTGACATAAAGTGAGTGCAGTCTCCTGATCTTGTGGAATTTTAATTTGATTTTATTTTTTTAAAATAACCATTTCAGGCTTTTAGATATTATTTGTTGCCACTATCAGATGGACCCCACTTATAGTACTGTGTCCCACTTGCATTTTGCTGTGAACTGATCTGATAAACCCTATCATCAGACTATATAAGTGTATATGTGTGTACGTGCATATAATACATGTGTAATGTGTATATATTTTACATATATACATATGTGTTTATATATAAAAGTTTTGGTTTGGAGAGAGGGCCAAATTGGCTCTTGTATTAATCATTGTGCAAGCCTTAATACAGTAAGTAGCATATACTTACTGTATTCAGAAAGCCTGTGCTTTTCTCTACTATTTCTGGTTCTTAACCACATCAGGGCTTCTCAAATAAAACAAGTCCGGAATCACCTCGGGAGTCCTGCTTACAAAGCAGATGCTGATTCTATCAAGCTGGGTAGAGACCTGAGAGTCTGCATTTCTAACAAGTGCCCAGGACCACGCTTTCGGTAGCAAGATTTGAGATTATTCAGGTAATGAGATAAGTGGTCTAGATCAGGAGTCAGCAAACTACAGCCTGTGGACCAAATCCAGCCCATTGACTATCTTTACAGCAAGAATAAGTTTTACAATATTAAATGTTTGAAAAAATAAAGAGAAGAATAATATTTTGTGACACATGAAAATTATATGAATTTTAGGTTTTAGTATCTATAAAGGAAGTTTTATTGGGACACAGCCACACTCGTTTACATATCATGTGTAGCCACTTCGATACTACAAGAGTTGAGTAGTTGCAACAGAGACAGTGTGTCTGCGAAGCCTAAACTATTTACTATACTGCCCTTTACAAGAATAGTTTGCAACTCCTGATCTAGACAATAATACTTCATTTTTGAACACCACTTTGTAATTTGTGAAGGGTGTTTACTTCCTTTGGTTCGATTAGTAGTGAGAGAGAGAAAAGACGGTTTCAGGATCCGCCTGTGCAGCTGGGCAAGCTGTTCCCCATTCAAGGATGCCCCCGGGGGGAGGAGAATTTTTCAAAGTCACACAGGTAGCATATAGGCGGAAAAGGCCTGTTAGAGATGACAAATCACTGGTCTCAAATTACATGACTAACAACAGGTGATGCCAGGACAGAGCTCAAGGTCAAGTGCCTTCCCAATGCACCACAGGATGCACCACAGGTTCGAATTGCAGTGACATTTCAAAATATTTCTTCAACTAAGTTGTCTCAAAATTAATGTCATTTCCATCATTTAGATGTAAATGATGGCCTTTTATTCTGATGGTAAGTCCTTTAAAATGATAAAGCAGACCAGAATCTATCTCAACTAATATTTTCTTCCTAAGTTTTAATATCCAAATAAAAATGGAAACAGCAGAATTCACATTCATTGAGAAATATCTATTCATCTTCTAGATTCAAATAAGATTTACTGGCTTTTTTCCCCAATGCTTATTTGATATAAAACAGATTCCATTAAAACTCTAAATTCCACTCCTTGGATTTAAAGGGCAGCTTTCAAAACAACAGTAAGTCTTGGGCTCATCACTTGTTATTGTTATGATGAAAGAAATTTCTACTGAAAATATTTGTTTAAATTGTCCTTTAATTATTTAAAAATATTTCTTAATGGTACATATGTTCTAGTACAATATTTTATCTTCCATTTTGTGATCTATTTGATTTAAACACCATGGTTTTACAAATAAGAATGAACCATGGGAATACAATGATTTCTTTATTAAATTTATGGGAGTAGTTTTGTCTTTATGTCAGCAAGGAATGTTCTGGATTTGCTTTCTTTCATTTCTCACCAGCAGAACTAAGAAAACAAGGGAATCCTTAACTTCAGAAAGGCAATATCATAGGCGAGGCAAATCCTCTTTTATTTCATGCAAATCTCTCTACTCTCTTATAAAGCTTCATATCGGATTTATCCTCTGTTGGATGACACATAAAAATCCCTTAGGCTGAAATGTGAATACATAGAAAACTGAAATCAGAGCACAAAAAGGCTGAGAGGTTGGCCAATCAAAATATATTAAAAAGTACAATATTAGCAATGTGTTGACAGCCAGATATTTGTTCGTGAAATTTTTTGTTGTTGGAAATGAGCTCTTTGGTTTCAGCACTCTCCTCTGGAAGAGTACTTCAGTGTTATCTTAGGGAACCAGTTTTTCACTTAAATACAATCAAACAGTGTATGTGAAGCCTGTTTGACTTGCTTTCTTGCATTGATAGCCTTGTGCTTGAGATAGTCTTGATATTTTGTTAGAATTTGACCTGGGTAACTGGCACTAACACTTCTGCATCTCAAAATCTGCTAGTGTTTGTCATAATCACTTTTCTAAAAGATACATATTTTATTTCTTCATAATTAACTTCCTGCTGTTTTTCAAATTTGCTTCTTTACTCACTTTATAGAGAAAATGAAGGGCTGGATTTTTGGGTTGTGGTCTCTCAGGATTTTTCCTACAATCCTTATGCCAAACAATTCAAAGTTCCCAGGGAGTTGTTTCCTTTCCTTGGAATATTTCCATCCCTCTCTCTTTCACCCTATTCCATCCTTGCCCAGTCGCTTGGTGCCTCAACTGGCAGAGACTGACAAGTGGTTTACTAAAGCACTTTCTTTTTCTTTCCGGGCACACAGCTAGATTACATTTTCCAGCCTTTCCAATTAAGTGCTGCCATGTTACTAAGTTCTGGACAATGAAATATGAAAAGAAATGATATGCATTACTTTTAGGCCTACCCTGTCCCTGCCCCCTCCCATCTTCATCTATTTGTGATCTCTTTCCATCCACTGGCTGAATGGAAGGACTCCTAGGACCTAAAGAAGGGCACCATTACAACACGGAAGGAGCCTGTGTCCCTAAATCATCACACAGAGGAAAGTTCCCAGGAGACATACCCTCCTAGGAATACCCATTTTGGACTGTTGTGCAAATAAGAAATAAAAATTGTTGAGATAAGAAAGACAACAAGAATTTCATACCCCAAAACTTGGTGGCTTAAAACAACAAACATTTACTACCTCACAGTTTTGTGGGCCTGAAATTCAGGCATGACTTAGCTGAATGCCTCTGGCTCAAGGAGTCTCATGAAATTACAGTCAAATAAGAGGCCAGGGCTGTGGACTTATCTGAAAACTTAACTAAGTTTTGGGGTAGGTGGGATAACCACTTCCGGGTTCACTTACATGGGTCTTGGCAAGTCTTGGTCCTTTGCCACGTGGGCATCTCCACAGGGCTGCCTCATGACATGGCAGCTCACTTCCCCCTGGGCAAGCAACGAGAGAGGGAGAGGGAGACCTATTTTTTAAAAACCTAATCTCTGAAGTATCATTCTATCACTTCTGTGATATTTTATTTGTTACAAGGGTGTAACTAGGTTTGACTGACACTGAAGGGGAGGGGAGAGGATTATGTGAGGCAAGAATACCAGAAGGTGACAATCACTGGAAGCCATCTTGGGAGCTGTCTCCCCAGCTGTCTGTGCTTCCCTGATTCTCTCTCTTTCCGGAGCAGAGTTAATCACATGGTCTGTCTTGTTGTGATACATAAACATGCCCAGAGATGCCATATATGACCAAGGAGATTGTGCATCTTGCATGGGAACACCCAGTGAAGTGTTCAAAGGGGCTGAAATCCAGCCCATGCTTCTGAGTCTCAAATCCACAAAGACACTGTATAGACTAGAGATGGCCCAAATGGGGATGTTCTCACTACACTCTGTGTAACAGGGAAACAGTTTCAGGACAATTACTTACCCTTGTATGTCCAACACATTGTACTATGGGTTGCACTTGATATTAATTTAATAAATATTTGTTGATTAAAGATGAATAAGTGCTTGAATGATAAATATAGCTCATATATTTTAGATGACTAGTTTATGACCATAAGTCTTATTTGTGAGGAATTACAAGACATTGGCTCAAGAAATGGTTGCAAACATCAAATGCTGATTTGTAGTTCCCAGATCAAAATGCACAGGGCATTTCTAAAATGTTTAAAGTTTCTTGGTGGAGCTTAGATATATAGAACAATTAATTAATGGATATTCTGACTATAATAGCTGGAGTATTAAAGAAGAAAATTCCACAATAATGTGGGGAATTTTCAGAGGTATGTTTTGCCTCTCACATATACTTATTCAAGATAATATTCAGATCACAATTCTTTTCATAATTCAAAACAGCTTCTATGAATGGATTCAGCCAATCTCAATAGATGATATATAGACTTTGGTCAATTCTAGCCATTTGGATTAACTCTGTGGTGATAAATAAGTTGCTTGGTGAATAACTATTATTATGACTGAGAAAAAATAGAATCAACTAGAAAATTGCATATATGGGCATGTGTATAAAGATGGATTGTGTCTTTCTTTAGTATTCTCTCCATTGAACTCACACTATTCAGAAGAAAATATTGAACTTTTGTAAAGACAATGATGTTTACAAAGGTCACAGAAAACAAACGTCAATGCATTGTCTCAACTATTGAAAATTTCTGGTACTACAGATGCAGAATTAGAAAACCTTCTATATAATTAAATTTTAAAACATGTTAATATATTTACAACATAGCATGTTAATAGCCACATTAATTATGGAAAATAGATAAAACTACTGCTAACTTTATTTTATAGAAGCTTAATATTTTAAAAACATTTAGCTTTATTTTGGTTGATTAATTTGTAAATATTCATATGTCTTTGAATCTTGGGGAATTCCATTGTGAGAAATTTACACAAAGATATTGTCACAGAAAGAAGTTAGAACTAGATAGAAAGTTAAGGAAAATCATACTACTTGGCAAGAACATCAATACTACTAAAATAAAAAAAAAATTCATGCACACTCTGTATCCCTATATTTAGATTTTTATAATCATAAATTTGATTACAAGTGAATTTTTAATAATTCCCTTTAATGTCATCCATATAATAAATAATATTCTTATAATTGTGCTATTAAGAATCTTAACCACAATACTAATTATGAGGTTATTAATCTTAAGGGCAACATCTATATATTTCTATCAAGATGGGAAGGTGATATGGTAAATTGCCTTGACTTCTTTTTAAGAAGATAAGCTTTTGAGATAATGACAGTAGTTCATGAATTTTTGATTCCATGATGTCTGACAGATAATACATGCTCATAAATATATCTTGAATAAATGAATGAAGGAGAGGAGAGGAAACGAAAGGAGAGTTAAGGACTACGTAGGCAATTTGAACTGATCTAGATCAAATAACAAGTTCTGTAAGCTAATCACACATTAGATGATTTGGATAAAGATTCCAGTAGCAGTAGTTTGGTTTACTTTTTTTTTTTTTTTTAAACACTCATTCCTACCTAAAAGAAAAACAGAACAACCTACCACCTCTAAATAGTCAACACTTTCAGTTATCAAGTAAGAAGCACTATTCTTCCAAACATTTTGTATAGTATATTAGATTGAACATTTTTCATACACATAAACTATATTTCCCATGAACATTATCATCTCTCAGTACATTATGTATTTCAGATGATCAATAAATAATGAAGAATAACAATAACAAGAACATCAACAAAGCCCTCGGGGACCACGAGGCTTGCTCTCGGGCAAAGGTCTGAGCAAACAGATGGTTTCTTCATTGTGCCCTGAAAGCAAGCCTCGTTGCCTTCCATGCAACCGCTAACGGCAGTAAATCCCTGAGCAATTGGCCTTCCATCAAAAACAGTCTGTATCCGGTCTAGGGGAGTTCACAATGAGGGACTTTTGGCAATGATGTCTCAGTTGATCACTCCTGTAATGGGGCAATTATAGTCAGAGAGGTTGTCTGTGATGTAACCCAAGCCCTCATTTCTACACATCTGTGCAGACCATCAACTCAAATTGTACCAAGAAGTCAACTGGGAGCCTATTCAGAATATGGGATATTTATTGGCTGAGGATGAGGAAAGCCTATTTGTTCATCCACAGTGGAATTTATCTTTGTCAGCTCTGGGCACAGACATTCGAGCATGTGCAAATAGCAGTACCGCACTGCCAACCAGGCTGTTCTGGGCTCTCCTCTGACCTGACTCCCTTGGGCCCTGTCTGTCACTCCTGTCTCGGGCCAGCCTGCTCCAGGGTTCCCCTTTGTCCATCCCCTGACTCCTTGAGCTTGCACATGCCAACCTTTTGACTTTTATGACTCCCCAAATGGATTTTTCAGAATTTTGATGTTTAATCAATAGATATGGATAAAAGGACTGCAAGCAGTGGGGGCCCAGCTGACATTAGACAGCATGATTTTTTTAGTAGATGTTTTCTTGACTTTCTTTGCTAACCTTTGGCCACTTGGAAGGAAAACAGAGAATTGGTAGTGGGATTCCCCATGACCAGGGACTGGCACTCTTGGTGAGCCAGTGGGACAAAGGATTAGTATGGGTTTGAATGCACTATCAGGGTGCCTGCCTGTGGGTCACAGACTGTGGAAGGAGGCAAGGAAAATGATGGCCGGGGAACATACGTAAGCCTGAATGAATAGGGATCATCATGTGGATAAAGAAAAGCTTGTGGCCAAGGAAGGGAGAGAGGTGCAGGGACAGAAGGTTGTGATCAGAGAAGCAGAATCAAACCTCGTGTTCTGAAAGTAAAATGGCTGTGAATGGTGAGAAGTTCTAAGCTCACCTTCCTCTCTACTCCTCTAACAGTCGATATGGCTTTCAGGTAGTGAAGCAGTGGGCATCACAGAACATTTCCTTATCTGCTTCTGCTAGAGAGGCTGTGGGGACCAGAACAACAGGCAAAAGCCAGACTTCAAGCATGCGAAGAAGTAAAAGGAATTTGTAAGAACAGGCTCAAGATCAACAGTGTTTTTTAAAAACCTGCATCTCCTGCTAAATATACACAGCTACTTGGTTAAAACCAAATTGAGTGCTATTTTATTATTAAAAGTCACAATTACAGAACATATAAATGTATATGCATATACAAGTGCTTTTCATTTCTGAAAGAAAAATATTCAAGTCATGTGAATAAGGCAGTTGGACAGGGGCAGAAAGAAGAAGTTATGCAGAAAAAGCAGGAACCAAAAAGAGAAATAAGCACTATAAGGTGGGGAGGGGAAATGGAAAAGCAATCAGAAGAGTAGGTCTGTGGCAGGACAGGACGACTTTGTATTTTAGGGTATTAGAGTATGTTCCTGGGGGCCGTATTAGCAAAGCACCCACCTGGGAGTGTGCAATGTCTTCAGTTTTCTGCAGTCAATATCGAGCTGACCCAGACATTTGGGTCAACGAATGTCTAAATGTCCACAGAATGGGAGGATTTCAGGGGTCTCTTTAATGAATGGCATGTCCGTGAGGGGTGTGGAAATGAAATTTCATTCTGTAAGATACACCCAATGAGAAGCACAGCAGCCGAGATGGCTCTGATGGGGTGGAAAGCAGAGATGATTCAGAAATGTGAGAGAGAAGAGACCAGCTCTCCAGGCGTTTTGCCTGGTGATTGCAGCTGAGACTGATCTGGGGCTCCTAGAAGGCCAGACATGGACGCACAACCACCTCTCTTTGCGGTGGAAAATTCAGTCAGAGGCTGAGCCAGAGGGCAGAAGAATGTGTCTTTCATATTTGCTTTGTCCTACTTGCTTATTCTTCTGAATTACCCTGCAGTTCCTTTTTCTCCCTATAGTTCCTTTTTCTCCTAATCTACCCCAACTTTCAAAAACATTCTTGCAGGCAGGGTTTTATAAATATTTTCTTTTAAGCACATTCAATAGAAATGAGACCTTTAGTAAAAAATGATGATATATTTAGTAGTAGCAGAAGTTAAATGGAGAATATAAGTGCTTTCTCTCTCAGGTAATTATTGATACTCAGTGCAGCAGGCAAAATCCAACAGCAACAACAAACACACAGTATTGGAAACGTTTATTTCCAAAATGCATTGAACAGTTAATTGAATAAAACAGTTAACTCAGACACATGTGCTGGGTTTTGTCTTCAACTGCCTCATATTATCCCTTTGTTGTTGGAACTGACTTCACACAATTAAGGCAAAGCGTTTTTCAAATAATTGATGTGTACAGTTAAGAAAAGCACATTATGATGCATTCAATTTAGATATAATATCTTGCTATTTTTCAGACTCTTTATATATAAAATATGACAACCAAAATGATAATAAATGGAAAACTCTGGGATTATCTTATAAATTTAAGAGTCCATAAAACTCAAGTTCATTCTCTTAGTTTTACTGATGAGAGAATTTAGAAGTAGGGCCTACCGAAGGTGGGTTAAATGTCCAAGACTGAAATCTGGGTCTCCTAGCCATGCAGCTCAGAGTTCTTGCTATTTTACCACGGATTCAAAGTGGGTGCACAGGTTACTTATTAACTGACCTTACCGATGAGACAACACAATGCATTTGATAAGGCAAAGTGCACTAATAGGGAGCTGTAACTTTTACCGTGGAAGCAATCAGTTCCTCTTTTCAAAATCACATCTCCAGTCACAGGGTAAAGGAAAGAGGCATTGGTCCGCTGTCTGTGACTTTCTTAAATTTTAAACATTCAATAGAGCACTGAGAGTGTGAAAACATTATTAACTTAAACCAGGGAGTCAATTTCAATCTTAATTCTTAAAAAATATTCACCAAGCAGCAGGAATCAATCCTAAGTTTTTATTTAATCACAAATGGTAGGGGGGGATAAGTTGACTCATCTCAAGAGTAATAATAAACACAATTATTAATAATATTTCTCATTTGAATTGTAATTTAAGGGCTAATCTAAACATCACTTATTGAAATTTTCTAACACCTACCCAGAGATGGTGGGGCATGTTCACAGGGCATCAGCAGATGTTCATAATGCCTTTAATTACTGAAAAGACATGACTGCATTCCTAACACTGACTGTACCAGGATGTGAGCTGAAGAACAGATCTGCAATTAAATTTTTCCTTAAAATAAATGTGGAGTTTGTTAGCCATTCCATCTTTATGCGATGGCTTATTTATGTTGATGAGTAGTAAATATCCAATCCCTCATGACAGAAATTGTACCTCTATATGCTAAAATATGCACGACAGTTGAAAATAAGAAGGCTCTGACCATGCAAAGAGAAATCAGAGATCTCAAGAATGTATCTACTTTGTAAACATTTCCATTATTCATATAGATGTGCACCTTTACCAAATTTACAGAAGTGCCGCACCATTCCAAATCATTGATTATGCACATGTTTCTTTTAAATATACTCAACTATTAATCTACTACCATCAGCATGTACTCAAAGAAGGGCAAATGAAAGAACATCTGGATTTTGAAGTGGTTTGAGAACAGAACACAAGTTTCTACATTTTTGCAAATCCCTGAATGCTGCTTTAACTGAGCTTATTCATTTTCACTTTTAATAATGTTGTGTTAATTGTGTTATAAGAGTAATGTTGTTAAATTATCTCACCTGTCTGATGTTTAGTTGCATTGCTTAAAAGTGACAGAAACAAAATTACAGATGTAGACAAGAGAATTGGCAAAAACAATTATCTAAATTCAAACGAACAGGAGGCAGTGAAGGTGTATCCTCCATATCCAACTCATCAATGAGTTCTTTCAGTTTTTTCTCCAAATCTGATCCCAAATCCAGTTACTCTTTACTGTCTCCACAGTCTCTACCCTAGCTCAAACCACCTTAACAGTCACTTAGATTATTATCAGAGCCTCCTGTTTTATTTTTGCTTCTTAAAAGCCATTTTGTGTGCAGCTGACTCACCCCAGCTTATGAGTATAGATTGTTAAATTTTCAGGGATTTTGTGAGCCAGTTGTTAAACACAGCAATTATTAGAAATTAAGTTACACATACTTAAAATTAAGTTATATTAAAAACAGAAGTAATTACTCAGAACTCATCACTTCTTGAGTGTAGTAGTATATTTTACCACCATCTGAGCTGTTAACATTATTTACATCTACACTCACTGCATGGGGTAAGAATATATAGTGGCCACTCCTGTGACTCTCTTCCCAACTGCACATTCAGTGATATCACATTGATAGCTTTAAACGGGTCATAGTGGGAGTATTTAAACCAGAGAAATTGGCAAATGTTATAAATCAAGATCTAATCTACTATTCTGATGATTGTCTAGGACTAAGATAATGGAGAAAATATCAAAGAAGGTAGATTACACTTACAATTCTGTAGCTATTATGTTTTGAATAGCACACACAAAAAAACTTGAAGAAATAGTCTTCCAATATACCATTCACATCACTGACAAAGGAGTGATGTTCCAACATGCATTTTGTTGTTTCAATTTTGTGTTAACTTTAATGTAAATAAAAATATTAACCAACATTCATTTCAGGATGAAATTTTTTTGAGCATCTATTATATTCCCAGAATATTGTAAGTGCTCAAAAAACATCCCTTGAATGAATTTATTAATATAAACCAAAATAATCTCATCTCCTTTCCTCCTTCTCTTCCTTGTTTCCATTCTGAGTCCAGTGGTGTCAATTATCACAGTAACTCAGGAATTGAGGTTGATCCTATTCCTAAAAATGCCTGAGTCATTGATGACACCTTGCTGGCCACTTCAAGTTCTTTTTCAGCTATATTTCCTGCATTTCCTGTGCAAAATCTCCATTGGCCTCAACCATCAACTTAGAGTGTTTCTAGAAACTCATTTGAGAGCTTTATGGTGAAAGTTGAAAAAGAAGCTAAAAATAAAATAGTAGCATCATTTCTGCTATAACAGCAACCTAAGAAACTTTTGGGGTCCTTTACAATACAATGTTTTCATATTTTCTTTAACACTTAAAAAATCACAAACGCAAGTCTGTTGTGCAGGAGATTACTGTTAAATTATGAATGCCAATTAAAGTTTAATAGTTAATATTCACTAAATAAGAAGTGCTTCATATACCATGCAAAATTATCTGCCGCAGCATTAACAAAAACCAATTAGTTAACTAGCTAACCAGATTAAATACAGACTTTCAACTTTATGGGAAATGAATAGGTCTTAACTTTAATAGTATGGAATATTCTTTTATTTAAATTTTATGACTCCTCATCCAGTTTCATTTAAAATGTCAAAACTGTAATGGTAGTGACATTCATTTTATAATAGTGTTTGAAACATATGCAGTAAAAGGAGTTGTAATAATAATACTACAAATTACATGCTTATTTTTCCAGATCATACCTAATAGACTGTAATATCATTTTCAGTCACAGTTCACCAGAGTTAAATTTAAAGCATAATATTAAAGTCAAGGTTCCTTCCCATCTAATTAGACATTAGAAACAAATGTGGCCAGATCTGCATTCTGTTAAATATATGCAAATAATTCCTCAGAGGCGATGGAACAATTTAACAACATTAAAGGTAAAAAGTAACCCACTCTAAAGGTGTACAATAAATTACTGTAGATTTAACTTCAGCATTGTGCAACATGACATCTCAGTTGCTGTAGGACACACTGCAGCATAAATTGTACCCAGCTTGTCTCATAGTGCAAACTATTCAGGACAAACATAGAATATTTTATGCTTAGAAGCCTAACTTCTGGAAATTATGCCAGCGAGTGAGGCAGTTCAACAAAGCACCTATCATTGGGGTATGGATAGCACCGCTGCAAATCTTGGCAGAGTCATTTATTTTCAGGAGCAGTAGGGAAACCTTAAAAAGAATGCATTTTGCTCATTCTTTGAAAATTCATATAAATAAGTCTTAGCTATAGACTGTATTTAGAGTGAGTACTGTGAGTTTTTTTTTTTTCCCCAAGCCCATCATCACTAATGGTTTTTCTGTATTCATCCTCAGAAATGGATGGGGGAAGAGATTTCCCCGAAGTTCCATCAAGTAGGATCACAGTAAGATTTTTCTCGACTTCTGCTTTTTATCATCACACTAAAAAATGGGATGGGGAAGTAAAGGTGATTTTATGCCATTCACTAGCCTGCCACGCAGTTTGGCATGCTGATGGGAGCTTTCCAGTCAAAGCCTCTGATTGGCTCTCCATGGGCTAATCACATTCTTGCCCTATCTTCAAGCATCCTCCTGCCCCATTTAGAAAAAGAAAGCAACAGGGGCCGCAATACAGAATTGCTTGCAAACACTTGCCTTGAGTATTCTTGTAGCTATTCAAACACAAAGAAAATAATTCTTTCTCGCAACCGCCATTTATGTAGATGCTGAAATCATTGTAACAAGTACTTGATAGATAAATATAAGTTTTTAGTTAATAAAAAAATTACTATCCCCATCTTATATATTAGGTAAGACCTTTTGAAAATAGAACTTTAGTTTTTTTTTAATAAGTTGTGAATATAATCACTTAAAGGTAAAGATCTTAAATTGTGGCCATCCACTCTCTTGGTGCCAAGGCCTGAAGAATGTTGCCAGCATTTCCACTTTTCCCCAAAACAGTCTTCTGCAGAGGTTGTTTCTAGATGCATTGCCATGAAATTGAACCAATAGAAATATTTGGACACTGATTCACCATGATTTTTTTTATAGTTGAGAACCAAATAATTGTATTTCTTGATATTTCTCAAGTCATATTCAAACACCAGGTGAAATTCTCCCCACAAAATATCCCAAAGTTTTCATTTTTACTGTGCTCGGTATACTGCCAGACCTAGGATAAAAATATAATATCAATAGCAAGAGGGACAAGTCCTAACCTTTGTTGACCTTAGTTGAGAGGAATTTGGTTCATATCATATGGGAAAAATTTGCTACCACAGCTACGATTAGCTTGGTTTGAGAGAGAAAGTTTTGCCAATGACAATGAGAATAATTCCAACTGTAATATATATTAATTAAGGACCATCTTTACTATCTTTCAAAGTATCTAAGAGAAAAAAAGGAAACTAAATTTATATTTTACTCACTGAACTGACTGAAGGAATTGTATAAAAGAAAACAAAAAGCCTAATTACTGCTATTACCCATCAGTGCAGAATTCCATGCTAATAATAATTCCATGCTAATCAGGATCTAGGCAAAGATTTCTTCAAAAGGTGAAACAGAACTTTTCATATCATTTCTGTTTCCATTGGGTCTTGATTTTTGTTTTAGAATAACCAAAGGAACGTATGAATTCATTTTAGGATTTATATTTATCCTGGAAAATTACCGTTGGAGAGATGTGGGAAATAAAAGTGCTATGGATAAGATTTAAAGAGAGCGCTACCCTTGCAAAAAATATTTAGTTCTGCATATCTAAGCATTTTCAACTCGCTAGCATTTTTGCACATCATCATTTCTCCAAAAGAACAAGGATACTAACATTAACATTTGCTCTAACACCTGATCGGCTGGACATGCGGGGAGCCCTAGAACTTATTTAAGATTCCAAGATAATATATGGAAGCCTGGGTATAAAAGAAACAATGAAAAAGGAATGACTGTTTCCTAGTGAGCGTGATGAGTAAAGCAGAAAAGAGTCTGAAGAAAAGAGTTACAATAATTGCCCAAACTGCACCTGTACAATTTATTCTGTGTAGTAGACCTGAATACATATGCAATATTTTCCCAAGGAAATATAGTTCTCTTTAGAGAAGTTGATAAGAAGCAAGAGATAATTATGGACTATGTGATGTTGCTTAAATTTAATGTATTGGTCAGAATACTAAAATACAGCTGATTCTGCAAAATTCAAACAGTGCAGAAGGAAGTGAACACCCTGGTTCTCATGCCAACTCCTCCAGGAGAGCCTCTGCCACTGAGTGTGATTTCATTGAGGAGAGAGCCTCTGACCAAGGCAATTCTCATGATCTCTCTGAACCTCAGTTTCTTTATTTTAAAGAGAGTGAAGGGCCCAGATAAGGTCTACAGTCTTCTTTTGTTTTAATATTTGATTATTCTGCTGGGTAAGGGATCAATACTTCAAGAAACTCTTGACCAAAATTAGTACATGTTTAGAAAAATCAGAGGATTCTGAACCACAATAGTATGTCCCCCTTAGAAA
>VBSM01000483.1:33616094-33627254 GCA_008086735.1 Cheirogaleus medius
AAAAAAATAAAAATAATTTTAAAAGAGATTCCTACAAATTGCTCACAACTAGAAATAGATCAAATGTTAAAACAATTAAACGGCTGTGATTGGCTATTGACAGAGCCATTTTTTTTTTCTTTTTTAATCATTACCTTTGTATTCACCTCCTGATTGCATGCAGGAACCAGCCACAGAGAGAGTATAGATAAATTCCACTGTAATTCCCAAACCATATTTTAAACTATAGTTGCAACATTTTTCTCTGCAAAACCTTTTTCAGAGCTGATAACATGTGGAACAATGGATTGATTTTAAGTCGCAGCTCTTTGTTTTCCAAGGCCCTCCCTCTGGCAGAGCAGCCAGAGAGCCTGGAGGGGGGCTGGGGGGAATGGCTGACAAGCAGGGAGCTCACACCTTTCATAATGGCTGGTGAACAATCAAGAGCTGATGGTATTAGTGAAAGGTTATTATTTGAATTAATCACACAAGTTTAAAACACCTTGGCATTTTAAAATGTTTCTAGGTGGGCGTAGTTTCCAAACTGCAATTGCCACCTCATGTAATACCTGGCATGTTGGGAGGGGAGTGAGTCCGCTGGGGAGGAGTGAAGATGGTGGGGAAATGTCTGGAATGGAGCCTCTGCCTTCCTGTAAGGGGTAGTTACAGGGTTCTAGGCAGATCTGGGCAACTGTATGATCCCTTTATGGTGTGGAGAGAGAGAAAAGAAGGGAGTGAGAGAAGGAAGAGAAGATCAAAAGGAAGTGAGATGGGAGGGGAGAGAAGAAATGGGAAAAAGAGAGAGGTAGACTTAAGAGCTGGCTGTAGCTTTATGCTAACTGGTGATATCGGGTAGCAAATCATATCCTTTCTCTGTTGCAATTCTCCCATCTATAGTAATGGTCTGGTTTACTACACAGAAGTGTTAAGTGAATCAACTGTGATAATATATGTGATGGTAAAGGAACAATACAATGGCAATGAAGAATTGGAGAAAGAAAACAATAGTAGGCAGTGTGAGTGAAATATAGATATGCTCTATCTCTCCATGAGAATGAGTAGTGGTTCAATCCAGCAAATAGCAATCGAGTATGCACTGGAAACCAGGCACTGAACTAACTTATATGCTAGTCAAGGCCTCTGGAATAGCAAGATGAATAAGACAGTCTTGACATTGAGGACCTTATATTCTATAAGAGGAGATAAATACTTTAACAAACCATTTTTGTAAAGTATGTGAATTAATCTAATAGAGTCTGCACAGGTTGATGCAGAACACAGGAGAGCTCTAGCCTGGTCCCGGGGGCATGTGCTTGAGCTGAGGCTTTCAAACAAGGTGTGCAAAGAGTGCAATGGTCTTGCTAACAGACTAAACAGCAAGCGCCAGGCTCAGAGAGGGTATGAAAGCATCCTGTGTGCCTCGTTGCCATTAAAGTATGATGTGGGATATAGCTAGGGTTAGGTTTGGGGCTGTAGAAATAAACAGTGCCAATTCATGTACATCTTACAAAGTAGTTTAGACTCGATTCTGTAAGAATTGGCGCACACAGAAGCATATGAATGACGAAACTATACATACATTTTATGTTATATAAACATCACATAGAAAGATTTTAGAAAGATCATTTTAGGGGCAATATAGAAGAATTAAAGAAGATTTTCACAGTGAAGACCAAACTGTGCTTTTTCTCTTATGTAGGATCAGGACACATGTTATACCATCTGCCTCATTCAAAGAGATCACCAGCCTACAATACCTATTGGCCTTTGTTTTCTTTTATTCACTCTCCCTTACCTTCAAAAACAGTGAGATCACAACGCCAGCAGTTGTACATGGGCCACCCAGTTTTTCCATTAAAATCAACAGGGTTGATACCAAATGATAATTGGGATACAGAATTGGTAACTAGGGTGTCAGTAGTAATAAAGCACTATAACTAGAAATGCTTGTGTGTATGTGTGTTTGTGTGTTTTGATCCCTAAATTAAATAAACTAGAGAATTAAAGTAATACTTTAGATGCACTTCATTAGGCAGAGATATTAATGACAAGGCAGATAGTTATTTTTTGGTTCATGTACTTAATCACAAAATTTTGAGATGGAAGCATAATTGCATTAATGACTTCTTTATACATACTCCTTGATTTTAGTGTTTTTAGTAAAGGTACATTAATGACACCAGCCCTGCAGTTATTGTCTGATAAGTCCATGAATCAAAAAAAAAAAAAAGGTAATGGTAGTTTAATGGTCCTATATTTTAGAGTCTGTGAAGTCATCTATTCCTGTAAAGTAATTTATAATTTTTAAGAACATTTTTAGTATGAAATAACTCAAAGAGAGCAATACTACAACTTCAGTTGCTATTCAAGGGACTAGAAGGGAATGAATTCATCAAAGGTTTCAAAATAATTATACATTTCTGGAGCATCACATATTTGAACACAAATCATTTCTGGAACATTACTAGCTATATGTGTCTGTGTGCTTTCTCACAATAAATCTTTAAAAACATTAATTATGACATGTACCATACTATGAAGAAATAGCTATTTGGCTAGCAGTTTAAAATGTGTTAGCAAACATATTTAAAAAAGGAGAGCTGAAAAAATCCAAAGTCTTGAAAATTTCAAATATTTATGAAGTCAATTTGAGAAGTAACTTTTTAAATTGATTTTAAAGTTTAAAAAAAAATTCTCAGGAATATATACCAAGCCCAGAGAAGGAGGAACTATCTTAACTATGCTCCTCTTTCTCAGGTTCTACTGAGCTGGCTTCTTTCCTGCCTCTGTGAAATTTATCAGTCAAGCAACATACAATTATTGGATGCCTTAATTCTCTGCAAGCAGGAAAGGATAATTTTCAGTAATTGAGTGGAGGTAGAAAAACATGTGAAAAGACTTACCTGATTATTAAAAAAATTTAAAATGCTACACAATATCTATGCCATTCTTAATTTAAACGTGATGGACAGGTTGCTTTTCATTGAATGTTCAAAAATGCACACTTAACACAGTAAGATGGAGACCAATATTTCTGTGCCGAGTGGATGAAATAACTTTCTAATTTGTGCAGTTCATAACCCCTTTCCTGCCCAAGGATAATGATATTCTAGGCAGGAAACATGATCAGAATATTAGGATGTCAAAAGGCTTAGGCTGTCATCATATCACAAAAATTAAAATGTCTTTACTTAAAACCTTGTCTGTCACATGATTCTTGCTAGAGCTTTCCTCTCTAGTATCATTGGGTTGAGGATGATACTGTTTATTTTGCCATAAATACTATTTCCAGGAGGTTTTTAAACATTGGCTCAGGGCTGATACATGCACTGCCAGGTACCTCTTTGAAAGAAAGCTCTTTAGGAAGGATCTTTTGCACATTTAATCACCAGTTTTGTTTTGCTTAAAAAAGCAATAACAATAGCAGAAGTCCCTGCAGCCTATGTGATTATTTGGAATCACCTGCAGTGGCTGGTGAGGAGCATCCATCCACTTTGTTTCCTGAATGGAATCTGACTGTGCCTGCATATTTTTCTGGCTTTGAAACGGACACTTAGAGCACCACAGCATATTTAAAGATAACCTAACCAGCGTTAGCAGGATATTTCTTTCTTATGGCCAGAGAAATTTTTTTCTCAGTATTTCTCTCCATACTGTTGATCTTTTTCCATTATCATGTTGTATAATATGAGGAAAAAAGATTTCATATCTAGACTAAAAAACTTGAAGAGGAGTTAATCATCTATATATGATATGTGTATATAAACATTTGACTAGTAATTGCAATCAACTGTCTTGATTGAAAGTTACAAGCTGTTGCATGGGTTATTCACCCTGTGCTTCAGGTTTTCATATTTGTAACATATAAACGGGCCTATTAAAATTTTCACATAAACTTTCAAAGGCTTAATGAGAAATGCTATGAGAACAGATTATTTATATTGACCTTAAACAGGTCTATTCAGGGATTATTGTTTTGTGATTAAACACTATCTTAGTTGACACTGAAAAGAAAAGCCTTTCAGCATACTATCACAAAATATGAGTCCCATTTTCATATAATGCAATGGCATGCATTACACTGTCTTATAAATCTATCTCAAATATCTTCAACTCTGTCAAAGACAAGTGACCCTTTAAAATAACTACCTAATTCTGATTTGGAGAGTTGGTATAAATGTTCCATAGCTGTTCAGTTATTCTTGCAAGTCTTCAACAAATCTTTTTAAGGTTTTACTTTGTAGTAGGCATATGATTGGCACTGGTGTTCATGAATAAGTTTGATCAATATTACTGTGTCTATCAATCAGGAAAAAGTATTAGCGTTTCGTAATAAAATTGAGAAAATCCATGTTGACAATCACAACTCAAACTAAGCAATCAATCTAACCTAATTTTAACCATCAACAACAGTTCTTAGTGTCCCTTATTCATCTGAAATTCAGTTTATGAGAAACACAGACCAGTGTCCTATTAGCCACCAGAAAGACCACATTACTAGCAGTCACAAGGGAGCAAGGGAGCTTTTTATTTTGACCTTCGATGTATGCCCACTGAGTTTGTCATACCTTTCTTATCTCAATATAATTATCAACTCAAAATTTTTCAAAAATCTGGGTCAAATATGAATATCTTAAAAGAACCAGCCTTTAGGTGTGACAATAACTGTGAAAATTGGCCGTCACTCTTGGTACTTTGGTGGAAGTGGCTCTGAGAAGCCCGTGACTGAGTGTTTCTTAGTGACAGGAGCTCGATCAGGGATGTTCAGCCTCCAGTGGAGGTCAGCACAGTGCTGGTATCTCCTGGGAGGCAAAGAAGGGCGAATCTCAGCTCCTTGTTGCTGCCCCTCCAGCTGGGGACCTGCGCCAGGGAGCGTCCCGCTTCTCTGGTCCCACAGATTTTACTCAGTGTAGCGCCAAAGGCCAGAGCCAACCTGGTCGGGATCCTCCAGCCAACTCCCCCATTTGATATATGGAGAAACTGAGAGCCAGAAAGAAAAAGATCTCAATAGAAGGCTCATGGCCAGTTCATGGGAGAATCCAGGCTGGTACTCACGGCGCTTGGCCACAAACAGTGCCTGGGTCTTAAGTAAAAGCACCAGTGACGGAGTTCCTTTTCCTTACAAGCGTAGTGTCATTGAAGCTTCTCAGGCACCTTGAGAGGTCCCCGATGTACAGTTTGTGCTTAAGCTAAGCCCCCCGTCTCTTCCAGGGTAAGGTTGGTGCTTAACGGGCATTTTTGCTAAGCAGGTTGACAGATATCTGTGTTGTAGGGATTTGGAGCAAGAGGAGCAAGGAGTTGTCGAAAATGGGGAGAAGTCGTTCAACTCTTACAGCTTAATAACAGGTCTTCCTTGCAAAAACGTAGGGATGGTGCCACAAATAAAAGGACACAGGATCCAGTGCCTGCCCTGGGTTCGATTTGTCCTGTGTGATCAATGACAGTGCATCTCCCTGAGCCTCCATTTACTTATCTATGAACCAGTGATGATTTATTCTTTTTTATAAAGGACTTGGCACAATTCTTTTTACAGAATGAATACCCCCAAACTGATAGCTATTATAAAGAAGGTAAGGTGTAAAATATGATTACAGAAATAGGTGTGTGCTGCACACCTACTGATCTTCTATTTTATTTACATTTTACTTAGAATTTTTAATAGGTAATACATTCACATGATATAAAATGTCAAACGTGCAAAAGGATATGGGAGAATAAAGTCAATAAAAAATAACTGTGAAAATTAAATGAGTGCATGTTTAGAATGCTCACTATTAAATAAATGATTGTAAAGTAAATATTTCTTGATTGGAAAATCAAGAAAAGAGTTTATTTATCTAGTGAAAATGTTACTTAGAAAATGGCTATTTTAGTCATGGTCACAAGTAGATCAATGTTAACTCTGAGTCATATATTTATTTGTGTGTGTGTAAAACTGGAAATTATAGAATGGAACACAAGGAATTTTTTCTGGGACTTTGTTAGGACTTTTTTTTTCTCTCCCAATGATAGAGAAATAGTAGTAATTCTGGTAGACATTCCATAATAGAAATCATTCTTTTGCACAGTATACTTGCAGTAGGCATGATGATTTCTCAGTGATGCCACTATTGCCTAATTTCAATTACTGGCAGTCACACATAGAAACCACTTTCCTTTCGAAAAAAAGTTTTTTACTTTTACCTATTATAAATGTATAATTGGGAAGGAAGTTTAGATGTTTTGATGTCGTTTCTGTCATTGTTATTGTTATTCTGAATACAATGCTAAGCAAACAAAATAATTTACTTGAATTAATAAGGTCTTAAAAGTCATAGTGACTTTTCTCTATTTTTTTAATAATGTAGAAAGTATCAAATGTCTGCATTTTGAATAGTGTTAGAGTTTTGCAATAATTAGAAAGAGCATCTATTCTAAAATGCTAATGCCATAATGATTGATAATGTTTATAAGGATCAAATTAAAGATAAGTGGATTCAATATGTATATATTATTTAATCTATTCCATGTGCCAAACAAAAAGTATAGGATATTATTCTTGTTCTCAATTGTTTTACAGTTCAGGAGTAAATGAAAGTATTAGACATATTCAATGAAATTTTCTACTCTATTCTATCACTCTCTCACATGGAAATAACCAGAATCTTGCCTTTACTGAAATTGCTCCATCAGTAAAATCACCGAGTCAAGCCTATATTTCCTGATCACAATTTCCTAGGATTTACAGGTTAATTAGTCAGCTACTCCCACCATGACCGTTCTTCAACTTTTTCAAGATCCAAATTCACAAACGTCTCTACCCTCACCCTGTGTATTGATCGCCCTCCTGGTTTCTGTCCTCTCTGTCTAGGTTACATTCCATGGTTCATTCACACAAAAACACATTATTAATAGCAACTTACTATTCAGGATAACCAAACTCATCTGAATTGATACTAAAATGAAATCAGGATAACTAACCTCAGCTAGACCTTCATCACTGCTTAAAAATCCCATTATGTTTCCCTGCTCAACTCGTATTTCTAATTTTTTGGACTTTCCTAAAGCTCTTTTTACTTTGGCTTCTTTTCTCCCGTTTCTCATCAGATATGCTGGTCACCAAATTCCTGGAGAAAATAGAAGCCATCAGATGGGAACTCACTTAACTTTCTGGTATCAAAACTGTGCTTGTATTTGTAACCAGTTTTCATTCTTTCTCCTAGGACAATAGAGGAGGTGCACATCTTTCAGGTTCAAATTAACTGCACTCTGATTCCATCCCACCTCACCTTCTCAGGAACCTTTCACTGTTTATTATCTGCTCTGTTCCCTGTGTCATCATCCTTTTTTATTTAGGGGTCTTCCCATCAACATATAAAAATGCTCATCTCTCCCTCCAACCCTGACTATTACCTTGTCTTTATTCTGTCCATTCGTGGCAATACTAACCTGGAAAGTTGTTTATACTTATTAGTTCCATTTTCTCACCTTTTACTCTACCTTAATGTCCCTTAATGTCCCTTCTGTGGTCACTATACTGGCTATAACAAAGTGATTAAAAAAAAATCTCCTATTACTAAAATCAACTGTCATTTCTCCATCTTCATCTTTTTAAGAATCTCGGCACTTTTACATTTTTAACTGCTCTCTCTCTCTCTCTTGAATTCCTTTCTCATCTGAGGTTTTGGTTTCTTCTTCCTTGACACCTGCATTCACTCTGGCTTTTTTCCATTTGCCATCCACAATGCAGATGAACAGATATTTTCAAAATACAAAGCCAGTCTTCATTGGCTCCCATTTTCTCTTAATATAAAGAACCGTATTTTTAATATGGCCCACACAGCAATGAATGATCCATCCCTGACTCTCATTCCAACAACAGATATTAGGTTGGTGTAAGAGTAATTGCGGTTTTAGCATTGTTGAAATTTGTTGTTTGATATTGGAATACATTCTTAAATAAATGTAATTATGTTATATATCATTTTAATGCACATTTCTTGCTTTATTTATTTTTTGCTAATGACTTATTACTTGTTGTTTATTTCATATTTATTAATAGAAACCTTTCCCTCTTGCTTTCTACATACCAGAAAGCTGGCCTTTTGGTCTTTCAACTATGCATTTTCTTTTTTGGTTCCTGGGCTTTGTACATATTGTTAACTCACTGTTTATTTCCCTCCGTCCAACTTCAGCTAATTAACTTTTATTAAGTTTAGGTATGATATTTCATTTGGAACTTATCTTACCACTGCTTTCTACCCTGTTCTACAAATTGGGTCAGACATCCTTGGTATTTCATGGCACTGTTCAGTATGCAGTTATATATGTATTTGAAAATTTTTATTAACATTTTTCTAAATCATTAAAATTTAAATCTGTGAAACTAAATATTTTGTTCACTATTGTGACCCCAGTATCTATACCTGAAACAAAACATGGAAATAAATATTTGTTGGATGAATGAATGAATGAATGGATGAATTGATGGGGGTAGATTGTTGTTGATTGCTAGATGTGATAGAGTTCTGTGCTCTTTAAGGTATATTTTAAATATTACTGAGTACTTTTGATACATGCTATTGAGTACTTTTGAATTAATTTGATATTAAATTTTTAAACATATTCTTCATTTGCTTCTAGACCTCACCCTTGAGGGTAGGAGTGTATTTTTAATATCACTTACTTCCCAGAGTTTAGCACTGGGTTTATTTCACAGGAGGTGCTCACTAAATGTTTGTTGAATAAATGGCAATTGGTAGCACAAAAGGCAGTAGTACAGATTAAAAACCACAATAAGTCAATGCACATTTGGTTTCATTTGTAGAAGTGCGAGTGAGATTAGAAAGAGAAAAGTTACTGCTCTTTTCTTTAATACGATGGAAGTGAACAACTAGGGGTGGCAGAACACCTTCAAGTTCATTAGTTGTTTCCTATTAATAATCTTGATTCAAGGTTGCTGTTTTCCAACAATATTAAGAGAAAAATACATAATTTTAAATAAACAGTGTATTTTTGAGAAGGATAGAGAGAGGTAGGATGAATTCTTGACACAGGGACTGCTAGGCAGTCACTTGGTTACTGTTGGGTGCTGTAGGATCTCTTTCTCTGAAGATTGTTAAGAATTGATGACAGTTTAGGTATAGTTCTGCCTGGAGCCATAGGAACTAATTGGATGGCCCTCTACTTATCAGTTTCCACTGTGAAGACTGCTACAGGAATTCTCCCTGGAGATGGCACATAGCAACCAAGACAGAATAGCTACACATTGAGGAACTTCAATAATCGAGAGTCATGAAACGCATTACAAAGAAGAGCTTGTTAGTTATCACTAGTGTTTGAAGAATCTGGGAATGTTTACATTTTATATAATCTAATCATCCTTTCTAGCAATATTAAGCTGGTATTAGAATTACAGATATTCCAGTCCTCAGTTTGATATAAATCAGTCAACTATTTGTGGAGTGGCCACGGGGTGTTTAACATGGCACTAGATGCTTGGAATTAGCAGTGCTCCTTTAGGATTTATCAACTAGAAGGATGGATAAAATCAGTGAAAATAAAATCCTTACAGACACATGGGCAAAACTAGTACCTGTAAAGAAGTGCAATCTTGGGGAGGTGAATGTGAAATTCTGTAAGCAGGATAAGACATGGAAATATTCATAGAAAAAGTAATGGAGAAGCGGCTTAGAATCCACACAGAGAGGAAATGATGCATTTGTCAGATAGAAGGGGGAATTGATTTCAAATACTTGGGAAGGCTGGGAAGACATCTGTTTTCAAGAGTGGGAAGGAAGATTGAATAAGCAGACAGCAAGACAGTGGATGGGATTAGTGGGAACAGAGGGTGTAGATTTGGTTTATATACATTCAAGAAATAAATTAATCCTCTGAGATGGCAGTCTGGGCTACTTGAACACATGCACGTGGTATCCTTGGCTGGGTGACAGCCGTTGTTCCCATGAGCACTATTCTACTAGACACTGCCTATATCAGAGCTTCTGTGCTGGCAAAAGATCAGATTCAGTCTAGTCCAAAACCTGAGTTTATAACTTAGTGCAGCCGTATTCTGTACTAGTTGTGTGATTTTAGGGAGTTACTTAAATTCTTCAGCTTCAGTCTCCTCATCCATAAAATGAAGATGTTGAATTAGACTGAGGTTCTCAACAGAAGCAGTAATGCCCCTGGGGGCTTTTGAAGATTCTGTGAAAATGCAATTTTTGGTGTACCATTTGGGTGCACTATAACCATCTAATGGGTGAAAGCCAGGGATGCTAAACGTTTGGCAACACACGGGATGGTAAGGATGGAGGGAGAAGGCTCACATCATGCAGGATCTTCAAGTGTAAATTTTCAACAGAGAATCCTGTTTGTAATCATCCTAGCCTATAACCTAACTGAGCTGAGAAATAGGAATATAATCAGGAGAACATTCGTTAGCATGCACTACAACAGGTACTGATAAGAACTCTAAAAAAAATGAAAAGGTATTTGTTGCCCTAATGACAATTTTTAAACATAGACTTCACTCATAAACAATAGATTTCATTTTCTTTAAAGAAGGAAGAACTGCATTTTTGTTAAAAACTTAATTTTTTTCCTATTATACTCCAATTCAGTTCAATATTAGAAGAGGAAACAGGAGATCAAAGCATTCTGATCTATCGAATCACATGTCATATTTTATTATTTTCACTACTTTGACATCCAGATAATTCCTCTCTCCCACGCCTCCTGTACACACACACACACACACACACACACACACATCATTAAAGTAATTAAGTCAGGCAAGACCACACCACCTCTGCAGGGATAATGTTGAAAGGTTTTCTAAATATGGTGGCATACAAATATTTTAGTAGCATGATCAATAAGTTCCATTCTGTAGGGCTTTTTAATTTGCACATTTCACTCCTTGAGAGTAAAGCACAATAAAATTTACAGTCAAATGACTCAATTTTTGTTTCATATTTCAACTTTGAAATATGATCATCTACTAAAACAAAACCTACAGGGCAGAAAGACATTTTCCTATTTTGCAAATCAAGCAGAAGCATGAATGTTCGCCAGGCTCCCTAGCAGCTCTGCACTAGGTATTGCTCATCCCTCTGATAATGTGACCTTCAAATGACAGAATTGGATCAAGAATAACACATTTTGATGGTACTTGTACAAGTAATGGAGCTGCTGTCAAAA
>VBSM01000483.1:33627354-33642538 GCA_008086735.1 Cheirogaleus medius
AAGAATAACACATTTTGATGGTACTTGTACAAGTAATGGAGCTGCTGTCAAAAACACCCAGGCTGGCCGTGAAACTTGACTATGTAGTAGGTGCTGTGTGGACAGAAGTAGGAGCTAACGCTTTCACTGTAAATGTTTTCCTCTTATTAGTGTTTAACTTGCAAAAGTTATTTGACATCCAATATCAAGTGATTAAAAAAAACCAGTATAATCATTCCAATGGAAAGAAAGGTGTAATAGCCTAATAATGCTGGTTCAGGGCATACTGACAGATTCATTGATGCACTCATTCAAATGTATTTATTGACTCTCTATGTAAGAATATGTTCAAAACATGTATTTTTAATGTGTTTTACCTAAGAAACGTAGGATGAGGTATAAAGCTTTATATATACTCTAAAAGAGCCTTTGGTTGAATTGAAGGAACTAGAAATATCTGGAGAAGCATATGCTTGACAGTGTTTCATACCACACATTTGTCCACTGGGGAGGGAAAGATGATTTAATTTTTGGCAGGATTGCAGAAGGCTTCTTGGAAGAAGTGTCATTTGAACATGACGAAGAGTGATGAGTAGTGATTCTAGCAAATGGCATTCTGGTCAGATGGAATTGCATAAATCAAGAATGCCAAAATGTCCTCTGGGGAATAATGACTAGTTCTATCTGACTCTTGAGTAGGGATGTATTAGAGAAGAAGCCCAGAAGTTAGGTGTATGGTAATGCAGAGAGGGGGAAAGAAAGAATAACAAATTTGGGTTAGGAGATAACTAAAAGCCAATAAAGCATGTGCTTAAGGAACATTTTTAGAAAGTTGAATAAGTATGGTGAATACAATATTTCTGTTCTTCTCAAGCCTGTGCTCTGGGAGTGTTAACTTTCAATAATTCTGTGACATTTTGTCTCATACCAATCATTCCCCAATACTGGGTAAATCCAACTATCATTTCTCTCTGTTCCCAGTCCCTGAATAAAGAATACTGTTGTTTGGAAAGCAGTCTATTATTCCCGGAGAGCTTGACATGCTCAACAAACATTTTGAGCAAAATCCAACACTTGACTCTATCTTTCTACTCACAGCTGGTTGGACCAAGCATGGCTAATTCGCAGGCTGTCCTCTGAGTGGCCAGCAGCTGGAGCTCTGCCTTGCGGTGTCCAGCGGGATGGATGGACCAGTCAGGATCTCTCCCCAAGTGGTTTCAACAGGAGACTTACAGATAAAGGATGACAGAGGGCACAGAAGTCAGAAAAGAAAAAAGGGAATCTGCAGAATTTAGGGAGAGGCAGATCTAAATAAGCAGAAATCATGAAATATAGAGAAAGAACAGGGAGAGCTAGGAGAAGTGACAGAAGCAGAGCATGCAGAGAAGAATTAATCTAGGAGGCCAGACTGCTATCCTATGAAAGTCCTGCAAACAAGTTGGGCCTTTAGCTGACATCTGGGAACTTGGAGTTTGAGAAGGTTCTCAACACCCAAATTCCTAAGAGTGGCTCACTGTGCCAGAACTGTTTGTGCAAACAATCTTGTTTATGCTGAACATCTGCTTTCCTTATGGGACTCTGGAAGCTTGGTATGTGTCAGGCAGAAGCTGCCTATGTGAGCATTCCCCAACAAATACCCTGGGCACTGAGTCTCTGACGAGCTTCCCTGGCAGACAACATTTCACACATGTTGTTGCAACTCATTGCTGGGGAAATTTAGTACGTCCTGTGCAACTCCACTGGGAGAGAACCCTTGGAAGTTTGTGCCTGGCTTCCTCCAGGTTTTACCCCATACGCATTTTCTTTCGTTCATTTTGCTTTGTAACCTTTTGTTGTAATAAATTGTAGCTGTAGGACTATAGGCTGATTCTTGTGAGTCTTCCTAGTAAAACATCAAACCTAGAGGTGATCCTGGAGACCCTGGCACACAGAGCTATTATAACAAGTTGTAACTAGACTGGGGAGCCTATTCATTTGCATATCAGTAGCTTAGGAAAAAAGAATAATGAAAACAGGTCTGGATGCCAGTGATTGGTGCTTGGTGCTAGGTGGTGATGAAATATTACTAGAGATTTGTGGTATCCTGAATAACTCTGAATGACTTTCAATTACATTCTGGACTTCATGAAGACTCACTACATAGGGATTAAAAACCCACATTCCTTTATTTCCAATAACCTCTTGTTACTTAAGGTAAGCCAAGCATGGCTCTAATTGTGTCCTAATTAACAACTGCCAAAGAAAATCATACAACCAGGAAAAGCAATCCTGCCACCAATGTATGGTTTCTGACCTTGATAGAGCCTTTGGTAATACCTGGAGATGTTTTTTCCATTCTAATTCATCAACCTTTTGTATGACATTAGCATATCTTCATTGCTCTAGTTAATGATGATATAACAACTATATTCTTCTAAACTAGAAGATTAGAAGATACATTGTCAACCTCTTTTTATCCTTCACACACAGCCAATGAACCACCAAATCCTATCAGTGCACCCTCCCCAATCCCATAAAACTCTTCCACATTTTCCTACTCTTCTGCATCCCTACCACCATGGCCTTAATGTATTCCCTAACTGTTATCATCCTAGATAATTGTGGGAGCTTTATTTTCCTGTTCTTCTTAGTACTCCCTGCTTTCCACTATAATCCATCTTCCACAAAATCATCAGAGTTATTCTCTGAACAAAGTAATCATAAGCTTGGACTTTAAACCAGATTGCCAAAGTTTGAGTCCTGATGTTAATACTATCTTGCTGTATAACTTTGGACAAATAATGCACCTATTATGTGCCCTATCCTCTTTGGTAGAGTAGAATATTAGTAGTAGCTATGAAGATTAAATTAGTTAATATATGTAAAGTGCTTACAACAGTGTCTGGAATTTAGTAAGTGACCGATAAGATATATTTGATTCTTTCTTTGTCTAAAAAAACTTACATCCCTTTTGATACAAAACAAAATGTGCAACATCAGTGTGAAGATACTGCAATTCCCTCTAAAAGAGTAACTGCTTCCTTATCTTGGGTCTTAAAGTTCATGATTTCACTTTTTTTTTAAGAGAAAAGGTCTTACTATTTTTCCCAGTATGGTCTTCAACTCCTGGGTTCAAGAGATCCTCCCACCTTAGCCTCCTAGTAACTGGGATTACAGGTGTGAGCCACTGCACCTGGGTTGATTTCACATTCTTATCATAGAATATACCACATCAAAGGTCTTCTCCAAAAAAGCATAAGCTCTAGATCAAATTAATCTCGGTATTTCCAGAATAAATGAATAAATGAATGAGTGAAGCCTTTGATGTAGGCCCTTTTATTATGGTCCAAATTAAGTATTACATTTTTTCTGAAGCATTAGTGGTAGATAAAATTATCAAAAAACAAAATAAAGCTAAACAAATAAATATGATAAATATCAAGACAGAATGTAGAACTTACGTTCATTTAGGATAAATACACACGCCCATGTAAATAAATACACAGACCTTCTCTAAATCTTTCAGAATTTATACGAAGTATGGGAAGTTACAAAACTATTGTTAGAGCAACAACTGAAATACTAATGTGAATAGACATTTATGGAGGCACCTACTGTGTGAAGGGCAATACATTAGATTTTCCTCACAGTATTGATAACACAACTGGATGAATAAACAAGGAATAAACAAATTCTAAGAAAAGGCAAACTAAGAGGCATAGTAAATATCTTAAGAGTGTTCTAATACTCAGAACGAGAGTGAAAGGCTGTATTAATACTGATGAGAGGCATATGTTCAGGCTTCATGGAAGAAGTCTGATGTTTGCCTAAGACATGAAAGATGAGTATGATTTGAACAGATGCAGAAGACAGAGAAGCTGTGCTCCAGAAAGAGGAAATAGCATGTCAAGCTATATCAGTATATCATTGTTTACCATGTTCAAATCTTACCAGTGGTCTGATAAGGTGGGAGATCAGGCTTTTTGGGAGTAGGCCCAGACAAGGGTGGACGAAGTGACAGGGATATGGCACATCAGGGACTTCAACTCTGGACCAAGTGAAAAATGTGAGCTATCACACTTGGAGTACCTTTGCATATGATTCACTTTGGAGTGACCATGATTGGTGATTAGAAGAAAATTCACTGAACATAATCTGTAATAATACTCCTCAGATGTGGGGGAGAAAAGGAGATCGGCCGGCAGAAAACCAGTTGAGACATTTTTGGGTTGTTCCTTAAAGCATAAGATTGACAAGAGACAATTTCGCTGAAGATAGAACAGACTTGATATTTAAGCAAAGCATTCAAAATAACACCCCACTGACTGAAGGCAGGCAGGCATTAAAAACACAAACTCATAACATGAAATGCTCACAGGGATAGTTAACATTACCCTCTGTGGGGCAGCTTCATTCAGTTGGTCTCGCAAATTTACAATCAGTGATTCCAAGCAGTAAATTCATTAAAACCAGGAAATTGCTTAATTAGTTTAAAGTGACAAACACTTCTAAAAATAAATGTTTGAACTACATGGATTCCAAACAAATTTATCACAATCAGAACTGTTACAGTACACCTATAATGACTAGAAAATTAATTCATGGTAATAACGTGTCAAATTGTATGTTTGTTAACTTGTTTTTTCCCCTTCTACAAAAAAAAACCCCTACTTGCTCAATGGGTGTTAAATTTCCACTCATCCTCACTCACAATAGTTGTGCCACCTTGAAAGCATGCTGACTTATTTCCAACCCACTTTGTTTTCTCTTTTATTGCCCCCAATATACCTATGGATCTTATTGTAGACTGTTACATGATGGAGATGCTCTAGTATGTTTTAGGAACCCGATACAGAGTCTGGTTCAATTGTAATGTGTTAACTTTACCCATGTGCAATGGTTTTAAAAAAATGTGTATGAAAATCTATACATTTAAGCTTCACTATGGGATAAGTTGCTAGGAAAAAAAATTCACATTTTATTATTAATATACTAAATAAAGCTATGGTATTCCCATGGACATTTATTTTAGAACATTAAAAAGTATATGACCAGTGCATTAACTAAATGCTATTACCACAGAAGAGCCCTACTACTAAGGCCCTCTGATCTCCCTCCACAGCTGCCCACACCTTTCAGAAGGGCTTGATCGCTCCAGCACTCTTTCAATTGAATTTGAAGTAACAAATATAGCCCATGAAATACAGGTTCAAATTGCTCCCAGCACACATATAATGAACAAGGCCAATCTAGAGCAGAGCAGGCACGAGTATACTGAATGCTAAGAATAATAGAAGCTTAATATAAATCGTTAGTAGATTCCATTTTGTATTCACCCTCAAGTTTAGAAAAAAACAACTGTCTCTTAATAGAATCGTGATGTTTCTAGAATTGAAGATACCATTTTTACCTTCTTCCAGGATCACCACTGGGAGGCACAGTATAGCCAAAGGAAAGGGGAGAAAGCCATCAAGATTGTAGTGACTGGCTTCTCTCCCCTGTCCTGAGAGAGGTCACTAGCTAAAAGGGAACACTGAGCAGCAGCTACACCAGCGGTTAGAACAACATAAATACCTGGCTGGTTATACCCTCATGACATTAGTACACTGCCATCGACATTAAACCTTAAAGCAGTTTATAAAACATTCCAGGGAGGGAGTGCAATGAATAAACAGCAACCTCTATGATTCATTTGAACATAACATTTTTATCTTTAAAATCATATTGATCTAATTGGGTTCTAGATAGTTAATCTGGTATGTGCATTAATTATTACCGAATTATAATGTGTTCCTAAAAGGGCACATATTATACACATAAATATAAAATAAATTCTTTATAATCAGTATAATTTCAGTCAATACCAAGTGAATTGGCATGCAGGTAAAAGAAGAAAACATGTCACCCGATATTTGAAGTTTTCTAACCTGAATTCATTTAGTATTTAATTTATAATAATAATATTCATAATTATGTTGGTTATTAAAAGACTTTTAGGGGTTGATTGTCGCAAAGCATTTGGAGGGTTACTTTCTTGACACTGATGTTTAGGGATTGCATCTATATATACCAAATTTGTAAAATGAATGAACAAGAAAGTCTCAGCCAACATAAAGAATTGTTAAGGAAAAATATTAATAATGATCTTAGAATTAATTTTATGCTTTATGTAAAAAAGTAAAAATAAACAAATGAAATATTTCAGCAGTTCTCCATTTTAAGAAAAGGGCATGGATTTACTTACAAGAAGTCTAGAAGTCAAAGGAACGAAATTCCATCACCAGCCTGCAAATTAACAACAACAACAAAACCTAAGACAATATTATTTAACTCAGGCCACTTAATTGAACAAGACAGAAACAACATGATTATATAATTTATGACTCAATACTATACATGTATAGCATTAATGAATGATAAATAATAATAACACTAATTCTTCTTTCCAAAGATGAAACTGGAACATACTATAAATCTATCTGTTTTAGTTTGTTTGTTTTTTAAAGCACTATTCTTCCACATGAAAAGCAGTTCAAGCTGTCAATTTGATTGCATGCATGCATGCTGAGGAAAACAACTAGAAGACCAATACAATAATGGAGAATTTTTAAAAGAATGGAATTGTATTTCTAACTAGCATCAACACATATTTAGAAACTCAGGATCACAGGAAAAATGATATACTATGTCATTGTGGTTTTCCAATTAGTTTTAACAAGTTGTTGTATCTAGATACTAATACAAGAGAATCTATAGCCTCTCAACAGTCACTGGTGAAGCATTTGTAGTTCAGTAAGCCACTGCAGTGTCTCATTGATGTAAGCTCTGCTGTTTTGACACTCTATCCAGATGCTCCAATTTTGCTTCAGTGACTCAGAGCTGAGTCTCAGTGCCTCAAAGCATGGGTAAAAAGAGTTATGATTAAGGCAGGGTTGGAGTTGCAGTGAACCGGTGTCACCTGCACTGATTTGCAATCTTGGCAATGGTGTGAAAAAAGCATGGTGGTCTTGATTGGACACTCATATGGCTAAGGACCAAACAGAAAATAAATGAATTCAGGTGTTTTTCTCTCTCTCTCATTATCTTTTCTATACCATAATGATTCAGTATACAAAAATTTCATGATAAAAGATATAAATCCTATGGAAGGATCTGCATTTTCATAACAGACAATCTTCTATCAGGGTGCTATCTGTCATGCATTTAAAAGTGTCTGTGCTTATATATGCATAGTGCATAACATCCTTGGGTTGACCTATATAGATTACCAAAAGATCTAACATTGGGTTTTGTTAAATTCCTTGTCTCCTTTATCCATAGAAATTATTGTGAACCTGCTGATACAAAAAGCATAACCATAGAACTTTAATCTAGGAGGAGTCTTCCAACAAAAAGATGAGTTTTTAAATGGGTAGCAGCTTTTGTGCAAGCTGTATGTCAAGCTACTTGACAGAGTTAAGTAATACAATTGCAAAGTTAAATAACAGAAGGGAGAGGCATTAGGAGGCAAAGAAAAGATAGAAAATTCGTGTTTTCAGATGAGATCTGTGAGGAGGAGGAGAGTCATCTGAGTAGGGAGACATAAGAACCCTCTACAGTGAACAGAAGCTGAAGAGAAATTGATTTGGAAAGAATAGGGGCATAATCACGATGTTGAATAGCACATTCAATAATGAGCCTGATTCTTGGAAATGCTCATCTGAAGGTGGAGCCAATAGCTCCGAGAGTGACGCACACCATAATTTCCTCAGAAATAGAGCTACTCCTCACCCCTAATGAGAACAGTCTACATGACACAGTTGCGCGGAGTATTAAAATGAAGGTGAGAGGTGAAATGAGAAGTCTGAGGGGTACATGAAAAGTGATGGAATTTCAGGAGAACACCCACAGCCATGGAAACATGCTGCAAAACAGAGTCAATAGCACCATGAGAATGTGATGGCAAAGTGATAGCTTATCTTTGGTGGAAGGCAGCTTGATGTAGTTCTATACTTTGCAAAGATGTCCATTAAGAAGTCCTTGAGAAAGAGGAGAAGTTAAGTAAAAGAACTTGAAAGCATAGACAATTTGAAACTATTATAAAAATGAGGACATGGCACTGATTTAGTGACTGCATATGTTTTAACACACATAAAGTAGAAAGTTAGTAAGTCTCACTTCTGGGATCACTTCTGATATTAAGATCTTTGCTTTCACAGTCAAATTGAACAGTGATCTTCAAAAGCAACCCGGAGCATGAGGCTGGGGACTGAAGCAGGGCTCCCGGCCACGGGCAAGAGGTGTAGTAGGTGTGAACAGCCACAGAACTCACAGCTCGACATGCTAGAACACATAACTGGTCTTCCCGTCATTTGTCCTTGAGTTTCCTGTGCTCTCAAAGTATATTTCTGATTTCTCATCACACTGCTCTTTCAAGCCCTCTTCCTTTTCTGGCTTCTTCTGTTCCATGCCTTCTGCATCGCAGTGGTTTCTACCCACCTGTCTACACCAGTGTGCTAAGCAGCCTCCTCAGAACAAACCAGCTCTTCTCAGTGTAGTCTATGCTTTTATGTACTAAGAAGATAAATATTGTTTTGTGATTTTGTCCATTCTTCCACCTTCTCACTGACCCAACCCTCTAACCAATCCCTTCCCTACTGTTACATGCATACACCTTGTCTCTCCTGAGAAGTTTGCTAAACCATAAAGGAGAAGAGAGATGAGATAGCTTGTATGTGTATGGGGGGACTCAACATAAATATATAAATATATATAAATATATATTTATGTTGAGTTACATATATATTTGTATTTCTCGAGTCTAAAATATGCCAGAATTGCACTTTCAATTTTATTATCCTAGAATCAGGCCCTTGGAAATTAGCCCATCTAAGTTTATATTTTGTTTCAGAATCATATTGCCTAATCCTCTGACATATAGGAATTGATTCAGTGGGAACACTTGTGTCACAGAGAAAACAGCACAATCTATCTAGGGTCTGTTATTTGTCTCAATCGCTCAGATTGTTTCCATTTTTTAAAAATTAACAGAACGGTGTCTGGCATCTGCCAAATATAGCTCTGACAAACAGGAAGACTTGACTGAAAGAAGCTGGCGTGAGGATAGAGAACTGAATGCATGAGGGCCAACTGCATTTCATTCAAATGGCACGACGCACTCATCAACTTGACTCCCCTAGTTAAATGTCTGTAACACCGTTGCCTTAATCTTCAATTTTAACTTGTCCTTCTTAGATTCCAGTTTCCTAAGATACCCCTTCACATCCTTGGCCTTCACAGTGCATCATTCACTAATCTTACTGTCCCCATCTGGTGAACTTGCCATTCATTCATTCATTCATTCACCTTTGTATGCACCTCTGAATTAGGCATGAGTGGTTGATAAAAACACATACTCATACTTTTCCTTTATATAATGAGTTTATGATCAAATTGTGAATCCAGGATATTTTCTTATGAAAAGTTAAAAAAATAAATAAAATGGCTGACTATGACTAAATTCCAAATGAATGATACGGAGCCACAGCATTTATGAGAGAGTGGGAACTATTGTGATCTAGAGTAATTCATTCATTTAGTACAAATGTAAATTATCTGGCACTTATCAAAATACTGGGAATACCAAAGTTAAAAAAAGAAAAAGACCATGCCATATATAGCTTTCAGTTGGAGGGATATATATAGAGATATAAATATATATAATATGCTAGATAGCAATACATGCCAAGAAAAAAAAATAATGCATGCGAGGATAATAAAAATAGTTGGGGAGAAGTTTCAATTTTAGATGGGATGGCTAGGAAAGTTCTCCATACTGAGAAGGCAATATGTGACTAAAGACTTACACAAAATGAGAGCATGAATCATGTGAATATTCGAGGGTAAGAACACACAAAGGCCGTGAGATGGGGGCATGTCATGGGTATTAAAACAAACTAAAAAATTCCCAAATTAGAATGCCAGTGAGTGTAAGGGAGACTATCTGAAGATAAGGCTGGAGAATATTGGTGCTTCCCATAGAAGGGCTTGTAGGTTATAGTAAAAATGTTGCCTTTTACTTAAAACAGATGTCTTTGGAGAGATTTAAGCAGAAAAGTGACATGATCTGACTCCTACTTTGACAGGATTACTCTGGGTGGTATCTTGAGAATGACACTGGGATCAGGAGGACAGAACCAAGAAGACCAATCAAGAGACTATTCTGTTAGTCCAGGGAAGAGATGACCGAGGCCCAGAATGGGTCAGTGGCCATGGAGTGATGAGAAGTTTTCTGATACTGGATGTATTTGGGAGGCAGAACCTAAATATTTTGCTGACCAATTGCATGTAGGATGAGAGCAGAAGAAGCAACAAGATGAAGTCAAAATTTTTGATCTGAGCAATTATAAAGCTTGAAAGGTCAAGATATCTTTAACTGATTTGTGGAAGACTTGGAGAGGGGCAGAGTGGATGAGCAGGGGTTCAGAGGTCAGCGTTCAGAGGTCAGCTGTGCCTATGCTAAGTTTGTTTGCTTGCTGTTCAAGTGGAGATGCCAAGTAGCCAGCAGGACACACGAGCCTGGATTATAAGAAGAGGCCTAGGATTGAAATACAAAATTGGAAGTCACCAGTATGTAGAACTCATTGTACTGGATAAAAGCAACAAGAGAGGGAAAATAGACTGAGAGAATAGAAATCCAAAGATTGAGTACAGTGAGTATTCCAACTTCTAAAAGTAAGAAAGATGGGAGGAATAATGAAAGGCGTCTAAGAAAGATCACTTGGAGATGCAGGAGACACCCTGTGCAGGGGTGATGCCCTGGAAGCCAAGTGAAGAAAAAGTTTTAAAGAGGTAAGAGTGCTCTGAAGAGTGATGGCTCAGTGTAATGCTCAAGTAAAATGAGCACTGAAAATAGTCTCTTCTATTTAACAAAGCCAAACGTGGTCAACAAAGTATGCTTTCTCTTCTTTCTGGTCACTCAGCTAGACCATATTCCTCAGCCTTCCTTGGGACTGCAGTAGGGTCATGAGCCAGTGCCGTGGACAATGGAACGCGAGTGGCAGTGGAAGCAGAAAGCTTACTGGGATTGGCTAAAGGTAGAATGGGAGAAGAAAGATTAGAGACAGCCAGTTTGGGCAACTGTTAGGTAGAGTTTTTCTGTGAATAGAAACCGAGAAGAGAAAAATGAGATCAAAAGAAGTATTATAAGATGAAAGAGATAATGATACTTTTGATATGGATGGTGATGATCCACTGATGATAAAAGAGAATTGCTGAGATATGTCCTTGAGTAGATGACAGGATGGAATTTTGCATAGTCATGGAGGGTTTGGCTTCAACTGGGAGCTTGGATCCATAGAAACAGGGGAGAAAACAGCACACGAGGGAGCAAACGTAAGTAGATGAACAGGTAATGTGATGGGAGTTTGTGTAAATTCCTGTCTGATTAGTTTTCTCATTGCAATGGAATACAAGCTCGATTATAACTAATGAAGAAATAAAACTTGGATATGCTTTGAGTTGGGATAAATGGAAAATAAATGAGTTTATTATGACTAGAAAATAGAAGCAAAGGCATGAGGGTAAACATAGGCAAAGCACATGCAGAGCATATTGAGAAGGTGAGTTCAACTAGTCTAGAACTCTTGTTAGAGACTAGTGAAAGGCAAGGCAGATAGGTAAAAATTTAGGTCGTTTATGAAGAGTACTTGAAGACCAGCTTGAATTTCCAATGAGGATACTATTAAAGGAATGCTTTAGGAATCAAAATATCTGAGTCCCAGGCTTGGCTCTGTTACTAGTTTTCTCTGAAGTTGGCTGGATATGATGAACTTCAAAGTCATTTTCAGCTTTGTCATTCTACAATGCGACTTAATTTACTCTGTGGCAATAGGAAATTATTGTAGGTTTTTCAGTAGTAGAGGGTGCATATTATAGTTGATATTTGTTGGGTTTTGCCTGGAAAAATAAAACAGTTCTAGCACCTGTTCCCTCTCATTCTGATGAAAGCATCTTCATTTTCCATGGAAGAGACACTCCTCTTCTACCCAGTCAATGCAGTTCAGAAGGGAATGATGGCACCCCTCAGATCTAAGGGGGAGCATGTGTGGGACCCACGGTACTTATTCTGCATGTTCATTTCTCTTGATACAATTGTGTCGGGAATGTGCACATGAATCAAACCAGGAAAATAGGGCCCAATCTGGGATTTTGGTGAAATTATTGAAAACAAACTTTCTCTTTCCACTACAGTTGATGAACTGGCAGAAATTAAATTTGAGATTTCGATAGTTACTATCTTGCTATCACCTGGTCTGAGAATCAAGCCCAAGGACCTTAGAGAAGGAAGAAGTCAGACTTTTTTATGACATCCCTTGAACACCTGCATTCTGAGGTACTGTAAGCCAAATCTCTACCTAAAATTCTCATTTCTTAAGTGCCAAATGAAACTGTACTGCCTTCCCACTTTTTTTTTCTTTTGCTTAAGCAACTTTGAGTTAGTATCCTTTCACTTTTAGCCATAGGAATTCTAAATATGATAAGGTAAATACGAACAAAAACTGTTTAATAAAGAATATCCTGGTGTAGTGTATAGAGTGAAAAGAAGGAAGGCAGGAGAGAGGACGATCTGACGGAAAGATAACACAGTCATCCAGGCAAAGACCGAGATGGGTCTCCTGAGAGAAGCGGCTGCCAGAAGGAAAGGAGCTATATATCGTGGAGGATATATGGAAATGATTTCATGTTTGGATATCAGATGCATCATAGATGACTCAAGCTTTGCATCTGTGCAACTGGAAGGAGAGTCATTGAGCAGGAGGATTAAATTCTGAAGGGGAAGCCGAGGTAGCCAGACGGTTATGTGACAACCTCTGAAACCCCGGGCAGGTGACAGGGAATGTCTGAACCACAGTGTTCCGAACATGCCTGGTGGTACAAGAAAATTATTCTTAACTACTTCAGAAATTAGTTACGGTAAGAGACACAGAATCATCTGTTCAGGCTTTCAGTGGATTTTGAAAGGAGGAAAGTATCAGGAGAAGGGAAGGAGAAGTGGCGAAGCTCTTCGGCAGGTTTCAGCATGCTTAAGATCACTGGCATTTAAATCCTCTGCTCCGCGATACGGAAATACAAAACCTCATTTGCCTCCTCATGCTTAAAACGTATCCAAAGTCAGCATCACCCTCCTCCAGCTTCTAGCCCAATCTATGAACAGCTCATGTCCCCAAAGATCCCTTTGGTCAGTACTTAAAATGAGTTCTGAGTGGCTTTTAAAATCAAGTCCCAACTCCTGTTTTTGGCTTTAAAGTATCTCATGGTGCGGCCTTATTTTGCTTTTCTTTTAAGATGCGGTCTCACTCTTTCACACAGGATAGAGTGCAGTGGTGCGATATAGCTCACAAGAACCTCAAACTCCTGGACTCAAGCTATCCTCCTGCCCCAGCCACCTGAGTAGCTGGGACTAATTTTAAAAATATTTCTGTAGAGACAGGATCTCACTATGTCTTATTTGCTTTCAAAGTCCCCTCTCTCACATCACCATCTGTCCCAGTCTGTTCCATCTCTCTGTGGCCTCCCAAATGGCATCATTACTCCCTGCCCTTGGCCTTTTCTCATGCTCTTCCCATAGTAGCCTCATGGAGTGGGCACAAGGACACACCTGGTGCCACACTGTCACGTTTGACCCAGGCTCTGCCTCTTTGTAAAGCTGTTATTATGTAACTTCTCTCTGCTTTAATTTCCTTATCTTCAAAACGCATGTAATAATAGTAACTACACTCACAGGGGATGACAATTAAATGACAGTATATGTGTATATAAACTTAGAACACTGCCTACACATAGGAAACATGACATGATACACTATAAATATATTATCTCTTCTCTCTCCCTTGCTTCATTCAACCCACCAAGTCTCACCTCTGCCATTTACTCAGTTATGTTCCCTTATTTCTCTAAAGTTACTAGAATGCCACCATTCGGGATGTGAACTGCGCATTATTTTATGTGAACTGACCTTTCTCTCCACACACTCCCTTCATTTGTGAAATTCCCATGGAGAGGGATGCCTCCCCGGGTTCCATTGTTTCTGGAATGCCTTTGTGCTTTCTCATTTTATGTTCTACATTTGGTGTAAAGCACGCCAGAGGGAAGATTCTTTCCTAAGAAGGATGATGCCAATCTGCAGGAGGACAGGCTGGAGTCTGGGGTTATGTTACGGAATGAATCTGGGAGTAGGGGCTGCCTAGCCCCCTGCCTCCTTTGGCACAGAAGCTGTGCCAAAGCCTTGCGCTTGCCTCTCGGGGAGGCTGAGAATTTGGAAATGGAACAGCAATGATGGGTCAGGGATGATAGAGGCCTTCTCTGGAGCAACTCTGGCCTGGAAGCGGAGCAAGTGGTCCAGACTTGGGAGCGGGACATATAGGTGGGGCCAAGAAGATTTGGGCAGGTGGATAAAGTGGTCTCCAGACATGAGGGTTACATGCCTCCTGAATGCTTTGGTATGACTCATTGTAGTGGACAGTGCCAGCTCTTCTCACAAGTCCGCACTGCTAGGAAAAGCTGCTGTTTGTGACTTACACTGTGGATATGACATGGGGAAGAAGTTGGCCAGAATGACTTTATGATTCACATCTCCTATACCTACTATATTGTAATGCGAATTATAATGTAAAATGAGAAAAAATAGCAAAGCATTTGACCATGTTTGTTCAATACTTGCATATTTGCCAATAAGTGCTAAGGGTCAAATTAAAGGCAAAAATTTATGGAAAAAGGTCACTTATTAGTAGGTGTCAAATTGGAAATTCCCTTGTTCATTAAGCAGTCTTAATGAGTCTATTTTGAGAAGATTTCCAGAGTAGAAATGCTCTATTTGGTAGTTCCTATGATTATAGATAGTTCATTATAAGACAACTGTAGTATATTTAAAAGCATATTAGCTACATTTTAGAGGATGAGCGTTTGAATCCTGATTCTACAAAACACCAGTTGGTGCTCCTTGGTCAAATCAACCTATCTCTCCTAGCTTCGACTCCTCACCTGTAAAATGGAGTCAATACAACCCACTTCACAGGGCTGCGAAAGTTGAACAAGACAGTAAACATGGAAGAAGGGTATGTACTGCAAAGCACTATTCAAACTGGTAGAGCTATCATTGTTAAAGCACAATAATGAGAACTATAATGGTCACTTTTCCTGCTGCAGCCTAGTGGCTTCCAACTTTTCTTGTAAACATAATTGCTAC
>VBSM01000483.1:33642638-33673366 GCA_008086735.1 Cheirogaleus medius
GGGTAGGTCTTATTTTCGGGGAAACACGGTACTATTTCTGGATTGCTGTGACTGTCAATGAGGTAAATCTATGTAAAATGGTTAGAGCGGTATAGAACACAAGTTGAGTCCCTGCTGAGGGGCTCCTTTCACTGTTACCAGTGGCATCAAGGATGCTTTAGACACCTAGATGCTTATTGAAGCTGACATGGGGCATGGAGTCCATTGGAGAGTTAAGGCTTTTAGGAATGCTTCTTGCAACCAAAACTATCTTGAGAAGAGGTCACCCTCTGAGCATCCACAAGATACCAACAAGTTAGAGAGAATGTATTGCTCCATTGCTTCTAAAGACAGATGAAGGCCTGGGGTTTGGTAGCAGGTAGAGGGGAGATGGTCTGGCATATGACCAGGCCCAGGAGGTGTGCCGCATGCAGATGCTCTGAGTAAGGCAGAGGAAACCACTCCGAGGAGGTGCGGTGAGAAGAGCTGAGGACAAGGACAATGTTGAAAGGGAAAATGAGAGCTACTACTCAGCTGCAGCATGGGGCTTTCAGCTTTTGCTACATGTGCTGTGAATAACGCATGCTATAAAAGTCATTTATTTTGAATGAGTTGAAATAGTATCAAAATAATTAATTTACAGGTACACAAGTGTACCCTGTTTTGTGGATAACTGAATATATAAAACCTACTGTTGAAGTTGGTAAAGTTGTGAAGCATTGTTTGCTTTATTAAAAGTATCCCACGGTACACAGAAATGGATTGACCTCAAGGTGCCTTTACATATTAAACTTCCCAAATCTTATTCAGAATAAAATTCAATGGTAGAAAGTAAAATGTATATATTACCTTCCAGGTAATCTTTCCTATTGAAAATAATTTACAATATATTAGTTTCTTGTTAGTCTAAGAGTCACAGAAAATCTTCTTTACGTTAAAACATAGTTGTGTTGAATTGTCTTTCTTGTATGCTCTATGGGCTTTTTTTCCTCCAAAAGTAGAAAGTACACCGTGTTTGGTGATAAAGTAGCTGTATTACTAGATGGAAGTGCTTTAAATTTTGTAAGCCTCACTCTTTTAACCTGAAACCTGGGGTTATTAGAACCTATTGTACTGGCTTTAATTTTTTATGTTGATACAGATAATATAATGCTTATGGAAAAACTTCATAGAAACTTGATCTGTGGTGGTGAGTTTTGGTGTTATATCAATGGAAGGACAGAGTATAAGAGCCATTTATGACTTGGGGCAGATCACTTCCTCTTGATGCATGCCTTTTTTTTCTCTTTTATTAACTATCTATAAATTAGTTTTATACACACAACCTGAGAGGGTTTTGTGAAGTTTATCAACGTAATATTTATAAACTTCCTGAAATCCCAAGCTGAAAGACAAAATGTCATGTAATATTACTTGTCTAAAAATGAGACCCCTGTAAGCCTTAATTATAATTTTAAATTCCCTTACATTAAGGGATGTGAATCAATCAAATATAATGAGCACTGACTATTTGCACATTATAAGCTTTTTAGGGCCAAAAACTGAGTCGCTCAGGTTTTTTTTTCTCTTTCCACTGTATAGAGCTATTAAAATTATTGTTGATGATGATAGAAGGATTATTAACAGCAGTAGTAGTAGTTGTGATAGTAATAGTATTAATAATATAATTGTCCATGTCCTAGCATGTATCACTTCCTTTTCTGGGAATTACTAAACAAGGGGGTGTCATTCATGGTTACTGACAGGCCTCAAGTCACAGCTCTGCATGGAGCATTAGACCAGGCCGTATTCAGAGAAGCCAGGATATGGAGCAGGAGCAAAAGTAGTGAGACAAGGGCTTGAAAAGTCACAGAGGACTTGGGCAGAAGTCACTGCCGCTCTCAGATCAGTGGCAGTGATTTTGTTTGGTTGCTTGTGTGTTTATGATTTATAACAACTTGGGGTACAGTAGGCCCAACTTGATGGTCCTGCCCTTCAGGTAAAATCCCCAGGAGGTTTAAATTTCTTGTTACTGAATAGAAGTACCTTATTTGTTTAAGATCCAGTAGTAGCCAGTGAAAAATAGAGTCACATATCCTACAGTGACTGGAGAATTTTGGAGGAATGTTCTGAAGTCATCAAGAATACAAACCATGTTCTATGGACTGGTGTCCTAATATCCATTACCTAGAATGGTATACATCTTAAACACTGCAATAAATACATGTAGACATGTGATGTCATCCTTTAATGTCCTGTTATCTTCTGTTGGTGGAATCAGGCCATGCAGAGAGGGATGTTTTTTCTCTAATTCCTTCTTAGATTAATGTTTCCAGGTTTTCTATTTTTTTTTGCATGATAAATAATTTAAGCCACTGTGTTCAGTCCCCATATTTGGAGTATGGTGTAGAGTGGGCATATGATTTACTGTCTAAACTAAGACACTTCCAAGAAGGCACAGAAGTGTGAGTGTCAGTTGTGCCAAAGCAATAGGCATCGTGTCCTGGGGCCACAGTTATGTGTGGTCACCTAATGATGTGCCCGTGGATGGCAGGGCAGGGATGCCTTTGGCTATTCTCTCCCAAGGCTTAATGAAAGTAGATTTTACTCACGTTTCTGAATAATTCTTCCTCCATGGATTTTATAATAATTGAATCACACTCTAACTGCACTAAAGGACCTTGCTATTGAAAGGAATCCTGTGGTGATTCTTATTGCAAATTGGATAATGATAACCCCAAATTTCTCTTTTGTAAGCATTGCTATAAGTTGAAATTACTTAGCTTCTAGTACATCTCTATAATAGCACCTAATAACAGCTCTGCAAATAATATATATAAACTAATTTCCTGACAAAATATCTGGAGTCATCCTTTACTCTTCCCTTTCCCTCAAGTTCCACATCCAATCTGTCAGTGAATCCAGTTGGGTATTCCTTTAAAATACATCCTGAATCTGACTACTCAGCCCCCAAGACCAAGCGAGCATTACCTCTCACCTTATCTACACCTGTAGCCTAGAGTTCTGCCTCACCTGTAGACTATTCTCTGGAGATTATTTTCATCACAGGTCAGATCATTACTCCTACTGGAAACCATGTAATGGCTTCCCATCACATTTAGAGTAAATTGAAAGTTGTTACTATTGCCTGCTAGGTCAAGGTCTTACCTAACCTGACCCTGGCTGCGTTCCTTGCAAATCTCACTAGAACACACCAAGCATGTGTCGGCCTTAGTTCTTTGGCACTTGGTGATTGCACTGCTCACACCCTTGACTTCATTTAGTTCTCTGGTCAAAGATCACCTCTTCAAGGAGACCACCCCAGATCATTCTATCTAAAAGTTAAATCTCTCACCTCTTCTCTTGCTCTATTTTTCTTCATAGCACTTAAATATGTTGGTGTTATATTATTGGTATGTATTTATTATTTTCTGTCTTTTTAAATAAGCCACAACTTCCATGAAGGCGGGGGCTGTGTCAGTTTTATTTCTACTCTATCTGAAGCATCTATATAAATGCTTCCATATAGTCGGCGTCTATTCATATTTGCAAGGTGAGTATATAGATAAATGAATATGTATAAGGGTATACATATTAGGCCAAATCTCAAGTGGAAAGCTTCAAAAACAATATCGAGCCTTAAAATCTCTTTCTCATTCAATCTTTCACCCTTGGGGTGGGAGGAGAGTTGCGAGCAAATGGTCAAACACTAAGGAACTAGAGGAGTAACTCAGCAAACACTGAAGACTTGAAGGCAAGAAAGGAGAAACTGTACTGTTTGTATTATTTTAACATGAGGCTTTAATAAAGTCGAGTGTTCTCATTGAACTCATTGTTCTTTTTAAGGAGTAGAAATTCCCTGCTTCTCAACTCTGCTTAAAAGATGGGCTTCCTGCCATGCCCTAAAGATCACCAGATTAGTTCTTTGTTGGCTAATGGAAGGCAAGACATTCCTAAGTGAGGACCTGCCTTGGAACTTTCCCTGCCTCTGGTTCCCCATAGATGGAAGTAGGGAAATGCTAGTGGCAGTACTCCAGCCGATCTCAATTGCCCTGAAGTTGCCCAGGGAGGAAGGCCTATCTCTAAGTGGTGAAGGCCCAACCATTTAGTGCTTTATAGACCATAGACTATTGCACTCAGAAGCAAATAGGCAGGCGTACTGACTGCAGAGCACTGATGGGATGTGCTCCCTGCAGCTCCATGCACACAGTAGCCAAACGACCCCACATTCCACCCTGGTTGTAGCTTCTGGCTATACTCCAAGGGAGAGCAAGTTGCTTAACCCGAACAGCAGAATGAAGTTGTACAAAGCCTGGCATCGTGTTCTAAGTTAGAAGCATATTTAGTGCAGGACGGATCTTTTGACAGAAATCATGGAGTTTTACACCTTTTAGAAATCATTCTTAATCAAGATGCCTCCCTGCCAAATAGTGAAGTTATTAATAAGGCTGTAAATTTTCCAAATAAATTTTGACAAGTTTGTTTTTCAAAAAATCAGAAATGCTGTTGCTTGTGTCTGAACAGAGCTTTCAAAAGAACTTTACAGAGTTTTAAGAGCCCAGGTTAAGTTTTATTTTAAAAGTTCCACAAGTGCATCATCATTTGCTGATTAATACACAATTTCTATAGTTTGCCTATACTATGTATCTTTGCTATTCTATATGTTAATGAATATTCATACACTGGGTGACATGGTAGTGTTTAAGCTTGAATACATAGCAGTGCATTGAAAATGAATCGCTTTCCCTTTAATTTGGGGAACATTCAAAAATATCCCTTCAAAAATGGGCAAAAGAGAAGGATCTATCACCATCCAGAGCCCAGTAATCTGTACATCATGTTTGGAAATATTAGTATCTAAATGTAGTAATACTATTTTTCTCTTGTCTTGTGCTTTCTAAGTTCCTTCTGCATACTGATCCTCCCAACAGCCTTAGCAGAGAAGGAGATGGAGGCTAAGAGAGTTTAAGCATTTAAGCTACAGATGTTAAATTAGTAGTAGGGATGGAACTAGGTTGCAAATCATCTGATGAATCTTCTCACTGCTCTGTGTCACCTTCTTACCAGTGTTCCCCGTGTGTCTGTTTCTCCTAGCACTTCTGTCTGTCTGTACAGGTATCTGTGTCAAAACTGTGCTGTCTCATGTAGACCACAGCTTTGGTCTACATAAATTCTAAATGAACTTATAATTCACTTATAAATGACCTCCAATTGCAACATCAGAATGCACAGAAATTAAATCATCCAAACATACATAATATTAAGAGTCTTTTTAAAAACTCTGAGACATTAAGTCTAGTTTCTAAATATGTGTGTATATATCTCTAAAACTGTTAATGAAACAAATGTTTTATTTAAGCATGAGCAATAAGATTACTCTCAGCATAGTTCTATACAGAGTAAGTGAACTTTTAATGGCAACAAAAATTCAGATGGCTTAAGCAAGTACATTTTTATTTTGTGTATGATACCTGGACATATCAACAAAATAAGACAGGTTTTTGTCCTCAAGAGAAGATTAGATGAGCTTTGTGTATGGGAAATAGTGACCAGAGGTAGAATATATCTGTTTAAGGGACAAATGATTGGTAAAGGAAAATAGCATCTCTGAATAAGGTCAAAGAAGGGGGGAATCAGTGTGGTCTACAGTACGTGGGGAAAGTCGGATGGTCAGGGTTGCAAGTGACCTTTGAACTGGATCAGGAATGGAAGGACATGGCACCAATATCAGTACCCAGCTAGGGCAAGGAAAAAATTAGCAAATGGCAGAAGCACAATGAGGACAGAAAGAACAATTGCTAATAAGAAATGAAAGGTTTTTTCCCCTAGTTTTCTTTCCAAATCTCTGTTAATCAAATGTTGGCAAGTAAACTATGCAAATTTTAGGAAGCTGTTCCACACGTGCTTTTCATTCCTTAAAGGAAATAATGTTTGTTAACCACAACTGAAGTTCTCTCTGCCTGTTTCTCTCTTCTGAATTCAATTCACCCCTATATTTCTACAAAATCACCCAATCTGGAACAGCTTTGTAAATCATTACGGGTTCTCAGGGTTATAGGCCTCATTGCTCTATGCATTTGTCCAAATTTCTGCAAGTAGAGAGATAACCTAAGGACACAAAAATTAACACACATAAATTAACCACTGATTCTAGTTTGGGTTATGAAATCAATGAGAAAAGTAAGTCAATTTTTAAACTTAAATTAAAAAAAACATACACCCAGAAGAGGTGTAGCTGATAATTTGGCTTGTTTAAATAAGAACATGTGCTGAAACCATATGTCAAAGAGAACACCAGAAACATAATCCGTAAGAAATGTTTTGTTTTTAAATTTGGGATCAAAATGGTAGAGTGAAAGCTATGTTTTATTCCTACTCTCAGAGAGTCGTCTAATTTATATGAAACACCAAAATAACGAAGTTGTTTCTGGGTTATTGGCCTCTTAATCTTGTATATTAATTCAGGTAATGCACCACTACCACTATCTTCTATTTAATTATTTTTATTTATGTACCATTAAGCTCCATTTCCATTACTTTTAGAGTATAAAAAAAGGACAAATCCAGGATATTTGGGCAGTGCCATCGTCTCATTTACAATCCTCAGAAGACCCTTTTCTTGGTGGAGAATACAAATGACAGTCCTTGACATTCTTTAAAAGTGGTTTTTATTTCTTTAATTAGGAGTTTCAGGCAGGCCCTTCTACTTGAACCCTTAACATTTTCAGATACTTCTCCCTCACTTCCCAGCTGACTTTTCCTAAGTTTGTGCTGAATACATTCTTGATTTGCAAGAAAGCTGCTTTCAGGCCCTTCCATATTCTGCTATAATCCCTTGGTAATTACAAAGTCTCTCCCCGCAACAATAGGCAAATCCAGGAGGAATTCAGTAGCTATGCCTCACATGCAAAACTGCACTTGGACATCTCCGTTGAATTTTCCTCCCAGGGGCTCCCCAACTTAGGAAACAGTCCTGATAGAAATGCCAAAACAGAGGAGCTCAAAGGTTATGATGACAATAACTTTGTGTCAGTGGAAAATACTGGCTAAATAAAGTAGGGCAAACCAACTTTCAATGAAATAGTTCATTTACCAGTGGATAAATCCTAACTATAAAAAGCTTGGTTTTAGTATAGCAGAATCCAAACTACCTAACACTCTGCAGATAACAATTTCTCACCCAAACAGGTTTCAGGTCATGGGGGGTTTGTACTTCTCTTCCCTCACTGTGCTTTCCTATAATTATTTGCATGCTTTTCTCTTTTTTCTTCCTTTTTCCTTTTAGTCACTGACATAAAAACTATATTACAAATTTTCTAGTGCCACAATCTCAAGAACATCGAAATAATATTTGTCTGATATTATTGTCTAATTACTCTGTGTTTGACTATTTACAATTTATCTTGTTACTAAGTATCATTAGTTGATCATAATTATTGATTTATGTTGACGTTTTATAACATGTGCTTTTCTTTTCTTTCTTTTTTTTATTTGCCATAAAGCACAATTAAATATATGGTTCCCAGTACTTCAATACATTGGCATTGTGGATAATTTTAAGTCCTCACTCACCAAAATGTAAAATATCCTTAAATCGTTCTGCTCTAATGACAGATACATGGCACATATCCTATGATTATACTGAGAATCAAAGATTGAAATCTAATATGTAGGTAGTGAAAAATGTAGTTTTTTTCTCTCCCACATTAAGGTAAATTTAAACTGTTTCAGTCATATAATAAAGGACTTGACTGAAAATCAAGAAAGTAGAAAGCAAAGAAATGCTATTTTATATGCTTTTGGGCATATGCATTTTTTAAATCATCTCTTCCCACTTAGACTGTGAATTTTTGAGGAACTGATTAATGTTCTTTTCTGTCCTATTCTGTTCAACATCTAAGCACTGAACATTATGCATGATACTACCTACTTCATGCTTTCTCATTACACTAGGGATTTCATGTCAATGTTGTTTCTAAGCCAGTTAGAAATACAAACAGAAAATTAACAAAATCATATTTTTTAGAAAGGACAGCAGATAGATAGTCAGGAATATTTTGCTTCTGCCTCACTGTAGGATGAAGTAAATGCTAGGATTTTCAGACAGATTATGTGCTGAGACATAAGTCAACTTCATTTTGTAGTCCCAAGAATCTTTGACAGGTGAGGGACATGTCAATAATTCTAATAAGAATATTGAACTAAATGTACACATATAGGTTTGTGGAATCAGGCCTTATTTGTCCCTTCAAATCCTCAGAATTTCCAGGGTACCACAGCAGATTTTTCAAGGAATCACAGAATAAAATGCCAGATGGATGCCATAAGTCCTAGGTTGACAAGTCCCTGGGACTTACCCAGACACTAGACTGTAAGATTAAAGAAGACCTAAGGTCTACATGAAGTGAGGGTAAGACAAGGCCTAGCAGCACATCCTGGGCCAGTTCTGTCCCTGTTCACTAATTAAGATGATGCAAAGAAAACAATACAGGACAAAATCTCAAGCCAACATAGAGCTAGAGAAAGAGTTAAATGTAATAGTTAAACTTTGACTGATACAATCTAAGTAGCAAAGAAAAATAATTTACTATAAGCATTTATATGCTCAACCTAATGGACTTTTCAATAAACTATTCGAGAGGGGGAAATGTACAAAAATATTTTTTCATTGGCAAATGCTTGTTAAATCTCCTAAAGCAAGTTTTCACTTTACCCCCTGCTTCCAAGAGTGCTCAGCTCAATCCTATAAATTGGTTGAGGTGGGGGAAAAAAAACAGTTCCTTAGGATTTTGTAAGCATTTCACTTTTATTTTTAGGAAAAAAAAGATTATTTTTCAAAAGCTGCAGGTATGAGAAAACTAATACTGAAAATCCCCTGTGAACTGTTTTATACCTTACCCCATCAGAGTGTCCTTGGACTAAAACAAATTAGATGAGAAACACAAACCTTATAGCTTCAGATACTCAAAAGCTTATTATGGCTGAAAATGAGTAAAATATTATAGCCAACAGGGCTATTAGAATAGAGAACAAATCTACCTTGTGCTCAAATGTAAAAGTAACCCCATTATAGCTTCTGGAAGCAAGCAAGCAAGTGTGTGCTAGCCTTCTGCATGGGCTCCCATTTAACCCACACTTTAAAATATAGTTTCAGTTTTCAATTTTAATTACTAGCTAGAGAACAATGAAAGTCTTTACTTACGGGAAAAAATTCTCAAAATAATACAGAAGAGATGGTTATTTTGTTCAATATTTCCATTCATATGTAAAGATCACAATCTCTTCCAAAATCCTGCAACGTTACTCTTACACTTAACTCTCCCAAAACAGGTTCTGAGATATACCTTCAGTTTACCAGACGTACACAACACATATCTGGTGCAAGATTTTATAGAGGACTCATGTGCAACCAATATTGTTTTCACATTATCTAAAAGGGTAAAAAGCAAATGAAATCTATATGCATATATGGATTTGGATATTTGGGACAAGCTAGGTTCCCAGGTGAAAAATGGCTGTAGGATCGTTTTTATAACTCCTAAAGAGAAGTAATCTTTGATTCCACAAGTAGAAGTTCCAGGTTTTAGAAAGAAATGTGTCCTTTTGACAGATTTCTTTCTCTCTCTCTCTCTCTCTCTCTCTCTCTCACACACACACACACACACACACACACAGTTTGCCTGACAAATAAGCATACATATGATAATTAAAGGAGATCAAATCATTTGCTGCTCAGGTTTGCCAACTCTTGTGGTAGGTACTTTAAGGAAAGAAAAACAGTAAGGAACCACACTCAGGATTAGAGCTTAGAAAGGAAGCCAAAGTTAGTGGATTCCCAATGTTATTCTTGTGTTTTCCTGTTTGGGAGGATCTTCCTTTCATTTTCTTTACTGAGTTTTTATGGAGTTGGAGATTGTTATTATCTACTCTGAACATATTTTAATAACAAAATAACACTAATTCCTTTAGTCTCCTTTATAAAGCTTATTTTTCAATAATTCAATTTTTTTATTGTTTTTGTTTTCTGGGCTCTTTCAAGGGTTCCAAATCATTTTTGAGCATGAAAATAAGTAAACTCAGCCTTTGAACTAATATTAAGAATAGTGGAAATAATTTTCCTAGTTGTGGCATGCTATCTCCTGCATGTTACTAAGGATCAAAGAAAGTTAGAATTGGTTGTAAATCCCAATATTTCATGTTGAGATGAGAAAACTGAGGCTCAAAGGGACTATATGATGTTCTCAAAGTTAATGACAGAACTGACAATACCATAAACACATTTTGAATCATCATTTAACATCACATCTACTATATCACATACTCGCTTATGGCAACATTGCAAAATTAATGCAATATATAATGATTTTTATCCTTGGGCAATTTGTTGATGAAATGGTATTTTCACCAAACAAATACTCTTTCCTTGTTCCAGGGTAGATATGATATTCTCTCTGCAAGAAGTTTTCCTGATACAGAAAAAGCCACTTTGCTGATATGTTTGAAAGTGATCAAAAAGAAAAGATCTTCACTATTAACACTTACTAAAAACTGGAGGTAATATAGTGTTATACTCACTATGTATAATTCTTTACAGATTTTAGTAAATAAACATCATCTACAAACTTGCTTAGCACCAAACCTCACCCAAGTCATTGACAGAGTCATTAAGTGTAGGAAATCAGAGACCATCCGGAACTGCATCTTGTGTATTGCAGCCTCATAAGGTAATGAAGGAGGAATAGGAGGAATAGGGCAGTGACTGGGAGAGCAAGATGAGCTGTCCCTGCTCATATGGATCTCAAGGGAATGGGTAGGGCTTGGAAGAGTGAGACAGTATCAGTCAGAGTCAGAGACTTGGGTGCCCATGTACAGCAATGTAAAGCCTCAACTGGAATTTAGAGATTGAGTCAGTAGCCAACAGGCTGACAAATCAATGAAAGAGTGACTTGAAACAGAGAATAGAAGGATATATGAGCAAATCCTTAAGACAAGTGAAACTGTGGTGAATATTTTTCATATTTCTGGGGCAGCTTGGTCAGGCATTTGATCCATTTAAAGACTCCGAGTGAACCACTAGGGCAATAAAGATGAATAAGACACCGATTTCAGTTCAGCGATCGAGGAAGGAACACGTGGTAAGACAACCCACAATCAAGTCATTGTGGTACACTGAGGCAGGCACTAGTAGTTGCATATATAATGACATGGATGCAGAGACGAAGATGAAAAATTGTGCCAAGGAGTCTGTCAGTTTCCTATTGCTACTGCAACAAATTTATACATTTATTGCGGGTTAGAACTTCTGGAATTAGAAGTCAGAAATGGGTCTTTAGCCCAGAAATAGGCTAAAATCAAGGTGCTAAGAGGGCTGCATTCTTTGTGGATACTTTAGGAAAGATCCATTTCCATGACTTTTCTTGCTTCTGGAGGCTGCCTCCCTTACCTCCTGGCCCGTTTTTACCATCCAAGCCAGCAATGACCAGTTGAGTCTTTTTCATGTCACTTCACTCTGATGGGGACTTCCTGGGTGATCTGAGAAGATTTCCCATGAACTGAGGTCAGTAGAATCTTGCACGATGACATGATGAGTATGACATTTCCACACAGATGGTGTATACGTTATGGGACAGGGAGAAAGGATGGATTCCAGGCGGACAGCCTTTTACAAAACAAACTCCAAAGTCTTGCATCCATTGCTTCCTTGTTCAACGTACAAATCTGCCATATAAGCAAACTGGTCTGATGTTCCTAGTCACTGTGCTCATTAATTGCACCTGCTACTCTCCTGGAGTTTTTCACAGACTAATATCATATTTCCATACCAAGCCAAATATGAAGGTTAAGCTATCTGCTCTGTTCAAAAGGTTCATTCTTTTCTCTCTTTTTAAAGATGGATACAGTATTTTCTCTTGTTTAGAGTTCAATCTTTTCATTATTCACAAGGCCTGAATAATACAATAATTAGAAACAATGCTGAAATACAATCTGTCGCCTTCTTAAGTCCACAAAGATTTCCATCATCTGGTCCTATTTGACTTGCATGCTCTATTTTCAAAGTAACCATCTCCTCCAGTGGCCTCCTTCGAGTTCTAAACCTCCCATCAGGCCACCATCAATGTAGAGGTTGATCGGATGTGATCAACTTTTGTTTGCTTTTCATGTAAAGGGTCGACATTCTCCAGTCTGGGTGAGTGGCATGTGAAAGTGAATCAAAAGCAGAATAAACAGGGAGAATGAGGAGCAAGACTTAGCCCATGATCATCTTTTCTGACTGTCAACAATCTACAACCTCCAGCCTGCTTCATCAGATTCCCTTCACACAGTGTAGGTTTGGGGACCTTCCTAGCCAACTATATGTACCAACAGCAGGGAAGGACACCAAGGACTGATTATACTCTCCAGACCCCAGAACAGCATGGAATCTGGAGAATATAATCAAAGCTGTCACCATTGCATAACTCAAAACTATTATAGTAGTCATATTCCAGTCCAAAACTGATTTAAGATATCTAGATGGTTCCAGCTTCCAGAAGTGTTTAGCAGGATGTATGAATCTGAGAGTTACACAGAGGTTTCTTATCATTTAGGGGTCTCAGATCAAGCTAGATAATTGCCATGTTCCCCTAGAGAGTTGATATTTTGTACCAGACTAAAACCTGTCTATTCTTAAAGATCCCTCAGGTATGAGCAAGCCACAAATTTAACTAAACCTCAAAGGTAATGTGACTAACCTCAAGGGAGGCACAAGGACACAATGAGGTTGGGGGTGGTATCTAAATCCTTCCTCTTAAATGATACTTTATACAAACTACTGTTTTAATGTTTTTATTGTGGAAAAAAATCTACTTGATATATATTATTTAGGAATATTTTTATGTTGCTGTTCTATAAAAACATATTTCTGTTTCTTTTGTGTTTTGTTCCCCCAAATATGTCCCTACACTCTTGTGCTATTTCTTTGGATCCTTCCTCAGTGACCTAGCCTAATTTCCAAGGATAGTTGCATTCCCACTTGCTTTCCAGATTTCTTATTGCCCTGATTTTTGCAAAGTTTGTATTTTTCTATTGTTTTAGTCTTTTATATGCATTGGGAATTTTGGCGATAGTAGAAGTTTCTCTTGAAAAGCAACAACGCCTTGAGGATTTATTTAACAAATCATCCAGAAAATGTATCCTACGATTGTTTACATCTCAACATTCACGGCAGCATCCAAAGATGTTTGAGGAACCCTCAGCGTTTAAGCAAAAACTAATATTTAAATGGTGCCTGTCACCTGCCAAGCCCTGTGATGAGATCCAGGGATGTAACTGTGAGATATAAGTACGAGATGAGAGACTTAAGAATGAGTAAGATATGGTTCCTGCCACACAGAAAAAAGTCCAGAAAGGACACAGATATGCAAATAGTTATAATGCAATGTGATGAGTGCTTTTACAAATGTATGAACTAACTCCTTTGGGAACACAGATAAAGGAGCAATTAATTCAGCCTGAAGGAGCTCAGGGAAGCTTCAGATAAGAGGTCACATTTCAACTGGGCCTTGAAAGAAGAGTAGGACTTCACCAGGGACATAAGGACATTGAAAAGGTGGAAGGGAAAGAGGGAAAGTCTATAACAAGTGGAAGGATCAGTATGAACAGGGGTTCAAGAAAGTTTAGGGCTCAGAACCTGGTTATTAGCTTGAGTTCCTCTGCCCATGGAGGGAATGGGGAGAGAGTCCCCCTAACAAATCTCACTCTTTTCCTTTTTGAGGAGCAAAGAGGGGAGCAATGCAAAAGAATTACAACCTCAGCATTCCTCAACTTAGCAGCAGGAGCTCTTTCTGTGCTAACAGGCAGCTGAAGGGCAACAAGCACTGGGTTTGTACCCAGCCACTTAATAACTGGCTGAAGAGAAGGGGTGGGTACAGAATTCCAGGTAGTCAGAACAGCAAATAAGAAGTGCTCTGAGAAAGCGAGCCTGTGAAGTGGTCCCGGTGGCTGGACTGCAGAGAATAAGGGAGAAGACAGCCATACAGGGTCTAGAAAAAGAGGCAGCAATGGCCAGACCCTGCACAACTTTGGAGAACAAGTTGAAAATATATGTCTAAGAAGGATGAGAAAATATGAAGTGTTTTAAGTAAGAGGGTTTGCATCTCAAAATAGAAACCCTCTACCTCACAAAGGCCTGTAGACTAGGAAATATTTGTGGGGGATGGTACTTCAGTGGATACTGGGACAGAAGTCTGTGTGTGGCACTTGTTCAATCAAGATGGTAGCTTGGAGCAGGGGGTAGCAGTGAAGTTGCAGAGAAATAGACAGATTCGAGAGAGATTTGGAAGGTAAAATAGCAAGTGTAAACACCTATTACACATTTAAATATTCAATAAATATTAGTTGAAAAATTTAAATATTTCCAGTTAGGATAGTGAGTGCTCCCTTGACCCTTTCCCCAAATATTTACTGAGTATCAAGTATCAGTCAAGAGAACCTGGCCAAGGCACTGACACAGCTGACGCCAGATCTAACGGAACTCATATTCTGGTCGACAGACAATAAAAAAACAATAGCTGTATGGGCAGGATAATTTCACACAGTGCTGGGAAGTGGGGCAGCAAGAAACTACTTTAGACCAAGTGGTTAGGAAAGGTGTGTCCAAGCAGCAGACAGCTGAGGTCATCTGTGTGACAAGAAGTCAGCCATCTGGGAAGGGACCATATATACTCGCATCTTTGTGTTAGATTTCCTACCAGTCTCTTTACCATCTTGTTGATTTCTCCTGTTTTTTTGAGGATTCAAAAAGGTTTTTTTTTTTTAAACACTTGTCTATGTTCTCAGGAGTCTATCTACATTTAACTCCTTGGTGTCATAGCAGTGAAATCACTGGGGATCATAGGAAGTTTTGCTTCTTTCTGCCTCAGGGACAGAAGCAACTCCTATTAGCCTTGAAAAAATTAAAAAGAAACACACAAACTAAACACTATTCTCAGTCCCCACCATACACATCCTTTTTAAAAGATGTTTGTTTAAACAAACTCTTGTTAAGACTGATTAAAGCTTCACTATTTTCTTTTCTTTTTTTTAAAAAATTCAATTAGCAGCTTTGTATACATTGAATTGCTGATTAATATAATTATTTGAACACCTTAAAATTAGTAATATTAGAATTGTGATTTTATGTCAATACCAAATGTCTAGAGAAGCCATTTTCTAAAGGGTTATAATTTTTAGCTTATAGCTCTGTTAATTTTTAGAAATTTGTTTTGAGTTACTCATCTGACTTTTAGAAGTTATTCTAGGTTGAAATCTTGAATATATGTTGCATAGTAGGGATTAATAATGATTGGAATTCTTAAAAATTTGAAATCTTCAAAAGACCTATACTTAAGTCTTTGCATATACCTACATTTATATAGCTATATCTTTACAGATAGATAATATGTTTTAATATAGTAAATACCATATAATGTCTTAGAATACAATCAAATTGCTTTGGCTACTCCTATTATGGTGTCTGTACTGTTCATTCTAATTTTCCATGTTCTTGTAGAGAAGGAATCTGAAACCTTGAGGGAAAAGAAAACATACAAATGCTATTAGAGTACACATTTTTGAGCAGCAGGAAGTCAGTAGTAAGTGTCAGAGATTGATCAGAATTGTGTTCTATATATAAACAATTGCCATCAGGTGTGCCCCGGTACTAGGTCATCCATGCATCCAAGCAGTAATTTGAGCAATTTAGAATTTCAGGCAGCCTAGAGAGGGAATAAATTATTGAAAAGTTTAACTTCAAGTGTAAAATGTATCTTTCTGGCAGATTTCTCAAAGAAACAGATTCTGTCCTTTCATATAAAATTAGATTTGTTTATTGAATCAAAATTTTTTAATAATTTACTTAAAACACACACACACAAATGTGTTGATGTACCATTAGTTAAGCAAAATTAGAATGTGGCCCCAAAATGTAGAATAGATGTACATATATGTTCAGTTTTTTCTACCTAGAACAATCTATATAAAGTTAAAAAACCAAAAGAAGGAAGAGCTTTATTACTGAAGAAATGTTGAGTTTTAACCAAACTTTGCTATATTTTTCACATTGTTGAAATCAAACCAAAATCAATAGAGATATAAGAACTAACTAAAAACATGGTTATGCAGTTTTTATTTCTAGAAACATTCTTCATGTCAGAGAATTCACCCTATGTCAGAATTTGTTGGTCCTCTTCATACACATTCTTTTCTTTTTCTTTTAGATTAGAGCTCCAAAGTTTCACATTTCCAAACCTCCCTTGAAAATGAGGCCACCGTTTGCGGGTACTGGTATACCAGTAGAAGCAATGTGGCCACTCACAGGCTGCACCCTAAAGAGAATGGGTTTGCTCTGCGCTGCCTCATGCCCCCTGGCTGGGATGCAGATGTCTTGTCTGGAGCCACCACAGCCATCTTGAAGCCAGAGATGAAAGCCTCGTGTTCTTCTTGGTCTGTGGTTGTTATATCAGAGATTGATAAATTTTTCTTTTGTTTAAATCACTCTATGTGGGGATCCACTTAGTCTGCATCCTAATGTATACCTCTGTATCACTATCCAACTCTTTCTGAAGTTTCCTGACTTCAAAAACCTCATCCTTTATTTTATAATTTATGAAATTATCACTTTGATTAGGAATGAATTTTGAAGCATTTATATGAATTGTTAAATTTGCTATATTTTTTTAGAATCTCATATACTTCAAATGCAAATGAATATTGTTTTAAAACTGACATGCACTCTTGCTAGATAATGTTTTGGGGAAATATGGAGATGCCAGAAGTACACATTTGGTTTCAGCGTGTGACTGAAGTTTAGGTTTTCAAGAGGGTGTTTTTGACATTCAGTCTGCCAGTGTGCCATAAGACAGATATGAAACCAGGAATCATCTCAAAGGACTCTACAGGAAAGTTGGAACTAATCAGGGAAGGAACAAGATTGAGCAATAAAAGATGTGATCATGATCCAAAAATAAATATAAACAGTTCACATTTCAAAAATGCTACAGTATAGTTTATGGCTTTTGGAAATCAAATTGTGATCTAAATAATAGAAACTCACTCTTTCTGCTTTTAAAACTGAAAACTCTATGAGGGCAGGGGCCATGTCTATTTCATGGACCTCTCTATTCCTACTGCTTAACTCAGAGCCTAGGTCAAACGGATTTATTATAGAAACATTTGTTGAACGATTGAGTTAATCATGCTTTTTAATGCCATATTTCTCATTGGAATCATCCTGTCTCTCTTTGTTCTGCAGATTGGTATCATATGAGAATATGAGAGTGCGGAGCATTCTCAAAGCATTCTGAGGCTCACATAGCGATGCCTAAGCTGAACGTGAAAGAATGGGTAGGAAAGGAAGTGGAAAGAAGATCATTCTGCAGAGGAAATAGCACGTGAAAAATCACCTGTGCATGGGATATGGACCTGCGGGGATTATATCAGTTGATCCAGGGATGATGCAGAACCTGAATAATTAAGTAAAAAGATAATCGGATGCCTTGCAATTCCACCCTTAGTTAAGTATATACCCTCCAAAATTGAAAACAGTTACTCAAATAAATACATGTACACATGTTTTCATAGCTGCATTATTCACTATAGTCTCAAGGTGGAAACAACCCAAATATCCACCAGTGAAGTAATGGAAAAACAAATTATGGTATTTACATGTGGTATATTCCATACATATACAATGAAATAATATTTAGCCATAAAAAGGAATAAAGTATTGGTATATGCTACAACATGAATGCACCTTAAAAACATTATGCTAACTAAATAGTCCAACATAAAGGTCACATATTGTATGCCTTCATTTAGATGAAAGATCTAGAATAGAAAAGCCCATAGGAAAATAATGCAGATTGGTGGTTTCTAGGAGCTGGGGGAAATGGGGAGAGACTGCTTAATAGGTAAGAAGTTTTACTTTGGAGTAATGGAAATGTTTTGGGACTAGATAGAAGGTGGTCGTTGCACAACATTGTATACCTACTAAATGCCACTCAACTTTTCACTTTAAAGTGGTTAATTTTATTTTATGTGGATTTCATCTTAATAAATTATTTTTTAAAAAGATAGTCTATGCCTTAGAGTTTCATCAATAGCTTTGGAAGAAAAAAATTTTTTCACCAACATTAGAATAATCCTACCATTATTCCTGTATAGTATTATGTTTCCTGAATATATTTATGTCAAAGTAACAATAATCTGTTCATTCCAAAGTCTGGGTCTCAGATTTTCTTAATGTAAACATTAAGTTTCTTAAAGTACCAGATTAGGAAAAAAAAAATCATTTCATCATTCCAGGGAATTATTCATGAGAGGTGGAAGAATAAAGCAGAGCTAATAAACACTTCTGGTGGCTCTCCTGGAGATCATACTGAGCAGGCAATGTGAGCAGCGCCCAGAACAGGGCCTGGACAGGGCTGCTGCAGATTAGGCGTTGCCCCTCCTGTGAGCAGAGTGCCACGTGCATCCTGCCTGACGCAGGCAACTGTGTCCTCTACCCCCAGACTCCAGGGAAGGCTTCCTCTAACAGTTATTCACGTAATAGAACTGGAAGATACTGCTCACTTTCAAAGAAAAAGGCAGCTCATGAATTTTCATGACATGCACAGATGCAGATGCGGGTCAAGGGGAGTTTCGCTGAGTGTTGGAGGCAGTCTCAACACCTCTTATTCCCTGAGGGGCAAAGTCGGAAAAGGGGGGACTTGTAAGTTACACATTTTCAGTAAAGCTGTCAAAATGAATTAAGCATAGTGGGGAGAGGGAAGCAATGTTTTTGAGTTGAAGCTTAAAAATAAACAACTCTCTATGTCATTAATACAATTAAATAACTACAAATAGTTTTACCAAATAATAACATGCATGAGAAAGGTAAGTTGGTTACTAAAGAAATTGTCCATACAGTTTATCTCTGAATCTCTTGACATGGAGAATGATTTCTGTTGGGGTGCTCTAATTACCAAAGCTGTGCTGATCAAATTATCCAGATAATGGTTTTAAAGGAGTGTTGACTATAGAGTCTACAGTGCAAACATAACGAGAGTGATGCTAGCCACAACAAGAACAACAATAGGTTATGTTATTTGAATGTTCACTATGTCTGATGCTTTACCTTCCTGATATTTAATTAAATAAGCATTCCTTTCTTGTATAATATAGTAGTTAAGTGCACAGATTCTGGAACCAGACAGTTTGTGTTCATAGCCCAGCTCCAACCTTACTTAATCTTTATGCCTCAACTTCTTCATCTGTGAAATGGGACTAACTATTCATACCTTATAGGGCTGTTGTGAGGATTAAATGAGTTAATATATGTAAAGAAGTAAAATGGTGCCTGGCACGCAGTAAGCATTATACAGAGGGCAGCTATTGTTACTATTCCTTAAAAGAAGACCTGTCAATGAATTTGCTAAATCTTGCTTGACATAAAATAAGTAAATCAAATTAAGTGTGGGAAGCTTCGAGAAACCAAGAGTTTCCATATCCATCCTTGACACTGAACTGTAGTTGCAGCTCTGAACTTGCTGCCCTGGGGGGGTATGCCCTGTGTAAGCCAACCCCACTCATGCCTAACTGCTAAACTGCACAGGGCAGCTCATAAGAAGAGTGATAAAGGACTCATTTTTGATTAAAAGGGCATTGACCAAAACAATTTCCAGAAAGGGAGAATCCCCCATGGTTTCTTCAAGCTTTTTTTTTTTTTTTTCCAATTGCAGATGTCATTTCCACCAATTTTCATTTTGGCATTTGGCACATGCATGTTATTTGAAAGCAATATTGCACATGTGCTGGCTGTTACCCTGGCATTCTTTGGGGACTGCTTCACACAAATTAGGTGAGAACTTATCTTTGTAAAAGAATGTCTGTCGCTGACAATTATGGTGATGCCCAGCCAATGCCCACAGTGCGAATACAGAATGTCAACATGTATTTCTCAAGTTATGTGATTCAAGGAGGAAACATCAGGCTTGAATGGAAAAAAACCAGCTCGATCTTCCAACTGCCACAGTTGTGCCCCCATTAGAAATGGTGGAGCCTGCATTCCATTAGTTAGCATAAGTCACATCCAAATAAAGAGGTGAATAAGCCACAATCCGCAGCCATAAAATGGGTCACCGCTTTAATGAAAGAGGGCCTTGTTCTTAATTTATTTGGATCCCACATCAAATTATGTAGTATTAGAGACTTTTTTTTTTTTTTGGACTTAGCAGACTTTTTTGTTGCTTTAGAAAGGCTTGCTTTTGTGCTGAGCTGTTCAACTGAATTTCTTTGTTAAGAAGATAAACAGGACATTTAGGCTCACACACAGGCTTTCTACAAACTTTTCTATGGAATATTTTAACATACATACGCAACCTTGAAAAGTGTGCTTAGGGTTTTGAGTTGAAGATAAAAGCCGAAACTCAAAGTGATGTTTAGATTATTGATATTCACAGTGACAACTTTTATGTGTTTCCTGAAAACTTGGTATGAACCTTGGCCTTTTGAATTTAAGGTTAATATTTTTAAGTCATAGCCCTGGAAGCAAACATTGAAAATAAGACCATCAGCCTCCCATCATATTTGACATTTTCCTTACGATTTCTTAGACAAATTTTTAAAGCTATAACATTATATACATAATGTACCAAATAAATGTTTATTTATTGTAGAACTAAGATGATATGTGCAAAAATATTTTGAAAGGCATTGTAAAGTTTTAAAATACTAAACTTAATATTTCATTGTTAAATTCGTGCACCTGCAACCCTGTGAAACCCTGGCCAAATCAGCGGGTTAGGAGAGCATTCAGGGTGAACTCATGCTCATTAAGATTTAGACATAATATAAAATGTAAGTACTATTCTGCCTTGTTTTCTCTTTCTGGTTCCGGTGAATGTGATAATCACTCTGTTGAGCTAAGAGGGAAAAAAGAGTTCATTCTCTCTTTTCTCTGCCGGCTCCCTGTTCTATGCCAGTATCATGATCACACCAGTAACTTTCTTCATAGCAGGTACAAGATAAAGCAATTTCCTCAGTTACCATCAAAGGCTGTCCGCAGGGTGTGGGATAACAGCAGAAGCCTCATCCTAGGATAATTTTGTCAATTCCACTCCCACTCATGCAGTAAAAACTCAGCTAGTAGCAGCTAATAGCAACTAACAGTTATTGAGTACTTACTATATGCTAAGTGCTTTGCTTGTATTATTCCGTCCAACCCTTGCACAATTAGCAATTCCACTTCATTTCCAGAGTGAAACTAGGCTATATTATAGCTATCAGCAGCTGATATTTATTGAGCATTTACTATATGCTAAGTGCATTACTTGCATTATCTTAGTTAATCTTTACACCAACCCTTTGGTCTTATAATCACAGATGATTTTAGTACCTTGTGACTTATTGGGAGCCAATGGTCACTTGCATTTATTTATCTACCTCATGGAGATGGCTGCAATGTGAAAGCGAGATGGCTAAAGAGAAGGAGATGAAGAAGAAATAAAAGAAGACAATAAGTGAAGAAAGAAGGAAGAAAAACTGAATCATCAACTGCTTTATTTCTCTTAATTCTCACTGTGTCCTTTAATAGAGATGTGTTTATTTTTCCCATGTTAAAAATAAGAAAATGGAAGCTTACCAAGGTTAAATAATTCCATTAGGTCCAGATGACCCACAAGCGAGTCACTGAACAATAGAACCCTGTGTTCAAAACCTCCGAGTTCCATTGCCCAACACCCATGGAAACAAGCCGAGCCATGCACTTTCCTTGAAGACAAGAAGCGCAGCTGGTGTCACAAGACCCTGTGTTGTCGGGGGGGCAACAGGAAGAGGATGGATTTTTAAATAGAGAAACTGCTTTAGCCTACTGGGCACGGGATTCCCAGGAGAAGACAGCTGCACCATATGGCAACTCATTGTGTGAGAACCAGCCCATTGGTTTTGCATAGCCTTGGGACTCAGCTCAGTCACCCAGGCCTCAAAGAGGGTGATGATCGTGTGGACTCTTATGCGTGACACATGTAGTCTCCTTTTCCTTTGCCTCCATCTGCTGTGGTTATTCTAATATTGTCATTGTTGCCCATCTTAGCATCTAGGATGCCTCTATTTTCCTTTAAGGAAAAACTGCTTTGCCCCTGGACTTTGAGCTTTTTGAGAGGAGGAACTAGTTTTATTTATGAATAAATCCCCAGGATTGTTCCCAGGGCCTGATTGACCCCATATAAATGTTTGTTGTATTATTTAATTAACACCATTCAGGCTGAACACAAATACTGTATATGAAAAGACAACAGAGAATAGCCCTTAGACTAAGAGATGAGATATGCTAGAAAAAGAAAATACTGTTTATGCATACATTTCTGTTCATGCCTTGGGCTGAACTTTCCACCTCCTTCTCTCCCCAGCTCCCTCATGCTGCCTCCTAATCTTCAAACACTGTAAAAGGATGACCTTTAAGTTGGATCTGTCCTTGACACCTTGGCATTGGGTCTTCTAGAGGCCAGCCTGGCTCACTGTAGCCTTTATTCCATGATTTCCAAGGCCAAGTTGTTAGTCACTTAAAAGAGAGCATCAATTTTTATTTTACACTCAAGTCATAAAAGATTGCTTAACTTTGAGCAGGCTTGTAGTGCTGTCTACATAATCATCTCAGAAGATTTAAAGCACCATAGGAAGCTGATAAATTGTTTTTAAAGCACAGCATAAGCATGGTCTAATGTAGATTGAATCGATTCAGTTAAAACAACCACCATGAAACACTTAAAAAGGTGATAGCTTTCTGCCCCTGAGTCCTGAGTATCTGCCCTTAACAGTAAGTTAAAATTAGAAATTTGTTAAAAGTATGTAGTATGTTTATGAAGTCAAAGGAATATTTGAAAGGCGTATTTAAATATTTCTAAAACATGTCGGATGCAGAAGAAAAGATTTTGCTTTCTCTTTAGAGTTACTGAGGCGCAAGATAAGACTAGGAAAGTTCACCCGGCCATGTATATTTTACTGCAAACATGTCATTTTAGACATCTTTCAAAATGTATCTGGAATATGGAAAACAATCCTACTGAGCTATTGTTTGGCATAGCTCATTGACATATTTATGTTTGTAAAATCAATCAGATCAGGGCAACTTTGAGTTTTGGGGTTTGTTTGTTTGTTTGAGTAAATGGAGTCTGGAAAATGTCAGTAAATATAAAAATAAAAGAAATGCGTAATGCATTTTGCCTATTATTTTCTCCTTAAAATTAAAAAAAAAAGAAACAGAAAAGGAGAAATCTGGAAAATAATTTAGGATGCCATGTTCAAGGTTATTGCAATAAATGGTCAATGTGTAACAATACAAGGATATTGATGCATATCCCAGAAGCTGGGTTCCAGGGTCACTTCCCATCCTATATGCTGTGAATTTTCAGAAAGTCAACAGCTAATAGAACCTCATGTGTCTCTTCTAAAACAATGGCAAAAAACCCCACAGTTCTCTGCTTCCCAAAATGGTTATAAGGATCATATAGCATACATAACAAATATAAAAGCACTGGAAATAACACTGCCACAAGTGTTTCATAGATGAATGATATTTAGTTACAATGTAATTATTATTATTATTTAATTAGAATGAGCTAGTGTTTTGGAAATTTAATGTAATTTGAACTTGTTTTCTCAATATGTTATATTCTTATTCTCTGAAGAGAAGAGAAACACTTGTTTGAAATGACATTTTTAGAAAATTGTACTTGAATTAAATGTATCTTATATTCTCACTCCACTTGGGGCAGAAGGAGGGTGGAGGGGGTGAATAGTAAGCTTAACAAAAGCAGGCTTTCTCTTAAAATTAGAATCTCAAAGGAATAGATTTTTACAATAGTTACAATTCTTAGCCAAGATATAAATTTAATAATATAGGGGACAAAAGAAAGGAAGAATATTGAAATCATTATACAGGAGAACTAGCAGAAGATTTTGTTGTAAAACACTGATAAAATGGAGAATTGTCTCCAGGCAGCATGTAGTCATATCAAACTATACCTTGAGAAAAGTTTTCCAAAGTTCTATTTCTTTACTTTCTTAAACATATTCTGGCATATCAATTCCAGCAATATTTTGGCAGCCTAAAATTACACCATTCTGACCTTGACATTAGTATTCAACAGCACTGATGAAAGAATGACAGCTTCTCCATCCTAGTGGGTGATCTTGCAAGCTTTTACCTTCATGACTATGGAGTTTCTGTCAAATGTGCTTCCAGCTGAATGATCACATTCTTTTGAATTATGAAGTGGCTACAAACTGTGCTAATTGGGTCCGCACTGATGTCACTGATAAGGATTAAACAGCCTCGATTATCTTAAAGTCACAAGTATATGTAATTTGGCTATACATGTATACCCTTCTTAGCATAATCCATAGCTACAGCCATGCAGAATTGTTTTGTTTAATTAGAATGGTCATTAAAGACATTAAGACGAATTAGAGGCAGATCATAAAGAGATGAATGTAATAGCTAAGAGCAACTATAATGAAAGGTTAAATATTGTGATTATTTTTTATTATTTATGAAGTGTGAACAGTATGCTTGGGAGTGCAGAAAACACTGAAGAAGGTTCCACCTTTGCCCGGAAGAATTGAGCCATAAATGCAACAGAACAAAGAAGGCATATCAAGCCACAGAAGCCATGGGAAATAATGCCTTGAACTAATGCAGCTGTTTCCTTTTATGTATTACAAAGCCTTTTCTACATTTAAAGACTCTTTAAACAGTAAGCTTCTAAAAGGCAGGGACAGGACTAGAACAATTTTGTACTCTAGCCAGTATAATGTCATTTACACATGGGTGCTTATTAATTAATTACTGTCTGATGTAAATGTAACAGCCAATATGAGATTCTGGAGGACAGTAATGAACTTCTACTGCATAGTTCAGTGCTTTTTAACCACAAAATTATACTGATATTTTAAGTTGGTGAAATTTGAATAGAATAGTTAAAATTAGTAAATTATTAAAGTAAGTTACTAAGCTACTAAAAATCAAAGTTTAATAAATTATCATACTTTATTAAGAAACAATTTGCCTAGTCAGTTGCTCCATGAATTTAATATAGGTATGTTGAACAGTCCCATTAAAGAATTTTACTATAAAATATTTCATACAAAGAGAGGTGCAGAAACTACTATTTTAAAAACTCTGGATACACTGCAATACCTAAGTTTTAAAATAATAAAATTTTGATTCATTGCATTTTTCATTTAAAAAAATACAAATAAATTATAGTCACCTTTGTGTTCTCCTATGTCATAAACCCTCTGCTCACACTAGGGGTAACTTCTTTCCTGAATTGGTCCTGTTTTGATACTTGTATATTTTCTGTCTTCTCTACAAGAAATATATAGTATCTTATGTGTTTTATAACTGATATAAATGATTTTATAGTTACATATCCTGCAACTTTCCTTTTTTACTCAACGTTAATTTGAGGATTGTCACTATTGTTACATGTGCCTTTGGTTCATTCATTTTAGATTCTTATAGTATCCCAATCATTCATCATTCATTTATTCAGTTCGTTAAATATTTATTGAGTATCTACTACATTCTAGGAATTGTTCTAAGTGATGAGGACATAGCAGTCAACTAAACAGACAAATGAGTGCTACTGTGAAGCTTACTTCTTAGGGAATAGATTCCAACGGATGTATCCTTTCTTCTGTAGATGCTTTCAAAAGTTTTTTATAGCTATAAACAGTGCTACAATAAACAGCCTTAAATGGTTATTACTTGTGTACTTGTTTAATAGGAGAAATAAAAGAGGTGGAATATAGGTTTTGTAGGTTGGCCATATCTTCAATTTTACTATATAAATCTACATTGTTATATAAAGTGATTGATCTAAATTTAAACACCACTGGGGCTACAAATGAGCTCCTATCTACTCATATTCTCATGACACTGCTCTTGTCAAACTTAACTTTTGCTGGCATGTGGGTGTATAATGGAACTTCACTTGCCATTGCATCTTCTTGATTACCTGTGAGGTTGAGCATTCTATGTATAATTAGGGCCTCTCCTCATTCCTCTCTCATGGATTATCTATTCATATTTATTGAGTCAGTTGTCTTTTTCTTACTGATTTTAGAAGTGTTTCTGTGCTCTAGATATTAATTTATCATTGGCCATATGGGTTGCTTTGGTCTCAATTTGAGGCTTATATTCTTTACTTTTCTAAAAATATATTTTTATCTTGCAAAAGGTATTTTATTTGAATGTAATAATATTTACCAATATTATCTGTTATGGGTCTGTATTACTTCTCTCTTTTTAAGGAAACCATCACTTAAAGACATTCTGCTATATTTTCTAAATGTATGAAAATTCAATTCTTCATGTTTCTGTTTTTAATTCACCTGGAATATACTTTTATATTTGAAGGAAGGATCTAGTTTTATTTTATTTTTCCATATTAGTAACTATGGTAGTAACTCCAAGTGTTGACCAATAATACTCTGGTTCTCTTCTTTCTGGGCCCATGGGAGGCACGCTCTCCCCCAGCCCCATTAAGGCTGGGCGTGTCCATGTGGCTTGCATTGGCCAATGGATTATAAGCATAAGGATGTGCATATACATTTAACATAATGAGACCGGATCCAGAAAATAAGTAGGGATTGGCCTTCAGCCAAGGTTCCTTCTGAGCAAATTTGTAAAGTGGGTAAAGTTTTTTTGGATATACTCTCATTTTTCTCCTGTTTCTCTCAGTAATCCATTGTTTCCATGTTTTCAGGCCCTTCCCCAAGGTAGAGTCTTATTTAAGAGCTGCTTTATATAGACAAGACTTCATCCTTTGCATTTAGCCTTTCACCCTCCACCCAAAAACAATGTGAAACAAAACAGACCTAGCCTAAGATCCACTCTCCAAAGAACACTAAAGTTTCCCAGTTGTAACCACTGGATTGAATATTACTAACAAATTAAATGCTTCTTTTTTTTTTTTTTTTAGCAGTGAGGACATGATGATAGGGAATATTCTGAATTATGATATGGAATAATAGAACAAACATGTGTTCAAAAATCCAAGGAAATAAACTTCCAAAGATTTAAATTTAGACAGACTTGTTTTTAAAAATAATTCTGCCACTTGATAGCTGTGTAATGTTTGACAGGTTGCTTAACCACCCTAAACCTCAGCATATACATCTATGCAATGGAGATAATGACACATGTCTTACAGTATTGATATGGTAATTAAAAGCAATACTATGTGTACTGAATGTCTAGTACAATGGCTGAAATATAGTAAATGCTCATAAATGAGACTATGTGTATCACTGTTGTTATTGTTGATCTTGTTAATATTTGTAATAGTGACAGTGTTATGCTTTGAGATTAGTAGATGAGATATTTTAGGGCAGGATACTGTCCTGAGATCCCTGATATCACAAAAGGCAGGTTACTTCCTGCTTTGCCCATTGAGAAAAATTACTAATTTGAACATTATCTTTTTTTGAGGCTTCAGAGGTAATATAGAGAGTTCAAGAATTGGTTATTCATTAAAAGTAATTATTGCAAATTAACTTGACAAAAGTATATTATTTGTAAAGAAATGTAGAAATCCACAAACAAGTAATATTTTCACCATCTTTTCATCCTTCATCTTCATTGTCAACTAAGTAAAAAATAATCTGCTAGCTTTCTGGAAAATGACCAGCATATTCTACCATGCTAACTTGGAAAAGAAAAGGTTTTCATTCATAGGTACATGTTATATCTTCCAAAGGAGAAGCTTGAACCCAGTTAGAGTTTTACGTGGTGAGAGGTGGGACCTGAAAGTGTTAAGGAAAGTGCTACAGACTTTATATTAGGATTTTATGCCATCTAAAAGGTATTTTTAAATCTCTCTTATAGGTTTTTAGAAATAATTCTGCCCATTTCAAAATAAACCAAATACATTTTCCTTGTTTATGTGATTTCTTGTGGAATGAAAGACACTGTATCTAAACCTCTCCCTTTTAATTTCATAGACTCATAGAAGTCAGATTATTTTAAGAGTTTACATTATAAGTTGTTAAATAATAAGCAAGATGTACTTATTAAAAATTGAAATAGGGACAGCTGAAATGTAAGTCAATAAAAGATGAAATAATTTTGGTGATTAAATTAAAAAACTAAGGGATTAAACTCATCCTTGGAACCAGTTAATGGTGTTGATTGTGCAGGTCGCATAATTCCATAAATTATTAATTCGTTTTCAAATAAGGAACGTGTGAGACTTAATTAATTTTTACAAAATGTTTGATGACGTTATTATTAGAGGAAGTGTGGATCAATATTATCACTTTAATTATTTGATGTGATTACAGCTTTCCTTAAACCTACTTAGCTTGGACAGAAGTTTTAAAATAACTTTTAGGGTAACTTTCTCCATGTTGGTTGGTGTTGATAAGAAATTAAGCATGAGTCCTGAAAAATCATCAATATCTTCATTTGGATGCTAAGCAAAATTAATTTCACAACCAAATATGTCAGCCTTGACTTGATTTGTAAGTATTTTTGTATTAATACTTTCCCCATAAAACTTTCTTAGCTAAGTAATATAATAATCTTAGGAATAATACTTTATACTACTATAGTATTTTTAGGTTTATAAAGTACCTTCTCAGACATTACTGGATTTAATCTTGCCACAATCTTTTGAGGTAGGAAGGAGGGAAGGAAGATAGGGTACCCCATTTTATGGATCAGAAAACTGAGACTCAGTGAATTGTCCTAAGAACCAGGCTGACGATTGCTGTCAGGGTGAGAACCCATTTTTCCTGACTCTTTGCTTAGTGCTCATGCCACTGCTTGTATCTCATGCTTCTTCAGTTTGCTCAGATCGCTGTGCATATTACAATGACAACTCAACACGAGAGTATGGAAATGTGTGTATGTCTATGTGTGCTTAGCCATGCATATATATTTCCTTCACTTATGACCAAAAGGAGTGGCATATTAAATATTTACAGCATGCCTTTGCATGTTTTAAGGCATTTTATAGTAATTCATTAAGACTTAAATTTGGAGTCATCAACAAACACAAGAAAGTTGATATTTAGATGAATTGCTAAATTAGAAGAAAGTTGGGGTTAAAAGTTAAATTTTACTTCTGGTTCTTACTTGAATATGCTCTTTTATAGGATGAAAATACAGATGGGTAGGAGACTAACAAATGAGTCCTTTCATCCTGTAGTCTAAAGTTCACACTGTGGGACAGGCAGAAACCATCCTCTATTTTTCAACAAGGCAAGAGCAAGTCCAGGTATCTTTATGTGAAGACAAAGTCTCATTGAGTTAATAATTATTATTTGTGTGTATACCAGAACAAGATAAAACAAAAAGTTTCTAAATTAGAAAGATCAGAAAAGCTTAATATAGCACCAAATCATTCCTTGCTAAGAAGTTCCAGATGGCAGGAGAGTAGGGGCTGCAGAGAAGCCAAGTAAAGTGTACTGCCCTGAAAGTTACCACAGTTAATATTAACAGCATGACAATGACATTACCTTCACTAAAAATGCTAATAATCTGGAAGGTTTACATCAGTATAGAATGTGGACTTTCTTAAATATAATCTCCATTTATGTTGCAATCATTTTGATCATGATGAGCATTAACTCCACTGTTTCTCATTTTCTTCCATTTATGTTAAAGGATTAGAAATACAAATTATATTCAGTACCTAAAGGACTATAGTTGCAAAGGATAAATTTGTAGGATTCACCTAAATTATGAAAATATCCTTCACGTAATACTAGCTTCTTTCTCTAAAAATAATCAGTATTGAGTTTTACTCCTTATTATCTCAATGAGTCAACTTGGTAACTGGATAATTTGTTAATGATATAATTGGACCTTTAAAAATTTCCATCTTATCTGCAATCAGTAAATGATGTTTTTAATACATGCCTTCAAAGATTGGCCCCTTCGGAGATTGTATTGATGTGGGAAGTGAGCCAGATATACCTATGACGAGACTATACAGGGACGACTGTATCATTGCATTGATGGTCATAGAAATAGCTTAAGAGCTATGTTGGAGATTTCCAACTTAAAAATATGTTTCTTAAAGCTTATTTTTAAATGAAATATTGTAATTTCTCTTTACATCCAGTCATCAAAGAATGTCAGTTAAATTTCAAATAACTGAAAACAAACTAAATGTGTTTTTTAAATAAAAGAAGCACAATGTGATCAGTGTTAATAATCTTTTCCATTCCTACCCTGTGAAACCTTAAGGATTTGATATTTTAAGAATAATCCAAGCTTTTGAGAGTGATATTTATTCCTTCATTTGGGCCCATTAAAAGGCTATGTACTCTGACAATGCTGACTCCCATCTACAGCACAGAACACTCAAGTCTGCACAAGATTTGGTGTTGGAGCTACTTCCCAGAGCATTTCAATGATAATGATGACTCTCCTTAACATGTTTTCCTCCCTCCTGCAGGACAAGTGTCTGTAATCTTATCACCATTGGCATTTATTCTTTGTAAGATGGTAATTATAACACCAGTCAAAGGCTTATTTAAAATGTTTTTGTTCGGTGCAGTTTTTCCAAGGTCAAGTTGTTGTGATAAGTGGGGTAGAATATGTTGGATCAATTTGAACACTATTGAGAGGGTTGCCCTATTTAGAGCTAAAATTAATTAGGATCCTAGTCATGCTACTTCATCACAGTGACTCAAGAGCACTCCTTAAAATGCATCTCTAGTTTTTGTTTTTTAATAAAATGAAGAGCTTCAGGTTTGCTAAG
>VBSM01000483.1:33673466-33805466 GCA_008086735.1 Cheirogaleus medius
AAAAAAAAAAAAAAAAAGGAAAATCATCCCAGCAGCCCCATCCTGGAGGGCAATGATGGAAGGGGAAGCCAGGGAGCAGACAAGATAGGGATCTAACTCCTTTTCAATAACTTTTATAAGGAAGAATTCACTACAGTGGAAGCAACACAGGTTGCACAACCAGAGCCTGGCAATTTCATGATTTCTTTTTATTTAAAGAGTATTTCCAAATTCCTTCTGGATGGATGCAAATTTTATACCATGAAGTATGGCAGGAAGTTTAACAAATTATGTGTTTAATCTTTATTGTGAATATTATTTCATAATATGGTGATTATTGCAAATTCATTAACAGACTATTTCAAAGGAACGCCTCTATAGGCTTTGGAACTGTGGAAAAAAAGATCACAGAAATATATTTTTCTTTTAGTGTTTCTGGGAGAATAATTTTTATGAAATATTTTATAAGAAACTTCTAATTGAAAGAAAAAACAAAGTAAAGCACACGTTTGTGGCTACATAGAGACCAATTCCGTTTATAATTTTTGAGGAGAGAACCAGGCAGTATCGTGTCAGGATTCAGAATATGGGCTACCCTAAAGTTAGAGTAAAATCTTGGCCCCATCAATTTCTAGTCGTGTGACATTAAGCTTGTAAAATCACTGGCTGTTTCAGTTGTTCAAATGTAAAATTAGTATAATAATCTGTATCATTTAGTCATTGTGAGAATTAAAGAAGTTAATACCAACAAAGCACTTCGAACTGCACTCAGCTCTTAGTAACACTTAATAATATCTATTAGTTATTAGTAACCTTGTAATCCAAACCACATGATTCAGCATCAACTCAATTTCCTATTAGCAATAATAATGACTACATTTAGCCTGTGCATATATATGTATATATAATAGCAATAAAATATTTAATGATTACCTATAAAACCCTTACTCTGACTTTTTCTGAAAACATCATTGTTTTCAGTGGGGCTTTTGCATGTATTTTCATGTCATGATTGAATGTATCATTCTTTTCTTTTGATTACACAAAATCCTAAAAGCCCCTTGCTCAAGTCATTCATTATCAGTTTCCAGAGCAATATTAAAGGCCACAGTCCCAGTTGCTAAGCAAGTTCTTGGTATAAGAACAGTAAATTTAAATAGCACAATATGGATAGGATAGATAAAAGGGAGAACATTGCCACAGGCTATCTTAATTCACTTTTTCCTTTGAATTAAATCCTTGAGTCAGAAAGTAGAAGATGGAATGGTTGGAAAATTCTCAGTTATAATGTCAACCAGTTAAAAGGTCCACGTATAGAATTCCTGCCTGAAACTGTAGAAATCTTTATAGAGACTACCGGAGACTGGTGACTAGAATACTGATTAATGTCTATTCACTCACTGACGTGGTACTTGATAAATTCAGGGGATTTATGCTGAGTAGCATCTATTATATTTTGAATATAACTACTTTCCTAGTGACCTTTACACCTCCCTGTCCAGTTGAATTGGCAGGGGATATTTCTATTAATATTCTGGATCTACCATAATATCTGACTTTGGTGCTGGACACACAGTAGGGGTATACTATTTTCATAGTATTAAACCATGCCACTACTAGGATCTCAAGGTAAATAGTCACTCCAGAAGTCCCGGTTAATTTTTAATTACTGGGTGGACCATTGCCTTACGTATATAAGGTGCAATGAAATGAGAAGATGAGAATACTTGGTGTGAATTATAAGGGATCTTGTAAATATCACGTGAAAAAGTAAGGCATATTGGTAGAATCCAGAAGAGAGGCCAAGGTGGAAAAGAAAACAAAACTTTGGCATAATAAAGAAAAGAACTCATAGATATAATAGGTAGCAATGTCCTGAAGAATGAACCAGAGTCACTTAGCAGGCAGAGAGAGCATATTCCATTAAAACCAAACCAGCAACATAAAAACTCAATGCAACTATTTTTTTTAAGACAAAGGGAAATAGTCAGGACTGTTAGTTTGCATCAGAAAGGAGAACATACGGAACCCTCTGTTACATCATCCCAGAGGTTGAAAAAGTATTTAACTGAGCAACCAAGAGGTATTCTTAGTGGCCACATACCCAGCCCTCACCCTTCCTGCATGCTGGCTCACATTTAATTACCCATGTTGGAGTAGTGCCTGTCCCGATAGAACTGTCACCCCCAGAACCAAGCACGGATGTCAGCTGTGGCCATGATGGCTCCAGTCTCATTCTGTCACAGATCATCTTTATACGCCAGACATGTCAGTGCTATAAACTGATGAGGTAAGTAGTGATTAAGGCTAAGTGGATCTTGTTAATTCAGCAACACTTTAAAATAATTGAACATGAATAAAATGGCAAATTATAATCAAAGTCCTTTGGGAATACATTTGAAAGCTACATAATGCAACACGAGTTCATCATGACTAATACTATTATAATTAATATTAAATGATAAAATAATGACTGGCTTCTTATGCTTAGCTCAAATTTTCATGCTAGCAAAAGGATGCTTTGGCATTGACATTGGAGTGAGGGGTGGGCACGAAGGAGATGGAGACAAAAGCAATCATTTTGTATTGCAATTTTTAAAACTTGACATTTTCCTTTTGAATTGCTTTGCTGGTTTATTCAGTATTTGGACCAGGACATTTTCTATTATGCTACGATGTTCAAAAATAAGAGACGAGGGTAATAGTCTCCTGAAGTGAATTCTGAGGTTTTAAAGCCCAAAGTATACAGGAGGCAATAACATGTTTGCTTTAAGAGCTTTTGAGATGTAAGTAGTGACCTCTGTGTTTCCAATAATGCCTGATAATTGAATGTAGACACTGCATATTGGAAAATAAGGTACTCGTAAGGCAAGGATCATATTCAACTAGCCCTTGTAATTGAGGGGCACAGTTTATCTGACATTGTGAGCTCTACCTCAAAGAACCTCAATAATCCTAAACAGTGGGAGATTACCACCTTCCAAAGCAAGGGCAGTGCAATTCTTGCCTCAGGTCACTCGGAATAGAAATAAACAGACTGAAGCAGAAGGTGTTCACGTGACATTACTCCTGGGGAAATGGGTGGCAACCTCAAATTCCTGAACATGGAATGAAAATCTGTGATGGTATTGTTAGTGTATTTTTGAAACTGATTATAATCTAGGAATTAGCTGGTAGAAGAGAGAAGTGGAGAAGCACAGAATAAAAAGACAAATTTTAGAAAATCAAATGCAAAAGTAAAGCCTCATGGAAATGGGTGAATTGGGTGAGTGACAGCAGGGAAGTGTGGAGCTTATTCAGCTAGTCTCTTTCGAAGGGACCGCAGCTTTTTGGTTATATAATAGTGAAGATGGCTTAAGGTCTTCAAAGTAGAATCTGACAGCCCACAATGATTTGTTTGGTTAATATGATTTACCAGTTCCCTGAGAGTTGTTTATTACCATGACACATTTAGGTCAAGAGAAATGAGCCCTCAGTTCAAATACAGGTCACTGTCCTTTAGTGAACCACAGCCATGGAGCTTACCCATTCAGCAATTTTCAACCTCAAGATATTAATAGCAGTTTCAGCCATGTGTCTCATATTCCATCCACATCCTTTCTGCTGAATGTACTTTATATCCTACCTTTGATAAGGTGTGTCAAACGGTTTGACTTTCGTTTAATAAACAGAATGTCTGTAGTCGCATGTGGGTTCCCTTTCAAGGAACTAAAAAAGAACTACAATTTCTGTTTTGCCATTTCAAAAAAACAATCAACAGGAACTTGCCATCTACCACTCACATTTACCTGGCTTCTGAAAAGAAAAGAAAAAAAAATCCTAAAGATAAAGAATGAAATGTTGTGGTAGATTTTACAAGTCTAAGTTCTGCTTTGTAACTAGACTGGGTGAGTAGCTTTATAAATGACAAGGTGAACATTAGCTTGTATCTAGTTTTCTTGAGTGCTCTCTTCAGCTCTGGACATAATCAGTATGACCCAGATCATTCCCCCAGATCCTTCTGATTGTCTAAAATCCAGTGTCTTTACTAGTTTTTATGGGACCCTTAACCTTTTTGGCAGTGTCCACAGTGACTTGGGCCACAGTTTTGAGCTATTAGCTTGACACTATAGGTGGTTGTGCTTTTAAGAAACACAACATCATGTTCCTTTTAAGTACAGTCAAGAATTCATATTCTGCCTTAGTAAGACCTCAGGAGAAACCCACCCGAGCAAACACTATGCACAGGATGGCTAAGTACATTAATGAACTTTCTACGGTCCTAGATGAATGACTACAACCTTTCCTAAGAACTCAATTGAAATAAAATAAAATTCCATACCCATTTGGCATGGAAAAATCATATCTTTATATTAAATTTCAAAGGCAGATAATGAGAAAAAATATTTACTATCTCTAGTATGTTAAAATATTTCAGCATATTGGAAAATTCTATATAACATGGGTATGTATTTTAAAAATAATTACTAAATTTGAATCCTCTTATGTAGTAATACAAAATGAATATTGTTCAAATAAAATATTAAAATTCTAAGAGGAGAGGGCTATTAAGTCATTCCAACAAAACTCAGATCAGTTTATGTTTTAGTAATCATCTACGAATGAATCATTGCATATTCATTTGGCCTACGAAGGACCAAAACTCCAGCTATAATGTCTAGAAAGCAAGAGCCCCGGGTCTGGGTATCAGTCCCAAAAAAACACAAGAAAATGAGAAACTTAGTAAAAACTAAGTATTCTTTCTAGAATGTTTAGATACCCAATTATAAAACCAAGTTATTATATTTCTAAGTAATGCAGTCATATCAAAATAGTTTATTCTATGTAATTTTCTTTATACTCTAACATCCCATTCTTTCTATCTCTTAGTAGGAATATGGATAATCAAAAGGCTGTCTCTTGCCCACCTGCCTTCCTCTCTCCCTCTCTTTCTTTCTTTCTTTCTTTCTTTCTTTCTTTCTTTCTTTCTTTCTTTCTTTCCCTCTTTCCCTCTTTCCTCAGACACTACAGAATTAAACAGAAATCTTAGGTGTAGAAAGGATCTCTGAGGCAAGCTAATCCATCACTATTATTGTACAGATGAGAAATGGAGGCCAAATAGGATTAGCAACTTCTCAGGATTCCACAGGTAATAAGATTCACAATCCAAATATGTATCTTCTGCCTTTGGGTGCATTGCTTTTCTTTTATACTGCACCACCTGATAGCTTTCATTTCTCACAGGTTTTCTAGAGTTTATTACTGCAAGAAACACTCCAAGGCACACTTTGTGCCTCTTAGATATTCAAGTACTTTCCTTAAGTTGTTTTTGTCATGTACTCTCTACAACTGGATCCCCAACTGGGTGACTTGGTGACTTCAGCAGAAACTGTCATAGGAGGGTGTTTGTGGCAAGGCTGGTAACCAGATTTTGACTTCAATCATCCATTTAATCATTCTTTGAATAAGTATTTGTTGAGTACCTAGTGTTTACCAGACACTGTTCTAAGTATCAGGCATACAGCAATGGACAAAAACATTGTCTTCATGGATTGTACATTTTCATAGGGAAAGACAGACAATAGGCAATAGATAGATAGGTAGGTAGAAAATAGAGATATACAGATAAGTCAATAGACAGATGATTGATTGATAGGTAGGTAGGTAGGTAGGTAGATAGATACATAGATAGATAGGGTGTCAATGGTGCTAACTTGACAACTCTGTAGAGAAAAATAAAGCCAGACAAGGCATTAGGGAGCATAGCAGTTGCTATTTTTTATGGGTGCTCGAAGAAGGCCTCAGCAATGGGGATAATCTGAGAGGGTAACAGAAGAAGGTGTGAGAGAGCCATGCAACACACAGACTTTTGGGGGACACATTCAAACCACAGCACTTACATTTTAAAAGTATCCCTCTTGGGCTACTGCGGAATAGACTTTAGAAATGCAAATGAAGAATAAAAAAAAGTCTAATTAAAAGGCCATTGCAGGCCTGGAGTGGTGGCTCACACCTGTAATCCTAGCATTCTGGAAGGTTGAGGCAGGGGGATCGCTTGAGGCCAGGAGTCAGAGATCAGCCTGAACAAGAACAAGACCCCATCTCTACAAAAAATAGAAAAAAATCAGCCCAGTGTGGTAGTGCATGCCTGTAGTCCCAGCTACTAGGGAGACTGAGGCAGGAGAATCGCTTGAGCCCAGGTGTTTGAGGTTGCAGTGAGCTATGATGAAGTCACTGCACTCCAGCTCAGGTAACAGAGTAAGACCCTGTCTCAAAAAACAAACAAACAAACAAAAAACAACAACAAAAACAAAACAGGCTATTGCAATCCAGGCAAAAGTTGATGATAGGTTGTAGCTTGGACCAGAGAGGAAGAGATTGAAATGTTTAGAAGTGGTAGGATGCTAGATCCATTTTGAAAGCACAGAATTGGCTGGTGGCAAGGATTTGGGATGTGCTCAAGAAGAGTCAAAGAGGTGCCTATTAGCCTTCCAACTGGATATGTCAAATAGACCTTTCGATACAGGAACCTAGGGCTCAGGAAAGAAGTTTAGACTCTAAATGTAAAGTTGGGACTTTACATCAGCTTATTTATAATTTAGCCATGAGACTAGATACTTTCACCTAAGAAATGATTCAACAAAGAGAAGGGATCCAAGGATTGAGCTCTGGGACACTACAGTGTAGATATTAGGGAGATGAGGAGGAAACAGCAAAGTACATTGAGAACGAGGGGCCATTGAGGTAGGAGGAAAACCACGAAGGAATGGCATACAGGGTACCAAGTGGAGAAAACATAAAGAGAAGAAGGAATTGACTACCTGTGTCAAATGTTTCTCATAAAGTAAGAAGAGAACTGTGGGTTGCACAATCGACTTTGGAAAGAGATGGGTATTAGTGACTTTGCCCAGAGGGTTTTGTGAAGTGGTGGAACCAAAACTTGTTGTTTTGTGTGTTCCCTAGAAAAGGGGAAACTAGAGATTGGATACAAAGATGAGATAAATGACTTCTGATGCATCCTACTGGCGTGGTTGAGGAAGGCTAACAGGCATCTCATGGTCCTAAACTTTGTACAGAACTTTGGCAGAGAGATGTCCTGTGGAGAGCAGTGCTACAGGTAAACTGAACATCTTGAGAAAAAAATTGCTGGTGGGAAGGTCAGGGCAGGCTGATGGACGGCACCGAGGGTGAGGTCTTTAGATGGTGACAGGGGAGGCACAGTTGGAGGCATGACTAGAAACACTGAGGCAGGGGTGGGGGACGTGCTGTGGAGTCTGGATGTCTGTCCCCCCGCGTGTGGAGGAATGGCATGGACTACTTAAAAACAGGGTGGTGATACCATCCCATCTCAGCAAGACATCTCTGGTCCCAGTTTACTGGATGCTGTGAAAGAGGGAGAGGATAAATTCAGAGAGGCCAGAAGAGATGCTATTGTAATAGTTCATGGGAGAGATAAAAGAAGGATGGACTAAGGCTGTGACAGTTGAAATAAATAATAAAAAGTGAAGACCAGAAAAAATATTTTGCAAGTTTGGCAGGACTGGTTAACTTCTTGGATATACAGTAGGAGATGGGGAAGACATTTGTGACCAAAGCGTATGGAGTTTGTGCAATGTCCTTAACCAATGCAGCAAATAGGACTTGCCGAACTACGGATTTAGGTCAGAGCTGGATTATAGCTCAGCCTGTGCTGCTGTAATAACAAGGTTGTGCCATTCATTCATTCTCTTCTCTCTTGCCCTAGCTCTTGACTTTGGTTTCCTCACATGTAAAATGATGAGTTAGAGTCTGAGATCCATGAAGCCGCGGTAATCCATGATCTCAGCTCTAACAACGAAGATTTCAGTCTTGGCCTGAGTTTGAAGAATTGTCAAGAAATCAGCAAGCCAATGGTCAAAGCACATATAGAAAAGGGCCTAAGGGGAACTTCTAAGAGTGGCCAAAACTTGAAGATTTGAGGATGGAGTAGCTAGAGTATAGAAGGATCTAATTTAGCTCCTGGCTATGGAGGAGAAGCTTGTCACAGTCTCGGCTTCCCAGAGCTGGAAAGGGGATTATGCCTGGCAGCTAGAAGCAGGCTGAGCCAACAGCGGCACTCGGCCACGATTCCCTTCCAAGGTTCACAGTCCCTGCCAGTGTACACAGAGCCACACGGCTCCACCCTCAGAAGCAGAGCCTTGGTTCCTTTACATACACTTCTATAAAAGCCTAAGCCCACACGTGTTTGAGAGAAAATTCTGCTGAAGTGCTTAAAAAAAAAGTTTTCTCACCATACGTGGCGATCCAGTGGCCTCCTACCTTACTCATTTTTCAATCTGTTGGAATCCATGCCAGATCTTCCCGCTAACTCTAGTGGGGGACATGTCCTTGGGGGCATGATGCCTGAAACATAGTAGGTGTCCAACAAATATTTGTAGCCCCCTGGCCAGATTGTTCAGAGGGGAAGAACACTGAGATTAGAGAAGTTTGCTACTTCCTCACATTCTTTTTGTAGGATGCTGGGAATAAACAAACAAAAAGCAAATAGATATAGACAACTCCCTATTTCTACATGCAATGCTTTCTAGAAGACATATGTGAAAAACAAACAATAGATCAGTAGATTCACAGACTAGAAAGGGAGTTATTTTTCAGTAAATGCATATACAAATATACACACTGGAGTACATATATTTTATTTCCTAATTTGATCTCACCTTAAAATATAACTTCAATATTGATCGAGCATTTTGTATCCTCTCTAATGTTCTCCTGCACCCTTTTGTTGATGCCTGTGCCCTTGCCAGGTCCAAGGAGAGGCTGACTCTCGGTGTCTGCGCCTATCGGCACTTCTGAGCATTTCTGTCTGTTTCTATTGCATTGTGTTTATAAAAACAGTTATGCCTATTGCTAGACTCGACTCTTTCTTATTTCAGCTTTCCATTCCTAATTCTAAATAAGTACAAAATGTAACCAAATAGTGAAGTAATTGTACAAACAGGACCTGCTACATAGATAAGCATGGATGTGTGGATGAAATGGAACAGGTGGCTGGCAGGAGCCCACGAGTAATATTTGGAATGATTGTTCATCAGTTCATGAACAAAATCCCACATATGCAAAAGAAATAAAGCTTCGGCAGGGGGCAAGCTCTAATGTGTACAAGGACTCTAAAGGTAAAGTATGAAAGTTTGGGTTCACCTGTGAAATATATTACTATGTGACCTTTATAAATCTTATTGGACAGTTGTAAAATTGAGACAGGATTCTAATATTTGTTGGGTACATAACTGTGTAGCAGGCATTGTACATAGTGACCATGTCTGTGTGTGTATATATATGTGTGTATGTGTTTATGTATTTATATAATATCCTTTATTATCTTCCCTAGTTTTGTGTTGATGTATTACAATTTCCATTTTCCAAATGAGAAAACTGAGGCTCAAAGGCATTTGTAGCTTGCTCAAGGTCACAGAGACGACCCATGGTAAGTCTGGGAGTCCATTACTCCTTCAGGGGCATTGTTAGTTGCTGGGTATTTGGGGTGATCTATTACATAACCTGAAAGCAATACAAGTTTGCTACAGGAGTTTTTGTCTTCAGGCACTTTGATCCTTGGGATTTTGTCATGCTGTAGCGATTTCCTGGCAGGGAAGAACAATTAAGTTCCTGTGAAATACCCTGGCATCTGTCCATCCCCCACGAATGGAGCATGACATCACCCCCCCACAGCAATCACAGAAGACATACTGGGTTTAAGGCTAATATGTTCTTTTAATAGTTAATTCTGGAAGCCTACCAAGAGCAGCCATCATTTGGATTTGGCATGATTTCATTGATGCTTGTTGCTCATAATTTCATTATTCTCCAGATGTTAACATATTTTTCTGTGATGCTAATTTTTCTTTTGCCAGTTATCTCTGTCAGAATTGCAAGGCAATTATCTTTTGGGTTATTTATTTGCGCATGTATCCCACTCAAATGTAAGCTCCACAAGGGTAAGGAGTGCATTTTTGTTCAGTGATGATATCTTCCGAGCCCTAAAACAGTGTCTGAGGTACAATATGTGCCCAATAAACACTTGTAGAGGGAATAAATAAGTGAAAATTGTACCCATAATCTGCTTGTGGTGTTTAGGCTATGAGAGCAGAATGCTTTAAAGTATTGTGAATGATTAGATGGTCAAAAAAAACCAAAGTCAGTTCTTGTGCTTCTACCTGCAGATAATCAAGTGAAAACTTTGACTCTCAGAGAAAGGGACTGACCCCTGGGATACTATTCCTGGGCTGTTCTCAGAACCATCATGTGTGATAGGCTCTAAGAAAGCAAATCATTTTTTTTTCACTTTAGCAACAATATTAGTACAAAATGACATGCTAAAAACTTCCTATATATTTCAATTAAAAGCAGTATGCTGAATAATCTACTTTTTATTATCTATATCACCTCTCCAGTCTGTGTGCTTCATTAACTGACAATTGGTTATCTCTATTTTTAATCACTCCATAAGAGACGGAATTAATTTTTCCTAAGTCTTCTTTCATTTTCTTGGCTAAACACATCAATTTTTAATGATTTAAAAATATGGTCCCTGTTAGTCATTTTTCTGTCTTAAACGCTGATTTTTAAGGTGGACATTTTGGAGGCCTAGGAGGCATTTTTGTTCTTCTTATTCGAGCTTTAAACTGTCCCTTTCCTTTCCATATGAGCAACTGCAACCCACATGATATTGGGCACAAAGTGTTTAAGAAGTACTGTCCAGAACTACTGCTGCCTGGGGGACAGTAAATGATATTATGTGCAGTGTCATGCTACTGTGCAAATAGGGAATTCATTTTCAATTGAATCTCCAAGCAGGAAGAGACTCTTCCCTGCCAAAGGGGGTTTAGCACCCCTCATTAATAGAGTGTGCAAGCAGACTCGGCAGCGGGGAAGAGGAGGTAGCAACCAGTATGGAAGGCGCCCAGCCTGTGCTTGACACCCCGATTAGGGGACTGGGCCGCAGTGCACAACAGTTGCTAATAAGGTTAACAAGTAAATCTTCAGCACTCACAGCCTCTTTGAATAAACCTAAAATCTGAGATGCAGGCGTCCTAAATCAAGACGTGGTCAACTCAGTGCAGATCTCAGAGTGGAACGAGGATGCCGAACAGAAGCTCTTCAATGCCTCCTTCCCGAGGAGCAACCAAGGGCTGACAAAATCACCCCACAGGAATCCCTTTTATTCTGCGTGTACTGATCTCTATGATAAATGTTGTGAACTCAGTTGTTATTAACAAAAAAAGTATTGGGGGTATAAAGTTTGCAATTAAAAACTCTTTAAGTTTTCTATATAAATTCCTGGGTGGGGTAGGAGGAGTCCCACTTCAGTCATTGGATCAAGATTATTTGCCCAGAATAGTCAAAACTATATAGGCAGAAGCTTTTTGGAGTGTCCTCTTCTAGATTGGTGCCTTTCAAACTTTAGTGCGAGCACGAACCACTTGAGGATCCTGTAGAAATACAGCTTCTGATTCAGTAGGTCTGGGGCGGGGCCCTGCATTCTGCATTTTTAGCAAACGCCCAGGTGATGCAGACTCTGCTGGTCCGTGGACCACACCCTGCATGGCCAGACTTTAGATGACACAATCCTAAATGTAAGCACAAAAATTGGTGATGCTGATCATAACTTCACATGAATCTCTACTATACCAGGGAACCATCCTCCATGTCACCCATGAGCATTCATCATTAGTCACCCATGAGCACTTTTTTTTTCTTTTTGAGTGGCCTCCCCTCTCCCATTTTCTGAGGCTAACTCTTCACTCAATAATATCTGCATATATTTTTGTTCAGATTGACTGGCTGTTGGTTTTTGCTCTTGTAAAATAAATGTGGATACTTTTGGTCTTGAGGAGACAAAGGAAGTCACGTGACTTGGGATTCCTGGTGGTGTCTTGAAGATGGCTGCTCTGTTTCTCGAGCGAGGAGGAGGAGAATAACATATGGATATATTGCTGGGCTGCCCGTGCCATCTCCTGGATTGCCAGACCACGCTGTAAGGTGCAGCAGATGGCCAGAGCAGCGGGACGTGCCAAATGATGCACTCCAGAGCCCTTCCGCAAGGTGCTTGCTCTGGTAGCAGTAGCAGAGCTCAAGAATATGCTTACAGCCTTTCACAAAGACAAATTATCTGGTAGCTCTTCAGATGGTGCTATCAAAATCATCGTATAGGGTGGATGATTTACCTCTGCTATGCACTGGCAATTCAACATTGTATTAGGGAAGGGGAAAAAAATAAAACTTATTGAAAGTTTTCAAAATATGAACTTTTTGTTTTTTTGAGCTTGGGCAAAAAGTGCTATTCTCTGATTCTATCATCCCTCACAACAACAGAGGAAATAAGCTCAATTTCCTATCTTTGATGAGGCCCCCACCTCCTCTCCTGCCTCCTTGCCCTCCCTCGCACATCCTCTTGGAGCCTCTGCCCTGGACGGGATGGTGACGCTCTTCCAGCATGACTCACGCTTTCTGGCCACCATGTTTTCCCTCTGAGGTTTTGTGCCTTCCCATGGTGTTCTGCCCTGCCTGTTTAATTTTCTAATTTCTACTCATTCTTCAAGATACACCCCTTATACTAACCCTTCCTAAAGGTCTTTCCAACCTAAAGCAATATTGCCTTCCCCCACATTTGTCAGATTAAATCATTTGGTGGGTCAGGATGTAGCTTTGTGACAGCTCTTACTATTTTTTCTTATGTAACTTTTCAAATGGATATGACTTCTCTCCTCATTGAACCCATGAGATTCTTAAAAGCAGCAAATATTCTTACAATTTTCAAATATAGCAGTTACTAAACACCTTCACACTGAGGGTTTGAAGTCAATCATGTGGTAGGTGTAGATGGTGGCCTTACCTCCCAAAGGCCCTTCTCCCTTCTACAGGAGCAATTCTTATCATTTTCTTCTTTTTGCTCTATGGAGTGGAGAATGTGGGGTAGCTGGATTTGCCCCTGAGGGCAGCACATCCCGTTCACTCTCTCACATCGTACCCTTTATTATTTCTCAGGAGACTTCTTTTCCTAGGAATTCCATGACCTGGGTCTTGATTTGTGTAGCATACATGGGATTCAAAAATGTATCAGTAGATGTCATAATAATGCCACAGAAAGTCATTATTTTGTTTTCAATCAAATTTGAAATCCTTCCTTGGAAGGAGCCCCCACTTAGTTCAAGCCAATTGGCTCCATATCTCCATCACCCAGTCATTCCACATGAGCCTTTTCCAAACTGTGCCATATTCTTGGAGTGCTCTCTCTTCCCGTCTGCCAACTTATCTCTCTTCCATCATCCAAATAGCTCATGAAATCCCACCTCCTCTACACAGTCTTCCAGAACTATTTGGAAAAGGTCTAATAGCTTCTGTCTGTACCATCCGGTGTGAGCATTAGCCACTTAAGGCTCTCTCACTCCTCACTGCTGTGCTAATGTACTCCTTCTTGAAACGGACACCACGTACAGGGAACAATGTTTGGCATTGCCCAGTGGTCTTCGTTTTCTGCCCTTGTGTATGCTATCTCTACATACAGATATTTTTAGTCTCATGTTCTACTTTTGACAGATGCTACAGAAAGAAGACTATAGCTAAAGCCCTCTGTGCAGTGCTGAGTGTAATATCATGTAGAAACAGATACTTAATACTTAAGGAGATTTCTCAGATTTGACTTTTTAATGTACAAAGAATATGGAACATATTTAATATTTCACAAGTCCACCAGGACCTGCCAGAGAACTCTGTTAGCCTTGGGCAAGGATGGCAATTTCCATAGGGGTTCATTTCTCAGATGGCAGCATAGTAGCTCCCTGTCGTCAGTGGTAATTGTAGGCAGTACAAAGGGGAATTAATAAGATGTCTTCAGTGCTGAGCGACAAGATCATAAAAGGTCATTCTTAGAGAAGGAAATCTAGTAGGGACATAGAATGGCTTCGAGTAGCAAGCTAAGGAAGCTTCCCTTCTGCTAGAGAAGGCTGAAGAATGGTGCTAAAAGCAACTGGGAAATCACCTTAGACTTGGCAAGTGCCTTATACAGAGTGGGTGCTCAATGTAGATTTGTCAAACGCAAAAAAAGGAAGCAGCTATTTAAAGAACAGTAATGTAAGCTACAACCTAATTGTTGCATTCCAGCCAATCTGTCTGAGGAAATAACTTGCTATCAGAATTTTCTTGGGGGCTGTCTGAAAAGTTCCAAAATGGGCCAAGGAGGACCAGCAAGAGTCTGTGTTTATCCAGCGTTGGTCAAAAGAGAAAATGTACCATCAGAATGAGCTCTATAATTTGCAGAGCCCAAAACAAGATGGAAATGTAGGTACCTGTGTTCAGAAATTAGTAAAAATTTCAAGACAGTGACAGCAGAGCATTACACAAAGCACAGGTCCCTGCACGGGCCATGTGCGACCACCCAGGATGCACGCTTGTGGACATGGCCCCTTCCAGCAGACACGACTAGTGTTGCTGCTTCTCGTGAGCCCATTTAGATCACTGGCCTAGTCCAACATCTGGACAAAATATCCTTCTTCACAATAAATTCTTGCTTACACAAGATACATTTTGGTCACAAACTCAGTTTTCTAAATATCTTTTCACCAGAAAGGGTGACCTTTGAGAAAGAAGAGCTCAATTTTATTCACTCCTCATTCGAATTCCACATCAGTCACTTGAGATTTTAACTAGCATACAAATTTGGCCTCTGTTTCTTTGAAACTGCAGATTTTATGTAAATCCCTTGAACTCCACATCCATCCATCTGAGTCATCTGTAAAATGGGGATGATAAACTTCATCTCTCAGGGTTAATTAGTAATGCCTGAGGTCATGTATGTGAATCTCCTGGCATATACTATTCTCTTCCTTTTCTTCTTTCCTCATCTCCTTTTTTTTGCCTGATAATTCCCCAAACTCACAGCTGTGCACATAAATCTATCATCTGATACTGGATAAGTTGGCAAGTTTCTGGGCGTCAGGGCCTGGGCCTGGCCTTGGTTATGAATCTGTGAGGGATGCAGCCTGGGCAGTTATTTGGCCTACTCTCTCTCCCTGGCACCCCTTCCCTGCAACAGAACCTACCCATGAATGTCTGCAGACCTTGTAACCGAGGAAGAGGAGGATGGGAGAAAAGAATAAGAGCCCAAGACATTTCCATCTCGTTTCTCATTATCTGCAGAGTTAGGCACTATCAGCGCTAGTCTACTAACAACCTATTTCATTCCAGGAAAGAGACTGAATGAAAGGATGGCGGGGATTGGGTGAAGGTGGAAGTAAAGAGAGATGGAAAACAGATTCAGCACTTTGACAAGTTGGATGCAAAGATGCTCTAGTCTATTTGATCAAAGTGGGGGAAAAACACTTTTGTCAAACTGTCTGCTTTGTTTATGGGCAGTGCCATTCTCGCACATCATTTGCCTGTGCATTAATGCTCTGTCTACATTTTTTATTCACTCTTGGATGATCAGTGTCCAAAGCATTCTTTTCTGCGACAGATTTATTTAAATGTACTGAACTCTTAAGCAGTCATCTTACAGCAACTACTATAATCTCTTCTTCTTTACTCATAGCCAAAGAAATGTATCACACAAAAAATAATAAAAGTATGAGGAGGATTAGGAGAATTTGGTGTCACAGTGAACAAAGCGCAGCTAGCATTATGCTTTAAAAATAATGGCTTTTCTGTCTCATGGGCAAGGAGAAATAACTTTTCCACCACATAATAAATTTATTAGCCTTTTTGACCTCATCATTTCTACCTTAACTTAGACACAGCATCAAAGACAAGAACATCTGTTTGACAGTAATATTTCCAATTCCTCTTTTTTAACATTCTCTGCTCGTTGGTGCTGCAAAGTTACTGCGTGAGCGCCATCTGGTGGTAATTTTGTAGGTTGCTCAATGTAATGTCACAGAAAGGTAAAAGGGTGGTAGTTTGATATTTTCACTACAGAAGAACTTGCTAATAGGCAAATATGTCTTGAAAGACCAACCATAAGTGAGAAGCCTATTATACACCCTTAAACAGTAAATCCTCTCCTTTTATTGCCACCTACATCCAGCCTGTTCTCTTTTTTTGCACACCTTGCTCTTTCTGACTGAAATGCCCTTTTCTCTTTGCTCCTTGTTCCAAACTGTTCTCCCGTACACTGCTAACTCCCTCAATATGTAACTCATCATGCAGCTCCTCCAGAAAGCCTTGATAGTCCTGTGTCAGTCAAGATCCCAATAGACGCAGAGGGCGCATTCAAATCGGATCATTTGCAGCAGCTGTGGGGAGAGGGCCATCTGCGTGTTTGCAACCTCTGCGCAGGGACCCAGCTTCCCCACCTGCCGCAGGTTCTCCTCATTGGCCGGCCGGGCCCAACAGCAAACCCAGCGACACCCATTCACACTCACTTCTGGGGGCAAAGGCCAGGGGGAGAAAAGTGTTGGTAGGATGCAGAGGGGCCGACAGAAGGCATCCACCACTGTCCTCAGCCTGCTCTTTTCCCCACTGTTCTGGGCATTTGTAGACAGAAGATCGAGACATTAAATATAGAGATAAACCATTATGTTGAAAGACTGAATGACGGAACAAATCAAAATTTTCCACTATTGATAACCTACTCTTACCTCTCAGACTGACATCTACCATTCTTAGCTACCTCTACTACCTTCATTCGGTGTGGCTCTATCTCAGCATTTCTCTTGTTTAAAGGTGTGCTAGGGCGCATGTTAATAGCAGCTGAGCTTCAGGTGCTCATAGTAGTGGCCCATCTTCATTTATCACTGATCATGAACCAGACACTTGAGGATTCAGTCTGAGAAATTAATGTTAACGTCTGCCATGTCCCATCTTTTAATTTTTGAAGGGCATCTCAGACTTTTGAATTCTCAATCTCTTTCTCTCTTCCTCTTTGCTCTTATCTCTCAATCTATCTCGTTTGAAATTAGCATAGCATTGAAAGGTGCACTGTCTAATTAAGTAGGGGAAAGTATCAACAGCTTTAAGTTCCAAATCATGAATGAACAGCCTGGTGTTTGGGGAAGGTTTCCTTTGCAGGTTGGTACGACAGTCCCAAAGAGAAAGGAACCTGCTAAATTAACATGCAGGTGTCATAGATATGCTGAGGCAGATTTGTATTAAGTTCCCAAGGTAGAAGAAAAGGGTTACATCAAAGCTTTTGAGAAAGTCCATGTTCACTTTCACATATTTCTCAGAGCAGCTCATGTATTTTTGACATAAATGCAGTAACCTGAATAATGGAATGTTATCAAGAGTATGGTCTTTCTTCAAAGGGATAATATATCCTATTCATTACCCATGTATTTGAATCTTCCAAAAGTCTTACAAAATCCCTTTCTTCTTCCTTGACTTCTTGATTTAGTTTCTTTAAGAAGAAGGACCTCAAGACTACCATCGAAATAAAAAATAATATTGAATACATCACATTCAAAATTTGTGTGATAATAAAATATCTCTTGATATGAAAACAACACTGAATGCAAAAAAACCCTTAGAGATTAGTGGGCTCTATTGTATGTATTTCATAAATTTAGAATTTTAGGTACTGAAGAAATTTTGTAGGATGGGTATCATTCTATTTTCATAGGATTAGAGAATGCACACTTATCACTTTATAAATTGAAGCAAATGAGGTCAGGGTTTTAGTCACACAAAGACAGGCGCTAAGTAGTTGTCATTTTAAAACCACAATGCATATCTCATAAGTCCTCACCCAGTGCTGAGAATGTTAAAGTAAAACAGGGCTTTTTTGTGTAATAGGGTGATTTTATTAAAACAAAATATTTAGTTGGTGCTTCTCTTTTTTTTTTCTGAAGTAGAATAAAGGATAAAAGATTCTAAAAAGAGGATAAAAATAAATGATGGTTTCATGGCTTAGAGTCAGAGGAGAATTCTAGAGTCAACCTGTATACTCCCAAAACAGACATATATCAAGGTATTGTTGGTTCCTCACAGACTGGAAACTGGGTAAAGGGGAAATTAGGGGACAGGAAGTGAGAGAGACATGAGAGAGGTGTGTGTGGATGTGTGGGTGAGTGCAGGTGTTCTGGGACCCTTGAGGGTTAGGGACCTCAGATGAGGTTGGCATCATAAGCACTGGAACCTTCTCAAAGTTCCCATTACTGAGCTTGGCATGAGTGTCAAATGTGGTGGTGATTCTGCCAATAAAGCCGGCTGCCTGGGCAAGGATCGAAGCCCACCATGTACCTAGTTCTGTGCCCTTTGCTCTTTTTCTGGACTGCATAAGCCCCTGAGTTCTACCATCACCCAAGGGAAGGGAGAGGGCACCCTAAATTGACTGTTATTGGACTTCTTGTCAACCTGGTGACTGCAACCGCACATTGGATATAATCTGACTTAGAAAAATAAAGAACGGTGACATTTCTTGTACTGTGAGTACCATAGAGCAAGGTGTACCTGTTATAAGTGTAAATTTTCCATTGCTATCATATAACCATTTGATAGGTAAGGGATGATAGCTGAGTAGATCATTTCATTCATCAACTTTTATTTTTAGAAAGTGCCTTTTTTAAAAAAAAGGATCATATTTCTTACTGTATCATTTTTCTGGCCCACCTAAAAAGAGAAAAAAATGGATTTTTACAATTGTTTTTGTAGTAACATAAGCTCTTCAGGGCATAGGGCTTGCGCACTGAATTGCAGCCCAGCATGAAATTTTACAGCTGACTTATGAACCCCTGCCAATAAAAGTTTACAACAGAACAGCCTAGCTCTTCTAGTTTTTAGGAGCAGGGGTGGAGAAAATATACATGTGCTAACAGATACTGTTATCCTGGAAATATGATATTAATGATTGTACAACTTGAGAGGAAAAAATTAAAATGTGAGAATGAAGTTAATTAGAAATACTTGAGAGATTATGTCATTTATTACCCTAGTCGTGTGCACATTATTTATTTTATACAAATGTAAACTCAAAATGATTTGACATCTCTTTCAATTTCATAATTAAATTAGAAGATTTGAGAATTCACAGGTTTTAAAATGAAACTACTATTGACTTTAAATTATCCCTGTTAAGAGAGAATGTAATAGAATGAATAAATTAAGTTCACTCAACATACCATGATGTTGTATCATTAATTTCCTCCCAAAGATAATTCTTTGCCTATTGAATACATTCATATTGCAATTACCCGTGCAGTCAGTATATTAAAGAATCAAGCAGGTATAGAGTCTTTTTTTTTTTTTAACATGGAGAGATATGATGGGCTCTGCTCTATTTTGGAGTGGGATGGAGTGGGGAGACTCAGGCAATTGAATAGAACCTTTAAGTAAAATACGATTGCCAAATAGATAAACAATAAACAAAGAAAGGGCTCTATTTTTTAAAGGAATTGAAAATTCTTTGAAAAGTCCTAAATAAAAATCCTTGTGAGTATAACACAGGCTTTCCATGGTAATCACATAAACAGAACCATGCTTTCATCTGCCTGGCCTCACTCACTTCCCATCTGTGTTTTCTTACCTGGTGGCTCTGGGCTGAGTGTGTATCATGAATATTCTGGTCATTATGAAACATTCATATCATTAGTTTTGTTGCTTAACATCAAGGCACGGAGGAAAATCCTGACTCAGCAGGTAGAGTAAGGAAGACACTAGACTAGGTTGTGAACTCCACTATTGGCTCTGTCATTTGCAACAACAGGGCTCAGGGAGTCACCTCATTGCTGTCTGCCTCAGGCTCCTCCCCAGCACCGTGGGAGTCACCATTCACCATGACAGAGAGGCCTGGACTCACAGGGTCTCAGCTGGATGAGGTTTAAGTCATCAAAGGGATGTTGGGAGGATTCGGATTAAATGTTATAGCAAAGCACTTTGCAGACCTAAAGTGCAGAGGGGTATACCAACATTGCTTTTCCTTTGGGAAGGTTCACCATTACTGCAAACTATAATAGCCAGGATAATTTATTTCACAGATGAAATAATAACCACCATCATCAAATGATATATTTTCCCTACATTCCATGCAACAAAGTCTGGATGACTTAGGCTGGCAAGGGGCATGCATGCTCATGTCCATTCATTTGTTTCCTAATCGCCCAGTAATTTAGCATCTAACACTTGTCAAACACTGTGCTGGGTGCTGGAAATCCCGATAAATAAACTGTGTCTGTACTCTCAAGGAGCTCACTGTCCTAGGTGGGGGATACCAAGTAAGCACACAGACACCTGGAGGTAATTACAGGGTGACACAAGAGTGCAGAGGAAAGTACCTGCTAACAAGGAGGGGAGGGCAGAACAGAAGGCTTCTTAGAGGAGGCGACATTTGTTTAAGCCTTAAAAGCTCAGTGATGAGAAATTCGTGGACAGAGGAGAGAGGAGAGTAAATAACTGTAGCAGGCAACTTCTGGCAAAGGGAAGACTCTAGAGAATTGCTTTCAGGGGAGTCCAGATCTCCTTCTGAAGGCAGCGGCCACCTGCAAAATGCTGAGCTTTGCATTCTGCAAAGATAATTTGGAGGCAAGTGAATGGATTAATGCAGAGGAAGGAACCAAGGAAACCATATCGTTTACTTGTGTGTTTTCTGATTTCCCACACTGAGTGGGCATGGCTTAACTAGACGTTCTAAGTTTCAACGTGCAGAACGTGGTCACAGTGGCCATGAGAATGGACCTCTTGGATCAACTGCAGGAAGCATAACTGACCAAGCCCCCAGCTGCTGAGCTCTGGGAGCCAGCACAGCCTCAGCTTAGGGACATGCTTCCTGCTGGTGGCTGCCAGCCAGTGATGGAAGGTGGCAGGGCCACAAAGGTGAGCCAGTTCTCCCTGCTTGGAGAACTTTGACTCAGAACTCCTGGCAACCTTGCTGTGCCTTCTTCAGACTGCATAGTGCTCCCTCCCCTCTCTCCTTCACTCTGGAGCAGACTTAACAGCAACATCGTGGTCTGAAACTGTCCCAAGCTTCTCTGCTCCCTCCCCGTTTTCCCTCACAGGCATTTCTCCTAATAAAGTCCTTGCATATATTATTCCATATCGGCATCTGCTTCTATGAGGACTTGAACTAACATACTGGCATAGTTGGATTTACCCAATAAATACTTTCTGTATAAATCCCGAATTGTGAAAGACCAGCGACTAATCTTAATAATAATTAATAATGCTCACATTTATCTCAGTGCTTGGCCAAAGAAGATGGTCCAACAGTTTTGAAAGAATGGTGGAAGGCATAAGTAAACCTAGAGTTGATAATTGCAGCAGCACTTTCCCTTAGACTTCAAGATGGTATATTCACCATGCTAATTTTTTATGAGTGCAACAAAAAACTTGAGAAGTGATATGCTTTTGGATCACTGAGAAGTCCTCTAGTCCAATGTGATTGGAACCAGTACTGCAGTTGTTTAACTTTAAAAATTCATCTAAATAGGAGAAATTATAAAAATGATTCTCACCCTAACGTTTTATTGCCACTCAAAACATTCATATGCATCTATTTGTCATCATTTCCCAGAGTCAAGAGCTTTTCTCTGAGAGGAGTTCAATGAATAGGTTTCTGTAGTCTTCTTTCCCTGTATCGAACACATCCCTAATATGTTAATTGTAATCTGTGGTTGTGTTTCTTTTAAGCTGAATGGGACTTCAATTCCAATTCCATCCAAATTTTAATGATTTTTTTCCTAAATGTCTGATAGTTGTCTTACCTATGACTAATATATAGACTTTGTATATGTGTGTGTGGCTCATCTGATATTTTATTCCTTGTAACTCTCTGTGAACACAACTTGAATTATTCTGTATTTTTCTTCCGCTGCAACTGGGTCTTCTCCTCCTGCCCTAACTCCCCTACTCCTTCCACCTGCCAAGTGTGGCTAAGTTCAGTAAGTAGGATACACACTCTTCTGTCAGATTGGCTGGGGCCGAACATTAGTAGCCATAGACCTTGGACAAAATATTCACTGCCTTATCTGAACAAAGGGTATACCATTCATCATTACTGCAAATTTATTATGAGGATGAAATTAGCCAGTGTATTTAAAGAGCACTACACATTGTTTGATTCACAGTGAATGTCCAATGAACACAGCTAACAAAATAAAAGCTGGCTTTTTTCTTAGTTTTTTGTTCTTCTTTCTTTAGGCTCAATCTTTAATAACTTTTTAGAAAAAGAATTCCTGGTTTCAAGGATCTCTATATTCATATTTCCCAGGTCCTCATATTTAAGCCTGAATTACCCCATTTGTAATCTAATCACGTCCCTACCTGTAAAATATACCTGCTTCAATATTGTCTCTGCTATTTCTATTTCTGTCATAAACTCTTACATTAATCTTCCTTCCCACCTTTCTTTGAATAATATAAGTCTTTGAAGAATGAAACTATTTCTATGCTTCGCTCACTTCTCCAATATTCATCCAATCTTGTTTTGAGGACTTCAGCGGGTGCCCCTTTAACATTGTAATAGCCTTTTAATTGATGCCTAAGCCTCCAGCCTCCAGCCTCCAGCCACCAAATCCATTCACTGTAATTCAGTCAATATTCATTGAATATCGCTCTTTGGCCACGCAGTGTTCAAGGCACCTGGGAGGCATCTGTCAACAAGACAGACAAGGTTCATCCCTCATGGATCTCCCAGTCCTGTCCACGGCTCTCCACGTGGCCACTCCTCACAGTCACCCTTAGCTTGGGGACCATTTATTTTTTCTATTAATGTTATAAAACTGTATCATACAAAGAGATTGTGCTAAAGTGCAGGGTGAGAAACACCACTAACTATCTTCCTTTGCATAGCTCTCAGTCATCGCCCAGGCTGCTGTGTTTCTCAGGTTACTTTCCTGCCAACAAAAGCACAATGGCTCCTCATTTGCCACTACTGGTCCTCACTTGGCCTTGCAGAATTCTCTTTAATCTGACCTCACTGCATCCATGAAATCTTCTCCAGCCCACTCCCGTATCTGTGCCATTTCTCAAACTAGGTCTCACACCCCACACACCCTCCTTTCACGTCTCCACCCACTGGGACTCAACTTCTACGTTTAAGTTTCACCCCTGTCAAGAAGCCCTTGAAGACTGGGAGCTACATGCATCTCTCCCTTCTGTGTTCTCCTAATGTGTTTTATTGCAAGCACAGCAGAAGCGTGAAGGGGCCTTTTCTTCTTTGGGAATTTTGGCTGAGGACACAGAGCTGGGTATACAATGGTGGGCAACCTAGTCCATCGCTCACTTCAAGCTAAAGCAGGAGAGGGACTGGCTGAAGACAGGTACCAAGATTTCTCTGGAAAGAGTTGCTGGGGTGTGTATCACTCTCCTTCGCACATAAAAGACTGGGCAGGGGGGTGGGTAAAGCTGCCCTTTGCCTCATGTCAAATGGGAAGAACTTCAAGAGAACTAAGCTCACAAGTAGGGGTACTTGTCAGGAGAAGCAATTGCACTTCCCCCCATTAGGACCCTTGCTGATCTAGATAAGTCTTCTGTGTTCCCACTTCTAAGAGCCCAAAACAGAGCTCATGAAGAGGGCAATTGGAGATGTTGTCCTGTTTTTTCCAGAAGTCTGTGGGGCCCAGAGGCTAGTGCTCCCTGGAAAGGCTTGCCTAGGCAAAGGGCTTGCTGAAGTTCCCCACCTTGGCACAATGAGAAGAGAGAGTAGCAGTGGCAGCTGCCCGCAGTTCCCAAATGTGTCACCGTAAAGTAGACACGCTGGAAGGAAGCTGAGCTTGCTATGCCTGAGAAGAACCTGCTCAAAAAGGTACTCTGCCAGGAGTTGGAGACACCAAGTGAAACAGCCTTACGTGGGGTGTTTAAGCAAAGACTGAGGAGGGAGTCACAGCCAGGCAACAACAGTGGGCATTGTCCAAACAGAGGACAGCACGGTGGGAGGTCACCCCTGCTTCCTTCCTCTCCCACCTCTATCCCAAAAGGCATCACATGCAGTACAAGGATGAGTGCAAGAACACGACAGAGAAAACCCAAGTGTAGTACCATGCCCAACACACTTTCCTGAGATCCTGAGTGAGGCCAGAGCTGAGGAAGGGGGAAATTTTAAACCAAATGAGAAGTTAAAGTTCACATTAGATCAGATGTGATACTGTTTGTTTACAACCTAAAGTTCACCAGAAGAACCAAAAGACCTGGCCCAAGGTTTGTCCTGGGGTATGGAAGAATGACTCACTGGAACGGGCTCGCGGTGCCGGCGGGAGGGATCATAACTCAGTTAGTTTCTACCCTTGCACACTCCCGAGTCTGGCTCTTTCAGTAAAATAGGCACAGTCCTCACAGCTTATTGAATCATTTTATTTCTCCAAGAGAACAGAGGCTGTAAAAGAGAAGGAGCAGATACTCTTTGGCTTCTTTTTAGGACTCGCTCCCACAGAGCTCAGGGCAGGCCCTCTTTGGGCCATTCCTTTGGACTCACTGAGAGTTCACAACAAGAGCTCTCATTGGGTCAGACTCAGCTTTTCATGAGGTCTGATTAATGTGAGGAGCAAATGTCCCCTTGCCCAGTTATGTTCCTCCCAGGGGGCACTTCACCACTGCCAAAAAAAATGTAAACAGCCCTTTCTGCTCACCTTTCAGAAGATGCCTTCATTGAACAGTCCACAAAGAGCTGGACCCAGTTAGAGATATAGAAAACCATAGCCCTGTGGTCGTCATTTGAGCACTTCCTACAAACAGCAAATTCACCCTAAAGGCTTTGATGTATTATATAACTATTTAAAAAAATTAAATTCTCTACTCTATGAGAAAATTCATTTCTTGGGAAGGTGCCAAAAATTTTCATTAGACAACAAATCTACTCAAATTGGAAGAGAAAGTCGCCTACCCCCTCTACCTCCTCTGTGATCATGGATTGCCCTCCCTCGGGAACAAGTGCATTCAGGGTCTCAGGTACACGTATTTCCTTTAAATGTCATGCCCCCTGGTGGATTGTTCTTCCAGAATGCCTGCGAGAAAGCTCTTGGATTTGCCTTTCCTCGGTTTCTGCTTTTAGGCTGTACCATTCCCTGCAGTTTTACATTTTACACACATTTTCTAATTTCCATTTGTATTTTATAAATGATTCCCTGAAAGTTTATCGCCATCTTCACCTCTTTCTTTTTATTACAGTTTGCCTTTTTTCCTCCAAAAGAAAGGTTCAAAATAAATTATTTCTACTTTTATGCCTTTAATTTTTTAAAAAAAAAAAAGTTGCTTAAATGAAGTCAGGCATGCCTGATCCAGTATATCAGCTTGAGTCAGGAAAAAGGTTTGAGCTATGAATCCCTGTCTGCATTGGGTCAAGAACAGCTGTGGATCTCAATCAATGAGCTCCTCTACTGACCATTCTTTTAGATTTTTAGATTGGGTTATATATACTATGAGAGAACTTTATAATAATCAATATATTTCTCTCTGTTTCTCTTCCTCTTCTTTCTCTCTCTCTCTCTCTCTCTCTCACACACACACACACACACATACACACATTTCACAGCAACATTGGAACAAAGATTGGTCATTATCTTTCTAACCTAGACTGTCAGAAAATAACAAAATCAGCCAAGATGAGGAAAGTGGTATGATCCAAGATCCAGTATTAGGTACTCGGTTTTTGTTGTTTTGGAAATAAATTTATGCATATATTAGAGAAATAAATAAGAGACTCTGAGGTCTGAGGAAATCTGTTAAGGCATGAGAGAGAGATGTTTTTGGAACTATCTCAGGTGAGAGAAGACAAATGGTGATTACTTCCACCTATTTTGATAGCATGGTAGTCACAGTTTGGCTAAAAGCTGGGTTAACACGACCATTGGAGCTTTTATAGCACACACACATGTGCACACACACAGAAACACACACAATAGTCTAACTAAACAGTTGTTTATTGGTGTGATGGAAGAGCCTTTCTAAACATATCAATATCATTTTACTGAGGTACCTAATAACAGGTAAGGTTTGTATTTTAAGATTCTCTCATGTGCTTTGGAATATAAGCATCCTGGCGGCGAGGCAGCAAATAAAATGTGGAAGGTGTGTTAAAGGTGTGTGGAAGGTAAGAGACTCATGGGGGAATGTACTCTATGGTTCCAATTTTCTTTGAAAAAAACAGTCCACAGAAGATATGTGTGAGTATGGGCTATATTACCCTCTGAAGGCAGATTGATTATGAGAGATGGAGGGGAGACAGGAGCCGACTGTGGGGTGGGTAGGGATCACAGGCCTAAAGCCAAGGAGTGGAAATGGAATGTGGACTTTGGAGAAGATGATGAGAAAAGGTTGGAGAAACCATGTCAGACCAAAAAAAAAACAAAAAAAAAAACTATTAAAATCGGAAAACACTTTGTAAACCCTTAGTGTAAACCTATCTCCACCTCCCTTGACTCACAACAAACACACACTCCTGAAGGCCACAAGGAAGGGTCTCCTATGCTACAAAAGGAGTGGAGAAATATGTCTGAAACCAGAAGGATCGCATCAGTGGAGAAAACAGACAAATGTCACCACCCTGGTGGAGGTTAAATTCTCATGGGGGAGGAGATATTAAATAAGCAACAAACAAAATGAATAAGGATATTAACGCTGTTATTGATTACATCTAATTTATTACATCATGATCTGTGATCAAAACAATGGAAAAGAGAATAAACAGATCCAGTAAGAGAAACTGGGAATCTTGAGAGAGGGACAGTTGGTAATTTGACATAGGGTGGCCAGGCTGGGCCTTTCTGAGAAGAAAACATTTGAATAAGGATTGGAAGGAGAAGAATTAGCCCTGCAGGTGTCTGGGGGAAAAGCCTTCCCGGCAGGGCAGCGAGACAGTCAGTGCAGGGGCCTAAGGCAAGAGCCATGTGGCCTTTGGGAGTCATGGAAGGTTCTTGAATCAGAGAACAACCTTGATAAGAGGAAGATCGGTCTCCCCACCAGTATTCAGCATGATTTATTTCATTGCTTATTCCTTCCCGGTCCTGTCCTGCATCCTTGACCTCTTCCTGTCAACCGAATTCTTTCCATCAACATTAAAGTTAATATTTTGAATGTTTAAAAATCATTCCTTATCCCTATTTACCCTTCTAGTTTCTGACTGACATACCTCTTCTACCTCCTTCATAGGTAGATGCCTTAAAGATGTATCTGCTCACGTTGCTTCTTCTTCCCCAACTACCAGCCTATCATCCACTCCATTCTCTACTTAATCCATTTCATCGCTGCTAAAATCATTCTCCCAAAAGTCACCACTGAACTTTGTATTTCTAAACCCAGTGCAAACTCCTGTTTTCAGTTCACCTGACCTGTTAGAGGCCACTTCCATCTTCCCGACAATTTTTCTCCTGCCTTTCGTGGTACCGCACTCTTCTAGTTCTCCTCGTACTTCTGGCTCACTTTTTCCCCCTTCCTCCTCCTCCTCAATTTAATCACCAACAAAGGGAGTTCGTAAGTCCTTAAACTTGGATCCTCTTTGCTTTGTACTTCACACACTCCCCTAAGGCATTATTTCAATCTCAGTGGCTTTAAATGCCATCTATATACATGTCACAAACATATGTATTTCCACTCCAGACCTCTTCTCTGAACACAGAAAAAAATATGTCTAACAGCCTTCTTGACATCTCCACTTGATATCTCACAGGTAAATCAAATAGATTTAACAGATCTAAATCTCAACTCTGAATCACCCTTTCTCCAAAACCTGTCCCAAATCTATTCTATTCCAGAGCCCTGCATTTCAATAAATTCTACTTTCATGCAACTATTTGCTCAAACCAGATATTAAGGAGTCATCATTGATATTTCTCTTTCTCTCTCTCTCTCTCTCTTTCACCCACATTCAATCCATTAAAAAACCTACTTGATTATTTCTCCACAACATCTGTTTTGTGTCTGTCTACTTCACCCACCTGCACAGCTCTCACCCTATGCCAAGTCACTGTCGTCTCCCACCTGAAACACTGCGATAGCCTTTTCACTTGTCTTTCAGCTTTGACCCTTGGCGCCCTTCTGTCTGTTCTCCACACAGTAACTAAAGTGATATTTTTGAAACACAAAATGCCTTATGTCCCTTCCTCTGCTTAAAATCCTTCAATTGCATCTGAATTCAAAATCCTTAACATGGTCTACAGAACTCTTCACGATCTAGCCCCTGTCTATTTCCCAGTTTCATCTTGAGCCATTCTTCCTGTCACTAACTACATTCAACTTGCGTGTCCTTGTGGGCTCTCTCTCTCCCCCCATTTCTTCTCTTCCTTCCCTTCCCCTCCCTTCCTTCCTTCCTTCCTTCCTTCCTTCCTTCCTTCCTTCCTTCCTGTCTGCCTGCACATGGATCTCTTTTTCTACCCAGGAATAATGTATAAGTTATTTCCTTTGAGTGAAATGTAGCATCCCTTGCCTTCACTTCCTGCAACTCCTCAGCTAACTCCTACTCATCCTCCAAGTCCTTGTTAATACTTGTTTGTGTTATCTATCAATGCATACCAAATCATGCCAAAACTTAGTGGCTTAAAACAAAAAAACATTTTATTTCATCATGAATTATCAATCTGTGCTGAACTCAGCAAGGTGATTCTTCTGCTGTTCTTGCAGGTGATCATTCATGTGCCCATATTTAGCTGATGAGTCCACTGGTGTCTGGGACCTTTCCCTTTTTATCCTATCCCTTCCATGTGGACCCTTCCCATGGTCCCATGAAAGTCTCTCCGCAAGATAGCATAGATAGGACACGTCACATGACAGTTCAGGGGCCCTGTAGGGTAAACATAGAAGCTGCTAGGACTTTTTAAGGCTTAGCATCAGAAGTAGCACATTGTCACTTCTGATACATTCTATTGGTGAAAGTTTGTCATAGGGACTATACAGGATATGGATACTTAGAACTGTGGTTCCTTGGAGCTAACAATGTACCAGATTATGACAATACATCCTAATAGAAATTAGCTTTTATTTAAGGGATAGAAATTGGTCACCTAGCCCAGCAATACAGAAAGGAATAGAAACATATTTGAAATTGATTTATTGACTTATTACAGCTTCCATATGGAAGAGAAAGGATAAGGAAATCCAATAATCACAGTATGTGCTTTGGTCTTGGTGACTAAAGATTTGATTTGAAGGGAAGAAATGAGTCATTTTATTGCTTTGTTTACCAACTTTCCTACAAAATTTTTAAAGTAAGAGAAATTGACTTTGGCCACATATTTAGCAAATGGTTACATTTACAAAAGAAAGTTTAACTCTTTTTGACTGCAATGAAACTAAAACCAAAAATGTTTGATTACAGATCATTTCTTAAACATTTTCAACTATATCTATTGAAATATTCATTGCAAGATTAAAGATGGGTTGTGTCCATTTCTAGCAAACAGAGTATGTTATTATTATTATTATCATCATTATTATTAATACCAGTGTTATCATCATCATTATTATAATGCCAATTAATAGCTGTTCGACACAACCTGACTAACAAGAACAAAAATTAACAAATAAGCAGACACACAACACTGTATTAGCCTGGAGTAGAGTTCAGGTCTCAGCCACCTTGCAAGAAAATTAAATGCTTCAATACATTATGAAGGATGCTCATCTGTTGTCCATCAAGTCATTCATTCTGTGAACAATGGTTTGATGTCAGCTATGTGCCAAGCATGGTGAGAGGCACGCAGTCCTACTTACAGATGAGCAGATCATGGGCCCACCCCTGAGTAGCTCACTGTCTCTGCTAATTATTCTATTATGCCTGATTGTAATCCAACTCTATATAATTAAATAAACTTATCAGAAAGCCTGGAGAATGAAAATATAGAGGGATAAAACCTATTGAGAAAGAGGTTATTTTTAACTGCTGGATTAATGCTTTATATATTATGTTTCAAGTCATAAAAGATTTTGCCATGGATATTTAGGACTATTTCTTACAATTTTCATGGAACTCTTGAGTTGCAGGGGAAATGCTTGAAGACTGAAAATCCTACTTGCAACTGTTTGTATGTTTGTTTTCCAAAGCCAGTTTGGCTTCCCGAAGCATTATTGAGTGTATCAGAATTTCTGGACAATGCAGTGACATTTAGAGATCATTGGCATTCCATTATCACAACTGAAAAATATCTCAGGTGGCCACTGGACAGTTTATAGGTTAATAAAACAATCTTTGTAAAGAAAACAATGTTTGAAACAATTTTCTTTATTAGCAGTCTGAACCAAATGTTTGGTTGGAAGTGTAAATATGCGAAAAAATAAAATAAAATAAATTTATTTCATATAAACAAATATTGCGGTATTGATATTTCTGTGTATGTTTGTATTTTATACATACAGGATCTTTGAGAACATTTTCCTCTTAATTGGAGAGAAAATGCCCAGCATGAAAATATAGTTTTCAGTTTCTCTTTCTTGGTAAATCAACACTCATTAAATACTTCATTTCTCTTCTTCACTACCTGTCTAAAAAAATGTTCTAAGTATATCATAAAAAAATAAAGTGTAGTAGAAAGGGGGGAAATTGCTAATCGGAAATTCCCTTTAAGTCTGACATTTGGTTTTAGTAACGCCTCTAAATATCTACAGACACTATCTTTAATCAAACATTTTTATCTGCAAAATTGAACTGGAAATTGCTTGTTAATGCCTAGTTAATAGCCCTTTTCTTTCCTAACAGCTAAGAAAAATCTCATTTCAGAATAGAATTAACTAGAAAATGACAATTCTTGGAATTTATGGCTCTTTTCCTAGTTTGTATCCAAACCCATCTAAGCTCTTTCTGATCAAATTGAATAAGAGCATGTGCTTTAAAGTCAATCTAACTTCACTCAAGGCATGTATTTAGGCCAGCTTGTATATTATAAAAGGAAAAGACATTTTCTTGTCTTCTTTTCCATTTATTTAATTATGGAAATCAGGATTTTCTTGATTCTGTCAAGATATAATGCTTCTTTTGCAATGTGTCAGCTAAAGATACTATATTAAAATTCCATTTAACTCTTATAGAAAATAAATATTTACAAATCATTTCATTCTTTATTGTATTTTTTTAGGCTTTGTATTATATTTTACTTAACTATATTTTGAAGTAAAATCTTACCTAGCACTTTAAAAAGAGTTCACAAAATTGTTTGGACACTAAAACGGTATTTGGTCCATTAGGGTTAGGACCAAACAGTATACATAAGGCATTTATTGGATCCAGGGTTAAGAAGAGAAAGTAAAATATAAACAGTAACAAGCAAACTCACACCTATACATCGTGCTTATAAAACATATTTAATTATTCATAGAGTAAAAAAAAAGATAAATATATTTCTTCTAGTGTATTAACTCTGCTGCTAGCCAAAAGATACTTATTTTTCTCTTTTTACCTCAGTCCCTTAAATCTCTCATTGCTCTGCCTTATAGCAATCAATAAATCACATCTCAGACATTAGGGCTCAAGGTCCACTGTAAATAACCAACAGAGTCCTGTCCCTCTATGAGGTTTGTTTTGTGATATATTATGTGTATAGAAGCTGGTAGTTTGGAATATAACAAATGTGTTTTAGAAAGTTTCCCGTGACCATTCCCTCATGAATCTATTCCTGGTCTTTTTCAAATCAAGAAATGATAAGAGTTTTCCAAAAATATGTTCAAAATTTTATGTTACCCTATAAGTGTAAGTCCAAAAGAGTTTGTAATAGATTACAAACTCCTAAGAGAAAAGGGATTATGCTTATATGTTGTCTCTGTCTTACAAACAATGAGTCAGTGTAGCAAAATGGAAGGAAGATTTTAGAATTAGAACAACTTAGATTGGAATCTAAATCACTAGGCAAGTCACTTTGCTTCTTTGAGCATTTGTTTCCACATTTGTAAAGTGGGAACAATAATATAAACCTCGTGGGTTGGGCATTACCTCCTGCATTATGGCTTTCTAGATATCTTTTAAACTGTCCTCTGTACCAACTACTTCACACATATCATCTAGTTATTTCCCACTAATTGCTCCCATCTTGCCTTTGGTGTCATTCCCTGGTAAATATGTCACTAACTCTCTCTTGCTCATTCTAGAGGAAATTCACCTTTTTATACTTTCCTTGGACTGCACTTCTCTTCTTTAGAGCAGGAGTTGGCAGATTACAACCCACAGACCAAATCTGACCAAAAACCAATCCTGTTTTTGTCAGCAAACTTGTATTAGGACATAGCCACATGAATTTATCTCTGTGTTGTCTGTCACTGCTTTTGCCCCACAACTTCTGAGTTGAGAGGACATATCAGAGACTGGCTGGCTGGCAAAGCCTAATATTTATTATCCAGCCCTTTGCAGAAAAAAGTTTGCTGACTCCTACTTTATATAATTTATTTTATCTTTCAATGTTGCAAAATTAGTGAGGCTATTTATAAAATGACTCTCTCCCCTGTTAGGATACAAACTCTACTAGGAGGTGGACCTTTTCTCTTCTTGATTTTTACTGGTTCCTTACCACCAATCAAGCCCAGCATCTAAAATACAGCTACAGTCCAATACATGTTGAACAAATCGAATGAAAACACAAATGAATGAATGAATGAACCAACAGGTACATTTACTTAATTTTAAAATTACCCTGGTTAGATGGTAACGAGCACAACAGAAATTAAAGTAGACAAGATTTTCATACATCATCAGAGTATTAAGATAAAATACTACGATCTAACCAGTTTAAGTGTTATAAATTGCATAATTGTACATCCAGCATTGTCTAACCTACACACCACAGTTTGAAAGAGACCTTGTTATGAATGAGCTTTTCATGAAGCTCATACATTATGGACTTTATAAAACATGCATAAATTAAATAACCATTTGTCCCACATTAAAATACTTCAGTGACATATGAATAATATGTAGGCAAAGGCTAGAGAACTAATTATGAGGGAATTACTTACTTTTTATTCAATTACTTTTGGCATCACCTCTGCTGCATTTCTGCTTTGTTGTATATTACTGCTCCCCCCTTCTACTTCCTGCTTTGCATAAACAATATATCAGAAAGCAATTTGCAGTGAATGCCCAGCAGCTCCTGGCCTTGAAGAGCTTATTCGCCTAATTGTGCATCCCTTGTGGATTTTTCATAATACTTTACAGATCTAATTTAAATACTTTTACAAATTCATCAAATACATTCTCCGAGGCACATTTACTCAGCTTACTTTTGAAACTTCTAATGAATTCTCTCGATATGTAATTTTATACTCAGCATCATGATTTGAATTAAATATTATTGAACAAGGTGTTCATTATTGGATGTGAATTATAATTAGAATGATAGGCAACCTTAACTATGATAATAGTTTTAGTCAATTTCCTGTGGGACTTCCAGTTTTCAATCCAGTACAAAGACCAATACCCTCTGCTAAAAGTCTGTTATAAGGGTTACAAGTAAATTAAGCAATGTCAGTTCTAGCTGCTTAAAAGCTAGGATTAGCAGATACAATTTAACTCTTAAAAGGCAAATAGCAGGCTGTCACAGTGCTGTAAATCAGCAGTGCAGGATAGCTGACCTGCTTTATACGCAATTTAGCATCCTGATATTGAGAGATGACCTAGATTTTCCAAGAACCAAATGTGAGCCTTGTAAATGATTGCTGTAGCCGTCGATTTCACATATACATCAATGGAAGCAACAAAAGTGGACATTAAAGAAAATCTGAATACCTTACACATTTTCTATTAAAATACGTTCATGTCTTTAACATTATAAAGAGATATCTTATGTAGATAAAAAGCTTTTTTTACAGTAGTTGAGTTAGTGTGATCAAATTACGGCATTTTTCTTTTCAAATATTTTCAAATATTTTAAATGTAGCCATTATATTTAATACAAAAAACACACGAATAAATACGTGAATAAATGAAAGGGCAAAATCTACTATAATCAGATACCCTTGATTTGTTTTCATCCAATGGCCATTTCAACAGAATGTGATATGAATCTCCAAGAGCATAGTGGTTTTCAGATCACTGAGGCTGGATTGTGAGGGGAGACTTTAATTATCTTTCTAAGTATCTATTGTCTCATTATAAATGACCTAGGATGATGCCTTACACCTAATATTTGTTCATTAAATGTCAACTCCCTTCCTCCTTTGTGAATAATTATGTGCAAGTCAAGGTTGGTGATCATATTAAATCTTCCTCTTTTCTAACTCTATATTTTCATTTATAATGTAGTCACCCTGTGGTAAATTTGTCTTTAACTGGACAACACCTCAAAGTAGTGTACACTACTACTATTCAGGAATAAGGAAGAGCTCCTGTCAATAAATTACTCTTTTTAAATTGGTATTTTTCACGTGGGATGTTGGGGACATTTCAGGGTTTGCTACACGGGAGTGCACCATGTTCACGACATGTTTATGATATAGCCTGTCAAAGTGGCTTTAATAACTAAAGCTGTGCCCTCTTATTTCATATCACTGATTTCCTGTAATTTTGTCAAATATACTTAGTTCTGTTTCCTTTTACACTAAGCCTCCCTTCTATGAGACACTGTAAGTCCAACCTAGTGTTAAGTCTGCCTCTTTCACTTTTCATCCCCTGTCTCCGTTATCTCCCACCTCTTATAATCCCAATCTTACACCAGAACTCAGATGAAAACAAAATGACTCCTCCCATCTCAACAATACAGAAATACTCTTTCCTTTCCTCATTTTGGGTGTGCTTGTTTGTATATATCTGCATATATGCTGCCATCTATGTGAAGAGACTACACAAGTCTTTTTGGGCGGGAAGAAAACCAGGGACTAGGTGAAAAATGCCTCATGCTCAACAACTGAATATGTCATAAATAGTAATTGTCTCAAGTAGTGAGGATTCATTCATGCATTTCTTATCAACAGATCTAGATATGATGATCACTGTTACTCACACTTAGAGGAAAAACTTTTCCCCATTTAAAAAATGTAGGCTAATTAGCAAAGGAGTAATACGATTTCCTAGTAGCACATATCATATGAGATATGATGAATTTGCTTATTTTCATGACTTCTTGTGGAAACAAGAGAGAGGGACCCAGCATCCGTGACCGTTTCTTTCACCCTCTCCCCCAAGCACCGGCATCTCACATTGACAACCGAAGTTAAGAATTTTTCAGGAAAGACAAATACAGGAGGCTTCCATTCTCACCGTCTCTTTTTAAAACTCCATAAAAAGAGAAAAGAAATTCTGAAAATTCCAGCATAACTTCTGTTGCCTGAGTTACCAGAAAAATAAATAAATAAATAAAACCCCTGACTATTTCTTCACAGCAAGGTCCCCAGATATGTGGCAGACATTCCTTAAAAAAAGAAAAAAATATGTTTTAGAAGTTACAGCAACATGGCAGAGTGAGCTGAGGCGGACTCACTCACAAAACATAGAAATGCTGGATAAAGTGTAATAAACAAATTTTATATACATAGATATACTCAAAGAAAGAAAGAAAAATCTGTAGGTGTTGGAAATGAAGGAAGAAGGTCTGAGGCAGAGCTGTATGTGCCTGAGTCGATGCCTCAGGGGGTACAAATGGTATAGACTCAGATATGGGCCCCACGGGCTAACAGGGGATTCCAGCGTCCACACAGGGCTAATGTTGTCTCTCTCTGCACCAGACAGGGGGCTGGAAAGAGACCCCCATACAAAGTCGAAAAACCTGAAGGTCTCTCTTAAAAGGGAAATAGAGACTCTCTTCCTATAGACTCTGAGAAGCAACAAGGAAGGTTTTCATCTGCTCTGCTTCAGGCTGGAAATTGATCCTTCATCTATGGGCAGATTGAAATCTACTTTATATGAACTGTGGAGTAATAGATGCTAAATTGAGAAATTAACATATAAAGCTTGTCTCAGATTGTTAAAATCACTGGGTTCTTGAGAGAAGTTCTTTATAGGTGTACTTTTACAACTCAAGGAGTATGGGACTTCCACAAGAGGGGAAAAAAAAAGAACTCACTAGAGATAAGGTCACAAAAAATATTTTAACCATATAAGTAAACAAATCACTAGAGGGTAGAGTGCACCAACAACAATCAAAAGAATTCAAACCTACATGAACCTAAGATGACAGCATTATTTTTTAAAACATCCAAAATATTTGTCTTTATAATGATTGTATCTATAGAATAATAGATTCAATAAAGGCAATTATAGATTTAAATGGGTAAATGTGAAAAAGAAAAAATGTATAAATGTGAGAAATATAGTCGCTTAAATTCACAACTCAATGGATAAGTGTAAAACACATACGATAGAACTTTGGAGAATGTTATGTATGGGTTGGAAGATAACTTGTAAGATTACTCAGAGTGGAGCTAATTTTGATAAAAAAGATGGAAAATATGAAATAGAGAAATGGAAGTGAGAGGATGAATCCAATATATATCCAATAGGTGTTCCAGAATGACTATTATTAGAACGGGGGAGAAGAAATATTCTAGAAGATATTAGCTGAGACTTTCTTATAACTAAGAAAAAACTGGACTACTCACTTTGAATAAACATAATGATCTGGATTAAGACTCATTCTTAGACCCATTTAATAAAACTACACCTCATTTAAGAAAGTTTATAAAGCAACCAGAAATTTCAAGAGATTATACCCAAAGGAATTAAAAACTACCTGACAGCAGACCTATCAACAGCAACTACAGAGGCCAGAAGAAAAAGAGTAAAAAAAATCTGAGGAATTGACAAAAGATTAGAACAATAGACCAAACAAACAGATCCAAGAGTCTAGAAACATATTCATATGTGTATAGATGGTTGGTTTATAGTAGAAATGGAAATTCATAGCAGGTGGGGAGGAAGAGGAAGAAAAACTGTTCAGTAAATAATTACAAAACCTTGCTTATTCATATTAAAAAAGATAAAATTTGATCCCCATTTCAAAAAATACATACAAATAAATTTCAAATACCTTAGTAGATATGGGCACCACATTCATATTCCCTTGGCATCAGATTTCAATACTTGCCAACATGCCCTGTGCAGGACTCTGCCTGTGGACTTTCTCTCACCTAGACTGGGCCAGGCCCGGAAGTTAATATCCCTGCAACAGCCCTTAGTCAATGACAGATGGATGTTGGGCATTCATTTTCTGCCCCTCATGAAAGACAACTCAGATTCCACGCTGTCTTCCAGGGTTTCTCAGAAAGATTGAACCTCAGTGGCCACAGCTATAACCTGCTTGATAAGGTGTTTTTACTAGTTTCTTTCCTGTTCTTGTCTAATGTTCTCATTTCTCTATCAGTGCTGTCTGGCTTCAGGTCCCATGGAAACTGATTTTAATTGAATCATTGTCTCAGGCTCTGCTTTTAGGAAAACCCAACCTATTAGGTTGGTGCAAAAGTAATTGCAATTTCAAACCGTGAATTTTAAATCATTATAAGTAGGCTCAAACACCTTTTTATTAATTAAAATAGGAACCATTACAATCAACACATTTTTGCCAACAAGAAATAAGTTTGTTTATTCCTGTAACGTAAAAATCTGTGCTCTGGGAGTTGACGAACTCCTGGAAAGCATTTTCTTCATCTTGCTGGTTGTGGAAGCATTTTCGCTGAAAAAAGTTGCCAGATGATTGAAGAAGTGGTAGTCAGTTGGCGAGAGGTCAGGTGAATATGGTGGATGAGGCAAAACTTTGTAGCCCAATTCTTTCAACTTTTGAAGCGCTGGTTGTGCCATGTGCAGTTGAGCGTTGTCATGGAGAAGAATCGGGCCCTTTCTGTTGACCAATGCCAGCCACAGGCGTCGCAGTTTTCCGTGCATCTGATTGATTTGCTGAGCATACTTCTCAGATACAATGGTTTCGCCAGGATTCAGAAAGCTGTAGTGGATCAGATAGGTAGCAGACCACCAAACAGTGACCATGACCTTTTATTGGTGCAAATTTGGCTTTAGGAAGTGCTTTGGGGCTTCTTCTCAGTCCAACCACTGAGCTAGTCATTGCTGGTTGTTGCATAAAATCCACTTTTCCTCGCACATCACGATCTGATTGAGAAATGGTTCATTGTTGCATACAATAAGAGGTAATGACACTTCAAAATGATGATTTTTTTTTGTTCAGCTCATGAGGCACCCATTTATTGAGCTTTTTCACCTTTCCAATTTGCTTCAAATGCTGAACGACCAGAGAATGGTCAACACTTAATTCTTCGGCAACTTCTCCTGTAGTTGTAAAGAGGATCAGCTTCGATGATTGCTCTCAGTTGTTTGTTGTCAACTTACTATGGCCGGCCACTGCACTCATCTTCAAGGCTCTAGTCTTCTTTGCAAAACTTCTTAAACCACGACTGCATTGTACATTCATTAGCAGTTCCTGGGCCAAATGGGTTGTTGAAAAAAGAATGGCTAGATGACAGCATGGGTCAGCAAGGGTCACCTTATGCAGGTCCTTGCAATCAGTAATATGCCATTTAAAGACTTTAATCAGGAAGATGATTGGCTAACAGAGATTCTTCCTTGGTAGGTGGATAATGGCTTGGAGGGAGGCAAGAACTAAAATGGGAAGTGAATTAGAAAATCACAGTATTCTATGGAAGAGATGGTGGTGGCATGGCTTGAGGTAGTAGCAGTAGACATGGAGAAAAAAAGAACAGACTTGGCACCAAATAATTCTGAAATGGAATTTACTGGGCATCATATTAGAATTCTTATTCATAGTGAGACTTGAGAATAGGTTAAACCTTTTCCTAAGAATATACCACTAGTCTATATTTGATCAAGATACAATCTTGATCAAATATAAACAAACACATGTTCTTGTTGAATATAGGCTACACATTCATTATGACTCTTACTCTACCATTTTTTTGAATCAGCAGTAAGCCATTGTTAAAAATGCTAGTGATATCTTATTTCTGAACTTTTTCAATGAGACCATCATCAAACTCCTTTGCCCTTTTGTGTATGTGAGAAGGCTTCTTCCTAGTTCTCTTTCTAAAGGGGTCAGAGCTGGCAATGATCCCTTTGAATGCATTGATTTGCTTTCATATTCCCCATTCCTGCTTTGCAAGGTTGGTTGCTTGCCATACCCCTAATATTTTAGTCCTTTCCCCCATCCCCACACAAACTATTCAAACACAGTTCTTTACTGACCATGCAGTACTCAGTTGGGTGACCATCAAATCAGATTAAATCTTGAGTAGGCAATGCCTACTGAAGTAATTTCTGAATAATTGATAACCAATTTCAGAAATATTTTTGGTTTTAGGCCCTAATAAACTCTTTAAATTCTATTATTTAATAATAACAAAAGATATTTTAAACCAATTGGGTATGAAGTTTAGAAAATTCTCCTTTCAATATTAAGTACCTTTCTAACTTTTTCTCAGTGCAATTCCTTTGTCAGTTTTACTGAGACTGGCCCTGATATCAAGTGTTCAATAATTCATTCAAAATAATTTTTTTGCCAGTTATTTTCTTAGTGGATGTACTGAATGGTTCTTCTATTAGCACATAATCCCTCATTTTCATATTCTTGACTTAGTAATTACTTTAGATGTCCCCCAGTAAAATGCATTTGATATCCTTTGCTAAAATCACTTAAACAGTACATTAGGTTCCCCTTCTGCACCTGAGACTTTCCTTCTTACTTTAGGAAAAAATATATTAGCAACAGTTTTGAATATTTATTTTAAATTTCTCATATATTCATATGCCAAATACCCTAAGTCTTTATTGCTTAATTTTGGATCCTTACCTAATCAATAATATTATAATATACCCCAGCCATTTTTCCTGAAAGAGTCTGCTCCATTGGGTTAGTAATTTGCCTGAAATCCCAATGAACTGAATTTATATAAAAAGTTTATTTACTTGATTAGTGACTTTACTTATATAAAATTTTAAAGCTATATACTTATTTAAATAAATGGAATTTAAAGAACTTCTGGAATGGTATCAACCATCTCAATAACTCATAAATTACCATGCTTTTACATTCAAAGGGTTTTTCATTATATTTGAAATATACCTCCTTCCTAGCAATGACCTGGAAATGTTTAAGAAGACTATAAACACCATATCAATCAGCAAAGCAGATTGTTCTGTTGGGAAAACAATCTTGATGAATCTTTCACAGGATTTTTCAAAATTAGAGATAATAAAGACCACCTGTTAAAAATATTAGGCTACACCCTTGAGAAGGAACATTCAAAAAGTCTGGAAAGGGACCCATGAATTTACTTGAATAGCAAGCTCCCCAAGGGAATATTTTTCACATCAATATTTGAGAACCACTGACCTAGACTATGTCAGTAGACAGATGTTAAATGGCCATATATTAATAACAAGTCACTAGACAGAGAATAGGATTAATCCATTAATTCTAGGGAGGATTGAGATTGTGCTGTTGATACAAAGGAGATTTCTACATGAATCACATTTTTTCTCTATTCCAGCCCCTCTGTCAAAGCAAAGAGAGAAACTATAGAATTATAGTAAAAATAAAATCTAGTACAAATAACTGACTGAAGAGTTACCTTAAAATTTTAGGAATATGGTATCAAACACTGAATTACAAATACTTATTTCATCAAATGAGATTAAAACATGGCAAGCCTAATGATAGCTGCCTCTTGAAATCAAATGGTATTGTCCGTGATGGCATGAAATTCCCCGTGATTTAAAGAGTGACAGGTCCACATAGCCACTTGCTGAGAATATTGCCTGTAATTCTGCCTCTCTCCTTGCACAGGTGTCATTATTGTGTAATCAAAAAGATGTCAAGTTATTGTACCAATGCTTCTTTCCCATTTTTCTGAAATTTGTCCTTTTCTTGTAAAGGGTGATGAGCAAAATTCTAAGTGCAATATCACTACATCTGAAAGCCATGCTTTCATAGAAGAAAAAGTAAAGTGTGATGTAACAGCCCATTTTTCTCTGTGTATTTGGAAGTAGTAACTTATTTGAAGGGGCCTGGGGATATCGCAGGTATGATTTAGAGCCTTAAAATTTCAGAGTTCTCACCCCCACACAAAATGATACCACCAACTTATGGAGAAGCAGGATAAATGTGACAGACAATAGATGCTTAAGAAATGTTTGAAGAATTAGTGGATAGATGAGTGAATGAGATTTGATAGAAATCTGTAAATTAGGAAAATAAGATGAAGTCATAAGAAAATAATTTAGATACAAAGAGAGGGATGTCTAAAGATCACAAACTCCAAAAGCCTTTAGGTATTAAGTTAATGTAAGGAAAAAGATAAGAAGGGAAAAATGCAGGTGCTTTTGTTGCATGACCAAAAAAAAAAAAAATTATCATTAACAGATATAAGGCAAGCAAAAGTTGGTTTTTGATAAAGTTGAAAATGTATGTCTTAAGTTTGAGATGATGAGGTGCCAACATAAAACTGAAGCTTATAGAGAGATCAGAGTTGGAGAAAAATATTTAAAACTTGGGTAATATAATAAACTGGATGTGTACCCCCAAATTCATATGCTGAAACCTAACCCTACCATGACGATATTAGGAGGTGGGGCCTTTGGGAGGTGACTATATAATGAGGGTAGAGCTCTCATGAATGAGATTAATGCCTGTATAAAGGAGACCCTGGAGAACCCCTTTGTCCCTTCCAACGTGTAAAGATACGGAAACAAGGTGCCCATCTAAGAACAAAGAAATGGGCCTTTGCTATACCAAATATGCTGGCACCTTGATCTTAGACTTCGTAGACTCCAGAACTGCAAGAAATAAATTCTTGTTGTTTATAAGCTACCTAGTTTATGGCAATTTTGCTATAGCAGCCCAAATGGACTAAGACATAAATAATACTTGAGAACCTGCCATGTGCAAGGTGCTGTGTTAAGCAGATTAATCAACCCTCTGCATCATGAAACTTTTGAACGGTGGTTATTTTTCTTCCCATTTTGCATATAAGAAACTGAGGCTTGCTCAGGGCCACACAGTGCATAGTGCCCACACATTACAGACAGTTAAGAACTTCTTTCTGAACGAATATTCTTTAATGGCCCACATAAAACACATGTGTGTCTGATGCCAAGGCCCCACTCATCAACTATTTTTCCGTACCAGCACTCTTCCACTGATCTTCTCTTTTTTTATTCCCTCCCCTCCACTTTGACTCCTTCCTCCCCCACTGCTCTTCTGACTGCATATTTTGCATAGTGAATTTCAACGGGAGTTCAGTGAAGAGAGAACTGGCTCTCAGAAGGCCAGGGTTTAATTCTACATGTGAATCTTACAGGGTAACACCTTTCTGATACATATTCCATTGATAATTATGTCATGAAAATTGTTGGGAAATACACATCAATAACCACAGATTCTCTGAATTTGTAGGAAAAAAAAGAGCATGGTACAAATTCAAGGTAATTATTGCTTATGTTTCATATAATTTTATTTGTTTCTTAGATACAAGTCTTACTGTGTTGCCCAGGCTGGATTCAAACTCCTAGGCTTAGTGATCCTCCCACTTCAGCCTCCTGAGTAGCTGGGGCTATAGGCATGTGCCACTGTGCCAGGTTTCATGTGCATTTTTTTGCATTAAAAATAAATAAACCAGTGAAGCTAATTTAATTATCTCTACTCCTAGCATCCAGGATCCATGAAAGGGAGGGAGGGAGAATTAATCCCATTTTCTGCTTTCCAAAGTCATATAAATTTTAAGATGATTTCCTACAGGGAAACACTACGTAGACTATATTGAAAATTTCTGCATAAAAAAGCTTTTTAGTGTATTTTCCTTTCAGCAACTCCACTTAGCACTCCTACACTCTCCTTTGTAGTCTTTGTATTATTCTATGTTTTCCCCACTCTAAAAGCTATACTCTCCTCAGATATTTAAATTTTCTCCTTGTCCATTCTATGACTTTACTCAATATATAGGAATTTCTTCCATGTTTGAGAAACTTCCATTTTATACTTGAATATGCCATTATACCATTATGAATACATTCTCAGAAAAATAATTATATTCAAGAATTATTTTTTTAATTAAAATGAATTAAGCAACAATTCTATGTACATAAACAGAAACTTAAGAAAATTTCAAAAACCTATGATTTAGATAATAGCAACAGCTGGCCAAGTGTTCTATAGCCCTGCTCTGTTACACATATAAAACATTTTTATATTAGGGTTGTCAAAGATTTTGGGAAAGTAGGATTCATACACACTACTAGTGTGAATTTAAATTAGAAGAGGTATAATCCAACAGTAATAATCCACACCGAAAATGTGTTTACCCTTTGATCACACAATTCCACTTCTCAGAATCTACTCTATTTCAGTATTACTCTAGATATATAAAGATACATGTACTCAGATTTTCAATAGAGATTAAAAAATAGCAAAATGTCCACAAGAAATATTGAATAAAATATGGTCATGCAATATATGCAATGGAATAGTATGTAATAAGGAATATTAAATAAAATGAAAAGATAGCTACAATATATTGAAAAAAAGCAAATTAGAGAAGACATTTAACAGTGTAAAGCCATTTTAAAAATTAGATCTATTAGTACGTGTGTGTGTATGTATACAGTCATGCACAGCATAACAATTCAATCAATGATGGACCACATATATGGTAACAGTTCCATAAGAATATAACACCATATTTTTGCTGTTCCTTTTCTGTGTTTAGATACACAACTACTTAGCTTTGTGTTACAACTGCCTACAGTATTCAGTACGGTTGCATGCTATACAGGATTGTAGCCTAGGAGCAATAAGACCTACCCTCTAGCCTAGGTGTGTAGTAAGCTGTACCATCTAGGTTTGTGATGTTTGTACAACGACAAAAACACGTAAGGACTCATTTCTCAGAACATATCCCTATCGTTAAGTGAGACATGACAGTACCTGAGTGTGTATAAAAAAATGTCTGGATAGTTAACCAGCAAACCATTACAGGGATTACTTCTGGAGAATGTGATTGCTTCTGTATTACTTAAAGCTCTGTATTATTTAATTTATTTTAATAGCCACGTATTCCTTTTGTAATTAAAAAACTCAAAACCATATAGGGTTAAATTGTATACATTAAAACTTTCGCAGGTATGGGAAGGAGAAGATCTAAGTCCAAGAAAATACATTTGTGGCAACATGGTGTCTTAAAGTATTATAGAAATCACCTGGGTAAACACACATGGTGTTTAAAAGTTGATGCAGAAAGATGATCCAAGCAGGCTTCCCCTTTCGGAGCCACTGCTATATTTAATTTCTGGGAAGAAAATGTTGGCAATGCCGCAAGGCAGTTTCTCTCTCTTGGTGGCAGAGTATGGGGCATTCCATCAGTAGATGATCTGCCTCATTGTGTTTGGGGGGTGTGCCCCAGCATCTCTGTGCTCTGTTTTAGATTGCCATGACACAGTGTACAGTGTCATGCTTATCCTCGCTCTATCTCTCTTTTCTCTGTCTTTTAGGATGAAAATAATGCATTTTCCAAAAGGAAGTACTGGAATATGACTAATGCATTTTTTTTTCAAATTTGAAAAGTAATCAAATCACTTCTGAATATTGCATATTTCATAAAGTGTATAAATCACTACATCTAAAAATATTAAGAAATAGTCATCAGCCTTATAAACAGCTTATTTCTTTTACCAATTTTAATGTAGATTTATCTACATTGGAGAACTTACTTGGTGCCATTATTTTCTGTTGGCATATGCGTATGTAAACATATTATTTGACAACAAATAAATTATCCTCATACACTCCCCACTTTCCATTGATTATCTCACTCCTGGTCCAGGGCCATGAATCAACGCTATTCATTAGCTCTAACTGATCGATTAACTCTTAGTTACTTACAGGCAACATCTTGCTAGCTGTTGCTTTTTGTCAGATAATCATAACTTGACTTTGTAAATCCAGGTTTAAAAGAAGGGAAAGAGAAAAAATATACTTTTCATAAAAGGCTCAAGTTTTAAAAAGATACAATTCAACATAATTACAGCAGGCAATTATAAAACGCCTATTCATGAATCTGAAGAGATTACCTATAATCACATTAATGTGGTTGTAGCCTAGACTTATAAAGCATGGCTGATGTGGAAGATTTAACGTGCTTTCTCACACCAAACCAACCATGGACTATCTTTTCAAAAAGAGACACAGAAGTAAATGCCATTGTAATCTCACTCTTCTTTTTCTGCTTCAATCAGTTTCTACATCATTAAGATTTTCTAGGTAGGGGGTATTCTTGTCTCATGCTGGAGGCTTTTAAAGGTTTCTTTCTAGAACAGCATCACACCTGGCAACCGCTGGGAGGTGGGTTACGACTTCAAGTTTTTGTTCTCATCACTTCAGGTCTAATAGGACAACTAATAGGTCAGGTGGGATATTCTGAAATGTAATTTTTTAAATTGCTTTAAGTACTTCTGACCAAAACCCATTAACCTTCACGCATTTCCACCAGAAAAGCAGGGAAATAGTCTTTTGAGGCTTGGCCATACTGTGCCAGGCAAGTGCTCCCAGCCCTGTGTGGCACACCTGGTGGATTTGTGATAATGAGCAAAATGCCCTTTGTGGGTGTTCAAATTTTGCAGATTAGCAAGCGAGAGAAAAACTTGATTTAAAAGGCAAGCATATATTTGTTTATTTGCTTAAATCTAAATTTAATTAGCTATGTAATAGAAAGATTCAAGGTTATTTTTTGTCACCTATCTTCAATTATCTCAATTTATGAAGTAAATACCTCTGGTTGAAATTTTAAAAGTAAGCATAATTATTTCAGCAAATGTGAATGTAAGATTTAAATGTAAGTGAATATGATAGGTAATTTGCATATTTACTCATATCTTGTGGTAGAAATTAATAAATACACTTGACAGACATGAAAATCTGTACCTTCTTAAAAAGTACGTAAGAAGGTGAAATTATCCTCTTTGTACTTATCACCACCCTCATCAGACCTACTGCTGTTCTTAGCCCAAGTCATTATTTGGCTAAAGGTTCTGAACTAATTCAGAGCAATCACATCATAGATGGAGACATGGTAACCTTTGATGATTAGCTAACAAAGGAAAGATTTAATTCAAACATACAAGGAACAGAACATAGATAAAGTGTCCAATTATACATAAATTTGGAAGTATTGCTAATTTTCCCTGATATAGCAAAGTGAATAATAACCTCAAAGTTTAATGAGGCAATGTTCTAACTAAAGCAATTTATAGACTGAAAATTTTGTATGGAAACACAATGTCGACCTCTAAATTATCCATTATGATTTTTAAAATATTGGTGTGATTCTCAGTCTTTTGAATTGAACCTGCTGCCTAACAGAAGCTTCTTTAATTAGCTAAGTAGATTTGCAGTATGTATTTTATTGGGAGAATTCCAATTTTATATCAGCTGGAACAGTGCCTGTATCTAAAATCATTTGAAATAGCTGAGTTAGTCTCAAAAATATTAATAGGTACTCTAATACTGCATGCATTATTAATACTGCCTAATACTTATTGTGAACAATTAATGAATATTTATAAAACTGAATTGACACTGATAAACATGGATAGGCATCTTGTAAGTGGAAGAGTGCCATCTACAAAATAAATGTACTAAACATTAAAATTAGAATAGTTTTATTACAAACTATATTGACATTTTATCTTTTTAAAAGTCAAAGAACACTTTAGAACTTTGTAATCTTGTAATATTTAGTGTAAACATGTATAACTGCTAATAAAAAACAGTTATAACATAACTAATGAGAGGGGTTCCATATTTAGTTTTAGTAGTACCAAATCTATTGTGAATTTCAGGCCAAGAAATCAGAAGCAACATGATTTTTTTAAGAATAGGGACTATGCACTCGATATACCAAATTATTCTGATTTAGTAAGTTTAAAATAGCTTGATTTTTCTCTATAGCCTGACAAATTCCTGTTTTTAAGAGATTGACCTATTTAGTTGGATGATTAAATACTTCTCACTTCATTTTAGAGGTTCTGTTTTTTAAAAAAATTATCATATATGTACATAGCACTTTTTAAAAAATGTAAAAAAGCACAGTCTACTTTATTCACTGAAAGGCTAACTTTATTCTAAATACTGTGTATGTTAGCCAGATAAATATTTAATTCAAAAAAAGTAACTGTGTTCAAATGAAGTTCTAATATTTTAAAATAATTGAATGCCATTTACTTTTAAAGAGTTGGGTTAAAATTGTCTAATTTTTTTAGTGAGTATAATGGTTATAAGTTAGGTATCACACTAAAAAAAATTAAAGATAATACCTCAAAACATAAGTGAAGATTTTCAAAGTTAATATAATTAATCAATCAAGCTTGACTAGCATCTCCCAATACTCAGGCTACACCTGCTCTTAGGAAACAAAGGGGAGCACCCACTATTATGTTTTATCTACTGTATCTTTTTCAGTGTTTCCCCAAGTATATTCTAAGAAACACTAATTTTTAAAGATATTTTATTATAAATAGTCAAATGTGTTCAGGTCAAATGCTGTTAAGAGAAATTATGTCATCTAAGTTCTCTTTTGGAGATTGATAAGGCCAAGAACATGAGTCGAGAGGAATCCTCCAATGAAAGCATAAACAAAGACAAAAACAAAAAACAAGCAAACAACAAAAACCCTCTCAAAATTTGCCTCCATTGTATTTTTTTTAACCACATGATTCCCAGATTTTTGACTAGATATAATATCTGTTAGTTAACAGCCCAATATCTGGGGCAACGCCATTCTAAAATAATTTTTGAAAGCTCTACAATCAGTTTTTAAGGCTTGCTGTAACTCATTTCATGTTTCATGAATGGGGCTCTTCCTTCTTTACTTTCCTGGATGCCACCCAGAAGCCATACCCTGATCGTTTTACACATGGTTGTTGAAATATCCTTTCCTACTTCTCTGCTTCAGTTCTGCAGCCCTTGAATTCATCTTGCTTGCACACATATACCTTCATGTGGGTAAAGTGCTACTTTGCACAGTTCTTTCATTTTCAACGATTCTCACATATGCAGAAGCAAATTCAAATTCATCAATCTGGAATTCTAGACACCTGCCATCCAGCACCTTCTTAGTATGTTAATTCACTAGCTCCCACATGAAAGCCTTGCTCTAGCAAATCTTTGCCCTGATCACACCTCATGCCTTCTCCCAGCCTCTGTACCTTTGCTTATTCCGCTATGTTTCCTGGCATATGCAGTTCGTTCCCATCTGTTTCTCCAGGTCTGTATCTTTTCTTCAAGTTCGCTTAATTCAAGGAAGCCTCACTATATTAGTTTGAGGTTCTCTCTGATTCCAGTTTATTCTACTAGTCCTTATCCATTTTACCACTATTTCTAGCTGTTTCTCTCAGTTATTAGTGGACATAGTTATCCATGGTTATCTCTTTATTTGTATGCCTTTCTTCTACCAAATAGCTTCTCGGAGGCCAGAAACATAAATATAATATTTTTTGGAGAGGGATGGCATCAATCATGGCACCATACATGGCAGACACTTAATAAATAGGTACTGCTGCTTATACTATTCACGTATTCATTCACTTATTCCTTAATTGCCATTCACTCAATATTTACTGTCTATTTTTGCCAAGTCAAGAGGTCAGCACATTTTATGTAATAGTACAGCAAGTTTTCAAACTCTAGTGTTTTCTTAATCTTGCTGAAGTGTATAGACACAGCCTGCCACTGAGTAGAGGAGGAAGAGGTGGGAGTAAGAAGTTAAGTATTTTGAAGGACTGAGGGCATCAGCATGAAAGAGAGTGTGCAGAGAAGGTTGTAGCAGCAGCTGTCACACTGACAGTGTGGATCACAATTTGTCCATTTCTCTGAAAACAGCCATTGTTTATTAATCGCCCAAGAAAGACTCAAACTTCACAGCTGGTTAATATGAGACACTGGAATTCAGATGCAAATTATGCTATCGTTCCATAACCACTGAATATTTTCAAAGGATTTTACATGTATTATTTAATCAAAATTTATATTAACATCAATAAATCAGAAGGAACTGGGACGTTTTGTTGGTCCAATTAAACAGCTACCTCTGTCTGTCTCTCAGTCTCTCAGTAAGGAACTTAAAATATAACACCACTATCATTAGACTGGTCTTATAGTACAGGTTTCCTCTGAACAGGTTATAAAGGCCCACATTGTTGGGCATTAACTCTTTCAAGCATAAGAGTATCATTTATTTAGTTATGGGAGCCATGTCTTATTGAACTGAAGTCTTGTAATCAAAAGATTTTGTGAGTTATAAATTTCAATGGACTGAAAGGACATTTAAAAATCAGTTCTTCGGTTATGCTATGCTTTGGAGAACAATGAGAATGCTCCTCAAACAATGCTGGCTAAAACAATCTCCACATGTGTGTTTCTTAAAAGTAATAATAATAATATGAAAGTAGAGCTGGGAGTCAGGGACTCTTAGTTTACAAACACCAGTTTACTGAAGCTGCTTCATACTAATAACTAAGTTCTAAAATGAGTCAAACAGAAATGGAATGCTGAACAATTAAGATTCTCTCCCCATAAGCCCATCTCTATCATTTTATTAAAGGCTACTGGGAAAACCCTTACTGAATAACTAATTCTAAATTATATTCGATGAAAACAAATTAATGTAATAATTTTCTTTCTGAAATTAATTTAAATCTCTGCGGATGCTGCAACAAATTTAGTCTTTACTATGCATACAAAAAGTTATGAAAAGCCTTATTGCACTCACCGCTTTAGGCAAAGATTCATTGTTTCACAGTGGCTGGTAATGGCCATTATTTCAATTTAGCAAACTTGCTTTAATCAATCATTTTTGCCTGTTTGGCTTAAATGTTTAAAATTACTCTGTCTTTTGTCAGTATAGATGGCACACTTGCTGAGATGCTATTGGTTATAATGTATGTTGTTTGCAAAAGGCTGTATTTTATTTCTAGAAATTCTTTCCCATGTATATTTTTCTCCAACTTTATTCTTTTCAATGAGTTCAAACACAGTAAATACAATCTTCATCCATATTGTGAAGTTTAGTTGTTATTTTTAGTTAAGTGCAAAAGGAATCATTTGCATTTATTATGGGGCTATTTCATTTAGTGACTACCTATTTTTGCTTTAGAAATGTTTCAAATTTATGTCTGACTAATTGTCTACACTAAAATTGTCCTTTTCTTCCAGTTAATCAAAACAATGCAATTAATAGAATTTTAAAATGAATATGTTTGACTATAAATCAAAATCACTTTTTCTTGAGTTTAAAAAATTATTTATATTTCATCTAACAATAACACATTAATATGTAAAATACTAAATAAATTGAAAAAAATTTAATTAAGTTACAAATAACTTTCAATGGTATGAGAAAAGAAACTACTAGAAATAAATATATTTGAATGTTAGAAAAGTTCCAAGGAAGAGGGGACTGCCTAGAGCCCAGTACAATGGCCCAAACAGGCATGTGTCATGTAAATATAGAGCCAGGGTGGGGCCTTATAGTCAGGAAAGAGAAGAGTGGCCCCTATAATTTAACAATCTCAGGACGACTTGTATAATCCCAGGTTAAGTCCTTTAAGCTCTCTTGTTCTCTCTTTACAAGTACCTGAAATGCTTTGTTGAGAAGACTGCATCTGAGCCCAATTCCAGATTAAGATAAAGCCATGGATAACCTTAATAAGGTTCTTGAATGCAGTGCTGCAGTATCCTCCAGGTTGAGAGGTTGCCCAGGCTCCCATTAATTCAAAACCCTAAATGGGGAAATTCTTCCTAGTCTGTAACAGCATTTGGATCAGGGAATTGGCCTTCACCCAGGGATGGAGACAATCTCTAGAATATCCTGTGCATACAGGTCCTGAAAACCTGCCATGTGGAGGAAGTATGTGAAGTCTCTCTCTAACAAAGGCAGTCTTCCACTGGTTTGTCACCTGTTCTTTTTACCTTTGACACAGTCAGACCACAGGTGCAATAAAATGTATGGAACCAGCACAGCTGAGACACTCTTTCCTCCCTCCCTCCCTTCTTTCCCCATGCCCTTCCTTCCTTCTTCCTTTAAACTCTACACACTTGTAAACCTGGGGTATGGGATATGCCAAGACTGAAGCCACAAAGGTTTTTCCACTATAAAAAAGAACTGTGACACATTCAACATGGGTATGAAGGCATATTAGGGACACCAAAGACATTTTTTTAAACTTTTTAACAGCACCCCATCATTGGCCACCATATGCTTTTATTTACTCAATTTCCTTCTTCTTTCTCTTTCATTTTTCTATTTTCCCTCCCTCCCTTCCTTCCTGTCTTCCTCCTTTTCCTTCTCTCTCTCCCTTCCCATTGATGTTCGTTTGTGTTTAACTTCTCATTTTCTCTTTCTGGTTCTAATAATAAAACCTAATACTGTGTGCTGGTTTTCTCCCATCAACAGAAGGGGAGAAAAATGGCTGGCTTCTGATCTGACCTCACAGTAAGCAGGAAAAAGTTAAAATAGTATTCTAAGTATTTAATTTTCCTAAGAAAATAATTTAAGCTTGAAAGTCCCATGAGCAGGAAATTCAAAGCAAACGTAAAACTTTATGCTAAAATAGAAAAAAATAGGGTTGAAGGCAAAAGATTGAGTGAGTTATTGAAAAATACTACAAATATATACTTTATGGTTAGTCAAATTTTTAAATAAGTAAATTAAGCAAATCCATGTAATTTAATCCATGTTTTTATTAATAGTAGTCAACACTGCACAATTAATTACATTTGCCCAAAGGAAAATTTTCTGGATCTAGCCCACAACTAGACTGTCTATTTGACTTTAGTGTTAAAAGTTTCTGAGTTATATGCCCCGATTCAGAACTCGAAATAGCTTATAAATCACATACTGAAATAAAAATGTAAGATTATGTAGATAGATGGATACAGATAGACAGATAGGACTATTCTGCACTTGGTATAATCATAATTTTATTTAAGGGAAGTCTATGCTTGAGAAAGATCTGCACATTTTATCCATTTTAGTTGTGAGTGCTTTTCTTCAGTTTCCTAGAGAACATAATTCCATAACTGATGAAATTATGAGTCCATATTATGAACATGTGTCTCTATTTGATGAACATCCAGAAACTACCAAAGCTTTTCCCTCTCCAGAGTGTTAATTGTGGTGTTGGAATGTTCTGGTCTTGTGTCTGGGCTCTGGGGGAGCTAAGTGCTTTATCTAAGGCCTTGACCTACTCCCCGGCCTCAACTTCATGTTGTACAACCTCATGCTAGCCCCCCTTTACTTGCCCAAAGAACAGTTTGTAAAGGTTAAAACATGCTGGAGTTAGTGTGCTTTCATAAAATCAACAGTGCTAACAAACAGCATTTACTTTTAGTTTATTATAGCTTATTTTTATATTTGGCATTATTTCTAGAATTACAGACTTTGGGAATGAAATAAATACTGATAATGTTGTGATTTTCTTAGTCACATAAGAAATGTCTGATACATTTCAAAAGAAGTAACAAATGACCATATGTGAAAGAAGACTAAATACACTCTCTGATTATTATGATAAAAGATCTTAATTCCTACATACTTCAGTTCCTCCACCAAAACAAGAGAGATTTATTATTGTTATCATCATCATCATCGTCCAGGTAATTGGTAAAATGTTTTGTCACTGGCGATATTTTAATGATAACAATTTAGTCAACTGAAATACACATCATACAATTTAATCAATATGAAATACATATAACACAATATTTTGAATATGCTATATTATTTATATTTTAGGGAAAATCATTGCATTATATATTTCATATTCTGATGTGCAATTTTTCAAACAATTTTTAAATGACATAATCAAAGGATAAAATTGAAACATAATTAATGTTCCCAAACCCATACTTTATTGAACAATTTTTTTTATTTCTAAATATTAAGAGAGTGCATATGTTTTAGGTTACAGGATCATTTTTGTAATGTGTGAGTCCTGGCTACAGGTGTGCACATCACCTGAATAGTGTTCATAGTACCCATTAAGTTGGATTATTCCCCTCCCCTCCTCCCCTCCCCACAACCCCAGTTGCTCTCCACTGAATTTTACTTTATGGCACAATTTTTGAGACATTATCTTGGTGATACGTTACTGCATTGTTATCAGTTTGACAGAGGCACTTGGAGAGTGCTGGGACTATCCTCTAGACCCATTAGAGGGGCAAAGCCCCCAAACAGCAATAATCACGACTTGCATGCGTCCCTTATAATGTCACAAGGAAGCCAAGAGTCTAGACATAACAAGAGGATATTTAAGAAGGGTAACACATTTCCTTAGTCAACCTAGATTAACTGGGGAAGATGATTTTAGATAATAATGAGATTATAAACTCTTAATGCTAAGTCTGATTTTTAAATTTTTCATAGTAGTCTGGATCTTTAGCCAGATGGAAAGATGGATTTAAACAACAGCAACAACCACCACAAAACTGTTAAAGAGCTCAAGTGAGAAATAATCACATTTTAACTACAGAGAGCTAGGCTTATGGCACATTGTGCTTACAGCGGTGTGTGGAAGTTGGAATATGGAAAAAGACAGAAGACGATCACAGGACTTCTCTCCTCTAAGAGACACTTACATCCATTAAACTCTCAAAGCAACTGATGAGAAGTAATATTTCTGGTAACAATCAGTTCTAAAGTTATTCCTAATTATGAAATGAGCCAGTTTACAACTCCAGATATCTCAGTAATGACTATGTGCTTACTTAACCATAAAATCTATAAAACATACCCACAGAGACAAGTAATTCAGCAGCAATAAAGCCATAGAAATTGTTGAAGGTAGTCGACGGAGTCATACTGAACTGGATCCCATCCTTATTCAGGTAAATGCTGCACCCATTTGTCTGTGAAGTACTTTATCCAGCCTCTCTTTCAATTACCTCTCGGGGAAAGAGGACGTGTTCCCTTGCCTTAGACGTTTGCTTTAATGACAGCATTAATTTGAATTCTCAGTACAGTGGCTATGTCGTGTTAGTTTGTTAGGCAATAATGCACAGAGTCACTTCACCAACAAAAGTTAATATTCTTTGTGTATTTAATTAGATTTGAGGAGAAAATAAAAAGTAGGTTAAAAAAATGTTAGATTTACTCTCAAAATAATTCCAAACCTGCCCTGATTACATGTGGATAGTGAATAAATTGACGACTGAGTGTACAGTGGAGATGTGGAATCTCTAAGGTATGCTTGTGAAAACTGTATTTCCAGACTTACAATTTTATATTACACCATGGTAAAGCCATGACATCAACAAGGTTCCTTTAACTGTAGATTATGGCAGTTTTACTCACTATAGACACTTAGCTGAACAGCCCTTTGAGATAAGCAGGGGATGCTCACATAGGTTTCATAAATACATACGAAATAAATTACCCAAAAAAAAGAGATGGGATACAAAATTTGCAATTTCATGATGAATCATATGTTAGTAATAAAATATTTAAGCCATTGGTTTAAAAAAGGTAATTCATTGTGTGAATTTAACCTCTTGTCATGTGGAATGCTATAAACATGGTTTTCAATGAACCGCCGCCAAATCAAAGGTTTTAGGTATCCTCAGCATGTCTCTAGCCACTATAGACGCTGTTCATGTTGAAGAGTAAAATTAATCAATTAAATACTATTAGATCTGATATAAAATATCACCAACTTCTCATTAAGTATCGCCGCAGCTAAAAATAAAACTTCCTTTCCTCTGTTTTCCCTCTAAGGTATCGCTCTGCTACTGTAGATGTTACACACTCAGCTCCACAGAGAGGGACGTTATTATCTCCCTATCACAGGTTTTCTATAGGATGGGCCTCCTGTGCAGCGCTTTTCAGTTTAAGGTTTTTCTTTCTTATATTTGAAACCTTGTAGATAATTTGGTCACCCATGCTGGCTTTTGTTTTGCTTGACAGTTAATTGTCATAAAGGTAATATCTTAGATGGTATTTTCTTTTGTACCATATAAACTTATTTTCTGTGAGAAAAGGTCAACATTACTTCAAGGAACTCATTAATAAAATGTCAGATATATGAGACTCTTTGTCTTACATTTTTTAAATCCAATGGTCCATTTATTAGCTGACACTGATCATTTATATTATTTCAAATTTTTCCCCAAATGTTGCCACTAACGCTACAAATACATACTTTACAGTTAGTAAAAATTTTTTAGAAATAAATTAAGCAAATCCATGTTATTTAATCTATGTTTTCATTACTATTAATGTTAATACAAGTACTACTACAATTTCTCAAATAATAAAAATAGATTACTCAATTGAAACCTTAATCGATGACAAGACTTTTCAAAATGTTTATATAAACTAGGACATTTAATCCTCACAAGAATTTCATGAGGTAAGTGCCATTTTACAAATGAAGGAATGGAAGCAAAACCTTAAGTCACTGGTACACAGCCAGTAATTTGCAGAGATTGTATTCAAACCAAGGCTTTCTTACTTTGCATGGGCACTCTTCATGCCTAAGCTACATATATAACATATAGAATAAGCTTTATAAGCAAATAAAAAATATAATAAATTATTTCAATATTAAAATTGAAAAAAAATTATGATTAAAAAATTATTACCTAAACAACATAATATTAAAGAGTAGGTGATGTGTAACAATTGGCATATTTTTGCATAAACAAGAAATGAGTAAAAGCATGCTTCACTTTAATACACTTTGCAGATACTGTGTTATTTACAAATTGAAGGTCTGTGGCAGCCTTGCATTGAGCAAGTCTATCAATGCCCTTTTTGCAACAACATTCACTCACTTTTTTCTGTGTCACATTTTAGTAATGCTTGTAATATTTCTACATTTTTCATTATTATTATATTTGCTATGGTGGTCTATGATCAGTGATCTTTGATATTACTATTGTAATTGGTTTGAGGCACCACTAATTGCTACCATATAAGAAGGTAAACTTAATTAATAAATGGTGTGTGTGTCTGACTGCTTCACTGACTGGCCTTCCCCTCATCTCTCTCCCTCTTCTTGGACCTCCCTATTCCCTGAGCCACAACAATGTTAAAATTAGGCTAATTAATAATTTTACAATGGCTTCTAAGTGTTTAAGTGAAAAGAAGAGTTGCATGTTTCTCACTTTAAATCAAAAGCTAGAAATGATTAAGCTTAGTGAAGAAGGCATGTTGAAAGCTCTGTCAGGCCGAAAGCTAGGCCTCTTATGCCAAACAGCCGAGTTGTGAATGCTAAGGAAATGTTCTTGAAAGAAATTAAAAGTGCTACTCCAGTGGACATATGAATGATAAGGAAGTGAAATAGCCCATTGCTAATATGGAGAAAGTTTAAGTGTTCCGGACAGAAGATCAAACCATCTATAACATTCCCTTAAGCCAAAGCCTAATCCAGAGCAAGACTCTCACTCTCTTCAATTCTATGAAGGCTGAGAGAAGTGAGGAAGCTGCAGGAGAAAAGTTAGAAGTTATTAGAGGTTGGTTCATGAGGTTTAAAGAAAGAAGCCATCTCCATAACATAAAAGTAAAAGGTGAAGCAGCAAGTGCTGATGTAAAAGTTGCAGTTAACCAGAAGATCTAGCTAAGATAATAGATGTAGGTGGCTACATTAAACAACAGATTCTCAATGTAGGTTAAACAGCCTTCTATTGGAAGAAGATGCCATCTAAGACTATCATAGCTAGAGAGAAGTGAAAGCCTGGCTTCAAAGGTTCAAAGAACAGGCTGATTCTTGTTAGGGGCTAAAGTAGCTGGTGACTTCAAGTTGAGGCCAGTGTTCATTTACCATTCTGAAAATCCTGTGACCCTTAAGAATTATGCTAAATCTACTCTGTCTGTGCTCTATAAATGGAAACATAAAAAGCCTGAATGAAAGCACATCTGTTTACATCACAGTTTAGTTAATATTTTAAGCCCGATGTTGAGACCTACTGCTCAGAAAACAAGATTCTTTTCGAAATATTACTGCTCCTTGACAATGCACCTAGTCTCCCAAGAGCTCTCATAGAGATGTACAAGGAGATTGATGCTTTTATGCCTGCTAACACAATATTCATTCTGAAGCTCATGGATCAAAGAGTAATTTTGAATTCTAAGTCTTACTATTTATGAAAAAGATTTCATAACATTATCTCTGCCATAGACAGTGATTCCTCTGATGGATCTGAGCAAAGTAAATTGAAAACCATCCAGAAAGGATTCACCATTCTAGATGCCATTGAGAATATTTGTGATTTGTGGGAGGAGGTCAAAATATCGACATTAACAGGAGCTTGGAAGAAGTTGATTCCAACCCTCATAGATGTCTTTAAGGAGTTCAAGACTTCAGGGAAGGAAATAAATGCAGGTGTCATGGAAATAGCAAGAGAACTAGGATTAGAAGTGGAGCCTGCAGAATGAAAAAATTGCTGCAGTCTCATCATAAAATTTGAATGGATGAGGAGTATGCTTCTTATTGATGAACAGACAAAAGGGCTTCTTGAGATGGAATCTGTTCCTAGTAAGATGCTGTGAACATTGTTGAAATGACAACAAAGGATTTAGAATATTCCATAAACTTAGTTGTTAAGCAGTGGCAGGATTTGAGAAGACTGACTCCAATTTTGAAAGAAATTCTGAGTAAAACACTATCAAATAGTATTGCATGCTACAAAGAAATACTTCATGAAAGGAAGAATCAAATGATGCCACAAACTTCAGTGTTGTTTTATTTTGTGAAATTGCCACAGCCACCCCAGTCTTCAGCAACTACCACCCTGATCAGTCAGCAGCCATCGACATCAAGGCTAGAGCCTCTGAAAAGAGGCTTAGATACTTAGATGATTGTTCACATTTTTCAGCAATAAAGTATTTTTAATTAAGAAATGTACCTTCTTTTTTATGACATAATGCTATTGAATGCTTAATAGATGATAGTCATGTTGACGTAACTTTTATATACACTGGGAAACCAAAAAATTCCTGTGATTCACTTTATTTCGACATTTGTCTTATCGTGGTGGTCTAGAATGAAATCTGAAATATCCCCAAGGTATGTATGCCTGTAATTAGCTGGGGGCCCAAGAAGTACAATTATTCTCTTACTGTCAAATATTTTTAGTAGAAGGAACAAAGTTTGAATGCTCTCTCTCAGAGATTGATTTATCTTCACTGAATTATGTTATTATTATTAAGATATTTCGGGAAGTTTAATTCATCTTCAGGTAGTTTCGATCATGTGTGATAAACTGCCTAGGGATGGTTCCCAGTGATCCCTGTCTCCTGGTATTCACACCTTTATGTAGTCTCCTCCTTCTGAGCGTGGACTGGGCTTAGTCACTCATTTCTAATGAATAAAATATGGCAGATGTGATGGGATGTCATGTTTAAGATTAGTTTACAAAAAGACCCTTTTATGCTCCCTTCTCCTCCCCACTTCCTCCTCTCTTTCTCTGCCCTTTAGAGCCTTCACTCTGGGGAAAGCAGATGTCATGCTGTGAATAGTCCTACGGAGAGACTCATGGCAAGGAACAGTCTCCAGGCACTAGTGAGTGTGAACATGAAGACACCAATAGGCACAAAGATGTGCTAGAAGAGGATTCTCTCCTGCTCAAATCCTGAGATGACTGCAGCCCTGTGAGAGTGCTGAGCTAGAATCACAGAGCTAAGCTGCTGCCAGATTTCTGACTCCCAGAAACAAAGTTTTGGAGCCATTTTTATATAGCAATATAGAACTAATACACCATATGTATATATTAAATATGGTTTAGAAGAGGCAGGCATAAATACATAAACTCAGTGCAAATACACTTAAAATAGCATAGGATAAAATTCCACTATACTTAAGTCAATTGAAAAAAAATTTTTATTTCAGACTATTTCAACTTATGTCAAATCAGAGCAAAAATAGCTTTGTCTTAAAACCAGGTCTAATTAAGTATTAATAGACAAAACTTGTTTTTCAAGGACCTGAAGCAGTGCTTATATACAACTTGGAAATAGCGAAAGTTGTTTCCCAATTGTAAGAATAAATTTCTCCAGTACATTCCCAAACTGGCCAGGTCCATGTTACTGTCTTTATGAAAATAAAGGCACAGTTTGAGATATGTTTTCTAACATTAAAAAATGTCACAATCTTCTCCTACAGTAAATGTAACGTAATTGTCATAGTTACACTGAATAAGTGTATCTAGTTAGAAAGTGTATTTTGATAGTAATTCACTGCTCCCACCCAACAAAATTAATTTCCAATAATTTTCACTATATATATATGTCTTCATTATTTTTATAAATTCAGCATAATTTCCTTCTAGCATTTAAAGTTTAAATAAAAAATATAAGGTGGATCTCTATAAACCAAGTTAATTCTGATATGCATTTGTTCAATCCTTAATCATTTCTTGTAACACTTGTAGATTCAGAAACAGACTATGGACTTCATCCCTAAGAGTTCTCTTCCAATAATGACTGCAAAGTAATTTTTTAAAGCCCAGACCATGGTGGAAATTTCTGCCAATATCATAGTCAAATCAAATTTTAGAGGAAATGATAAGTATAAATTGTGTGACTTAGAGGAAACCTTGTTTGTAAACTCCAATACATGTTTTGTAGCTGAAGCTACAAAGAAAGCCAGTTGTTTATTTATTTATTTATTTATTTATTTAATTTATTTATTTATTAGAGATGGGGGTCTCACTGTGTTGCCCAGGCTGGGCTTGAACTCCTGGGCTTAAGTGATCCTCCGATCACAGCCTACCTTGTAGCTGTTATTCTTGATCAAAGATAATTACTAGATAGGATTTTTTTTTAATTTTAGAAAATAGACTCATTTTTATCCTATGAAATTACACTAGTGACATCTGGACGATTCAGTAGATGTGATGAAACAATTGTTGATACATTTACATTCTGTGGTGGCCCTGCTGGAGTCTAGTGTCCAGAATTTGCATGTGTAAGATGCCTGACAGGGGTCTGTGTTCCCTCCGCAATTAAGGAACTGAGCACAGCAGAACGGCATTTCAACATCTCAACACACTAAGAATCTTTCTCATTGCCCGTGCATCTGATTCTTTAATTTTACCTTACTGACTGATAATTAGTAAATATTTAAAATAGAAATGGTTACCGTTTCTTAAGATCATCTTAGATCACCTTATAGAAGGAAACGATAATGGCAATATGGCTAACAATGACTAAGGAGTGTGTCTTTGATTAATAATAGAAGACAGCATAAGGAAATAATTTTTTAATACTTCTTTAATTTTCATATAATATTATCAACATGAAGACTAGGAAACATATAAAAGAATGTAAATATAACTGTGTTTCTTTAGACTGTGAGTAAATGCATACATTTGATTATAGTGCACATACATTGTATGTAAATATGTACACAAGGGTATTGCGAGCTGGAATAAGTGAAAAAAAGAAGCAAGTTTATTGCTTCCTGAACTATTAAAAAAATAACCCTGCAAACATCTTTCAAACGTATCCATCTTAAAATTCAGAATTCAGCTATGTTTATAACCAACTAAATTTATAACAAGGACTATTTTGGAAGGCAACAGGATCGAGATTTATTTGTTTTTTAGTTTAATGTATAATTCTAAAATCATGTCAGCCCAGTAGTACTGCCTGGCCTTAATAAGAGCAATAAAGAGAGATAATTTCATTATTGGATGTTTCAATTATGCTACCATGATGATGACATTATTCTTTAAATATGTACTTATTAGGACACAGAAGTTGTATTTTTGGTTTCTCCTAAATTTTTCTTTATTTTGGGAAAAGAATTATTATTTATAAATAAAAAAATTGGACAACACCAATATATGCTTTTTTATAAATTATAATTCACTGATCCATTACTTCTTCAGGATCATATATCATATCCATGCAAGATTTCTGAGAATCTCTAGGAAGTATAGTGCATATTTAATCTTCTACCAGGCTGCTTAATGATTTTCAGTTGTACCACAGAATGTCACAATTCTCAGAAGTTGGTAATAGCAAAGCAGATGGTCCTAATTATGTAAGTAACATGCAGCAAGCATTCACAAGGAATTCAGAATATTTCATATACAGTATATATGGGTGTGTGTGTGTGTGCATGCAGAATATAGTATGGAAAATATAAGGACATATGTACATATACATATATCATTTATAGATTAATAAATATACACACATATACATGCATATATTTGCTCTATATTATTCTCTATAGGACAAATCCTTCAGGTTTGAGATATACCAAACAGAGCAATACATTCTGTAATATAGGAATAGATTACAAAAATAATTTTCTAACTTTAGTGTTCCCCTGTTTGAATGGTGTTCTGATATCTTGGAATGTCCCATCGAAAGAGGGAGGATGTGTTATCTGCAATAATTCTATAGGTAATCCTTTGTCATTTTAGGAGTAAGCAAAGTCATGCATTTAATATACATTCCCATTTCCCAATTAATTCAATTAATATACATTTCCATTTTCCAATTTTGCAGAATGAAAACACTATGACCTTTGTGAAATTAACTTTGACCTCAAGATCCTTTACTTGCAAAACCTATTGTCAATACTATTTGCAATGAATGTATTTTATACTATTTCTGGCTTTGAAACTAAATCACACAAACAAGTACCCTTGTACTCATTCTAGCAGTCTAGAAAGATTTTAAAGACTGATTTTTTTAATTAAAGCAAATGAACAGACATAAAATCATAGAATGCTATATCCCACTGTAATTATGCACATAACAGTTTGACTTCGGTTTCTCGTACTCAAACACTATTGCTGAAAGTAGTATCTCATAATACCCAGTACAATGAGGAGATTATCCAAATTTGTAACAGATGAATCAAGCACTGGAGAAGCTGTATAAAATAATATTCAAATTGTAATTTATACATATTTAAAACAGCTTAAGGTGTATTAAGGTATAAGGTATAAACTACAATAAATGTTAATAAATTATTAATGGTGCATTCTTACAAGAATTAAAGATGGGCTTGATTCAAATAGAATTCCTGCAGGGGAAAACATGCACATTTTTTTTTTATGATTTAAATTCTGTAGAGAGCACAGTTTGATATGCAACACTTCAGAGAATTACAAGCTCTAGAAACAATAAACTTTCATTCTAAATGATAAAAATTAATACAGATGTTATTTTAAATTAAATTTGAAGCATTTTCTTAGGCAGAAAAAATGATTATGGAAATTATGAACCTTAAAATACTTGTAATCCACCAAAGATGATGTTTTAAATTGCAATCAACCTGTCATAGTAATTTTCCTCTTTAAAAATAAATGTTAAAAAAGCAATTTTGGTTCAGAAAGTCAGTTTTCAGCTCTTTGTCATTTTTTTTCTTTCCAAATTAAAGCTTGAAAGATTGATGATTTATAGGTCAAAATGTGAAGGTTCATAACATACTAAAACTCTTTTGGGGAGAATTAAAGCAACACAACTGAATAAAAGTTAAGGAAAAAATAGTTAGACCACAGAAAGCAAATAGTTGGTAAGGCAGGGAGATTAAAAACACGCAATCATAGCAATGGCAAACTATGATATTCTCACTCATACAGAATGTCTGTCAGAATCTAATCATAGACTTCCTGTGGAAAACCACTTATTTAGCACATGGACTTTATAAAATTTGCATACACTTATAAATATTCCCGAAATATTTATAGTAGTTACCAGGAAAACATATCTTAAGATGCTGCTATGTTTGGCTCTGGCTTTATTAAAACTAAGGGGAAAACAAAGCCATCCACATCAGAAAATGCATTCTGGCCACGAGAGAGAGCCAGTGCACCTTAGTGTGATGAGAGTTCAACAAGGTCACGTTGTGGAATCCTATGATCTCCGTTCTCCAGTACAAGACAATAAAAAAATCTTATATTCCTTTCCAGCTCACAGCAGCTGAACCTGAATGAAGAATCTGAAACTTAGCATGAGGAAAATTAAACACTAATGTTCAGCCAGATTTTCATTGACTATCTTTTGAAATAGTGGGTAAAATGTGCATAAGCCAAAGGTATTTCCTGATGGTATGTAGGCTTCAGAATAAAGATTATTACTTCTATACTAAACCTGATTGTTTTATACTTTGATTTTATTGCAAGTTATTTTCAGATACTAAGACACAAGGGGTATTTAATATCTAAGCAAAGCATGCCAAGGCGCCAGGAACAAATGCTCTGAAATGCAACACAAGTTTGGGATGTTTTAGCAGGTGAGACATTGTGCCTCATTTAACTTTCCTTAAATCCTTGAAACAGATAAACAATAAAACAGTAATTGCCTTGATTACTTTTTTGTGCATGGTAAATTAAAATGAAATAGATAGATTTGGAAGCTCAAGAAAATATCCCTGGTTGCTTGCTTGTTGGCCATTTTTGGATGTTTGCTAGATAATAAAATGTATTTCACTAAATAGTTGATTTCATTTGAACTATATACAGCTATAGTTATACATATCCATTCAAATTAAATTAAATGAAAAGTAACTTTTTGAAAATTTTTTAGGGAACTATTCTTCTTCCAGTATTTTACATCTTCTGTCTCTATAGCATGATCAAAATAATCTGGAAATGCAAAAAAACCCTTACATAACATTGCTTCATTTTCATATCATTCTTAATGTTTGTGAGGAGGGCCTGAATATACAGTAGTAGTGTTGATATAGAATAAGTCTGTATGTGATTGCCAGAGACTCAGTTATAGCTACAGAATAATAAGATTAGAAACTGGAATATAAAGTATGTTGCTTCTTTAGCTCTATAGGACTTGGACTTTGTGTAGCTGTACTTAACGGTCTATGAATGGAGAAGAGAGTTGTGAGCTGGTGTGTGTTATGTACACCACTCATTGCATTGTTTACAAGTGGGATGAGCATAGATACTTTGGCAAATATGTTCCTTAATCGATATTAAAAGTTTTAAAACCCTATTTAGTTCCTTTAGGCTTTTTGTTTTGTATCAGTATTTGTTTTATATAAAGTAAAAACTGTTTCAGAAATAGAACATGATGAAACTAAAAGATAATTTTTCCATAATGATAAGCTTTTATTAATATTCTATTTTCAACTACTTTTGTTTAACTGTAGAATATACATATTACTTTTTATTCAAAGAGGAAAAATAGTGTAGTGCATTTTATAATACTGTACTTAAAAATGATAATTTTATATGTATTTGAAAATTAAATAGGAGGGGCTATCTACTTGAAAATAATAACATGAATATTATATTAGTTGTTAATAACAGAGTTCTTATCCATATATGTTGTAGTGATTTGTAAAATAGACATATAACCATAAAATGTTGATTTTTAAAAACTATTTCATCCTGAATTATGTGAATAACCATAAAAGAATAAGTGAGATGTAGCAAAATTTACTGTTAGAGCTCTCCTACTTAGTATACATTGTTAACACCCTGTGGATAAAATTAAAAATATATAGGTCCACTAAAATAGGCAAAACCACAAAAGAAACTGAGAAATGTCTGAATGGAACTACCTTTCATCTGTCCAGGTGGGGAGACATATTCTTCCCTCGTCTGGATAATGTATAGAATCACGGATCAATTAGAGCTATATAGTAATTAAAACATTGGAGGTTGATAATTTTTTTAACCTGGCATTTTATTCTGTTGGTACTTTTTGTAATTTACTTTCTAATAAATCTATATTTTAAATGTGTTCTTGATATTAAAAATAATTTTGGTAAAGATAATAGATGATGATAAAAGAAAATAAACATTTACATCTTCTAGAAAATCTACATGACACTGAATATTTTATTTCATTTCTTACTCATCATCTCTGTATTGCAAAGGATGGATCTTAGTTATTGACTCATCCTTTTAACCATGATTCTACTGTCTGTGATAACGAGTGGAGGTCTGTGTTCATTGGGGTCTTTACTGTCTAACAGCGCATATAATGGTATCTGGTCCATTGAAGATTGTCAATAAGTCTTCATTGAACAGACTAATGAATGAATGTATACCAGACAGACTGTCATATACAAAACACAAGCAAATATTTGTTTAAAAATATTTTCAATCTCCACTAAGTCTAAGACTAGGAATGCTCATTTATATCTTATTTACAATATTCTAGATTGAAATAATTTTGAACTTTCTTAGAAACAACAAAGATAGGATGCAAAGAAAAGTACTTTGGACTGTGAGTAGAGGATCCTGTGTTTTGGTTGATACTTCCTCTGGCCCCGTGGTCCCCAGATCACTACACTTGTTTGGCCCTATGTGTCTTTATCCATAAAAAAAAAAAAAAAAGGAAGAAACAAAAAGCAGAGCAAATAATTATTAATGTACTTCTGCCTCTAAAACTCTAGTAAATTAACTAAAATTATACCTGATGTGAATTATTCATAATCCCTTTTCCAGAAATAAAGGGATTAGTTAATTCACTGCATTACTGGTAAAGCAAGAATTTAAGAAAGCCTACCCTGTCCAGGGCCCTGGTTTTATATCTCTTTGAAACCAAAAGTTGGGGAAAGGGTCAGGCACCGATTCCTTTGCAACCTGCAGTACTCAAGTTACTACAAGTCCTGAAGAACACATCATTCCACTAGATAGTGTTGCTGCTGTCACCTAACCTGAGGGAGGCCAGGTGAGAGCTCCGGGCACTGCACCACATGTCTGGTTTCATGGATAAAATGTGTTATGTGCAGATATGTGACACAGGGGCTTATCCATGACACAGATGAGTCAGTGTTTGCAGCAAATGCCACACTCAGTAAGTCAGTCAAATTAAAATTCATGTCCTAAAGAGCCCTTCATCTAATGAAAGAAGGAGTGACCATTTTTAATCCACTACATATAGTCACTGCCGAGATTAAACAGACGCTAACATTTTACCCTTATTTTCTTCAGATCCTTCTCCTAGAGAAATAAAGCATTAAACATAGAGCAAAAGTCTCGTTTCCCCAAACTATCACTTTCTTTCCAAAGGTAATCATTTTCCTGAAGTTATTGTTTATCAATCCCACGCATTGATACCTGAACTTTATCTAGCCACAAACAATATGTATTAGAGTTTTGTATATTTTAAATTTGTACATACATAATGACTTACAGCTTAAATTTAGCTGTAACTTTCCATTTTCACTAAACATTGTGTTTTTAAGATCTATCCATATTTGTACATGTTGCTATGGTTCATTTACTTTAACTGTTGCATAGTATTATTTTGTATAAATAAACCATCATTTATTTATCTATTCCTTATAATATACACATACACATTCACACGTGTTTTCTCTTTATTAAAACAATGTTGCAACAGCAAAAAACACTCTTACACAATTATAAATGTTTAGAAGCTTTTTAAGTTGAAAAGTGATGTTATTATACTAGCATAAGAAAATTTGGATAGTAATTAATACAGAAGTAGTAGACAATAAGTCCTAGAGACTTCCACCTGCATAATGTGGGATGAGAGAATTGTCTTCAGTCAGCTTAAACTGCAAGGTCTCCTGCAGATGGAAGAATCTATGATTCTAATATTTCATATTTCCATTCAAATGTATATACCAAGAAAAGTCAATGGATTGGGATGGGGGAATCAAGAACCTAAAATGAATGTTGGCAAGTCTGGCTTTAAAATGGAGAATAAAATTATGCCACATAGATTTGCTCTACATTTATTCTCCCATGGATTTGCCATATAAAATGAACTTTTATATCCTGAAAAGAAATGATTATGAAATAATGATGTTACAGAGCTCAGTCAGTTCACCTCCCTTCACCACATGGATAGAATATGTCATGTATCATTGCCATTAATCACAAACCAGACTCTACTGGATTCTGTGGTTTGCTCGTAAATCAGGCCTGTCATACACTTGACGTGGAATTCTTCTCCCGCACAGAAGCATTCTAGTTTATATTAATAATGTAATAATCCTGCACAATATTAATAAAGCAATAAACAGATGCTCTGAGGAATTAGAAAAACTGCTCACTGATACACTCAGAACTCAAGGCATTTCGATGTACCGCTTTTCATTTGCCTTGTACCTATTTGTTATTTCAAAACACCTCAGTCTCTGCTGTAGCACTTTAAAACACATTTATAATAAAATCCTGGAAAGGTAATTCATCAAATTGCAGTGTGAATTGGAACAGGTTTTATAGCAGTCTTATTGTGAAAGAAGAAATCTAAAAAGCCAAAATGAGTAGTACTTTGTAAAAAATACAGAATTGGGTAATATAAAATCAACTTTCCTGCAAAAGGAATCTCAAAGCTCTTTAAAAACAATGACTTGAGTGAGGGCAGGCATTGGCTAAGCAAATGAGAAGGACATTGTCTGATGAGCTACTGCTCACACTGGGCTGTGGACAGTCAAAACAACTCCACTGTGAGAACAGCAGCCTGCTGCTCTGGGCACCAGGGTATAAATACAATCCAAGGATTTCTGAAAGGGTTTGGTTTCTTTCTTATGTTTCATTATTTATTTAACAAATGTTCAAATGTAGACTACACATCCCTTGGCCACAATTTTCCATAGATTAGCTTTTAATTTTCAGCCAGTGGTCTTACCTACTGCTGGTCTTAATATTGAAAGTAAACAGTGATTCTGATTGGAATGAAATGTTATGGCCATATTTCATACTGGGATCACTTTCTGCAGATGTTTTCATTTTATTTTCTGTTTACTCAACCTTGTAGGGAAGCCAATATTAGTAACATAAATGATATAATTCCAGATCTTTTTTGACTGCAGAAACCATTTGAAAGGCTATAAAATTACATTGAAGGTTATGTTTATATAGCAAAATTGCATAGCCAATTTATGCAAAATGAAGGGAAATCATTAGCTTATATGTTTCATGAGTACTTGTATAAGAACTGTCAATTTTTTGTGAAAATAATATGACTGTATTTATATATACAGTTGCAAGGGAATTTAATGTTAATGACTAAATCTGAACTTATTTTAAATTCTGAGAGAACTGAAATTCCACCATTTGTGGGATAATATCTCTTAATACGACACATATTACTGGCAGATTTATTAGCATTTGTAGTTGTCTGATATGATATATTTTTCATAGTATATTGCCTCAAATATCAAAATACAATGTCTATAGAAAACATTTGATCTTTATCAAAAAAGTCCAAATTCCAAAACACAGGACCCCACACTATACAACACCAATGTACTAAAATAAAGAAGAAAAAATTAATGCTTTAGGCAGCACACAGAATTTAACTTCATTTATATATTTTGCTCCTATTATGGAGATGTTTTTTATGAATTCATGGAAATGAAATCTAAACAGTTTTATGCCACTAAGAATCTTTAAAATCATCTTTCCATTTGTCATTTGTGTGGAATATTTATCTAAACCAATAATCTTTACAATAAAGAGAACCTATGCTAGTGTGTGTGAGAAATAGAAAGAGAAAGAATGTGAGTATGTACAAAACCATCTAGAAACACAGGAAGGAAAATTTTGTTTAAAATGACACTTAAAATATATTTCTTTTATGTATCAGTGCTTCCAAGTAAAAAAAATTCAATATGGATCTTTTTATATGTTTCTTTGGTTTTGGCATTTCAGTATAGGTATACAGCTAATATAATTTCTGTAATAAGCTTGGAAGGAAGCTGTTTACTTTTACTCAGAGAATACAGAAGTTAAATATTCCTTGTCTAATTATTGTCTTATGGAAAACCAATGTGGAATAAGGACAATTATAGGTGGAACATTCTCCTAATATATTTGGAAAGATAATGCCTAAATACTGCTTTAAATGCTATTAAAATTTGAAGTCCACCAAGAACAAAATATTATTTTTCTGTGATTAGCTACTAGTATTAGAATTCATCTAAATATTTATTTTTCTCAAAATGCACAACCAAGAAGATAATAAGACATAATTCATATCAACTTTTTAAGGATCACTCATGATTAAACCTATTATTTAAACTGAGGAAAGAGATGTATTTTCACAAACATGATAAAAACAATATAAAAGCAAGACTATTTCAGAATTCTGTGACAGAAACACAAGTAGTGAGCTTTTCTTTAAGTGTCTCTTTAACAGAATGATTTTCTTTTAATTTTCTGTCTTTTTTTCAAACAGCATTCAGGTGAATTTTTTTCTGGAGTTCAGATACCTCTCTCTCTCTTAATAAAGAGAGAAGTAGTCAAAAACCATTTGAAACACAAGCAAATGAAAAATATGCCTTCCAAAATTTCTTTTTAATGTTACTAATTGTTTATTTATGACTATAGATTACATTTATAATATCTCAAACCTCATTTAGCCCACTTTCTATTTAACAACATCCATCATTGTTTTCAAGGTCCTATTATAGCATTGTGAGTCAATTTATAATTTTTATTAGTTGTATTTTCACACTTTTTCAACAGAAGCACTCAGAGACATATAGGAAGCTAAACGATTCATCGATTGTCTATGCCAACAATGATATAGTGATTATTCCAACTCCCTCTATTTTTTCCTAGTTGATATCACCCCCCACCCCCCATGCTCTGGTTCAGCTGTATATAGAAAAAAAAAAATGCACGTCATATTGTTCTCCATTAGCAAACACTGCACAAAAAGGGTTACAGTTTATCTTTGTGAAGATTTCTCTTAGGAGCTTTTAAAAAAGTGTGAGCATAGGCAAAAATGCATATAGCTATGATGTCTGCATTCATATTTGTAGCAAGATTCTTTTTAATGTACCTATTAGTGGGAGCTAAACAGTTTGAATTTTGAAAGGAAGGGGCATGCAATTGATGTATAGTTCAACAGTCAAAGGAATGTGCAGCTCATTAAATAGAATACAATTTATATAACGTCTTGAATTGCAGATAGTTCTGAAACCTTGGTGCTTACACAGTTCCAACATAACTATGCTAGTTAAAAATAAAGAATTAAGTCTAAATGCACATCTTTATTCTCCCTCACATAACTCATTAAAATGTAGGCAAATTGAACCTTTGAATTCAGCCTCAAAACAACATGATGATTTTATTTAAGGGAGAAATTTGATTTACAGTAGTTACAAATTGTAGTAATTTTTAATAAGTGCAAATTATCTCCTTGAGATGCAATGTTACTGCAGATTCTGTGGTGCCAACATTTCTACCCAAACATAGAGGGAAGGAGGGACTGTTCAAAGCTGGCCCTAGGGGGAGTAAATTGGGTTCTTGCCTAGGGCACACGCATTTTGGAGATGGGATGGAATTCAAGCACTTACTATACAGGTATTGCTGTCCGTTTCATCTAATCACCTGCGGCTGTCTTTGCTGAGCTTCCAGGAAGCCGCAAGACTTCATGCTTAGAAGCTGCATCAAGACATCCTGACACAAGCTGGATATAGGGCGCCTCAGGGCAGCCTTGAAGCAGAGTGAAGGTTATTGTGGCTAAATGAATGAAACTAGACAGAAAAACCGTCCGCAGCTTAGAAAGAGCAAGGTGATTCTTGGTGGTTTCAAGCATAAAATTTTTAGGAGAAATGGTCACACAAGCATAGGATCTGATGTCTATCAAAATCTAAGCTGACTTTGTCTCCCACAATTGCTATATTTATTTTTGCACTTAACAGAGTATCAATGCTCATCTCTAAATTAATTGATTACCTAACGATTCCTGGATCCTGGGATCTTGCATCCATGGAATCTAGTACAGAACCAATCCAATCCAGAACATCCACTGAAATTATAACCCTGTTATCTAATTCTAGTCCTAAAGTGGGGGGAATAGATGTCATTTTTAAAGTGACACTTTTAATGAAAACATGCACTGGATAGAGAACTACTATGCAAATTAATATCATTTTTAGAATTCAAAAAATACAAGAAATAAATCAGAGAAAAATTTACTATAATAAAAGTCACTGTGAGATACGTCATCATAGGGAAATAACTAATACTTAAAGAAAGTGCAAAGAAAACTTTCTGATCATCCATTCAGTGGTTTGTATTTGAATTTTAGTCCTATAGTACCAATTTAACAGGTTCAAGGTAAAACATGTGTGTGTACACAAAGGCACGCATGCGCGCGCGGACACACACACACACACACACGCAGAATATGGTAGCTGATTCCCTATCCCATTGCTCAGGGACCAACTTTTATAAACCTGAAGAAGGAAACTCTCTGTTGGTTTACGCAGGTTAAGGGGCTTATAAGGGGACTTAAAAAGAAACTACCCATTCACATATCCAAGAAATGCACAGAATTATTTCTAAAATAGATGTAGTAGCAGTGTATTGGAGCTGATTAATGTGCAGGCTTGCAGCTTGGGAAAGCAGGTCTCCCCTAGAGCTAGGCACACATTTTTGTTCCTTCTGGAAAAAAATGAGAGAGTGGGATAAAGGAGGTGCTGTTGTCCCTGATCTGTATGGAGTGAGTTCTTTTTAGGGCTCAATGGGGAAAGTTAAGCTTACTATGCTGGGGTTTCTTTCTCTATTCTTTTTCTTCTGTGTCCTAGGTAAATTAGCAGTATGGAGTTAACCTCTTTTCTTTCTGTTCCCCTACTACCTCTGCCACTTAACTCCCCTTTCTAATAGTGAATATGGCTAAATGGAAGGAAAAGATATTGCAGCTATAAAGTAGACCAGGTAAAACCACCAGTTTTGGAGAGTATCATTTTTTTGACAGGGGAAAAGAGGCTGGTAAGGTATTGAAAATATGAATAATTTAGCATCACAATTTCTTGAAATAGAGACTCATGTATCTAATATCATTCAAGAAAATTCCAGGAAAATAAAGTAGTACTATTCACTTTTTAAATCAAGCAGAATAACCTGAATTTTGACAAATTCCAATGGCCTTGAGTGCTAGACTATAATTTTTAGGTGAAAATTACTTTTGTTTTTGAAAAAGTATAGATCCTAGCAATCATACAGAAAAATAGTATGGACTAATAATGTTAGTCACAGTCTAGGCACGTTATTAGTTAGTCCTGCTTATTACTTTATTAAATTATCATAACAAGCCTTTGAGGTAGATGATGCTTATCACAGTATCTGCATTTTGCAGATGAAAAAACTTGGTCTCAATGAAGTGAAATAACTTGCGAGTGGCTTTGAAGAAACATACATGATGTCAATATTTGTGATATTTTAAATAGAAGAGCACTATCACCAGATTATGCGGGTTAAAGTAAAGCGACAGCTATGACAAAGAAACTCAGCTGAGATTCAAATGTTCCTAAACATGAAATGGAGTGTGGGAGGGAAAGGACAGGTATCTCATTCATGAAAATGTAAGCATAAATTAGGTAAGGAATGCAATAATGCCAACATATTATTAACATTTTAGCAATACTGGGTTTAATTCATGTCATCAAAAATAATAATTTCTTAAATAAAAAACATATTAGACTATTAAATAAAATTATATCAAAAAAATTTAACAAGGATTTCATAATAGATTTATATTAATAAATGTAGACAGATAGACAACATTTTTACATATACAATAAAGCTCGGGTTGCAAATGTTAACCAACTGCAGCATCAAGCACTGTGAATACCAACACTACTTCATAAATTAGCAAAATATCCCAAGGGGAAATACTAGATGCAATCAACATCTGATAATGAGCAAGAGAGAAAGAGAAAGAAGATAGGATAGTTATGCGTGTGTGTACACACACGTATACCCGTGTGACCAGGGTGCTTTTAGTGGAATGGAAAAACTAAACCATCACTAAAGGCAGAGAAATTCTATCAGAATTAATGGATAATAATAAAAAATAATCTGTAGAGAGACAACTGCATAATATAAACTAATGAGATAAAGTATTCTTCAGTGGCTATATGAAAGTATTAATATTTGTGAGACATTAGACATAGATAACATGAATGACAATATAACTTTATTTTCATTACAACAATGAGGAAGTATACGAGAAGCCTTTTAATTGTGTACATTCCCCACATAATTTTACCTTTTCTGCTTCATTTTAATAAAATAGTAGCCTCGCTAACTGTGAATTGATTTTTAAAATTGTGAATATTATGAATATACTTATGTGACCACTACTAAATTGAAATGATTCCAAAAATTTAAGTAGCAAACAAAGGTAAATAGAAAAAAAAGAGTTTTTAGAAGTTCAGTTTATGCCTATATGTACAAAATAAATTAACCATGATTCATTGCATTAATTCCTTAGAGCTGTCTTCATATACACACTAGTGGTTTTAATATTCATTCAGCTAAAGTGACCCCTACCATTCAGAAGTTTGGCAAAAATAATATGATTATGTATGTCTGCATCTGGGCAACCATTTTTGTGATTATCAAAAGAACTCATAACTTAATGGTATTCATCAGCCTGTCTGATATCCACAGGAGCTGTGTTTGTTCTCTAACATCCAAAAGAACCAGCCAAGTATTTTCACTTTGGTGCTAGTCATGAAAAGAGATAATTAATAAACTGACTTTCCCAGCATGCTAAAAACAATGACCACAAAAAATCCTCAGATCTCTGTTTCTTACCACTTGATTATGTTTCATCATGGAAATGATAATAAACAAGATTGGCCTTATGTAAATTCAAAATGCACTAATTGTTTTCTGCAATTATTATAACAGGACAAAATGTTGGGTGCAGATATACTTCTTATATTACAATTTTAAAAATAAAATATTATTTGCATTGTCATTTGCTACAAAGTGAATAGATGCCTATGGTCAGTTAATTTTTGAGAATCTGTTGTTCTTTTTAAAAGATGCCATGAACCATATACTTTATGTTTAAAGATGCTTCAGCAGGCAGACTGCTATGGTCTGAATATTTGTGCCACCCCTCCCATGCTGCCAATTTCACGTATTGAAACCCTAACCCTCAGGGTGATCGTATTAAGAGTTTGGGCCTCTGGGAGGGGATTAGGTCTCTAGGGAACAGCTCTCATGAATGAGATTAGTGCTTTTATGAATGAGGCCCTAGAACTCCAGTTGTCCCTTCTGTGTGTGGACACAGGTGGAAGGCACCATCTGTGAACCAGAAAGTGGACCCTCACCAAATACCTAATCTTCCAGCACCTTAATGTTAGACTTCCCAGCTCCAGAACTGTAAGAAATAAATCTCTCTTGTTTATAAACCTCCCAATCTGTGGTAATTTGTTATAGCAGCCCAAACTGAGTAAACTAGATACCACCATCCCTCATCATAATGTTTTATGTATCACACAAATTAAATCACATAATTAAAAGTCCAATGGGACATGGCTTCTTAATATCTCAAAAAGTAGTGCTTTATAGAGCAAAGAATACAAGCTCTAGACCAATTGAACTTGGGTTGAAAAATTGGCTCCACATTTTGGATATCTTGAGCAAGTAATATAACCTCTCTGAACTTCAGTGTAGTCAGGTATAAATATTAATAAGAAAAACACTATTTTCTTTCATGAATATAAGATAAAAAGAGATTATACATGCATCTCATTAATTTATTTTTCAATGAATACTGATTGAACATCTAGCATGTGTCAACACACTATTTTTGGTGCTGGAGGATGTAATTTTGAACATGGCAAAACTCAACTTTATGGAGCCTACATTGTAATAAGGGGTGTGTGAGAGGGACTACATATATATATATACACACAAACACACACATATATATGCATATATACATATATGATAGTATAATGTTAGAGATAAATGCAATGAAGTAATCACTGATAGGTGATAAGGTGAGCAGAGGTTATATAATATGTTTAAATTCTCTACAAATACCTATACATGCTGTGTTCTTTCTTTCACTCCTTCCTTTTAATGTCCTTTTTCCAAGGTTCATAATCCAGATTAAATATACACACATAAACATATACACACAACAAGCTGAATGTTGGTTGTGACTATGTCAGTGGGTTGCTCTGCATTGTAAGAGTATTTTTCTTAGGCTATTTTTTTTCCTTCTGTAAAGATATTGTCATTCTAATCATTATTGCTCAAGCATATTGAGGTAGAAAGCACACTGTGGTTTTGTGTCCTCTTTTCTATATTTACTATAATTTGTCCCTCAATATTTTAATGTGTATATATGTGCAGGTATGTAGTTTGTACTGTAAATAAATTAATTAAATGTTATACAATAAAACAGAAGAACATTAAAAACCAGGATAATGAACCTTTACTTCTCTTAGTGATCCTTATCTTTCATAAAGATAATTATTTTTTTCAAAACATGACACATTTTTAAGGATTTTGTTTGTCAAATAAATTTCATTATTTAAGTAACCAGTTGTCATTGATCTTTAAAAATTGTTGTAGATATGTCAATCACAGTTCCTAATCACCTGAGTTTGCAAATGTTATTAAGTCAACATTGAGTTGACATAATCATTTTAAAAATCCAAACTTCACTATTATAAAGATTTAGAACAGAGCTGAGCACATAGTAAGTGCTAGATAAATCTTAATTAATTTCCATCTTTTCTCTCCTATCCAAGATTTTTCAATAGCTTTCTAATTTGGTTTTCCATCTTCCCTTTCTACAATATAAATGTAGGCATATTAGTCCTTTTAATGTTTCTTTATCACTTTATCATGGAACACAAAGCCTTTAGCTTCAGAGTCACTTCCAGGTGAAACTCTCATTTTTGGGTTCTCAGCACCTCCTTTGTGGCTCTGTATAGTGCAGATAATAAGTGTATTACAAATTGCCTATTTTCATTTTGTCTCCCTCATTACATTATGAGCCACTCATAATAGGGAAAAAAATCACATTCACCTTGGACACTTAGTAGGTGTTCAGTAAATGTTTGGTAAATGATGAGAAACCTGATGGTGTCTGGACAAGTAAAATATATGCCAAGTGTTGGCTGCAGGGAAAACATGAACCTTTTTTAAAAAAATCATTTTTAATAATCTGGTTGAAAGTCTCTTTTACATAAACCCACTTGTTCATGCAACATATTTTCCTGAAACACTTTTGTTTGGGACAGGTTTGCTTTAAGATACTATCTCTATGCAGAAGTTATTTTTATAAGGGTTATCATCCAGCTTCCCCCACCTCTCCATGTTCCCCAAAAGACATGCAGCCCTCAAAAGCACATATAGCATCTTTTCAAAGTTCTGTTTTTATTGTACTAAGTTCTTATTTATTTGTCACTTCTTCCCCTATGAAGGACAAAATTCTCACACTAGCACTCAAGAACATCCCCAGCATGGTGCTCTCCTATTTTCTGATTGTGGTTTACTTTGACTCTCAACTCCAGGAAGTCCTCACTAGTGGCTGTCCTTCCCAAATACACCTTGCTTATTATTTCCTCCAGCATTTTATGTATGTACTCCCTCCTCCACTAGTTTGGTAGATGTGAAGCTGGACCACCCATCTCTCCTTTCAAGTAAGGACTTGCTGCCCATCTATGGGCAATGTGGTCAGTGACAGCTTCCAGCTCTCAGCAACTTCAGGGTCAGCCTCAGCTACAGATGGCCACCTAGTTCAAGGTCAAATCCCTTCCACTTCTGGTGACCAACTGAGAAATGGTCTAAAGATCTACTTTGGCCTGATGCAGGATGCTCTGGTGGGGAATACTTGTTCCAAGCATCCTGCTGGGTTTGGTAGAGGCTTTGTCAGATCTGTCACAGTTTGACTTCTCTCTTGGTCAAATCCTGCTTGCTTTTTCTTCCCTTCATCAGTACAAATTCCTAGTAAACATTGTGAACTCCAAACTCAGTCTCAGCATCTGCTTCCAGAGAACTCAAATGATACCAAATGGTCTTCCTTATCTTCTCTCCTGCCTGCATCACCCATCATTTCACAGCCAGTTCACATTTTCCAGATCTCTCTTTACCAGCATGGCCCAAGTTGAATTTATTCTACTCTATCTTTAAAAGTACTTAATACCTTAGCAATTCATTTTGAGAAATATTTTATTATTTATAAATTTCATGTATATGTGTCTTTTTCATATCAATTGAAGCTGTTCAATTAATTTATTAGAGTTGGAGGTAAGTTCCTTCTTTTTTTTTTCTATCCATGGCAGGTTGTACATATCTAAGGAAGGAATACCTAATATTTACTGAATGGAAAGGAACACATTTTAGATAATGCATACATTGATAATTTCTAATTTTTTTCACTTTTTTATCAGACATATTTAAGATAATTTGCTTAATCTTAATTTGGAAAAGAAAATACAGTAACTTCCTATGTGTATTTTTTAATATATACAATTTGAGTGATGCATTTTTCAGGGCATTCTTTAAAGGAAAACATTTCGAATTTAGAATAATTCTTACATTCTTGATTCAATGTTTGCATATAAATTGAGGTATAATTTTTAAAATCCCAGAGGAAGGGGTAAAATGAGATACCAATTAATGTGAAATCAGCACTAGATAATGTACTAAAATGAAATCTAAACAAAGCACTAGAAAACACATCGATATCTCCAAATTATATTTAATAGAATTGATTCTGTTTGGTTGTGATACAAGAAGTCAAATTTAAAGCTGTACTCAAAATAAAGTGTTTTAAATAACAAATAAAGATATTTCAGGTAGCCATTATCATAAATAATAAAGGTACACTTAACTCACAAGAAATAAATCACCCCCTCAAGGAGATGGGATGACCCACAAATTGTTTCTAATAAAAACAAGCAGCTCTTTTCTTTGCTTTTTCTATGAAAACCTGAGAATATTAGGGGAAATTTTTATTTAGATGTTTGATCCTCATTCAATTTCTTCAAAACTTTCAGTTAAATCTACAAATTGTGATGTGATTAAGTTGGCAGAACATATATTTAAACCTTGAAAAAAGTTTGCATTGATCCTGGCTTCTTCATATATATATAATATTAAATTAAAAATCTAAAAATTACATAAATGTGTGTACTTAGAAATGAAAACCTACATAAAGTTCCTCCATGTCTCTGTGTTGATTAGAACAGTACTGTGCTCCTCTGTGAGAAATTTTTTATTCTTTTCAGAGTTGAAACACTCACACCCTCAACCCCCCCCAACACATACACTCACACATACACTTTGTCCTTGAAACTCTTAATAACTCTACCTCTGATTGCATGTCATTGAAGAAATACTAAGTTTTTGGTATTTTTTAATGGCCACTTTTTTTTCTTTACTGCTATTTAGAATAGTGTGATATTTGTATCAAACCTTTCTCCTTTTTAGATTAGTAAACTAATACATAATTTTAATCCTTTGGATGCCACTTTCTTGCACTGTAAAATTTATTGTTTTGTCTGAAATGTATAGTTTGCAGATATTCAATATGTTCATTTCTTTCTATATAATACTTTTACTTAAAGGCGAGATAAGCTTAAAAATGTGTTTAATGGGATAACTGATTAGCTGTTGGCCTTTCTGTGGGAGAATCGCATTGTATTGGTAATCGTTTATGGACACAGAAAATAAAAGCTTAGACTGGAGTCTGAAAACTGTGATGAAAAGCCCACCTCAGACAATCTTTTGAGCATGTAGAAGAAAAATCTCTTTGTTCTTCTTTGACACTTTGTCTTTGGGAAAGGAGTAGGGGTCTAGAAACAAGCTAAAAGAATAAATAAATATATTTGATATATTATTCTATGTAAGAGACTCTCAAAGATAGATACTTTTTGTTATCTTCACAAACAGTATACCATGTTTTCTAAAATACTTTACCAGAATGTTGTAGTCCAGAGGAAGAGGAATTTCCCCTGAGATAAGAGCAAACACATTCTTTGAAAGTAATCCCAGGTATGAGGATTAGAAAGATAACTTGAAGCTTCATTTCTTTTATCTTATCACATCTTTGCTCCCTCACAGGAGTATAAGTGATAAGTTCTGTTTAAAAGAACACCATATTGGAACTGCACAAACTGAAGCAAAAATTCCTTCCCAACTTGTTATGAGCAACAGGGAAAGAGACACTGTCCCTTACTAACTCTTGGAAAGTTTATATGATATAGGAGACCGAAATGTCCTGTTTTTAGACTATGTGCTTAGACTTGGCAAGAGTAGGTCATAGCCAATTTGAAGTGGATAATTTCAATGCTTTAGCAAAGATGTAAATCACATCAAGAAAGATACTACAATTCGACGCCAGCAAGGATTTTTCAATATATAAGACTTTTAGCATTAGGGTATGAGAGAGTGGCTAAAAGACACATCCCTCATGCTCAGCATTTTCTTCTTTAGGAAAAGTAGCAATTGGGTGTCACAGAATGAGTTCTGAGGTTTACAGGAGAAGATAGACTTGAATCAGAGCCAAGACTAGCTGGTGACCTGCAGGAGATTCTGAGCCTCACACTTTTATTTGTGAAGAGGGATGCTGACGTTATAGCTGTTTTTGTTTTAGTTTTTGGTGCTCAAATAAAGCAATACACACAAAGTAATTTATTGATGTTGTTTAAACAAACAAAGTTAATGTATAATGATGCAGTGGAATGATTCATGAATGACATTATGAATACTTTAAAAACACAAAAGAGAGGAATTAAGTGTAGACTTGAATGTTAACTAAAGGAAGATTTCATTGAGGAGAACAGGAATCTTGGTGAACATAAGTTAACTGCTTTTAAAGGAGTTTGAAATGTTCTTTTGTCAAGCTTAATACATTAAAAATGTGATATAGTAAATGTGTTTACTATCAACGAGGGAAAGGCTTAAAAAACTGAACAGATTATAAGAATTGTTTAAAAGGAAAAGAAATTTCAAATGTCAAATACTAGGGACACGATCTAATGCTATTAACTAGAGAAAGAAAGGAAATGAGGCACATTTATCTTAGACACTATTCGGAGCATTTAATTACTAAGTCACCAAAAGAACCTATTCTACAATGACCTTACTTATAAGGAAGCTCCATGGATGAACTCAAGGACATTATTACAGGAAGATTCATAACAAATCAGTCATATCCATTCCCTTTAATAATCTATTAGGGATCTTCACTAGAGCGAACAAGCAGTATTTCTTTTAAATTCTTCCATAATACAGTTTTTATCAATGTGGACTAACCCTGTGGTCAATTAAATCTGAAGTAGTGTAGTTTTTTTTTTTTTAGGTTTCTTGAATACACTGGGCCTGAAAGCAAATATTATTTTATGATATATTAATAACACAAGGAATTTTACTAATAATATTTAGTGGAGCAGAAAGGTACCTAAGGCTCTCCCTATTTGCACAGTAGCAGAACAGATCTAAGAATGATTCCAACCATAACTCTTAGTCAAACATATTTGCACAGTCCATTTACATAGTAGAATGCTCAGTAGAGACGTTGGAATTCTCCTTAAAGTTACAATTGGAATATTTCTCCAAAATGTCCTTATACATGTATATAGATGCCAAGTCTGAACTATGAATTAAAAACTAATATGTGGCTCTAATTTGTTGCACTGTGAAAATAATCTAATTTTGTTTTTCCCACAAATCCTGAGAACCAATTCAAAAGAATGAGACACTCATCTGTCCCTGAAAAATTGACCATACATTTTAAAACATCAAAATATTCTCAAAAAAGTCTCAACTAGTCTCAATATTTTATTTAATTTGGAACCCTGATAGACAAACACAAGTGCCAAATGGTACCACATGACCAATCAGATTGCACAGGATCAATGGAATTACTCTTAATGATATAAAGTACAGATAAATCCCTTAAAAATAAAAAGAAATGTATTGCTCTGATTTGTACACCAATTCCTCTCATTTATGGATACACTAATGCTGTATAATTTGTTTCCTGGTTTTTTTTTCCTTCTGTAACTTCTACATTCAGAATGGAAGATCATTTTCTAGCATCTGTGTGAGTCTTTCATTAAGATCAAGATTTTTTTTTTCTACAAAATTTGCATGGTATTAGGCATAATTAAGCACTTGATAAATGTGACTTTTACGTGATAAGGTTGTTATGGTATCAAAAATTTAAATCAATTTTTTCCCTACATTATTGCTTATTATAAATATCCCACTTAGCCTCTGGCAACCTTCTGCTGTCATGCTTATAGATGCTATCATATAAAACTTTCTATGAATGTTGATCAATATATGAAATTAAAGTAACTTAACTTTAAGTTTAATTTGATTTAAATTTCATCATAGACATAGCCACTTGGTTCAGTTGTGACAATAAATTTAAGATGGAGAAGCTTTGAGAAAATAATATTTAAAGGAGCATATGTCCCATGAATTTAAAGTTCAAACTATATTGCATCAAGTGTTTTATATATTAAGTGGTATAATGTGAGAAATACGCCACCTATTGTATTACCAAAATCTCAGAAAGAAAAAGATAGCTATCTAAAATGTTGATATAACAAAAATACATTTTTAGGGGGAAGAGGATAAACTTATAAGATCAGCATTATATCTAATCTTTAAAAAATTTGGAAATAAGCATGTCTTTTATATTGTATAGTTTCATTATTCTTTAAAAAAATGTCTAAGTCCCTCTTAATCACCTTTCATTTCAAGGAAGTTTCCTGTGAGATGTAGACAGAACTTAAAAATCAAAGTCAATTTCTTCTTAATGCTTAGGTAGAGAGAGGAGTAGAGCATAGTGAGGAACAGAGCTTCAAAAGGAACCAAGGCATGAAAGAGAGTCACTTTGTTAGCTGACAGAGAAGTGTGCTTGCCTTAGGGATTGAAGTTTTATTGAATATTCCTGTTTTAAATGGGCACTATAAACTATGCCTTCATTACTTATAGAAGGGTCCTAGACGACTCTACTGTAGATATGTCAGATAGATGACAGGATTGCTGGACTTGCTTATTCTTTGCGCGCGTGCGCGCACACACACACACACACACACACACTCACAGATAATGCACATTTTGGCTGATTCAAATATTAAGTTGGAAACTATGGCCTTACAGTGGTCAGGGAAAAGACAGAGGACCTTAAATGATGAATACGTTCCTGCTTTACCAATTTTTTCTGTATGCTTCCACTGTTATAATGGGAAATCAAAATATGTCCACTGAGTTTTCTAAAAATAGTACATGAAGAAGAAATGTGGATATTTATCTTCGAGACTCAATTTAATGTTCAGACTGCCCACAAATTACATTTACACATCAATCTTACTATGAATTAAACAATGTTAATTGCTAATATACTGTACTTGTTTGAGAATTTTATAATTTATTCCATACATAACCTCTTTGCCTTCTGAAACTTTATATCATGTTGGGCTAAATAGTCATTCATATAATGTCCTAAGAAAGGAAACATAGAGTTGCATATTATTTGCCATTCATTTGATACCTTTAATTGTATGATTTACCAAGTCATACAGAATTTTTTCTACATGGTTAATATATGCTCCAATTTATTTCTATCAAGGCTACTCAAGGGCCTCATCTTTTCTTTCCTATATTACTGCTATAATTTTCTTTGATTTTCCTTATATCTTCTTATCGGCTACCTCCCTGCTTCTACCAAAGCCTACCTTAACAAAGTTGTTTCTGCAATTTGAAAATAGTTTGTATGCTGAAGATATTATATACAATGAACAACCCTTTCCTTCAAAGAGCTTACAGGAGGGCAGAGGAAGAGAAAAAGAGAGAGAGAGAAGGAAGAAAATCCTAATTCAAGTGCTGCCACAAGGAGAGCAACAATCTTTTTATTTTGTTTTGAAGACTTATAAGAAGTAATAGCCAAGTGATGATTTTAACAGGATTGATTTATGATTTAGCAAGATTTCCCCTTCTTGGGCAATACGTAGTTATGGGGAGAAAAGCTTGTCTGGTCATGGAAAGGCTCAGATGTGAGAGAACATATAATCCGTGGACATGGATTTCAAATAGTTCCATGTGGCCATGAGAATGGGAGAATGGACTAGGGCCAGGAGGCTACAGTCAGAGCAAGACAGATTTGATGCTGTTATAGGAATCTGGGGAGCAGATGCTGGTACCTAGTTCTGAAATGGTGAAAAACAGTAGGAGGAAAGTAGATGAATTTGAGGAAGAGAAATTGTTGACAGTGACTTTTTGAATGTGGGGAGGTTGAGGATGCCCCTAGGTTTCTGCCCAGGGCACTTGGGTGAATGTATAGTGGCACCTTTCCCCAAGGTGAGTAAGCAGGAGGGAAGGGAAGGTTTAGGGAGGAAGATGTTTGGTTGAACAGTATCTCTCCATCACTTTTGAGTTTGTCACTCTTTTCCTTAAAATTCTTTAAGACAGAAGACTTCCTATTATCATTCAAATTTCTTGTAACTTTTGCTATTGTTAGACATATATTTTTAAAATAAGTCTCTTTCGTGTGAAGAAATAAGCAACAGAGACAAGGCTCCTTAGAGAAAGTAATTTCCAACTTTAAACCTGGAAACTGTCACTTCACTTGGATTCCATCTTCAAGCCTTCACTTCACATAAAGATGGACTCCAGAGAAGTGGGAAGATGTGGTAAGCTCCATTCTTAGCAATTTTTACTCCCGATAGTCTTCTTATCTCAGCCTGAAAGGTGAAAACTATAGACCAAACCTGTGACTGGAACACACATAATAGGTACTGGACAAATCTTGCTTTAGTCAATGAAAGAATAAATAATCTATTCTTGGTTAAGTACCTTTTTATATCAAATTACATAGTACTAAAGAAAAATAAACATAGATATTTATCCAATTATAATAAATTGCAGCTCTTGAAAATTCAATCTATATAATTCATACCTTGTGTATTTTGCCAAAAAAAAATGTACTATCTGGTACCTATTACCCAAAGAGTAATTGAAATAGAATAGCTATAGAGATTATTCATTCCTCTATATTGGAAGCTCCCCTGTAAGCTCTTTGATCTTCCCTAGCTTTTTTTGCCCAAAGAAATTGTGAGCTTTTGTCGACATCAGTTAAAACAAAGAGCTGTCCCAGTGGTTGATGGATCTTTGATATATGGTTGTACTTTTTTGTAGAAAGGACACAGAAGTCTTTGTCAGAATCTTGTATTAACATACATGCTATTATCTGAAGGTTTGATATAAATTGGATTTTATGTTTCCCACATTAAAACATTAAAGAAAGAAAAACTCCTGCAGTCAAAATTTAATACTATATGTCATTAATTTTTTAATCCTCTAATTCAGTCTATTAGTATGACAAAAGCCAATATGAGAGTTCTCTGATATTTTCATGACTTTTCTGGTGAAGGTTATATTATTAGTCATTTTCCATCATGTGATTGATATAGCAACAACCTAATTAGACATAAAATTCTAAAACTTATTATAATTGTTGACTTGGTTTTATTTCTTATTCCAAACCAATATATTCAGTGGATGAAAAAATTCAATGAGAAAAATATGTACAAATGGTATAAAATCAACATGAAAGTAAGTTAGTATTATACAATACCATTTCTGCTTTGAAAAACAAATATCTTTTTTAATTTGAGAATTTGCTAATATAGTTATAAAATATTCTGAGATGAATACAAATATATTGAAAGTATTCTTTTGACAATTTCATTTCTGATAATTTTTATTATATCAGCATCAGAACATTAATTTTTCAAATAAAGCTAATTACAGACTTCAAGGAACACTATGGGACAATACTACTTACTTCTCAGTATAGATGCTTAAGCAAGTATAAAATGCAAGTTAATGATTATATTAACAACATTTTACAAATTATCCTATATTTTGCATAAAATTATTATTCATATTGGTGATTTGAATGCTCATATTGTCAAGTATCATTTTTCCAGATAGTGCTTTTATATACAATTTCCTTTCCATAGAGTGAAAAAAAAATATTTTCCCATCATTTAAAGAACTAAACTTTCACTTTTGTCATGAAGCCGTTCCAAACTGACCAGAGAAAAGCTGCCAGGTTCTCTACTTTTCTATAACATTCTCTTAAGAATTGTAGCCCCAGCCCCTTTATTTGCTTGTGTTTGTACTTGCTCTCTCATTCTATAAAGTACTTACCTCTAAATTTATTATCCTTTCATATTTTAGTCTAATTTTATTCTTCTACAGTATGTATATATTGTGAGCTTCTGGACTGGTCTTTTGGTTCTAAAATATATCTTCCTAACAGGTAAGGGTGCATCTCTATAGCTCCACGAAGTAAAGCCTAGCGCGATGCACAGTGTCCCAGGAAACCAAATACTCACCCTCCTATTTTAACGATATGGCCACAAACAGTAAAAGAAAATATCCCACACATTCTATATTGATTTCATTTATCCTTATTTTCTTAGTGTGATAAGTGGTGAACCTGCTTACATTAGAGATAAGGGATATGGTATCTCTGAGAAAAAAAAAATCAGTGGATCAATTAAGACTATTTAGTTTAATGATGAAAAAGTAGTAGATGAGTTAAGGGACATTAAAGGGGCCATTTCATGCCTTAGAATATATTTAGATTGCATCTTTTCAATAGTCCTGGCTGGCACTAAAAATTATGTGAGAAGGAAGGATTCTCTTTGATTTCATCACGCATTATAATAAGAACTTACAACTTTTGCAGGTTTTCAGATATTTTATAATAAGCAAAGTGCCTTGCTTATAATAAGTATTCAATATTTGTTGAATTACATTAAATATGGCCCACAGACAAAATCTGTTGATAGTAAGCTTTATTCAACCTCCTAAATTCTAAAGTGAGTATTCTCCATTCAAAATTTTGCTGGATTTATTTCTTGCAGATATTTATAAAATTATACTTTTTTGAGATTCTATATTTACATATGACTGAAAACTCTTCTTTCATATTTAAAATCCTGATTTCATTACTTTCTTTAAAATAACCTATTCAACGAAAATGATTTTGTACTTTTAGCCATTTGAGGATGTAAAATTGAGGTTTAGATCATATGATACAAAATGTATAATAGAGTAGTACATTAAGGTGAGCCTATTTGGGTATCAATTCTTTAAGTTAAGTAGAAACAATCAAACTTACAGCTAAATGAGTTACATATCAGTTTCACTCTCTGGCCTTACCAAACTGAGCTAGAAAGTAAAGAAATAGTCTGTCTCTCTCTTATGACTGGTTAAAATGAGCAAGATCATATTTTTTAAATCTATTAAACACCAAGAATTTTTCATATATTGGAAAAAATTAAAATATTTAAAACATTCAAATTGCTTAAAGTAATAATTTTAATTTGAAATTATAAAAAATGAAAATATATTCTTGATGAATAGCAATAGCTAGTTAACAGTTCTTTCAAGGGATGTGCATTTTGAGTTTTTTTACTAAGAAAATTTATGTAGAGGCCAATACATTTCAAATAAGTTAAAAATCAACCAATTCAGGATAAATTAAAATAATCTTCCCTAGAAAATTCTACCAAAAACATAGAAATGTAAATGCTTTATCAATTTAAGGTATGCAAATTGAATGCAATTGAGACTTAAATAAAATAATAGCACCTGTTTTAAGTGGCATTACAGAGAGCAGTATAAATGGATAAAGGCCAGCTATATCGCAACAAAACAGGGTCAGAGCGGGATCTTTTAACGACTTGAAAATAATTTATCAAAATATGAGATTAGTTCATATTTCACATTTCCCTTATAACATATAAGTGGTTGACCAATTTTCTCACAACTAAAGCCAATCTGACCATGATATTTTAGCAACTATGCTGTATTTATTTATTAGATTTAACTCCTTGTGCAAACAAATAGATAGTTCCCTACCCGTCAGCAATGTGAGGGAGAGAGGGGAAAAGTGGCAGAAAAGGAAATGGTATTTGCAACTAGATTCATTCCCAACTTCCTCCCTGACATAATGTTAATATCAGAGAGTCAACAAAATAGGAAAAGGTGTATTTTGACCAAATGCTATATTGGTCAAGTTCAGTTTAGTGTATGGTTTACATCAGGAGGTCTCAGATATTCAAATACCCTCCTGGCAGGTCAGTCAACTTTGGAGGTTTGGCAGGTGTATCTAAGCTCTGGTAGTACGTTGCTATAAACCTTCTCACACTGTCCGCCCAATTAGTTTGAGGGAGCCTCTTTCTTTCTCATCTCTTCTTCACTAGACTACCTCCAAGAACTTGTCTTTGTACCTAGCTACCACATATTGGTTGTTTGGCTAATTTTCCTGGATGAATTGTAGTTATAGTCTCTAGAATGGGCTTATGTACTTTGGTAAGTAATAAGGAATACTTCATAAAAGTATATATGTACATACAAATACACACATATATGTCAATCTCGGTCATATTTCAGTAAAAAAAAATCTCCTTTAATATTTTTTGTCATTCTGCATCTCCCCTATTCCAAACCTTTTATTTTCTTCATAGACTTGACCCCTTGACAGAGCGGTTTAGGTTCAAATGTGAAAGCAATGTTTTAAAAAATCAGTAACACTAATACATACGAACACTACCTATTTTTTTAAAAATTAAACATACTAAAGACAGGTGATTTCTAGACTTCCCATTAAGTATATTATGGATCATTTCTGCATGAATGAATGAATGAATGAGGGATTAACTGATAACAACAACCAAAATAAAAATGATCAGTTTTTTGGCATTTGCTAGGTGAGCACAAATTTCTTTCTTATTTAGTCATCAGGGAAATCTTTCAGTGTAAATATTATTATCCTCATTGTTTACGTGAGAAAATTGAAGGTATGTAATGTTATTAGAATTTACACAGATAACAAGTGGTAAAACCATACGTTGCTCAATATTGCTATTTCTTCAATGTCTATTGGTCTATAATTTGGTACTCAGCCATTTGAGGAAAGAAGACATTGGTCTTATAACAACAAACATCTAATACAATAAGCAGTCCACTAATTTTAGCTTATTTCCATGTGACAATTAGCAAGTCATCTTAAAGGATTAGATATAGCCATTTCATTATTATTCTCTTATTTTATGTTTTCTAATTTCTTTTCTGGCATAGAGGGTCCCATGGACAGTTTTGCCGCAAAATTTATAGCTTTATTTCCTATCTTTTGATAGTTTTGGAAGGATAAGGTAGTAGTGGTTTCCTTCAATCTTAAATGGAAATGAGTCAGGAGCTTTGATTTTTATGTGGGACCTAAGGCATATCATTTAACAAGCTGTGGGTGGTATAAAGGCTAGACACAGGTCTCCTGATTTCTAGCCCAGTGGCCTTTTCACCATATTATATTACTGTTCACATCCCGTCCCAAATTCTTTGTTATATTAACAGAGAAGGCATTGAAATGTCATGAATGTACAGAGATATAAATGGCGCATTGAATGAAGCAGATTACATTTTATTATAATCAACTGAGTCTAGAAACTTTAAAATAACACATGAGTTTTAATGCTAGATGTGTCTATGAAAGAATAATAAAGAACAATGCTGGTTCTTGTATCACTGGGGCTAGAGCTGGGCCCTTTTTGTCCCTTAATTTCCCTAATTAGTCTCAATTGTGTTCTCCCTCTAAGTTAGCAGGCCAAGATAGTATCTGCTTTATTGCCATGGGAGGAAAACTTGCCCTTATTGAGCTTTATTAGATACTCCATTCTCTCATTTAGAATCCTATTAAGTTTCCCCTTGGCATTTTCTAAATCAATTAGTTTTAGCCTTACCCTTCTTAATATGCTCCTTTTGGAGGCTCCTAATTTTAGTCCCTAACTCTGGTATTTGTAGTTGCCTTTCCCTTTTCTTTTGGGCAAAGATTTCAATCAATTTTCCCTGCAATACTGCTTTGCTAGCATCCCACAGAGTCATATCTGTGACCTCACCATTATCACTGTCTGCTAAATATTCAGCCCATATGTCTTTGAGCTTTTCCCTAAACCATTGCTGCTGAAGGAAGTAATTATTACTTTACCATCTTAGCACTCCCCTGTTGCTTTTCAAGGGAAATAATTCCACAGTCAAGTGAATCATTGCAGGGTCCGAAACTAGAATCTTGTCAATAGAACAGCAACTTTGCCCTCAGTCTCTAGTGGGAATAGAGAAAAAATGGTTCTGGCAAAGGAGAACAGTTTATAGAGTAAAAATGTTAGTTGTGGCATGAGCATACTTAGTTGTTTTAAAAATCAATTTAGATGGTTATTAGAGTGAATGGTTGCAAAGAATTAGAGAAGGATTGCATTTTAGCACTATGAAGTGTGTTCCCACAATTATTATGGACTTGTTTTGGTTACTTATTTATTTATTTAGTTTATGTGTTTTGTTTTTATAAATACACACATAAACTACATGTATACTAAGCTCTAAATTCTGTTAAAATAAACTGAAAAAAAGACTAGAAGGAAATATATAAAATATTAGTTCTAATTTCAATTTTTAATAAGTATTATTAATTAGGGGCATTTTTAATTTTCAAGTTAATCCATTTTCAAATTCTCTACCACATCATATATTTATCATAAGAAAGAAATTTTAAAAAAACATTAATACCTATGTACTAAACTAACTAAAGTATCTATAGTGATCTATGCTTTTTGGGCTTCACAAACCAAAATGTGGTTATCTTATGGAACTAAGAAAATCTAGTCAAATTCTTTGCAACTATATCTCCTATGTTTCCAGTCAATACACTGTCTTAGAAATACGCGTTTCCTTTTCTTGTTAAAGTAATGCATTTTCCCCAGATAAGTTGCAATAGTTTTAAGTAAATGAATTGAGATGACTATATGGCAATCTCAGCTAGTGTCATGGGACTGGAAAAACAAAGAAATTCTATAAAAGAATAAACATACATACATACATAAAGTCAGTGATGAATAATACCACGGGAATATAATTTTGCTTTCTAAACAATTTTCAATATAGTATGTGAAAGTTGAAGAAAATAATTTATTATTCAATTATTTATTAAATACTAGATGCCATGTTTTTGTAGAAATATGACACTGAGTTGTAAGTTTCCAAGAAATGCCATGGAATATTCTCTCAGTGGCCACTACAAGCATTACTGGCATTGGCAGGGAGAGTTCAATATAAGCAGCATTCCCTTAGAGCATACTTGATATAAGAAAGTAGCCAATAAAATCACACCTAAACATGTTTCTTTTCAAATTGTTTGGGACGTTGAATCATAAACCCTGCAGCTCAAGTGGCTCCCAATTGGTGCTAGCAGTGTTAGGTGCCATAATGGTCTCTACACCCTAAGTTGCTTCCAAGTGTAATATTCACTAAGGACAATTCTACTCATTTTCAATTCTCCTATTACCATTTTATTAGCATCCTAAAAGTCTTTTACCTATAGAGCTTTGGAATCCAAAAATGATTTTAGTTTCTAGGTCTCATGCATACTCAAAACACAATTTTATTATAGTTCTAGTAGTATGTAGCTTTTCCTTTAGATTCTAATGTTAGCTAGTTGTCAGGGCCAGAATAAGTGAGGACAGCAGTCATCCAGTTAGTGTCTTGTGAGAAGCACCACATTTTCCATTCCTGTCTCCATCCAAAATTATGACCTCCATTGGTTTTAGTGAGAACCTAAAATTCATATCCTAGTCATTTATTAGTTAAATGATTAAAGACAATGGTACTTTTTTAAAAGTAAAAAAATAAATAAATAAAATAAATTAGAATTTTTCTTCTGTAGTACATACCAGGTTCTTTTCACTTCATATGTATTATATTTTTAAAGCTTAATTAAAGCATGATGAATTGGATGAACAGGGAATTTATTAGCCTTCATTCCTTCAAAAGAGATCTTGAAACTTAATGATGTCAGGAAAATGGAACAAGGATCCACAGAGCTACAAGTGTCAGAGCTGGAATTCAAATCTATGCCTGATTTCTCTGTGCTATAATATTTCCACATGTAACATGAAAAAACTTATTTATTTAGGTTAGCTCTCAACATTCACTTAGTATTTACTCATTAAGTGTTTAATGCACATTTATTGGATAAGCAACTTTAGGAGATAACAATGATAGTATTAGATAATGTTCATTAAGAGCTTACTATAAACCCATACTCAAGTACTTTATATACATTATCTCATTAATGTTTCAGCAACCAAGCTATCTATGAAGTAGATATGATTACTGTCTCCATTTTACAGGTGAAGAAAAACAGGTGTATGTTAAAGAACTTGGTGGATGTCATGCAGCTGGTATTTCAATCCACATAGCCTAATTCTAGTACCTATATTCTTAAGCATTATAGAGTACTACCTTTAAAAATAAAATAACATAGCTTCAAAACATATAAAGCAAAATTTGGCACATTATAAGAAAAACATGAACAAATTTACCACCACAGTGAAAGATTTCCATGTTCAAAAATTTATAAATCAAAGCAGAAATCAATAATGGTAGAAAAGATTTGAATTATAACAAGTTTCATCAAATTCATAAATACAGAACTCTGGATCCAACCACTGTAATATACACATTGTTTCCAGCACACAGAAACATTTAAGAAAAAAAGGTCATGTTGTAGGTCAATGCTACTCAAATTCTGTTCCATAGACCAGATTGATTCATGAATGTCTGTTAACAATCCATGACAAAACAAGTTCAGAAACTGTGAGTAAGCACTTAGAAAGTTTTATAACAATTTGACTCTGTCTGACATCCAAGAGCATGTGCAGTGTGTAAATGTGCTTTAGAATTTATGTATTATGTGTAAGTATGTTCTTACACTGCAGTAAGTAGCTCTTCTTCTAACAGTTACTCATAACAGTTACTCAGATTAAGTATTTGTGCCAGAATAACAATTAATATATTACTTTACTCACCTAGAATTTTTTCTAATTAAAAAAATCAATAATCATCAGGGAAATGCAAATCAAAATCACGACAAGGTATTATCTCACCCCAGTTGGAATGGCTATTATCAAAAAGACAAAAAAATAACAAATTCTGGACAGGATTGGGAGAAAAGGAAACTCTTACACACTGTCAGTGGGAATGTAAACTAGTACCGGGATTATGGAAAACACTTCCTCAAAAAACCAAAAATAGAGCTACCATATGATCCAGTGATTCTACTACTGGGTATTTTGCCAAAAGAAAGGAAATCAGTAAATCAAAGAGATATCTGCACTTTCATGTTTTTGCAGCACTTTCACAATAGCCAAGATATGGAATTAACCTAAGCCTTCATCATCACGTAAATAAAGAAAATATAAAAAGTGTACACAATGGAATACTATCCAGTCATAAAAAAGAATTAAATACTGTCATTCTCTTCAACATAGATGAGCCTGGAGGACATTAAGTGAAATAAGTCAGGCACAGAAAGACAAAGATTGCATGTTCTCACACAAATAAGATATGATCAAAGGGTAAAGACAAAACTTTATAAAAATAGAGTTTCTACAGATTACTATGATATGCACCATAATTTCACAACATTAACAAAGAAGTAGGTGATTTCAATGTTGTGTATCTATGAAAAATTATCAACTTTACGAATTTAACAGAATGTTTTTAATTTTATCTTCCACAATTATTTTCTACCAAAAATGCATATGTAATTCATGAATACATAACCCATTTTTTCCTCATCAAAAGGTAATTTAAATTTATCCTTAATTTTAAAAGATAAATTATCAAAATTGGCTACTGCTAATATATTAAAGTTTGAAAATAAAGCCTTATTTGTTTAATTTTAGATAGAAGCTAAAAATGAATATCTTGAACTTGAAATCCCTTCCTGCATTCCTATATCCTTTTGAGGCTACTTTCTCTAGATAGTGATTTAAAAATGTATCCACAGATTCTTTCATAAACCTCCCTTTAAGAGGGAGAGTTTAATTCCACCTCTTTCCGGTTGGCCTCAGTTATTTATTTCTAAAACACAGAAAATGGCAGCAGTGATGGTATGAGAGTTCTGAAACTAAGTCATAAAAAAAACTGAGATTTCCTTCCTTTTGGACCATTTGTCTTGGGAGAAGACAGCTGCCATGGGGTGAGGACACTTAGGGAGAGGCCCACATGATGGGGAACGAGGGTCTTGCTAGCGGTTGTCAGTAAGCCATTGTAGAAAAGGATCCTCCAGCCTCCTCGAGCCTTCAGATGATGCAGCCCCAGTCAACATTTTGGCAACAACTTTGTGAGAGAGAACCTGAGCTAGAACCACCCAGCTGAGCTGCTCCCAAAGTCCTGACCTACAGAATCTGTGAGATAAATATTAATCATTTAAGACACTAAATTTTGGGATAGTTTGTTATGCAGCAATAGATAACAACACAGTTGATCCTTGAACAACATGCATTTGAACTGTGAAGATTCACTTATATGCAGATTTTTTCTGCCTGTGCCACCTCTGAGACAGCAAGACCAACCCCTTCTTTTTCTCCTCCTCTTCAGCCTCCTCAACACAAAGATAAAAAGATGAAGATCTTTCAGATGATCCACTTCCACTTAATGAATAGTAAATTTACTTTCTCTTCCTTATGATTTTCTTATAACATTTTCTTTTCTCTAGCTCTTTTTAATGTAAAAATACAGTATATTATACATATAACATGCAAAATATGTGTTAACCGACGGTTATGTTATCTGTAAGGTTTTCTGTCAATAGCAGGCTATTAGTAGTTGAGTTTTGGGGGAGTCAAAAGTTACACTTAAATTTTTGACTGCACACTGATCGGTGCCCCTAACCCTCACATTGTTCAAAGATCTACTGTACACTTTAATATGAGTATTAATAAAACAAAGCATATCAATTGTTTAGATACATGTTATCCCCTGAGAGTATTATGGTTATAAATTCAACCTAGATTAGATAAATTTATAAGCAAGAAGCAACCTCATTTGTTACATTAAAAACTTTAAGTATGATAGACATGCTATCCATCAAAAGGTGTCAAAGGTACTTAAAATAGAAAGCTACTATTTCCTTCCAAAATTTTAGTTTTTTTATGATAATAGAACAACAAAGAGTTATGAGTTTAATAGCAATTCTTTATATTAATCATCTCATGCACAATTTTAGTGAACAATAATTCAGTAGAACTATTTTTTCCATCATTATTTTGTTCTGATTATATTTATTGGAATGTAAATTTGTGTTGGTTGAAATAATAGTAGAGTGTGAGTTTTTTTTTATGTCTTTTTAAAATTTTGTTTTCCTAGTAATTTATTTACTTATCAATTTATGGCATTTTATAAAAGTATAGGTCTCAGTTGTTTTAAATTAGGAAATTTAAAAGAAAATGCTCCTTTGACAAGATATTTTGAGAAGCACTATTTTAGGCCACCAAAAAAGTATCTACAAATTTCAAAGTTTAAATTCCATATAGACTACATTTTATGACCACAACTCAATTAAGTAAGAAATCAATGATTTAAAAGATAAAAACAAACAACTGGGGACTTAGTAACATGGGGAGAGTTACTAACATGGGTTCACAATAACTCACAGGTTCAAGGGAGATTCATAAAGGCATTTAGGAATCACTTATCACTGATCATTAACAATTCAAACCTATAAGATCTAGATTAAAGTAGTATGTGGAGAGAAATTGTATTAAATGGTTATACTAAGAAAAAAAGAAAACTGAAAATTAGTAAACTAAATATCTAAAATAAGATGTTCCAAAAGCAATAAAATTAGTCCAAAGAAAGTAGAATTAAGAAATATTATGATATGAGCAAAATTATTTAAAAAAGAAAATTAAAATTCAATAGGTAACTCAGTAAAGTCAGAGTTTCATTTGTTGAAAACTTTCATAAAATTGACAAACCTAAGGTAAGCCTTATTTCTTTTTTAAAAAGGAAAATACACAGACACTATCAGGAATGGAAATGTATTTTGTTAGATACAGGAGTGATTTTTAAAAGATAAGAGAATATTATTTTGAGCAGCTTTATGTCAGTAAGTTTGAAGATAGGCAAAACAGAAAGACAAAATCTCAAAAATATATGAATTGCCAAAATTGATTTTAAAAGATATAGAAACCTAGACTACTCCCATGCTCACTGGAGAAATTTCATCAGTACTTAAGTCACAACATCAAAAACTCAAGGTAGGAGAGTTTTATATGCCAGTTCCACCACATATTCAACAAAAAGATAATTTTCATCATGTATAAATCCTCCAAAGACGTTTATGAATGTTGTGCAAAGCTGACACTAATACAGAAAGGACATTGTGAGAACATCAGATTATAGGTTGCTCCCACTGGTAAACATAGATGCAAAAATCCTCAACAGAATATTAGCTAAAAGATACCAGAATTGTTTTTAAAAAGATAATGTGTCATCATCACAAAATAGGTTTATTCCAGGAATACAATATAGCTTCTACATTTGAAAACCTATTCATCTAATTTGCCACATTAACAGAATAAATGGAGGTAAAACCCTTTAGATTATGTTGATAGACGAAAAAAATGCAATCCACAAATTCAGCAAAACCACTTAACAAAATAGAAATGGAAAGGAACTTTTAAAAACTGATAACAAGTAGTTTTAGAAAACCCTAAAGCAATATGTTAAATAATTGCAAAATGGGAAAATTTTTCACTTTAATATTAGGAACAAGAATGTCTACCATCACCACTTACATTCAATATCCTGTAGGTTTTGTTCACAATAACAAAATAGAAACAAAAATAAAAGCTCTAAGTTCAAGAAAGAAATAATCAAAATCATCTTATTTAAAATGATAGCACTATCTACTAAAGCAATTACATAAATTATTAGAATTAATTAGTGAGGTAAGATTTCTTGGCACAAAATTAAAATGAAAAATCAATTGCATTTCTAACCACAAGCAACACCAAGAGCAGAAAATGTTAGGTATACATATAATGCTACATATATGCACATATACATACCCTTACTAAAGTGCACACATGCACACACATATCAAAAAATATCTAGTGGGGACATTTAAGAAAAGATGCTAAGGATTTTAAGGAGAAATTCATTTTCAAACAGGACAAGAAATTATCTTAAAGGTGTCTATTCTCCCCAAATTTATCTATGGATTACACATTTCAATTAACATCCCAACAGGTTTGTTTGTTTGTGGTACTTGCCAGGGTGATACAAAACTTATGTGGAAAACAAAATTCTAAGAACAGACAAATAAACTTATGGCAATTGTGAATGTGATATTCATGCCAGGATAATCAATTAGACCAGTGAAAGAGAATAGAGAACTTAGAAACAGATCCAAACATATTCATTCAATAAACATTTATTGAATGTCTATTTGCATTAAGGTTAGTTGTGGATGCTTAGGATAAATCAGTGAACAAAACATTCAATGATTCTTGCTTATGTTCTACTGCATTACAGAATCTTAACATATGACACAGCTGGCACTGAAGAACAGTGTGGAAAGTGTGGAACAATTGCTTATGCTTTGGCAATTTCCATTTGAAAAAAAAAAGAAGAAAAATGAAACCTGATTTTGCCTCATACCTTATTCTAAAAGCAGTTCCAGACTGAATAAGTACTTAAATATAAAAGGCAAAAATTTTAAATTTTTGGAAGAAAATATAGGAGCTTACCTTCATAATTTCAGAATAGAAAAATTACTTCAAGACACAAAAATTATTAATCAGAGGAAAAGAATGATAAATGTCATTACTTTAAAATTAGCAGCCATTGTCTATCAATTAGCAACCATTGTTTATAGGCATCATAAAGTAAGGGGAAAAACCTACATATTGTTGAAAAATATTCTGAGAAAATATACTGAGCACAAGATTAATATCCAGAATACAAAATAACCTCCAATGATTAATTTTTTAAAAAGATAATTTAAAAGGTACACAATAAGTGAATGGAAATTTTATAGAAGATGAACACAAATGACCAATACATATTAAGATGATCACTTTAACTATAATCAAAGATTTGAAAACCCGTAGTGCAAGAGCATTTTACATTCACCGGTCTGAGATCAGAGAGGAACACAGGAGGCTTCAAAGTATGTGGGTAATGCTTAGTTATTGTGCTAAACTGCAGACATATGTTTATTATTTTCTTTAAAAAAATACTCAAACATTGTACCTAAACTTTTAATTTTATGATATAGGCCATGATAAAAAATAAAAGTCAGATATTAAATATGCAAAAAATTAAGTAAAAGCCCAAAAGAAAAAAAAAAGCTGCAGTTATAAAGATTGAGGATGATAAAAATGGTGATGATGCCCCCAGGTCACTTATAATTTAACAGATGTCTTTAAACTTCTAAAAATAGGGGAGAGTTAAAGAATTAGAGGTTGAAAAATTGCTGTGAGAATGCAAAGCAGGGTCAGCTTATTTCCTGCTGATGTTTTCAGGAGTGCATTTAATAAGCAGGTAGAATCCATTGTTCTTGGAGGTTGGGTAGGATTTCAACTGATAGAGGTAGAAGGAAGCCATTTCAGATGAAATTTGCCAATGGGAGACTGTCAATTTTCATACTCTACATAGTCAAGTGATCCAAAAATATCCTCTTTACACAGGAACATAGAGGTAGTCAAATGTGAAGGATAAATAGTTCAAAAAGTTGGCATTAGTCAATAGGCGAAGATTTTTTAAATATTTGAGTAACTGAGAATAATATTTCATCAAGATAAGTCTGGTAGTGATATGAGGTTAAGACTGAGTAGGGGAGAACTAGTGCCAGGAAACCAGCCAAAGAGCAACAATAACAATCTAAAAGTGACCAAAAAATAAAATAAAATAAAAAGAGAGAGAGAGAGACAGAGTTTCTTAAATTCTTGAAAACACAAAGATTACATTGCACACAGGGATAATTCCCTCTGTAATAATGATTACAAGAGCAGCTCCTGTCTGAGTGCTCCTGGTGTGCAGTGTCCATCCACCCACCTTGTTTTCCTGCACCTCTGCCACCTTCACCCCCAACCTAATAGGGAGAAATACAGAGATTGTTTGAGGATATGCTATCTGATGTGGGGTGAAGTTTGGATTATGAGGAATTGGGGTCTGAGGAAACTCTCTCAACAGCAAGCTTTCTAATGAAGAAAAGTGATCAGAGAAATGCTTGCTGGGAGTTTCTCAGAGATGCAAATTAAAATGCAATTCAGATGTGGGGTCATATTTACTTTTCCCTTCATGATTAGTAAAGTGAATTGGTCTTCAGTATGATGTGAGAGATACTGTTCCGGCAAGTGTTAACAGCTCTTGACCAGCTCTACCTCGGCAAGTGTTAACAGCTCTTGATCAGGGAAATAACGGAGCAGCACGTGGAGAGTGGAGAACAGCCTTTATTCCATCAGCATGCACCGCTGACTTCTGATCTTCTGACCCCCCCCTTCCCCGTTCTCCTCCTGCTTTTATGCCTTTAGTAGGACTCAAAAAGCATCCAATCAGCAACATGCGTTAACAGCCAATCAGCAACAAGCGTTAACATCCAATCAGGAACAGTAGGATTCAAAATGTAACCAATCAGGATCACACAAGCAGCGCGGCCAAAGGACAGGAGCAGGCTGCGGAGCATAGAGCGCTGGACTGACCGGCCGGTGCAGTCCATCTACGAGGCCCGGCACCAGCAGTGCGCACCCGCACACCCGCACACCCGCCGCCCGCCGCTGCCTCCAGCCTGCTCCGCACAGCACCGGCCCGCGGGGATGCGGAGCGGCGGGGAGGCGGTGAGCGGCCACGTCCCAACCCCGATGGTCTGACCCATCAATACTATTTTCAAAAAACTTTAATTTAAATGAAAGCTTTAAAAATTTACCTCTATTTTCTAAGTAGCTAATTCAATAATGTGCATATTTGTTGGTACATAAATAAATGCATTATTCACTTATTCATTAATTCACTCATTATCACTGAGTCCCTACTGCAGAGGCCAAGTGGGGAAGTAGGGACAAGTCCATCTTAGTAGGCAGCATTCAAGCCAAGAGCTCAACAGGAAGTGGGTGAGAGCTAGGAGAGAATCTCCAGGCTGTGTCCCAGGCAGCGAGCCCAGGCAGTGGACCCTAGAGATGAAAGAGCTGGTCTGCCCAAGGGTCAGTGACATGTGACTTAAACATAGTGAACTGGGTAGTCGGGGTGAGATGAGACTGGAGAAGAGGGTCCCCATCTCCTGGGATTGTGCATGCCATGGAGAGGAGTTTCAAAATTTTCTAAAACTGACAGAAAACCATTTGGAGAGTTTTTAAACCAAAAGAAAGACATTACGGAATATATGATTATAAAAGATCTTCTGGCTCCTCTGCAAAAATTGGAGAGTGGATGGAAGGAGAAGGAAGATATATAAGGGTATTTTCAGATATCATCTCTGATAAAGGGTTGTGGGGGGGAATTGGTCACCAAAGGTATTCAGTTACATGCAGCAAACAACAACAACAAAAAGATTAGAGTATCTATGACAGTCTACACCCTGTGGATTCTGAGCTGAATGGTCTTTGTCATAGGAGTTTTGAGTCCAGAGAACACACATTTATTTCTTGATTGTAACCACACAGTTTACTAGATCAAGAAACAAGACTGTCTGCATTACCATGACTTTAATATTTCAGAAAACCCTTGCCCAGGAAGACAAAGTTGCAAGTAAAATTGTTTATTTTAGAAACTTCCTGAAAATTGATTTATTTAAAGGATAGATTCCACCACTAGCCCTGTCAGGATAATACATTGCTCAAATAAGCAAACTTTTAGCTTATCGAATGACTGTTTACTCAACGAGATTCGTTTCAATCCCCCTCTCTTCCTGATGCCATCAAACTTGAACTATGATATCACAAACACTACTCAGTCCCAATCATGTTTCATCATTAAAATATTTGACTTAAACCAGATCTCGACATGTTACATACATCTGTCCTTGTACTACCCCTTCCAAGACATTACTGAGACCTTATCTAAGAGGTGATAGCTTTTACTGCAAAGGGTGAGATACTTGTTTTATTTGCTCAAAAGAAGATTTTTGTGATCTTTTCAGGAAAGCAGTTGTCATTAGTAATTTTCTTTTATTTGTTATATTTGTTGGTCCCTATTTTTCTATTGTCAGCAGTTTAAGAAAAGAAAAAAATTAATTTGCAAAGAAAAAGATTTATATACTACTAGTTGTCTCTAGGTGAGAGACAGGGTTCTGCCTTATTTTGCAGCCAGTCAGTAGGTGGCAGTAGTTAGCAAGAGGGAAAGAAGGCCACCCCAATGCCTCAAGGCTGGGAGGAAACAGAAAAGATGGCAGAGGACTTGTACCAGAGAGCAGGTACTGTGTTTTTAGCAGGAGAAAAACCCATGGAGAGCCTGGTTAAGGTGCAGTGGAAAAGAAACAATAAAAGTATTGAGGACAGGAGAGGCAAATATATTTCTGGTTTATTTTGAAGGAAAATGAATAGATGAGTCTCTATGAGCCATTTTGGTTTAGAAAAGGTACCTTTCTGGTCATAGCCTGGTTGGGTAAAAGAACAAATTTGGTCTGCAAAATGAACTAGAAGAATATTGAGTTTCCAGGTGAAGCTCTGGAGAGAGGGGTCATGGGCTCAGGAAGGAGAGTATTAATTTTTTTTTTTTTTAATCGGGATGCCATTAGGCCAAAACAGCTCCAGCATTCTGTGTTCTTATATAAACAAATCAAAGCCCAATGTAGACAGTAAAACAAAACCTAGAGACTTAACCAATCAGAAACTGCCAACTAACCTGTAACTAGGGATGTTCCACCGGATTATACTCAAACAAGGCAAATGCCTAGCTGTAGCCAATCAAGTCATTACTTTGCCTCCACATTCAGCCCATAACAGCTCACTACTCACACTGCAAAAGCCTAGTTCTCTGAACCTCTTTTGTTCTGGGTGCTACCTGCTTCACAAAGCATTTTTTGCTCAAATAAACTCTGCTAAATTTATTATGTCTAAAGTTTTTTTTTTTTTTTTTCTTTTAACAGAAGGTAGGAAGACATGCAGAAGACTGAGGGTCAGATTCAAGAAGAAAATAGCACATTGGGTCACTGGGGCAAATGGACTGATCGGTGGGAGAGAATTGCAAATTAGAGACATCAAATATTTCATTTTAAGTAGATATCTGTATTTTGATTTGGTATAATAGCTTTACATGGTACTAAAACATGCGTAAAATGTCTCCTATCCATGTAAACCTTACATTAGTGATCTTTTGAACAAACAGACAGAGGCAGTGTCCATCATTGGGGAAAGCAGGATGAATGGGGAAATAAAAGTACTCTCTCAGACATTTTTATTTGAATATTAAAAGATAGAGAGACCTCAGAGAATGGAAGAACTCTGAGAATCTTAAAAATCCAGACTTGAGTTACAGACAATTGAGGTAAAGAAGAGAACATCTCTGTTAGAATAGTAGCATAACATGTTTTTATATGGCAAATAGAGAAAGAAAGGAGACATATTCTGTGACAAGGAAGGAAAGTCATTATGTTATACATATAACATATATGCTCTTAAACTAGTCTTCCCACTAAAAAGTTTGATTTTTGTTTATAAGGAATAATTGATATCAAAAACAAGAGGCTAACTTCTGGAATTATTCCCCTCCCCACAATGAAGTCTTTCCTAAGCCAAGCTACCCATGAGTTTAAATCTACTTATACTGCCCTAGCAATTCTTCTGTATCAACTTTCTTAATAAATAATCCCCGTGAAGCGGCTGAAAGCCCAAATGTTTCTCCCACAGTCTCTTCATTCCTTATCCTTGAGCAGATGGTTGTGCCTAGTTCAGAGAATTAGGGACAATGAATTATCACCAAACTCTAAAGCGTACCTTAGCCAATTGACAGCATCATCCTGTGTCTGCTCACTGGACACCGTAAATATGAGCACCCAAATTTCAGATATCTCCTGATCTTTTGGTAAATCAGCCTTTCAAACTATAAATGAAGATAATATCTCCTCCATATAATTCACTGAGTTTGTATGAGAATATAGGTATAACAAAATGGAAATAAATCTGCTGCCATTATTGTCTATGATAAGAACCCTTTAATAAGGCTTTAGGCAGAAGTAGTTTAAAAGAGATTTTGAATTTTATGTATAACTACAGTATTTCAATTATAAGAAACGATTTTCAACATTTATAATTTGTTACATATTCTTTTCCATTTTATGCTTTCATAGATATCATTATTGGTTGTCTTATAAGCTGCCTCCACCTGTGTCACCTCTTAACATATAGAAGCATGAAACTCTATGTTAACCATCTGTAGACTCATGGGTTCTATCTGATGATGATGACTATAAATCATTTGAAAACAAAGCCACACCTTCTATTTTTCACAATGGCTATAGACTCTGTAGCCAGTGGAGTTTTATACATAGTAAATTCATAACAAAAAATTGTTGAATAAACAAAGCACCTATTTTTCAGTTTAAAAATAGGAGGTAGCCTAATCCATTCTAGCATGTCTAACAACTCAAAAGTAATAAAACGTGTCTGTCTTCTACATTTTTTTTTCTTGATTCCCTGTTTTCCATGTCAGAGATGTAGATACAGGTTTATGCAAGAGTATCTCTTGCCTAAATCATTCCAGTTGCTCTGTCTTTTCCCCTCCAAGCAACAGGTATAGAAAATGATTAAGAAGAAAGAAAATTCACAATTATACATAAAATAAGAGTCAGGTAACCGCAGTTCTTTCCTTTTCCACTTTCTACTATTTAACTCATTAACAGTAATTGAATTATAAAAGGAACTCTAGGGTACCCCTCAGCTAGTTCTCCCCTTCATCCTGTTTCATGAGAGTTATTCAATTTGTGAGTATTTCTATAGCTATAATATGTCATTATTAGAAAAGGGCTCATGCAAACATCTTTATTATCATGCAAAAATCAAGTAGACTTTAACTACAACATGTAGACTTTTAGACATTTATTAAAAATATGACAAAGTATGAAAAACAAAAGCTCTGGAGGATGGGAGAAAGAAAAAGGAATTTTAGCTTTTAAAATATTTATCACTATATAAAAAATTAAATATCAGTGTTATTTTCACAAAGATGTTTGGTACACTGTAATATGCACATCAAATGCTGTATCTGAGCAGGGTTAAAGAACCAATCACAGAGGTCATGAGGAAATGTGCTCTAGAATACCGTGATGGACAGCATCCCTCCCTAGGGCATGAGATACAGAGGTACAATCACCGAAGCAAAGTTTATCATGATCATCTATCAGCTGTTCAAATAACCAGGCTGTATCCAATCCCATGTCAGCCTGATGGACTTTGCTAGTTAAACATCACATCATTCCAGTACATTAGGAAATGTCAGTCTCATATCTAGTCACCTGACCAAGAGAATGAGGTTTTGAGGCAGCACAGTTGATATTACTGGGAATAACAAAATATTTATCTGCATTCTTCTGACTGAGGAAATAAGGCAAGTGCATAAAATCAGAACTATCAGATTTTCTGTGATCAACTAAGAATGAATGATAAAACTTAGAAGACAATTTTAAGATCAAAAGCATGATTAACCCAAAGTGCAATGCTTCCAACAGGCTAGAATGCTCAGCGGATAATAGACAAGTAACAAAACAAAACAAAACAAATTCATGTTGACTAAAACTCTGCTGAAGAAATCTAGGAAAGATTTTACTGAATTTATATTTCATTAGTTGTGAGATACAGAAAACTGCCAGTCAGAACATGTGAAACTTTACATCCTATAATCATTCCATCAAATAGTTGAGCAATTGATTTTGTGGAGTTAGCTGTCTCTACTTCAATATTTTATAGTTCATATTTATTGGATCACTCATGCTGGGCTAGATACTAAGTTCAAATTTGATGAACCTGACAAAGCCTTCTCAAGCAAGTATTTTTATTATTCCCATTTCACTGATGAGGGAATTGAGACAAAATTTGCTTAACGTCAAACAACTAGGAAATATCAAAGCCAGATATTTTGACACCAAAATTGCTTTTTGTGAAAAGTATGTTAAGTATTTATCTAGTCCTAAAGTTATATTTTGGTGATCAGTTCTTATCTTTTACTTAACAAAGAATTTGTTTCTTATATTCTTTGAGCATACTGATGCGTATGTTTCTCCAATATGCAGCCATTAATCTTTTCAGAATGTCATCATATGACCAAAATACCCATCATTATGCATGCTTTTTTAACATCCTAGTGAAAAATAGAAGCATTTCATTACTTGGATTCCTGCTTCCCTACCCATTTTCTACTTTAAGAATGGCTTCCCACTAAATTCTTGATCCGAGACTGAGTATGGAGGGTGAAAGTTATAGCTTGCTAGGATCGGTCCTTTTCTTGCTTCTCTCGTAATTATTATGCTGTTTAACCTTAATTAATATTCGTTAATATGCTTTATGTAGTTGATATTATCCTGGATATTGCAGATTCAATAGTTCACATTTGAAATCTAGGACAGTTCAACAAAGCTTGTATTTAAAGTCTCCATAATCAAGTAAACAAATATGAAAATCTCCTAATTCTCAATACACCTATAAGGGCCAAAGTCAAATATTTTCTCCCTTAGTTGGACACATTTTAGTCATAGCAGAGAAAAAGAAAGAGAATTCCATTTCTTGGTGAGTGCCTGCATATACAAAGATTCCACAGGAAATACTGCAGAAATCAAATAACTTCAAAACACTCAACTGCTTAAGATCTGTGGAATGGTGTTGACCTATATCTAAAAGAAAAATGAAGCAGGTGACAGAGCACATGTGAAGTTGATGTCCTCAGATGTCAGTGGGAGCTCTGTTGGGTACAGAACAAGATGAGGATTCACTGTAACTATACCAATAATGTAGATTATCATATAGCACAATAACGAATATTTTGTTAATGCCACCAATTTACCTTATCCTAGCTACAAGTATTTCTTACAATATAATGTGACAGAAAAATGCTGATTCTGTAAATGAAGACTTCTGATGAAAGGAAAAAGTAGCATCTGTGCTTACAGATAAAGGAAAACTGATTATATTAAGTAAACATATTAAAACTGATTTTTAATATGAACATAGAATGCAGAGATATGATTGAAGGGATTATCATAATGGATTTACTTGGCTATAGTCAATTGAAAAGAAAGAATGTTGAGCATTTATGTATTGAATGCTAACTATATGGAAACTTCCAATACAGGATTCTCAGAGAAAATAAATTCTACTTCTTATGATAAAAAGAACATGTTATAACAGTTAAGAATTATAAAACTATATTCAAATATAGTCTGTTGACATAAATCCCCAAACTTAAACATTTCATATTTTGTAAAGAATTACTAGGAAAGTATTGATGAGAATTTTTATTATAAGCTGAATCTTGCAAAAAACAAAGCAGGAGAATTTCCAACTACAAAAAGATTTTGAGGCACTATCCAGTACATATAGTACCAGAAACTCAATGTAATATTTTCTTGTACAGAAAAAATGTAATCTTAAGAGGAAACATAAACAGATTCATATTGTTAAAAGCAAGTATCTTCATACTACAGATGACCATAGAAATTGATGCCCGGCCACTGTGACACTTATGTTTGCTACTTCCATATAGAATTTTACATAAATTTTTATATGTGAATTGAATCTTGAAGAAGTCAGAATTTTATAAACTGAATTGGTGATGCTATTTTATTTTCTTCTTCAACAGCTATTTGCCTTCTTACTGATTGAACTCTTAATAAAACCCAAACTCACCACCTAATTACATTTACACATTCAACAATAGCTAACAAAGTGATTTCATCTTTTTTATAAGTTAGCCAAAAAACAAAATCTGTGTATCAGGATCCAGATATTTCTGTCACCAAGGGTTTTCTTGTTGTTTGTTTGTTTGCTTTTACCTTAATCAAGTCTAAGAAGGAAATATAAAATGTAGAATTTCTATTTCTTATCAAATAATAATTATGTTAATTATACTACTACTAACAATGGCCAAAATCCATTATGATTTACCACATGCCAGACACTATGTTTAGTGTCAGACTGGCATTAATTCATTTAAATTTTACAATAGAACTATGAGTATCAGTCAGTTCTCTTGCATGAGTGGGGCAATTTTACCTACAACTAACAGAAATACCAACCCCAACTATTTTCCAGATAATGTTATTTATTATCTTACAAGATGTCCAAAAGTAGGTGGTTTCATGGTTGACTCAGTAATGTCACCAAGGACTCAACCCTTTACATCTTTCTTTCTACCTGCCATCCTCTGAGTGGGTAACAGGGTAGAGGGGGACTTGGATCTCAGCTAACTATCCTTAAGTTGGTTCCTGTTATAATTATTTGTGTTCTTCAAAGAGGAAGTCCTAACTCATAGTAACTATGAATGTGACAACGTTTGGAAATAGGTCTTTGCAGATATAATCAATTTAAGATGAGATTGTTAGGGTGGGACCCAATGTAGTATGTCTGGTGTCCTTATATGAAAACAGAGACATAGGAGAATGCCATGTGAAGACAGACAGACAGGGAGAACACAGGTATGTGAAGACTGAGGCGAGATTGAAGTTATGCTGCCACAGCCAAGGAATGCCTGGGGCTGCCAAAAGCTAGAAGAAGCAAGAAAGAATCCTCTCCCTAGACACATTAGAGGAAGGATGGCCCTACCACCACTTGATTTTGAAATGTGAGAGAATACATTTTTAATGTTTAAGATACCCAGTCTGTGGTACTTTGTTATGGCAGCCTTAGTAAACTAACATAGTTTCTACCTTTGTCCAAGGCAGGTGTGTAGTAGGTGCAATAAAGGACAGAGGAAGAAATAGAACTATTTCTCCTTTGAGTCTCTTTCTTAGAAGTGGAGAAATCACTATAGAATTCTGTCATAAACCCAACTAAAGCCAATGACCAGTAAGTGCAATGGGATTGCCATTTTTTTGCTTAGACTAATCATTGTGGGTAGAGTAGTTATTAGAGATTAACCACACTAACCATTACTGTTTTTATTACATGCATATTACTGATGCAAGAACTGAGGCTGTGCATAATCGGTCACCTACTATAAAACTGCAAAGCCAGGTTATGAAGTCAGAGCAGTCTCTCATATCACAGAATAGTTTAACATATCCAGCAGTGCTGTGGTTTATATGGTTATGGTGCATAGCCTTGTTCTCCATAAGTTATAATTTACTGTGCTTTCCTTTCCTTTGTTAATCCTAAAGAGAGTCATAATAAAGGGATTGAACATGAACATTTATTATTTGGTATAAAGCTTATTGAAACTTCTAAATTAAATTCAGTTACTCCCTAAGCTTCAAGGAGTGATGAGCTGTTTCCACATTCAAGTACCAAAGCCTTAATTCATAAAACAATTTCCTAGTTGAGGAAAATGAATGGCATGATGTCTTAGTTCAGGTTGCTATAACAAAGTATCATAAACTAGATGGCTTATAAACGACAGAAATGTATTACTCACAGTCTGGAGGTTGAAAACCTGAGATCAGTGTGCCAGCATGTCGGGTTCTGATAGGACCTTCTTCCAGGTATGAACTGCTGACTTCTTGTTGTGTCCTCACATGGTGAGAAGAGGGGGACTGGGCTCTCTGTGATCTGGCTGATAAGGGAACTAATCCCACTTACAAGGGCTCCACCTTTATGACCTAATTGCCTCCCAAAGTCCTCACCTCCTATTATCGCTGCATAAAGGTTAAAATTTCAACATATGAATTTCAGGGGGCACAATCATTGAGTCCATTGCACAGAAGGAAGATAGAGAAGTGGAAATTATATTAAAAGTAAAGTGCAAGAGAATTAGAGGCAATCTACAATACACCAGAAAGCTGGGGAAAAAAAAATAAGAGCAGGAAGAATAGAATTTGAAGACCAAATATGAGTGTGGAGGAAGGGAAAACAGTGTATTAAAGTGACAACTACACCAATGTTTCTATTTATACAACCTGCTGTATTACAAAATCCTCATTTATTCAATCATCAAGTCCAGGAACATGGCTCCATGATGGTACCGGTTTGAGAAGATAGCTACAGTGCTTCAATGAAGACATATCTAAAGTTTTATTTAAAATATTTATCAATGCAAACCTGGAAATATGGCATAGATACCTTCATTGTCCATTTTATGTGTTTCACTTTTCTTTCTAGCTTTGGGAAAAACAGATGCTAAGTGGTACATGTGTGAGTGCACCCAGTAAGCAATGATGACTGGATTTTCACAATGGAGAATATAAATACAGTCGTCCCTTGGTATCCACAAGGGATTGATTCCAGGACCCCATCAGATACCAAAATCTGCAGATGCATGAATCCTATGTATAAAACCTATGCACATCCTCCCATATACTTTAAAATCATCTCTAGATTATTTATAATACCTATTACAATGCAAATACTATGTAAATAGTTGTTAGGCTGATTGTTTTTATTCATATTTTTTATTGTCGTATTGCTATTTATATAATATTTTTGATCCCTGATTGATTGAATCTGTGGAACCCATGGATACAGAGGGCTGACTGCACTATAAATTAGCCATACCAGACTTACAGTGATAGTCCATAATACTATCTAGCTATTGAGAGTCCACCACGCAGACTTCCTTGTCAACACTTCCTCTTTAATTCATTTTACTCTACCTCCCTATTCCAATCAAGCCTCTCTTCAACTATCACCACTCATCACTTGGAAAGAATCTGAAAAATTTAACTATACAAAAGAACTTAAGCAACATCTGGTATCTTCAAACAGTGACAGGAAAGAGGGTTCTATTTTAACGAGCCATGGTGGCTGAAGTAATGATTCTCTAATAATGGAATGCCAGATATCAGGGAAAAGCTGGGGCCAAACAGCACACAAAACCATGGCATATTGACTGGCTTCCCATCTGGGACTAGTCTACCTCTCATCTACATACTTTCAAGTTATTTTATCACACTGCAAATATTTTAGAAATAAGAATATCTTGGCAGTTACAAGGCATATATGATCATTAATGTGATGCCATTTCAAACTGTTTTTTTTATTATGTAAATACTTGTTTCAAAACCCTATACCTTAATTATGGTATAGGTATATATCAATTGTATTTACAAAATATACACTCTAACTGACAATATTCAATGATTTAATAGAATGTCAGTGGAATACTTTCATATATAAAAACCACTATAAATGAAGAGCTTAAATGAATAGACTATTTTAACCTTTATACTTAAACATTTGAACAGCTGAAAGAATTATTCTTTGTAATTGAAGATGTTCTACTGCAGGGGTCAGTACTTTAGCAGATGCCATTGTATTCTTGCAAGTAAAAGTGTTCTAGAGAGCTGTGGAATTCACCTTAGCTGGAGAGAAACAGCTGGAGTCTGATATATCCAGTATTGCAGCCTATAATACTGCAGATGAAAGTGAAGTGGCTGACAATATATATAATGCTTTTTATAAGTATCACTGAAAACAAAAGTATCCTCCGTAATGCCTGCAGTAATTGATAACCTTTATACTCCGGATTATATTGATTAAACCATTCAGAAGAAGCCAAAATATTACAGTATGACTTTCTAGGTCAGTGAAGTCTACACAAAGCATTATGTCCCGTATGCATGTTTGCAGTGATGCCCGCATGATTGATAACCTTTGTATCACTCTTACATTGGTCAAGGCATTCGAGCCACACCAGACTATTACAGAGTATATTTCTGGATCAATGACTACACAGAACATTATGTACAATATCACATCCTTATTCTCAGTAATGTCTGAATATACATACATTGCATGCTAGTGAGGACAGTATTTAGAAAATAATGGAATGTGCTTCTTTGAAGTATGCATTTATTCTACTTATTGGTTCTAAATGGGCATTTTTCCTAATGAACAACTTATCAAAACACACAAAGCATTTGAAAGCAACATTACTGATTGGGTTAGGCTTTACTTAAACTACTTGGTTTAATTATAATGATTAAGCTGCCTACTGGGATTCAATTTTTAATGACTTAATTTAATGTGCTGTTCATTAAAATGTCACCTTGTAAAGTTTTTCTTTATCCTGTTATCAACTTACTGGGCACTCAAATGAAGATAAACATCATCTAAAAAACAGTTACTAAAGCAAGTATGAATTTTGGCCTACAAACTTAGATTTATAAATAACTTTTTTCCCCCAACACAGTTTAACTTCTGAGTGGAGAGGCTCCATTTTGAGGGGATGAAAAAGGAGTAAAAAATAAACAAAGAACATCTTATACCTTTTATATTTTCTTTAAATTAGCCCCGAAAGACCCTGGGCTAAGTCAGAGGTGCGCTGGAGCCCATTCCTACTGTCTCACTGGTTTCAGTTGTTAAAATTGCAAGGTGGCTGATGTGTTGATAGCCTGAAATCTACCATGGTGGGTGTATTTACACCATGGAGACCAAAAACACACTACCTTCCAGAATTGGCTGTTAAACATTACCAGCACACCATACCCTACAATTGAACAACATTAATTTCCACAAATATTCTTCAATGCCTTTGTGATTGTAATGGTTTATGATTGTTTAGGATTATGTCCCACCCCCTAACTCCCAGTTCATATGTAGAAGTCATAACTCTCATTGTAACTGTATTTGGAGATAGGGCCTTTAAAGAAGTAAAGTTAAAAGAAGTCATAAGGGTGGGCCCCTAATCCAATATGACTGGTGTCCTTATAAGAAGGGCAGAGACAACAAGGATGGCTGTGCAGGGAGGAATGGCCATATGAGGACACAGCGAGAAGCTGGCCATCTGCACAAGCCAAGGACAGAGACCTCAGGAATAAAGAAAATCTGTCATTACCTTGATCTTGAACTTCCAGTCTCTAGAACTGTGAGAAAATATATCTATGTTGTTTAAGCCACCTTGTCTGCTGAATTTTGTTATGGCAGCAGGAGCAAACTAAGGCAGTGATCCAGAGCGTTAGAGAAAGTAAGGGCACCAACATGCATAACACATAACTTATAACCTAAAAGAGTCTGTAACCTTGTTTTGACATAAGACATATGTGAACATTGTAATGCAAGTGTGCATGTGAGGTAAAAAGAACTACAGGAGTTCACTGGAGGGAGAGAAAACATCTGGTTGGGAAAATAGAGTTCTTGGAGGAGGTGGCAAGTGAACGGGGTCTTAAACAGCATTTTGATGGGTGGTAATAAAAGTGAGCTCCATGAAGTCAAAGGCAAAGAAGTGACGAAAATAAAACAGTTTCTTAAATTACTGATTCTTAAGTTTTGTTACAACATAGGTTTAACGTAGGAGACTGATGCGAGTAAGTGTTGCAAGAAGATGAACTGGTGAGCCAGACAGGACTGCAGGGCAAGTGTTTTAGAGTTGGAAAGAGCTGAACGCATAACGAAATCACTAAATCAGCACGGCCAGAGTGCAGGGCAGATTCTGGGGCTGGGTCACCTGTGTTCAAATCATAGCTTCATAATAATAATACCTAAGGTGCAGGTGACATTAAATGATTAATATGTGTCCAAAGTGCTTAAATTTGTCCTTGGCAAGTAGTAAGTGCTATGTATCCACTAAAACAAGAACAAACAGAAAGTTCTAATGGAAATGGTAAGAATATGGATTTGAGAGATGATGATGATTATATTATTTTGCTAGGTCTACCACAGCAAAACCACTGGCTGGGTGCTTACACAAGAGAAAATTATTTTCTTATAAATTTAGAGGCTAGAACTCCAAGATCAAGGTATTCACAAGGTTAGTGTCTTCTGAGACCTCTTCCTTGGTGTGTAGATATCTGTCTTCTCCCTGTATCTTCACCTTGTCTGTAATGTGTGTGTCCAAATGTGTTTATTTAAGGACACCTGTCATATTGGATTAGAGCCCACCCAAATGACCCCATATTAACTTAATGATCTTTTTAAAGACCCTATCTTCAAATATAGTGACATTCTGAGCTACTAGGAATTAGGATTTCAATATATGAATTTTGGGGGTATACAACTCAGGCCATAATTATCACCAACAGAAAATTAAAGAATGATATAACCATTTGTGCGGTACAATGATATGAGAAGAAAGAGAAAAATATAAGATGGTTCCATCTTTTTGATCAGGATTCCATCTATGGACAGAATGATAAGCAAGAGCATAAACACTTTACTATTCATCAGGAAAGAATAAAAAGCACAATTTTAGAGCCAAATAGATTCAGATTCAAACCCGAATCACTGCTGTGAGACCTGAAACATCATCTTTTTAAATTTTAGTGAACTTGTCTACAAATAACACATCTTAAATATTCACTTTGCAATATTGCTAGGAGGATTCAGTAAGACAACTTCTGTAAATGCTTCTAAAATAGTGCCAGACACAGAATATAAAGTTTGGCAAACATCATTTTCTGTGTATTTATTATGTTGCCTGTTCGTATCACAATACTGGGGGACAAGGAAGTGCCAAAACATGCACTAACCCCTAAAGTTCACCTTGATGTTAGAATTCTCCTATCAAATGTTACCTTTTGAGATGTTCCGTTTATAGAAGCTCCTTTAAAAGTGAATTTGCATATAAATTTATCCATCAACAATAGTAAGGCAACTAAGAAAAGGTATTGCATCAATAAAAAGGGGAGAAGTAAATCATGAAAAGAATACAAAAATCTACTTTAAACAATTTTGTCCTGAGACTGTACTTATAATGACAATTATTTCTCTCAATTCAATTGGAAGTCAATGTTACATTTGCATTATATTTTTAGTACACATTCATGTTCCATATCCTAAATATAACTTGAACAATCGCATTTTCACTACAAAAATGAAGAGAAGAAAGTAACCATGGTTTGTCTCAAGAAAGTAAAATTGCTAAAATGATGAATATTTTAGAATTCAGGATTTCGTACTTTGCTTAGTGGTCCATGAAATACAAAATATTTAATTTAGAGATTATGCATTACCATTAGAGTTGAATTCAGAATGAAGATGATATTTTATAATTAAATGTCTGGTGCAGACAATGCTTTCTCTATGTACTCTTTAGTTAATGTTATGCTATGGAGATACTATATCATGGTGTTCAATATATATGGTCATGAGATTTCTGTCTATAAAGAAATTTTATAATTCAATCTTTATATCAGTGGAGATAAAGGAAATATGCTTGTATAAAACCTTTTCTTTTTCCAATTCATAAAGTAGCTTTCTCGTTTATTTTTAAAAAATATATCATTTTTTCATATATTGAGTGGCACCAATGATCTTTATGTTTCAAATTTAAGGAAAATGGCTTCACTTAATCGACAAATTTAAACGGCAAAGTATACTGATTTTAATCATTTTTTAAAACTTTTTAATGTCAGAATTTATGCTCTTAAACAGAGTACAATAATAATAATCTCATTTCTTTTGATACCTTAGAATTGTTATTATTTACCAACAAACTTTCCACCCTATAAGGATGAATTCAGGACAGAGTTGGCTATGCAGTATAGAGCTTTTTGCCAACCCACCCCCAACCTCCGAAGTGTCTTAGAGTTCCTTGCTTTACTGTGTCCACGTGCCTGAGTCTTTTGACTTTTGTTTTTCACTCTTCTGTTTGCTATTGAACTGTTATCTGCACTTCATTCTTTCTTATATACATTCATCTGACTTTTTAAAAATCAGAGGGGAGGGAGATAATCTCCGGGCACAGCACCCCTCTGTAACACAGCTGATCTTGGGCAGGTCACTTAGCCTGTAATTTGGGAGGGTAGGTAGAGGAAGACATGGAGGATGTGTCAGTATGGCTGAAAGGAATAAATGGAATGGCGCATGGCGTATGACAACCTCATGGCTCACAGAGGCATTCAACTGAAAGGACCAACTACATTTGTATTGACAGCCCAAAGGCTTTCCTCATTAGCAACAGCTAGCCTCCTGGACAAATGAAATTGCCAATATTTCAAAATATCACTGTCTTTTAACTTTACATAATCTGGAATGGTACAACTGAAGAGTCTAACAATCTCCTTCCTAAGCCAAGGCAAGAAATAACATCTGTTGTGTGTGTTCATTTACTCCATGGGGAGAAATATGGGATGGATGGATGTTTCCATGAGCTATTAAATATTATCACAACTACCACAAAGCCCTTTCAAGATATTAGACTATACAGTATCAAGTCTAGTTTCTTATATAGGAATTACACATCCCTTGAAAATTCTCTAACCTGTGATAAAGAATAACTTTGAAGATTGTTAATGCATAAGTAAATCATTAAACAGACAATGAAAAACCACTCCAGCCAAGGAAAGCATTATAAAGCAACTGGTACTTGATAAAAACAAAAGTAAAGGAGTAAATGCTTAGGAGTTGCTTGTTTGGATGAAACAGGAGCCAAAGGAAATTTTCTTTCTTATTCTCTTTATATTAACAAATCTTTGAAACTACTTTTACAATTAATCTAAGTGTCTATTTATGTAGCATGGTAAGAAACTAGCCCAGTCCTCTGAAAACTCTTTTATAAATGTAGATACCTGGACTTTACCTCAGAACTACTAAATAAATCTTTTGAGAATTCTGCATTTTAACATGTTTTGCCTGTGATTCTTATGCACTAAAATATAAAAAATACAACTTTAACACTGACCTATTGTTTCTGAAATTTTTGTTTGTGAAATCCTTAGAGTATAAAGAAATGCATCCATACAACGTACTCCAGACCCTACTTAGGTTCCTGAATGCAACCAATGCTAAATAAGCAATGTGTTTCTACTTGTTCATGACAATACATGCTTTCTGTATCACTAACTCATTCAATCAATATTTATTGAACATCTGCTCTATGGTAGGGGATAAAACAGTGAGCAAAAGCAGACCCTGTTTTGCTCTACCAGGATGCTAGGGACTGAACTGTGTCCCTGCAGAATTAAAATGTTAAAGCCCTAAACCCCGATTTGATGCTATTTGGAGATGGAGCACACACCTACATTCATTCTCTACCCCCAACCTCCCGGGAGAAGCCTAGAATATGGTAGCACACAATATATTTCAAACATGAAACTTCATCATTTTTGGCATGACATTATAATATTTATAGAAAACCACTTGTGTGCTAGAAAATTTATACTGTATATATATATATATATATATGATCTATAAACCTTCACAAAAAGCTGGCAATGCTGTGAGTTTTCACACCCACTTAACAGTTTGAGAAACTCAGAATTTAAATACTTGTCTAAGGTTAGACATCTGGGCAATAGTCATTCTGGCTCACCCATAGGAAAAAGGTCCCCTGACCATACAGAAGGTATTTGCTATGGAATTGCGCCTTAATGTTTGAGGCTACTCTTTTTCTTCTTTCCCTACTCTGATTTTTACATGTTCTAACTGACAAAATTTAAAGAGGGGGGGGGTCTGATGTGAAAGGCAGTAAGCGATTTGTATGTTCCCTTTGACATCACATCTTTTTCTCACATGCTTACTGAAAATAGTGAGAAATGAACAATGGCTCCCACGTTTCTCACCTGGAACATTGAATTTCTGCCTCATCCTAAAGCACTATTCTTGTTCCATATGTGAAAACCATCCTTGCCAGCTCCCACTTATAGTAAATTCTGTGATTTCTCTTAATTGTCCCTGCCAGTTAGAGCTGTCTTTACGGCATCCAACCAGTCTTTGATGGAGGATTCCTGAACAAAAATCTTATAATTTCTGTGTTCAATGGCCTCTAGTGTTGAGTACTCTCTAACTCTAAAAATAACATTGTCAACCCTTTGTTTTCCATTGTGATTGCAGAACATTTATCCTCACATATGCTTTTTAAACAACAGCCCTCAGGCAGATCTCAAAAGTCTTGTTAGCTATCTGCAGTCAGATCTTCTTTTTCTTCAAAAAATCATTCACACTGGGTATTTCTTAGAGGCTGTTTTTGACTGTTCACTCATCTGCTTCTTCATCCTTTAATTGGAGCCCTTACTTTAGCCCATATCCCCTCCTTTTCATGCCACGGGCATTATGTTACTACCTTCAGTTCCGTTTTCCCGTATTTATTTATCCTTCTGAGGATTTTTTAAAACTCTTTCCCCCTTTGATTCCTTGTGGTCCACTCTTGCCCTAATCTCGGGCTCTGTGTTCCTTCCCCTTGCTTGGATCCTTTTTTCTCGGACTTTGGTTCCAACCACATCGGGCCTGTTATTTTCATTCTCTTTAGTCATTTCCTCCATTAATTCCTCAACGTTCTCCTCCCCACCTCCCTTTCGTCTTCTATAGATTTCAGATAAAACTATCTCTCTTGAAGGAAATGTTTTCTGACTCCTTTATTTTTTTCCTTCAAGGGTTTTCTTTTCCCTGCTGTTTTCCCACTGAAACCCCGTCCATCCCAAGCTTCGTCGCGGTTTCCTTTGCCTTTTGTCGGTCGCCATCGCTTGAGGTCCCTCGTCTTTATTCCCCCCTCTCTGAAGCCCCTCCCAATGCCACCCTCCTCTCCCCGGGAGATGTCCCTGCCTTCTCTGTGGCAGATGGGCTTTCTTATTTCTCTTCCCCTTTTATTGAGAGCCCTTGAATCCATCCCAGCTGTGCCTTCCTCACTTTCATGATGACATGCGCTTAACCAGTTTGCATAGGTATGGCCCTTTTCTTCAGAGGTCGCATGTGATTCTCTTTTTCCAGCAAGCACTGCTGTGCCCTTGTTCTCCATAACTCAAATAATGTTCCTTTTTACTTGTTCATTTTAGTTAAATGGTTTATTCAAATATATATATCATATATATATTATATATATAATGGAGGATTCCTATACCAGCCACAACCCTTCTTTGAATCTAAGTGACTAACTTCATTCTAACGTTGCCAGCTTTATTTTAATTTTACGTTACACTATCTAAATTCCTAAACTCAGTTTCTGCTTTTAAAGGAAAGTGTTAAAATGGAGAAAACGTATTACAAGCAAGGTCACTAAATTTTCCACATCCGTTGCTTTGCAGAAGAGAGGGAATAAATATCTTTATCTTTGATTTTCTAAATAGGATGGCACAGTTCTCTTTTTACTTTCAGTTCCTCTTCTCTTGGTGTTGCTTCTAAAGTCAACTCTATCTATTGCTTTGAAGCTGCTTGTTTTATGGAATTAAAGATAACATGACCTCTTAGGTCATTCTAAATAAGTTAATGATCAGGGCCCCACAGATCAGCTTGTTGCAAAGCTAATTTCTTCCTTTCTGAAAGACACACACACACACACACACACACACACACACACACTTTTTAAGTTTAAACACCTTTTTGATATATTCTTAGAGTAATAGTATATTAAAGCAGTACACCCATCTACAGAGTATCTGTGTAGTTGAATTTCCTCCTCCTTCTATCATTTCACCCATGAAGAAATATCCTCCCTTCAAATTTTAGACATCCCTGCTGTCTTTACTCAAATAGATAATAAAACCAAATAGACAAACCAATTTAGCTTCCTTTTCCATGTCTTCTTTCCGTTTTTCCTTTTTTTCCCCCTAACATATTGACTTTAAAAATTTTTTTCTTTTTAATACATTCCTCCAAAATTTTGATTGATAAATCAGAACAACAGAGAGGAAAAAGTACTGGGTTTGTTGTGCTGACAGTTCCTCCTTCACATGAAACCACAGCACACTCCCACACCTCCTGTTCCAATACCCACTGGACTGGCTACATTATCTCCTATCTCAGATCACATCTCAGCCCATAGCAGCCAGACTGCATTCTTCTCACCACACTCCCACCACTCCTAAGTGCAGGAAGTGGAGGAACATTCGCGTAGAGGCTACTGTGTGCATCTGTGTTACTAGGTGCTTCACTTTTGTTTATTTTTTAATCCTTGATGTTCAGATCCATTTAAAGTAGACTCAAGTATCACGAAATTCTCTTTATTACTCAACATCATTTTTGTAAGGTTAATAAAGATTATACTATTGCTCCTTATTGGATCATAGAAAATTTGAAAACAGAGAAACCAAGTAACTAGATCGAGTTCCTCAAGAAAATCAGTGAAAACTCATGACTGATTCCTCATTCTATAGATATAGACCACAATTCTAGCTCCTTAACACGATTGAGGATTCTCACAGTTTTACTTTCTACCATATGTTATGATCAAAAATTACTAAATTATATATACAGTTTTCAGTCTGGGCTATGAGTATGTGTGTTGAGGGAGAAATGAGAGAAGAGAATGGTAGAATGAATCTACTTAAGTATACTGACCTTCTGGCAGATTATCAAGGAGACAAATCAAAATTCCATTTCAAAATAAAATAATGAATAACTCTAAATATCAATATATATCTTTGGGACTATTTCAACTATTTTTCATAAAATATACATTTAAAAATTAAATATATAAAAGTTCAAATACTCACAGCTCAATAAATATAATATAGCTAATATTAATTAAATGCTAACTGCAAGCCAGGCAGCATGCTAAACATTTTGTATGCCCTATTTTATTTAATCTATACAATGGTTCTATGAAGTAAGTGCTTTTATTATCCTCATTTTACAGAAAAATAAATTGAGAATAATAAATAATCCCAACTTGACTATTGTCATACAGTAAGTAACTGGTAAGGCTGAAATTCAAGTCCAAGAAATTGTTTACTTTTAACTATCAAAGCTATATTACATTACAGATACTTTTTAATATTACAACCATATATAAAAATGTGTTACTGCAAAGATTCTCAGATATCAGTAATATTTTCTATAATAAGGCCTAAGATTTTTTTATTTGTTTATTCATTTGTGTTTGTGGTTCTTTTTTTTATTTTTCTTATTCATTATTCATTTTATAGAGAAGATATATGGATTTCTTAGTGTGGCTCTGCCTAGCAGGCAGTTTTGATGCAAAAATTGTGCTTTTGAAAAGAAAGTGCTTTTTAAATTTGAATTTTGGTTTCTAAAATTAATATTACTATTGTTTATTGGTTTGAGTCAGTTTGTATTATTTGTACAACAACAATCTATATTGTGATGTAATCAAGCCATAGAAAAATAACAGGGTAAAAGCTTGCAAGATCATCAGATAATACCTTGTTTTGATTCCCTAAGGAAACACCATCTGCTCAGTTTCTGAAAATGGTGGGAACCTGATAAATACTTGCTGTAAGAAATAGACATGCAGAGAAGAAAAGGGAAAAAAAAGGAGGCAAACACAAAAATTTAACAAATATCTAAAAGAACAATGTTTGAAATGCTTGAAAAGGAACAGAAAAGCAGATTTAAATAGGATAATAAGAAATAACTGAGTCACAGGGCTTTCTCAAAAATAAATAATAATTAAGAGACTGCAAATATTTTATTTTGGACTTCATATTGAAAAATTAAATTTAGCAATATTTTGAATGTGTCAGTGCAGATAAATAAAATCTTTACTTTTAGAGGCTTGTTTCTAATATCTGAACAATACATAACAAAAATATATTCATTAATCAATGCAATTATGCACTTATTTAAACATGTTTTACACATCCTTTTTTGTGTGAAGCAACATATAAAATACATACTATAATTTCAAAACTCCTGTGCATTTTACTAAAATACATCTTTTGTATTATAAATAAAAAAAAGAGAGAAGATACAGTTTTATATATGTAGAGTACAAATCCTGCAAACACCATTCCCATCCCATCTCTGACAGGAAAAAAAAAAATCCTTGAGTTACTACAGTTGAGTGCCCTAATGTTATTTATCATAGCAATTAATTTAATCCAGTATGCTTCTTTGGAACTGCTAATGCTGGACTTTCCTTCCTTGAAAGTACTAATGAACAATAAAATGACTCATTTTATTAAATTTATCATACAATATATAACACATATCAGGAACAGACATGCATGCCTTGGTTGTAAAGAAGGGTATCTACAAAAAAATTATGGATATTTCAGGACTGCTATTACCATCAAATCAAGATTTAATATTTAAGATCATTCTTTCAGAAAAAGCACTACTAGACTAAAAATTATCTGAAAAGTCATAGATATGCTGATAGCATACAGGATACTGCTAGTCTAAATCTTAACGAGCATATTAACCCTGGCCATGTGCAATCAAACTACATATGGCTGGCTAAATTCAAATATATTTATGATAGAAGAGTTTTTGAAAATAAGAATATATTGGACCTTTAATGGCAAAATTGTGGTCAACTTTTACCTCTATGGTTGCCCTGTTAATATCCAATCAAATGCTTCTGATTCATTAGTGACTTGGAGATATTATCAATATTTTTAATAAAGGTTAGGTAATGATTTAAAGTGGCAGCATACTTCTGACAACATGAAAGATCTTTTTAACTGTGAAATTTTGGTAGCCTAGATTAGATGATAATCTATGGCCTACAATTATTTGCCTGGCCATTTGATTTTGGAAAACAATAGAAAAAGATGGTAGGATGTATTATTGGAAATTAAAGAAAAAAGAAATGAATGGATGTACTTGAAGTGTGATTTAATGTACTTTGTATAAATTCACAGTAGCCCACATTAATTTTACACAGTAGTAAAATTATATATATATAGTATATTAAAAAAATTTAATGCTTAAGTTGAATAGAATTAAGATCACTTAGGTTTCCAAGCAAGACAATCTTCTGTATAGAAAATCAGTTCAAGTCAGGGATTCTGAAAAAAACTGCCATCAACTTCAGTACTTTTTAGTGTTAGAAGCTATAAATCACTGGATTTTTTTTCTCTCTGTAATGTTGCAATGAACTGCTGTTCCAGGTCTGGACAGTTACATGTATCTTGGAGCAAATCCAGAAGCACTAGATGAACCTTTAGCTAACTGAAGTAATTATGCTTATTTCTTTTGGAATGTACTTCTTTGAAATCATGTTTGGTTTTCCTTCCAACTCTCATGACATGTTTATGGAAATCAAGTATAATTACTTAAGGTTTCCTTTCCTTGCCAACCACATAATTTCTTCGTGGTGTTTTATACCAGCATTTGCATCTAAATGATGACTATTCAAAGACATTGAGTATTAACAGTTATCATTATTGAATATCTAGTTTTATATTTTTAATACTGTGAATAATATTTTTTTCTGAGACAAGATCTTGCTTTGTGGGAATAATATTTCTAAAATAATTGCCAAAATGAGTACACTTAACTTCTGATGATCACATTTTAACTCATTTAAAGAAAGTGAAAATATTATAAAATAATATCAAATACATTCTCCTTTGACCATATCTCTTGGCATACATTCAGAAGATAACAATCCCTCATATCATGTAAATTTTCTAAATAGTGAAATAAGTGCAATTTTTCATTTCATGTTGTAAAGAGTGTTCACGTTACAAACCTAATGATTATTTAATGGAAGGACACTATATTTGTTTCATATATTTATATTAATATTTATGTAGAGTTGTTCTAAAATGAGGAATATGACTTTTATAAAAGTAATGGGTTATGCTATTTTGAATGTTGATATTCAGAGGTGGAATAATAGTTTTCTAAACATGAAAAAAAAATGTTCTTAATGGTTGGGCTTTTCCTTTAGCAATAGTTTCCAGCCCAAGGGCAAGTGCAAGACAGAACAGACATAAAGAATCTTAGTACCACTGTTTTAATTTCTGGCATTCACAGCATTTAGCAGTCGAATGTCTCAAAGGAAAACAACCACTTTCATTTTTGCCTCCTGCAGCCACTCTGTCAGGGGAGAGGTCTAGGCTCAGAAAATGCAGCTCATTAAAATGAAGAATTTTCACTGACTTTGATATTCACAGTTCACTGGGGACGTACTACCTGTTCACCAAGCTATTTCGTCTGGAAGGGAGTTGCAACACAGCAGACTATACCTTAATTAAACTGCTTTAATCAAATTCATTAGGTCCCTAACATTTATAAAACACATTGAGTTATGATACTGATATTCTAAGTATATATTTTTAAATTGTCAAGTTTTCTCTTTTCCTTATTTAATTGGTGCATTGAGCAATATTCAGAACAATACTTTCATCTGCCTCATAAATGTCTTTACTGGCATGCAAGGTACACACACTCTTTGTATTTTCTTGCAAACAGCTACTGCTGCTTTCAGATGAGAACAGCTATTTCCTAAGCCTATACACATTTAGTTTTAGAGTCATTACCTAAAAATGAAGGATTTGTCATTCAAAATTGAACTTTGTAAATAAAAGTCTTAATATTCTACTACTAACTTTATTACCATATAGCAATTGGAACAGAAAGACTTAAAACATAACCATTATAACAAAAACAGCCTAACACGTTAACACACACTCACATCAATACACTAATTGGGCAGTAATTGTTTATAATACAGATATCGGCTTCAGGCTTCTAAATATTTCTTCTAACTGGCTTCTGTAGGCAGACTACAAAAGAACCTTTTCTTGTGCTTCCTGGCAAATTTTTGTTCTGTCTTTTAATAGCTATGAATAATTTTGGCTCTGTTGGCTTCTGGCACTAAAGGACTTTTTTCTTCTACATTGCAGCAGAGAAAATGAAATTTCTCAGGCAAAGTTTAATGTTCCCTGAAATTCTCACGTTGTATACAGATGCTAATTTATAAAATGACAGCCCAAGAATTGTACACAAGTGCGTTATATCTTATTTTAGTAAACCTTAAATACGTATAGAATTTTGAAAGTGAGAAACAGGAAGGCCTTAAATTGTTGGTTGAACAACCTGATAATAGAGAAAAGGTTAATGTTAGCAAAAGTTCAGGAAACACCTATTTTTCATTTCATAGACTTACTGTTTGCAGAGAATAATCTGTATAATAATAATATATCAGAATAAAGTTATTAAGTTTGTATTTAATCCATTACAGATATTTACATAGTATGCCAAGATCTTTAAAGCAGCAGATGTGTTCTGGAAAGAGGAAGAAAAATTAACAAAGAAGGTGAGTAATTGAAGATAAAGTAAAAGTTAATGGTGAGGTGGGTTAGACTCCAAAAAACTGTGACTGTGAGGTTAAAGATTTTATAATTTAAAAAAGTATTGACTCAGTGAACATTTCTGAGTAGCAGACTGATATAATTGTAATAATGTTTTAGGAGCCATAATCTGGTGATGATGCACACAATGGATTAAAGCACTAAAAAATTACAAAGGGCACAAATTATAGAGACATAATCAGTCTGATGGGAGGAGAGAAGTTTATAGTAGAGTCTTAATAGAAGGAATGTTGGAGGTAGAAGATACTTTGAAAGAAAATAATACAAATCTTTGAAAATACAGAACTAGAGATCTGGAAAGAGATGGTGCCCAGATGTAGAAATGTGGAAGTTTAGATATATACAATAGAAATAAGATAAACAACACTAGTATTTCTTAGATATAATAGGAGTAGGTAACAATCATAAGGTAAGAATAGAAAAATAAAAGAAAGAAGTTTAGAATTTAATTCTGGAAAGATTCTCTGTGAGGCAGGTAAGGAAAAGAAACATATATATAGTTTAGGAGAGAGATGATTGTCAATAAAAGTAGAAGGAAAACTAGAAAAATGTAGCATCCTCATTAAGGCCAATGAAGGAAAGAGTATCAATAGAAAGACTTATCAAAGGACTCAAATACCAGTGAGAACAAGAAAAATAAATGCTGGCAATCGCCAAAGGAGTTGGAAATATGGATGCAATGGGTGACTTTTGAGGGCAGAATTCGAAATAGTGGTGGGGGGCGAGAGCAAGGTTATAAGCTCGGGAAACGTGGGCAGTGAGGAAGTGCAGCTGTGGTTATGGTTCACTCCACGAGAATGGTGCAGAGTGAGAGCTGGAGAAAGAGCTGTAGAGTGAAATGAAACGTTTTTGTTTGTTTGTTTGATTTATTAGGAGGGAGAGCTAAGTTAATTAGGATAGAAAAGGGAAACAAAAACTGAAAAACAAGAGATTGATGATGCTAGTGAAAAGGAAACTGTGAGAGTCAATGGAGAAGGAGGTAGGGATGGTGGGGGAAAATGTGTATTATCTTTCCTTCATCAAGTTGGCTAGCTTCCTTGAGGATAGCAATGCCATACTGAGTGCACACCTTTCACTGCGAACAACTATTTTTATGTATAGAGATATGTACAATATGAGTGTGCACTGTTCCTTGTAGCCTCATGCACCTATAATGTTCACATGGTCTATTAGCACGTAATTCGGGTAGACCCACAGTAAATGGGAGTTCAGCAAAACTCAAAGCAGGTACAAGGTAAGCCTGTCACATGTAGGACTGAGTAAGATGGTGTGCTGATAGCCCCATTTCAAATGCAGAAAGAAGGCAATGGGGTTCTAATAAATATAAATGACCTAAGAACCTTGTTATATCCTTTCTTACTTATAGTACTTCCCTGTATTAGCCAACACTAGCAGTGAAATTGATGACATAGAAAGAAATGGAAGGACCATTCCTTTTTCTTTCAATCTTTCCTTACTCATCAGTAAACTAAAGGTGGAGAGTATTGGTAAAATGTGCACATATCAAAAAGTCAAATAAAAACAACTGAGTTAGTTTTGTGCAGCATTTCTCCTGTTCTGGTAAGAAAAAAACACATATGCATATGTGAACTATAAAATATGAAGTGTGTAACTTTAGTGATTCTGCATATGAGTTAAATGCTCTTGCATTTGCATATAAAATAGGCATTGTGCAAAATAAAAATGAATTTAAAATTTACGCTAATAATTTAAAATTTAATATTTTTTACTTAGAAAAATATTAAATAGCAAATGAAAACCACCATATCAAATTGAGAGAGTGGCTGTGCAAGAAAGGAGAAAGCTTTGTATTGTAGCACCTTCACTTGTACTCATTTCTTTCTTTTTGAACAAGGGCCCCCCATTTTCATTTTGCACTGGGCCCTGAAAATGATGTAGCTGACTCTGCCTTGAGACTGTGGCATCTGAGGTCAGAACTTCATGCCAAAATTTTCAGCTTTGGAAAGATGGGATGAAACCCATTTCAGGCACAAGGAAACACCAATGCAAATGATCAGAGGTGGGAATGAATTCATTGTGTTCGAAGAACAGAATGAAGGCCAGTGTCTCTGTAACAGCAAGGAAAGTGGTCAAAAATAAGGCCAAAGTGGAAGACTAAGGCCAGATCATGTAAATTTTCTCCTTGCTGTATTAGAAAGCTATTGAAAGTTTGAGACGGGGGACTTTAATGACTGATATAGGTCATAACAAGATTATCCTGATACTTATAGCAAAATGGAGAACTGACCTCTTGCCAAAGGATCTTCCCCTCCTATTACACTTAGAAATGATACATAAAATGTAGCAATGGTCACCAACATTTAAAAAGGTTGCCAAGCATAAAGGAAACAAAGGAAAATCCCTGAGTGCCAGAGGGTGAGAGAGATATTGAGGCTTTAATTATGTCAGAAGCTGATGCAGGTTTGAAACTTCTGTGGAATGCCACCTGCAGAAGCAGAGACAGGACAAGCCAAGGGAGTTCAACCGACCCTCCTACATGAAGCCCAGAGTCTTGCATGAGTTTACCCTCATAGACTAGAAAACTCCTGCTCACTGGTTCAAGGCAAATGGAGAATCATTGGCAGAGTCAAAGAAATCAAAGACTCCTACATGAACTGAAAGATTAATCACAAACCAATTAGTAAGAGGATGAGAGATTTCAACACCATATACAAATCTGATGTCATGGGCTTTCATTAGAATGTATATCAAAAAGTAAATAATATAAATTTCAAATGAAAAATGTATGAATATTTACAAAAATTATCATAATCAAAACAGCAAAGGAATATTACATAGGCCATATCATCTGACAAAACAAACACAAAGAGACAGCTAATATATCCCATTAGTTTTGAAATATAAAACACAATTTTAATAAATCACAGGTCACATAAAACATGGAAATTATGAAACATTTAGAATCAAATGACTTTGGGGTACTAACTACCAAAATTTGTAATATATCTAAAGCGGGATTAGAAAGAAATTTATGAAATTAAATATACGCAAACATGTATGACATTAAATGTCAGAAAGTAAGAGATTGGATATTTAAGAACAAAATATTGAGCTCAAGTTAGAAAAATAACAAATGAGGGAAAAGAATGAAAGTAAAATGAGAAAAAATTAAAACAGAAACAAAATATAACACAGAAAATAAAGTCATTATAAAAGATTGACAAAACCAAAAATGAGTATTTTTTTTAAAAGCTAATGAAATAGATCCACACAAATATGAGAACTTGGTGTACACTAGATGTAGCATTTCATGTCAACCAAATGGTATTGGGACAACTTGCTGTCTGTAAGAGGAAAAGTAAAATAACTTGTCTACATTATACTATATATATATATATATATACACATATATATATATCTCCAAACGTATTACAGATGTTAGTGACAAATTTTAAATTTTAAACTTTTAAAAGGAAATCTAGAAAGATACTTTTTTGACTTTGGGGTAACAAAAAATTATTAAATTAAGTCGATGTCTTAAACATCACAAAGGTTAACATTGATAAATTCAACTTCATTAAAATTAATTTTTTTAATTTGAGAAAACACACATAGATACAAACATATACTCAATTAAAAGATGAACCACAAATGGCATGAGTATTATATATGCATGTCCACAAGCTTATAACAAGAAAAATAGGAAGGGTACATATGAAGGTCAAAACATGCCATCAGAGAGAGTGAGGAAGGATGGGTAATGAGACTAACATGAAATAGTAAAATTTCAACTTTTTAAATACTATTCCATTTTCACAAAAGTAGAGTTATGAAGTAACTATGACAAACTGTTATTAATAACATCTGATAATTCTGTGAGGTAGATATAGAGATTTGTTATTTTCTGTACTATTCTATCTTGTCAAAATATTTCATATGAATTCAGTCTAGCAACACTGTACTTTTTTGCTTTGTGCGGAATAAAATTCTGGTAGTTGGATTTAGAAACAAGAGGATCACTTAGGTTGCTGAGGCAATAGTACAGAAAACTGATGGTAGTTTACTTCCAGTGAGATTTGTGGGGATGGATTCAGGATATGTTTTTGACTTAGAACAGAGATTGCTTGACTAATAATTGGAAGAAAGTATGGCGGAATAAACTTGAGCAATACACAATGATCTCCAGGTGTTGATCTGAGGGACCGAGTGAATGTGGTACTATCTCAGAGAGGGCAAGACTGGAGGAGAAGTGAGTTTGGTGAAGAAGCCTGAATTGGCATCCTCTTTAGTCAGGTTTGGCGTGGCTTTTAGACATCCCTGTGGAGTTTAAGAGACAGGTTTGAGGTGAAGATATAAATGTTGGAATTATGTGCATTGAGATGGTTGCAGTCAAAAGCCTACATGGTATCACCTAGGGAGAGAGTGTAGATGAGAGAAAGCCAAGGGTTCCAGCAACATTTAGAGGTGGGAAGTAGAGGAAGAGCAGGTGGTAGAGACAGAGTAGGGAAGAAGCAGGAGAAAGAAAATAAAATTGATAAGGAAAGCCAGGAATATGGTGTTGATAAAAGCTGAGATGTCAAATTTGGGGGAAATAATAAACTTTTTCCAAACACTGAGCTTTGTTGTGAGAGATGAGATAACTAATGGATTCTGAGATGTAGGGAGTGACCTTCGCAAGAGCTGGAATGGTGAAAATGAAAGACATCTTAAAATCCTATACTATATTTTTCTACAGATAAGAATATTTCATTTCAGAGGGTGAAGTTAATTATTTTGGAGAGACACAATAATTGTTGAGGTGAATTCACTGAGAAAGCAAGGATGGATATGATTCAAAGTATACAACTGGACTGCAAATACGAGAAAGTAGGACCATAGACCCAAGATTTTGGCATGACCGTTTATTTACTAGAAGTAGATAGCATAGCATTGTACTATTCCATATTTTTAGTTTATTCAGTTATATTTCATTGAATTCAATGTTCTGTATTTCCCACACCATCAAATATTATAATGCACTTTTATTGTTAAATCTTATCATGTACACATTTCAGTAACTAGTACTATCAACTGCCTCACGTCCTGTGTCAAATAACATCATCATAGAGCCTTCAATATCATTTTGTGCTAAGTGCTCCCTGGGCCCAGTGCCAACTGAAAAATGTTTGAGCCGTAGGGAATATTTGAATGTTGAAAGTACACCATTCTCTTACCCCTTTACTCAATTTCACTCAACTCTCACTCAGTGAGAAATAAACAAACAGTATGCTGTATGTAATAAATTCTATGTAGCAAGAATTTTATATTTCTTAAAACAATATTTCATTTAGGTAATGATTATGAGAACAATCTGGATGTATACCCCTACTCCCCCATTGCCTCAAGTGATTAGATTTATGTTTGAAAGGATAGTGATGTTTCTTCTAATACTTTTAAAGTGCTCTTATTTTAGAACCAGAGACAAGAATCATAGCTTTATTTAGTGACTTAGAATTGTGGAATTCAAGAAGTTGAAGGGGATTTAAAGATTTAATCCAACCTTATACATTTTCAAATGAAAAAAATTGGGACATTTTAAGAAGTTAAGTGATTTTCCTGTATTACATAGCTTAGTTTAGTAAAAGAACTGAGATACAAACTCTAATTTCTTATTCAGGAAAGCATTTATTCCAGCCTACTTTTATTAGTTCATTATGATATGAACTCTTAAGTTGTAAATATATTTGCCATTTATCACCTGCCACTGAGTTTATAAATTGTCTGCACTGATTTTAGTTGACTTATGTCAATGTTTTGCAATCATTTCTGATGCAAACCTACTTCTGAAGAGTATAAAGATTTCTAACAGTACTGGAGAATCGAATACTCTTGGAATGGAGGATAAGCCCCCTACCTACATCCCTTACTGTGCTGAGAATCACTGCTTTCTTTTTGACAAGAAGAGTCTTAGAAATTTTACTTTCTAGCTTTTATTTCAGAAATTGTTATAATATTTGGCATGCTTTTTCAAATTACACATTTTTAACCTACTCTGATGATTACACATAAATTTCCATCCCACCCCCAACATACATGCACACAAATACAGGCACACATTCCTCAGTGAATTTCATCTCTAAATTAATCTGATTTAGATTAAAACTCCTAGAGGGTAAAACCTGGGTATTTTAGCTTTTATGCCAAATAACCCAATGACAATCTCTCTCTCAATGGTGTACTTAAAAATAATGTTGAAGATTTAACATTTAATGAGGTACTTATTATCTAGCTAGCATTTTCATAATTTATATTTGAAGAAAGGTTTAAAAGGAAGATGACTAGCTTGATATCTAAAGGGGTGGGGAACCTGTAACCTCAAGGCCGCATGTGACCCTCTAGATCCCCAAGTGTGGCCCCTTGACCAAATCCAGACTTCACCGAACAAATCCCTTTATTCTGTAAAATTCAAATTCATTCAAAAGACTGCACTCAAGGATCCAAAAGGCCACATGTGGCGCCAAGGCTGCAGGTTAACCACCCCTCATTATTTTCTTCTATATTCTTCAATTTTAAATGTGAAATTTAGCTTTATTATTAAACAAAGAAAATAGTTTATAAATGGATGCCCACTTCAAAAAATTACAGATTAATCTACCCAATATTATCTTCAATAATTTTTCGAGGACTTCAAAAATTGTAACAGTCATAGTTGGATAAATGAGTCTACCATAACATCTCTTAAATAATCTGAATATTAAATTTTCTAAGTATTAAATTTAAAGCTTCTTACTTTCATTTGTTTGTACATCAGTTTAGCACACAACTTCCAATTTGAGCACTTAAAAATAAACAGCTTAGCAGGAGATTGAGATAAATAAAAACCTTTAAAAAGAAACTGGGAGTCATTTGTAAGATCTTTAAAATTAATAATTAAATGGACTGAGTAATGATAATAATAGGATATAAATGATCATAAAAATTCATATAAGATAATTGAAAGGAGCCTTGAACTGTCATCTATTTCTTAAAAAGTATTTCAATCCTTCCTTATCAGTCTCTAGCTGTCAACTTTACTGTCCATTCCACCAGTTATCATAGCACTGGTTTCTCTAGTAGAGCCTTCCTTGAACCCCTTAGAATGAATTGTTCCTGTTTTAGCATGCTGTTAATAGTTTTTGGCTTTCTAAAAGGATATCTTAGATTTTACTGTGTATGCACAAAGCAGTGTTTTCTCCAGAAGATGTGTCTTAAAGGCAGGGCTTGTGTCATATCCATCTTCACATCATTTACATATATTCACTGAATATTCATATGCAAACTTTGGACCAATAGAGTGTTTTCAAACTCCTTATCAAAATTTTTACCTGGATTATAACATTCTGTCTTGATTATTTCCTCTAACCTGAGTTATTTTCTGTACAATGTCCACATATTGAGGTTTCTTAATTCAACCCCCTAATTGAAGAAATAGTAATAGTTGTTCATTGTTTAAAGCGGTATTGTCCCATAGAAGTTTCTGCAGGGATGGAAATATTCTGTATCTGCGCCATTAAATACTGTAACAAGCTCCATGAACTCCTGTATGTTTTTTGTAATCCTCTCACTTAACTACTTGACCTTTTGAGTTGTTTCCCATTAATTATGGCCTCAAACTCCTAGCCTCAAGCAATCCTCCTTCCTTCTCCTCTGAATATGCTGAGGATTACAAGTGTGAGCCACCAGACTCAGCCTGAAAAAAATGGGATTTTCTACAAGACAAAAGAGCTGAGATTCTGAAGGCCCCTGGGCCAAGATTCACCATCCCACAACCTGTGCCCAAATGCATGTAGCCTCTTGTGAGATACACCATGACCTGCCCCAAGGCACAGGGTTTCTCCTTAAAAGCCCATAATGTCCCTTAGATGCTTCTCTGTTCTCCCAACATGATGCCTATCATATTAAAAATTATTTTCTTCCTTGGCAATGCTCATTGTCTCAATAATTGATTTTTGTGCAAACAAGCAACTGGACCTAGACCAAAACCCCCTTGCAGTTTCAACAACAATCTCATCAGTCAATACTCTGTCATTTAATCCTAGATGCATGTGGCTGCTGTACACATGGGATATGGCTAATATGACTAAGAAACTAGTTTTAATTTCAATTGAATTTAAACAGCCACATTTTGTGTATAGCTACTTTATTAAAGAGAATATCTAAAGCACAAATTCTTCATTTTGAAAGATTTTAATAGGTGCTTTGAAAAACAGAGAGGTTCTGTGGTCAATTATTATTATTTTTTTTAATTTGGGTAATAATTGCTTTATTAAAGATTTACTTGGGAGGGAAGAGTTAGAAAGATGTTGGAAAATAAAAGATTTACTGTTCACCTAAACAGTTCTAGATGCTATATAGCAAAATTATATGTATTTTTCTGCATACACTGTATATTTTATATATACACACATACACACACACACACACTCATGTGTTTTCTTATTTTGTTTCCACTTTCTGTTTAGAAAGGCCACATTCTGGCCTAAGAAATAGTGTTCAAACACATTAGCATGTCTTACAGGCTACTAAAAATAAAGTGATTTTTCAGAAGTGATTTTTTAAGTGTTTTTATCTTGTTGAAAATGCAGTTTTTTTTAAGCATTTGAGAGTTGTATTGAAATCGATTTTCTTGTTTTCTGTATAGGTGTTAGTTTTTGTCATTACTTAGCTTTTTTAATATCTTAAGTACATTGCTCTAATGCAAAGAAGGATGGACATAAATATATTACAAGGGAAATTAGATAATAGTAAGATTAAAAGGTAAATAAAATGTCCATGAGAATAAAAATTTCTCTGAACAATTTTAAAATGGAATCACAAAAATCTAACTGCACTTGAACGTGAAATGAAACTGGAAATTTTATACTAATTAAATCCTTTGTTTACCTTTACAAAAAAAACAAAATATAAACAAAATAAAGGCAAACAATCTCTACTCTAGGGAAATAGTTTATTCTGTCTACTCCAAACATTTCTCATACTTTCTCTGTGTGAATCATATCTGTACTATTTTTTTTCTTCCATTCTAACTAAAGTCTGCTCACTTGATCCAAAAAGAATCCCTATTTAAATGAAAGAAGCTCTTGTTTCTTTAAAATCTAATAGGACTTATTGTCTTTATAGACTATTCTAGTCATTGAGAACTTGTAGATACCTTCCTTCTAACACTGTTATATCCCCAACTGCACCTTCATCATGGATAATTAGTGTATCTTCCATTATTTGGATATACTACCTCCCTTACTAGCCTGTGACAGCCTTGAGTGAATGTAACATATCTGATGTTTTGTGCCTAATGAGCATTAGTCATTGAATGTGTATAATAAATATGTTTGATTTTACAAAAACAGTCCTAATTTTCAATGACCTCAAGGAATACTCTCCAGTTATGACCTATCCTTAAATGTATAGTCATTTTTTATATCTACTTTAAATGTTTTGTTCTATAAGGTTACTCCTTTATCATCATTATTTTTTTTTTATTCAGACTTCCAGTTTTACTGGTACTCATTTGTGAGAGAGTGTGCATACATGAAAGAAAGTGTGTGTACATGCATGTGTGTGAAGTTCTTTACAATTTTATCACTTGTGTTGATTACTGTTTCTATCACAGTCAAGATGCTTAACAGTTTCAACACC
>VBSM01000483.1:33805566-33828022 GCA_008086735.1 Cheirogaleus medius
GTAAAAGAAAAAAAAAAAAGCAAAACTCAATTTCTTTCTCTTCAGCAAGAACACAGAAACAAAAGATTAAGTCAGGATTTTAAATGTACAGTTCTGGGGAATGTTTAATATGACTTAAGATTTGATACTTAGACCAAAGATCCCTTTGATGGAAATGACAGCAAAATTGTTCAGAAAAAACAACCAGGTGGTCTACAAAATAGAAGAGTCATTAGTTATTGAAAATGTTACAATCTACAGTTCAAAACATTTCTAGTTTCTGATATCTCCAGGAGGTTTAGCAAACATCCTGAAGAGAATAAGTTGATTACTCAGAGACTTTATAGCCATAGGACAATAAGTCCAGTGATAAACTGCTGTAAGAGGTATTTTGTTTAGCAGGATAAAAGGGCCGGTTTTACAGAATTACAATAAATATTGCTAAACAGTACTATAATTAAATTTTGCATATGTGCTACAAATAGATGAATAGTAGCAGAATATGCCACCACCAAATATACCACTTTGATATGAAGATTAATCTGGGCTGAAAGTAAGCGAAAAACAGCAGATACCAGAAAAGCTCAGACCAGGTTTTGTAATCCTAGTGCTTTGGGAGTCCAAGGCAGTATGATTGCTTGAGACCAGGAGTTCAAGACTAGCCTGAGCTATATAGAAAGACCCTGCCTCTACAAAAAACAGAAAAAGTAGATGAGTGGGGTGGCTCATGCCTGTAGTCCCAGCTACTTGGGAAGCTGACGCAGGAGGATACTTGAGCCCAGGAGTTGGAGGTTGCAGTGAGCTATGATGATGCCACTGAACTCTAGCCTGGGCTCAGAAAAACAAAAAAGGAGCTCTCTGCCCTTCCCATATTTGCCTAAACGCAAGACATAAATTTACAAAGGTTCCCTCTCTCCCTTTCTACCAAAAATGAGAAAAGTTAATCACCAGAGGCAACTCTGGGAGGCAATTCTAGACCTTTTTCAGCCAAAAGAGGGATCTACATAAAAAAAAAAAAAACAGAGGAATCTACATAAAAATCCTAACTAAATAGCCCCTTTTTCAAAAGTTTCACCATATATTTATCTTCCCACAATTTGCCACACCAGAAACTCAAAGTCCTTTTTCCTTATCACTTCACTGCAAATTTATTGTTCTTTTGTTAAGATGCTATATAAGCCAAGTTCTCACCATCCTTTTGAATTATTCATTTAAGTGCTCCTATGTGTAAGCACCATGCACACATTAATAAACTTTGGTTTGTTTTTCTCTTGTTACTCCATCTTGTGTTAGTCTAATTTGTAGTGCCTCAGCAGGAGAACCCTAGGGAGGTAGAGGGGAAAGATTTTTTTCATCCTCTACAGAGTAAACACATTGATTGACATTGATGTCTTAAAAGGGTATAAATAATATAGACTTTACAAAAGTATAAAAATATCATAGACTTGATCCTATACTTTAATAGTATGTTTTAGTTTTATTAGATAAAAATGAGTCATAAAACCAGAACAGGAAGTATAGCCTTTAAAGTTTCTAATAAATTTATATGGCAAAATATAAGTATTAACATATAGAAAATGAAATTTGAAAGCTGAGTTTTGAGATTTTCAGCCAATGTATATATAATATTAATATGTACAAATTATTTTCATAGTTACAATTAAAGTTTTAATAGATAATATAACTAAATAAATAGATATAATAATTACTGGTTATGTATTATGTTAGAAATTCTAGAAATAATATAAAATATAATTCTTATTAATAAAATACAATACAATATTTCACTATATATTTGTATTTCTGTATATTAATGTAGGGTTATCATAAGTTAGTATTTCATATAATAAAATCTGTATTAATTTAGAGATCATTATAAAATCAAACATTCTAAATTTGGATAAGTAATATAGACTTTGGACAATAAAAGCATTTAAGAGCACAGCAAAACTTCTAGATAAAATCATATTTGTATAATTAATAGCCCAAATACTAATTTGTATCTCTATTTGTGATACATTTTACCTTATCCTGACATAAACCCATCTCCTCAGCCCTTACTAATCTCCTTGGCTTTAGCCTGCTCATTTCTTCCGTTGGTAACCTTGAGTTACCCTTTCAAGGTCTAGCAGTTGAATATCACATTCTGATGAGAGGTCTTTGACATTAATCTTTTGCTACAATTGCCACCTACCTATTTATCTTGGCCTCTGAAAATCCAAATGCTTCATCCAGACCAAGGAAATTAATTATTCTGTTATTTTTTTGAACATTTCAATTCAATCTTGTGGATTCGATTTTAAGTAGGGAATTGATAAACTTAGTACATCCTTGCTTTCTAATTTATATATTAAATAGAAAGTCAAAGTGATCCAGTTCAAAAATCCCTCTTTATATCTTTGGCCCCACACTTGCAAAGTCAGCTCAGCATATTAACAGCTACTGTCTCATACTTTTCTCCAGGTTCATTAGGAGAGGGCCTTGTCCTTGTGGACAAGACTCTCCCCTGACCTATGTATGGTTCATTTTGGAACCTTCCTCTGGATTACTTTCCCCGATGCATGGATTCTTCCATACTCCTTTCCTGCATGTGTGTATTCTGGCTATGTGTTTTGAAACTCTAAACATTCTAGAGCCACTCCTATGTTAAAGAACAGACCATAGCTTTCTACCAAAGCACTAGTTTATTTCCTTTGTAGATTTATCAAAATGCTACCATACTTACTTGTTTATGGACAGTCATCTCATATTAACCCAAGGCTGCTTTGTTTCTGGGCAATTGAAAACACAAGCTAAACTCTTGCAAAAATGGTAATTTACTGGCTAACATAACTGAAAAGTCCAGGGGCAGAACTAGCTTAGATGCCACTTGAGGAGGACATTGAGCAGGACCTTGATCCTCTCTGTTACATGTCTTGGCTGCAGTTCCTTGGCCTTGACTCTGCTGTCATTCATGCACATGTTAAAATGGGCCGCAGCAGCTCACACCTCACTTCTCCACAACTCCAGGACCAACAAAATTTATTATTCTCCCTTGCATGTTAAGCAAAAGCCCTAATAATAATTGAATTGTTAGGTTCTATGCTTGTCTTGAACCAATCTCTTTTGCTGTGGGATGAAATCTGGATTGGTTTAGCACTAGTCACACTCCCTACTCCTACAGTCTGAGGTAGTGACAGTTTGATTCAAAGCAAATCCACTGGCCATGGGAGAGGGATAGATCTTCCAAAGTCAATTCAAGAAGATTTTGTTATAGGACCAGGGAATAGATGATGAACCACAAACAGTGTAAGCTTTATGAGGGTGGGATTTATACCTCTTCTTCCCTACAATATCCCTAGTGTCTAACATAGTGCCTGAACAATAGGCAATTCATAAAATTGCTGAATGAATGATGCACGAATGAATTCCCATTGCTTTATCTAAATCTTCCCTCTTCTTTAGCTCCAGCTCAGTCCAATAAACGTGTCTACACTACATGTATACATGGATGTTGTACAAACAAGTTAAAGACAGCATGTCCAAAGGTAAATGATGGTGCCCCTCCCCAAATATTTTCCTATTTCCATGACTCTCTCAATGAATAGCACTGTCACCTTTATCATCACTTAAGTACTGACATCCTTGACATACTTCCAATAAATTACTTAATCACCAGTTCCTGGTACTTCTAAATCTAAATGCCCATGATATGAATTTCCTCTGACTACTTATACATTGACATCTATCCTAGTTTGGTTCCTTATCTTTCCAAGTACCTTTATGCCTTTCCTTCATCTGATGGCATCCCCTACACACAGCTTTCAAAATGGTACTTCTAAATAAAATCTGATCATGTCACTCTTCTTTGTAAAACCCTACAGTGGCTCCCCATCATCCAGAAGTTAAAGTCTAAATCTCTTCTTGTGGTCTAAAGTAATCCTCGTCTTGCACCAAATAGCAAACCATCCTCCCTATGGTTACAAGAAATTACTTGTAGTTCTGATGATAAATTTATTTTTTCTACCTTCATTCTTTGCTCATATTTTCTCTCGCTTATTTCCAAGAAATCCCTTACCATATACCTTTCAACACTCTTCACAGAAGTCATGTTTTCTATGAAATATTTTGACAATCCCATCTCTCCTTTCCCAAAATATTATTGAAACTTCCTCCTTTCATTGAATGGAAGGTCCAAATAGATAATATCTTAGATTATTTTCACCATTCTTTCATCTCCAATAAGAGTAAACTTCAAAATTAAACCTTTCAAAACAATGAAACCAATGAAACTACCAATCATGATACGACATGATGAAGCAGAAGTGAAGGTAATAAAACCTAAACACTGTGTCTGTTCCTTAACCCCACTTCAAGTTGTCTTAATATCTCTAATTTTATAACAAAGAAGCACTGTAAAAATGAAATCTGTATGTTCTCTATAGTCAAAAGCCCAATATAAAATGTAAGTTAACACACAAGACAGTTTTAATAACAAGCATCTTTGTTTGCATATGGTCACAGGTTGGGTTTTCCAGGAAATAGACTCTGAGGTTCTGAAATTTAAATACAGGCCATTGACTGTGTAGTGCTCTTGGGATTAACACTTGTGAGGGGTGAGGAAGCAGGATTGGGCAGAGGGAGAACTGCCCTTCAATGCCGTAGTAAGAGAGGCTTCAGCCAATTCTACAAGGAGCTCTGGCACCGGAATGACCCTATGGAGACGTCTCAACCTGAGGCAGTGTGGGAGGCTAGGGACTTCTTCCCACATATGCCAGTGATTGGATGTAGTTTGCCCCTGCAGAGGGGTGTGGGCTTGGGTGAAGCAGTGGCTCTTGTTTGGGATAAATTTTGTCCCCCCAAAAAAGATACATTGAATTCCTAACTACCTGTACTTGTGACTGTAATCTCATTTGAAAATGGGGTCTTCACAGATGTAATCAAGTTAAGATGAGATCATACTACATTAGGATGGGCCCTAATCCAATGACTAGTAGCCTTATAAAATGAGGGAAATTTGGACACACACACACAGAAAGAATGCCAAGTGAACACAGAGGCAGAGATTGGAGCGATGCATCTACAAGTCAAAGAATGTGAAGGATTGCTGGCAACCACCGGAAACTAGGGAGAGGCAAGGGAGCATCCTCCCCTCCACCCCTCAGAGAGTATGGCCCTGGCAACACCTTGACTTTGGACTTCCAGCCTTCGGAAGTGTGAGATGATAAGACAATACACTTCTGATATTTTAAGCCACTTAGTTTGTGATATTTGCTGTGGCAGAGCCAGGAAACTAATGGACTCATTTTGTCTAGAGACAAGTCTTTGAAGTTCTCATATAAGATAGCCCCCAAAACACAGCAGCTTAAGAAATGAGTGTCAAGGCCTGGAAGGGGTATGAGGGAATTCTCTGCAGCCTCCTCTAAGGCAGAGGTTTGCCAAATTGTTGATGCTGAGACCCAATCTCTTAAGAGTCTTAAAAATTACTGAAGAACTTACAGAACTTTTGTGTGTTTATTATTCTTAAGCATAAGTCAATTTATTTTAAATGCATTTTGTTTTATTTTAGAGTAAAATATTAAATTTTAAAATAATGGCACATGAAATTTAACTAAGAAGGCTTTTAAAAAGAATTTTCAAATAGTATAGCAAAATAAGACAGCAAAGTATTCTGACTTGTGTTTCTACATATTTATAGGGAAAAATTTAGTGTTTCAAAATTATGGTTTTATTGGATAGGGGTTGTCAAACTATGGCCCATATCCAAATCCAGCCTGACACTTGTTAGAAAGGCCCACAAGCTAAGAATGGTTTTTCGCATTCTTATCTGGTTGAGAAAAACATCAGAAGAAGAAAAATATTTCATAAAACATAAAAATTGTGTGAAATGAAAATTTCAGTGCATATAAATATAGTTTGGACACAGCCATATTCATTTGTTTACATATTGTTTGTGGTTGTTTTCTGGCTACAATGCAGAATTGGGTAGTTGTAATAGACTGTATGGCCCACAAAGCCAAAAATATTTACCATCTGGTCTTTTATAGAAAAGGTTTGCCAGCTTTGTGTGAGGCATGAGTAAGGTTGTAGTGAGTAAGAGTGCAATAGTATTGAGAGAAAATGGAATTAATCTCTGAAAAATGCACACATTTATACTCAATACCTTAGAACACTCTAGAAAATATAAGAATACACAAATACATTTCATTGATCGTCAGAGTATCATCATCACACATCCCCTGGAATACCTCACTGTATACTCATGAGAGAATGAGAATGAAAGAGGCAAATCACATCTTAGTGTTACCATGAAAATAGTTTCACAGACCCTCATTAGGGACTCAGGGATGCCTAGGGTTTCCTAGTTCACACTCTGAGAACCACTACTCTACAGTATACATACAGATTTACCTAAAATATTCAGAATAATTAAAGAGATCATCTCATAATACAGGATAGGAGGAACATGACCTTTGTACTTTGTGTTTTTGATCTTTTATATGAGTGTATGAGTCTTATACTCATTTCCATTTCAGAGCTGAGGAGATTTACAAGAGCAGCCTTATAGTTTTTGAAGGACCCAACTTATTTTTCAGATATCAAGTTTATTTTTATGATATTTCTAAAACTACTAGTACTTTAAAAAAGTAAGGACAATAAATACATATAAGGGGATTTCTAAAGATCCAAATGTGTATATTATATATAATCTCAGTGTGCTTGTGTGTACATGTGTGTGTGTGTGTGTGTGTGTATATATATATAATTGGTACAGATCACTGCACTTTTAAAATTTCTCTAACATTATAGAATTTTTCACTCTTGGGTAAGTATAAGTCAGGCTTTATAGTTATGTCCAAATTAGAGCTGGAGTAAATTTTATATAGGATTGAGTGGGATAAATAGAAGGATTAGAATTTAGAAACAAAAACCATTTGCTCTTTCACAATCTTGATAGTGTAAAATGCCATTTAGGTTGGTTCTATGTCCTCTCAAAATGACCTGGGTTAATAAGAAGGCAATTACAGGCTGTGATTTGTACTTCTGAACTAAAGAGGAGACCAAAAGCCACTATAAGATTTCTTTAGCACACATAAAAGAACAGAAAGAAACTGTAGATCCTTGGATCAAAACTACTAGAGAGTCGAGGTCCAGGGATCCATACAAAAGTAATGTTAATGATCTACGATCTGAGAAATGTCCCAGGAACAAGCAGGGACCTATGAAAGAAATAACTCATTTATAGTGTGATTACATGGCAAAGGGGAATAAAAAGCTGCCCTTCTGATGGATATGTCTAGGCAAATAATCCCATCTCAGACCCCAGAGACTGGGATACCTCAACCCGGTACACTCACATGTACTGAAGCCACAAGTTCTCCCCAAGCTTGTTCCACTACATGTTGCTCCCAACACACTCTGTTCACAGCACTGTGTGATTCACCCATCCATTCTCACATGAGATGACACATTCCCAATATTTCTAGAATTTTTTAGTAGAATTTACTTCTCTTATTCATCGGTTCACAAAGTTAAAAAGAAATATTGAAAATGAATTTAGGACAAAAGAAAACAAATATCTTTTTTTCATGTGTGTGGGATTGGGAAAGAAAAGAATAATTCTAAAAGAGTGGTTCTGTTATTTTTTGAAATTCAATTCATGGTACCATACCTGCCAAATATATCCTATTTCTAATTTACATAGCAGAACACATATAGGTTTAAAAAATATGTGCACAGCAATAAGATGCAATATAAAAATGTGTGATATTAAAATATTGCCACTGTAATTATTTTCTATTTGTGCTACATCTAATGAAAAATATGTCTATTTTAAATTGATGGCTTACTCAAGATTTAATTTTTATTCTAATATAAAAAATAATGAATATCACTTACCTTAATAGATTCATATACCAACAATAGGTCAGATCATTTCCAAATATTATACAGGATTTTTCATCCAATTCTGCAAAAGCCCATCTTTGTCTAATGTAAGTCTAGATATACACAGTATTTTTAAAGCAATGATAACTTTTTGAAAACCTAATCTGTGAAGTCTACATAAATTCAAATAATCTTTTTGCTACTGAAAAGAACAAAATGAAAATTACTTTTTATCTTCACTTAATGTGTAATGTGCTCCTGATCTTTTTGTGCCTGAGGCTTTATCAAATTGGAAGCTATAATATAAAATCTATGAAGAAAAACATTTCTAAAACTAAGAATATATGTAACCAATTAACAGTAATAATGGGACACGTTCAACATTTAAAATGGTTTTCTTTGATCAGATAATTCATATTTGCCTTTGCCCTTTCTGTTTAAATCATATAAATGAAACTTTTACCTAAAAGTTTTAGATTAAAGGTACACATCTAGCAAAACTTAAAAGACATATATATTTAATATTGCAAAGTCACTTTTTAAATTGCCACATATAACCAATCTATGGCACTGTATGAAACCTTAGTAACTGTACATAAGTTCCTAAAGCATAACTCAAAGGCCCTGGTCCACACCGAATGCCATAAAACTCTTTGAAAAAATCAGTTGGCCTAGACTGAGTTTCGTGTTTTTATGAGATTATGATACCTTGACAAGTTCAGGATCTGTTAAATAAGCCACAATTGTATCATAAAGGAAAAATAGACCTATAACAGCCCCACCCAAAGAAAATATAAGATATCATGCAGGATTCTTTATACATATATATATATATCTCCTCTTGCATTTATTGCAATCCGAGTAATGCACAAAATTCAATTTTTTTTCCCCACAAAGCAGATTGGATCTGTTTGATGATGCTGAGACACCAGTCAGAGTTCTCAGAGATACATGCTGCTGTTTCTATACCTTTAAAGATGTACCAGGCAAGTACCTTTAGAAATCATCTAACTCTAAGGCTGTAGGCAATAGGATTTGCAAATCCTGCAACGCATGACTAATGAGAATGGTTTTGATAGATGAAATCTGGAAAACACCAGATTTATATTTTACTTAATCATCAGATAACATCAAAAGTGATGATGGGCTAAGGTACCACAAATACTGCCATTTCTTGAATAAATATTTGGAATGGCAGAGGAAAAGGTAATTCTAAAGCTTGTTGCCATAATAAATAAAAGAAATGTCTGTATGCTTCATACAAAATTATCCTATGTTTTATCAAAGTGAAACTCTGAACATCAAGCCCCCAAATTAATCAAAGTGGCTACAAAGCATTTGAACAGAAGGAGAAGCCTGACAAAGATGGATTGTGCAAGGAGGAGCTGCTTCCAATTTTAGAAGAAAAAAATTACACAGTCACCTTAATGAAGAAAGAGGGTATGTGTGGAAAACTTGGTAAGCCTCCACAATCATGACTTCCTTGAAAATTCTGCTTGCTGAAAACATGTCCATCGTAGACTTAGATTCCATACCATAATTGAGGTTTTTGTGGTAATAAAATTCCTAACCAGTACATTTTACAATAATGCACTGTTATGAACTAAATGTATGTGTTGTCCCAAAAGTCAAAGCCCTAAGCCCCAGAGTGGCTGTATTTGGAGTAAGGAACTATTTAAAGTTAAATGAGTGAGGCCTTGATCATAATGGTGAGGCCTTGATCCAATAGGATTTGAGTCCTTATAGGAAGAGACGCCAGACACTTCTTCTCTTTCTGTTATTTTCAGTAGGTGGACAAAGAAAAGGTCATATGAGCACACACGAGAAGGCAGCTGTCTGCAACACAAGGAGAGAAACCTCACCAGACACCAAGCCTCCTAGCACCTTCATCTTGTACCTCCCGTCTCTAGAACTGTGCGAAAATAAATTTCTGGTTTTTAAGCCACCAAATCTGTGGTATTTTGTTACGGCAACCAGAGCAGACTAAGACATGCACATACCACGCACAGCCCCCCCTCCACCTCATAATGTGGTAAACAGAGATACTAATTATTACGTTGCAACAAACATATGGATAATCCTATAAACAGAAGCAAAAGTGGAAACAAGATGATAAGGAAATAACTACATTGCCCCAGTAACTGAGAGCCGCTCGGTAGAATGGAAATGAAGGAGGGCTAATCACAAAAGCATCAAAATCATAGGCAGTGAAATGCCTATGAACATGTTCGAATTGTTTTTCTTTTTAGAATTTTTTAATTGAGACATAACAATTGTATATATTTATGGGGTACACAGTGATGTTGCAATACATACAATGTACAGTGATCAGATCAGGGTAATTAGCATATTTCTCACAAACATTTATCATATCGTTGGGAACATTCAGTATCTTCCTTCTAGTTACTTGAAACTATATAACACATTATTGTTAACTGTAGTCAACCTACAGCGCTATAGAACAGTGGTCCCTAACCTTTTTGGTACCAGGGGCTGGTTTCGTGGAAGACAATTTTTCCATGGAAACGGGGGAGGGGGGGTCAGAGGTGGGATGGTTTTATGATGATTCCAGCACAATACATTTGTTGTGCACTTTATTTCTATTGTTATTACATTGTCACTTGCCACTCACTGATAGGGCTTTGATATGAATCTGTAAGCAATTGATTTACTATGGTCTCTGTGCAGTCAAATCTCTCTGCTAATGATAATCTCTATTTGCAGCCTCTCCCCAGCGTTAGCATCACCGCCTCAGCTCCACCTCAGATCATCAGGCATTCTATTCTCATAAAAGGAGCACACAACCTAGATTCCTCACATGCACAGTTTACAGTAGGGTCCACACTGTTATGAGAATCTAATGCTACCTCTGATCTGACAGGAGGCGGATCTCAGGCAGTGATGCCAGTGATGGGGAGCAGCTGTAAATACAGATGAAGCTTCACTTGCTCGCCTGCCTGCTACTCACCTACTGCTACATGGCCTGGTTCCTAACAGGGCATGGACTGGTACCAGTCTGCAGCCTGGGGGTTGGGGACCACAGCTATAGAACACTAGAACCTATTCTTCACATCTAGCTATAATTTTGTATACTTTAATAAATCTCTCCTTATACCCCCTTACTTTACCTTTCCCAGCTTCTAATTGTTTTTATACATTAGATCTATTTTTAGTAAAAAACATATATGTATTTGAAATAAAATTAAAGTTTTTAATTGATTTTCTAAAATTATTTTACATATATCTGCCTAAGGGAAGTAGTCTTCTGGCAAACAATTTATGCAATGTATTTATAAAGTAATGATTTTTATAAAATTCTTCCACGATTTTAATCCTAAAAACAAAATTATAAACAAAGAGAAAAATAGTACCTGCCTGTAAGCACCTAAAAAAGTATCTCCTTATGAAAGCATTCAGTTCCCACATAATGAAAAAGCTGTAAAGTAAAACTTGTGGAAGAAATGAACTTCTTCTGTTTGATTTTCATACATTTTTCTCTACAAGATACATTCAAATGGGGTACCATGCTGAGGGGAGAAAAAGGAACATATGGACTTATTGATGATGGCTTTAGAATATGAGTAAATATTATTAGTATAACATGTCTAGAACACTATAAAATAGAGCCAAACATGATCATCTTTTTCAATTACCCAGCAAATATCTTAATATTCTAAGTTCTTTTTATGGTGACTAATTTTAGCAACCAAAAATTATTAGCAATATTATTCTGAAAAATGTATCTCATAATTTTTGCAGATCAGGATGTTTCACACTGAGACCCACAGTAAATATCTATTAGAGAGAAACTTCAGCAACTCTATGTGTATTTTATTATAATAGGATGGGGAGCTGTGTTAAACTCATACTGCCTGTCTACAGTTGGGCAGACTGATACATTTTTATTTGCTTATTTAATGTAAATCCATGCTCCCCTAAATTCTGTTCATATGTGTACAGCATCATTAGGCATACTCACTATATAATCATTATTTTTGAACTGGGTTCATAACTAGGACGGGAGCAATGTCAGAATAAAAATAATCTTTGAACACCAAAAACTTGCAAATTGGCCTTTTATCAGTGGGTTGGAAATAGAACTCTCTTATTTCTCAGGTGGTTAACAGGGTTAATCATTTCTTTTTTCCTTCTTATCCTGTATCTTTAGTGATAGTTGACATATTAAGACAGAATTATTATCTCAGCAGCACTAATTTTAGTTCCATAATAGTAATAGCTATGATTCATTGAGCGCCTACTATTCATCAGGCACTGCAGAGAGTATATATAATTTTTAACTTTTTTTTTTAAAACAACCCTGATGACAAGTATTTTTAACCCCATTTTACAGCTGATTAAACTAAAGCACAGAAAGATTAAGGCTCAAGGTCACATCTTTAGAGTAAGAGTCTGAACTCAAACCTGTACCTGACCAAAGCAATACCCATCATCATTTTCCCACTCTGTCAACTGCTTCCTTGGAATCCAAAGCTCAAGAGTGGGCAATCTAATACATCGACCTAGATGTTCTTCATGAGTCTACAGACTCTTCCTGAAATACATCAGGAGGAACTTTGTAGCTTCTCTGACTTGTTGCATCCCTAACATTGTTTGTCTTAAAAAAAAAAAAAAGTTTCTCATCCAAATGGCTAATCTTATATTGCCTCTCTACTCAATAGTAATGAATAAGAAAATAATATATTAGGTCTTGAAGGGCTTAAATGAAAAGCCAGTCCTTTCCATTCCTCTATTACCCCAATTTTCCAAATGACAAATGAAGCCCAGAGAGAAAGTAGTTCATCCAAAGTGTTCAATAAATTAGTGGCAAAGCTAGAGCTTAGACACCAAAACTCCTCACCCTAGGCCCATTCTCACACTTCCACCTTCGTATTAGCATTTTATAATATTAAAGTTCATATGCAAACACCTAAACATTCAATAAACATTGATTGAATGCAGAGTACTTGCTGGATTCTGTGCAAAAATCTGTAAATGCTTAGATGGAGAAGGCAGGGTCTTTAAGGAACTCAAATTTAGTTAATAGTCACAATCTAATAAATGATGCCATGTGAGATATTGACACACTTAGAAGAGTCTCTGGAGGTTTACCAGCATATGTGACATCAAAGCCAAATCCTGAAGAACAAATACTGTGTTTCCCCGAAAATAAGACCTACCCATAAAATAGGCCCTAGCAGGATTTCTAAGCATTTACGCAATATAAGCCCTACCCCGAAAATAAGACCTAGTGATGGGTGTGGCTACGCAGCCTATCTGCACAACCCATGCATTTCGTCACAGATCGGTAAAGAAGATGATCAGGCCTTCTCATCTGCCCCATTGTGACAGCTACTATCCCAGAGGTGACCGGAAAGGTGCGGGCAGCCCCACCAACAAGGTTGGCTCCCCCTGTCAGGTCCTGGCCATCCTGTGTGTGCTGCAATCTGAGACCTTGAGGGAAAAATAATACATCCCCTGAAAATAAGCCCTAGGGTGTCTTCTTGAGGAAAAATAAATATAATACCCTGTCTTATTTTCGGAGAAACACGGTAGCAGTTAGTCATGTGATGTAGGAGAACCAACTCCAAGAGAAAATTGGCATAGAGGGCGGTGTATTTGGTTGAAGGTAATTACTGCATCCAGGTCCTTGGTAGACATGAGCAGGGACCAGAATGTTAAAATTATATTCAGAACACAACTAAAGCAAATACCTCAGCATAAGATAGACACTTTGTCTACTGTAAAGATAGCAAAGAAATCAAGAAAGAAGAGGGAATGAATATGTCAGGAGGAAACAGGGATGTGAGCATGCAGTTGAAGAAAAAAAAATTTTTTTTGGCCATTTCAGATAAGCATGGCTATAAACATTAGAAAAACAAAAAGTGGTCTATTCTACTATAGTCATTTTTTAAATATATAGGTCATTCTTAATCTAACTATGTATTTCCACTTACAGCATGGGTTTATAATAACATAAGTATCAGGTTTCATCCTTGTCAATGTAAATAAAAATTAAAAAAAATAAAAAGTCAAAAATATCTTTTATCACATAGTTTGGATAAATGTTCTTATCGCTTTTCAGAAAAATAAGAGAAAACTAGAATCGACTTGGGTGAAGTGTGATTCATGTATGTGTATGTGTATAGATGTGTTAGAGACAAGCAGAGACAGAGAGACACTGTTGCATTCCTTTTCTTCGAGAATTGAACAAATTATTGGAGAAACAGGTATAAGACAATGAATTAAGGTACAATAGGACAGTCTATGTAATAGAAGATTTCTGAACAAAAGAATGACAATAAAATGGTCTCTCGAGGAGGTTAATCTGGTGATGAAGTGTAGAATGGATTAGACAGATAACATCTGGAAATGGAAGAGTTGCTAGAAAGCTATTGCAACAATCTAGATAAAACCATAAGAACCCATTTCAACCAGGAACCTTCCAACCGCCATTTGACAAATACTTCTCACCTTATTTGGCAACCACAGGTCTTAATTCACCCAGCAATGAAAGTGCTTTTGTTTAAAAACCCCAAATGTGCCTTTGATATATATAGGGCTCCAGGAAGAAGATTCCTAAGAAAGTAATCTGCTCTTGCCTGTTTATAAAACCATTCGAAAGCAATCATTCATTGATTCACACATTTGCTCAACAAACATTTATTTCCTGTCTACTCTGTGTCCTCTGCTGGGGAAACAAGAACACATTAGAGAACACAGTATCTGACTACATTAGGTTTATGAATTGTTATTCAACACAGGAAAACTCACATGGAAAAAAATAAGTACACTGAATGAATGGGGTAAGGGCATAAGAAGGGAAAGACAGCTGGACATTTAACCACAGGAGAGACATTTAACCATAAAAGAGAAAGTATTAGCTTCAGAAAACATCCCCAATAAAAATTCTTTCAAAATAAATAATTTAGTAAGAAGGTAGAGACAAGACAGGAAGGAACAGCTGGAGAAAAATCAATGGAAAGGAAATTTTTCCTTCTTTTTCCTCTTCAGAATTTATTCTGTGTAACACCATCATCAAAGAAAAATGATTGCATGAATCCACTATGTAACACCTGGCTTTCAGGTTACCCTATGGGGCAAAAAGTAATATGCAAGTAGGTAGAATGACAACTTTTTACCCTAGGCTTTTGAATAGCAACATGATTTCCCCTGACATCGAGGAGTTGAACAAAAACAACAAAGGTAAAGTAAATATTCAATCAATTTATTTAAGCACCTGGACAGGTGCAAATTAAAATTCTGAGAAATAGAATGATTGGGTATATCTTTTCTAATTTGAGATATTAAAAAACAGAATGCTGGAATAGCTCTCCTGTACATTGTTTGAAATAAATATTATGCAGACATTATGTTACCTCTTTATACTAGAGGTTTACAAGAAAGACTATATTCAATATTGGAAACAGAATGGCCATGCTTTACCTTGGTAATCATTTTCTTATGTCTCATTCCTCCCCAGTGAAAAGGGTCACATTTCCTTATGCAGACCATATCCTTGTCCACTTCCTGAGCCTTGGTCAACACTGGATTCTGCCTCCCGGAATGCTGTTCCCCTTCTCACAGCTCCCTGTTTACAGTCCCTGTTTCTAAACTTCTTCAGGTGGTGCTGAACCTACCAATCACAGTGTTGTTTTGTAAAGCACCATCTCCTTTACAGAACACCATGGCATGTTGATATACTTAATTCTGTCATAAAAATCAGGAGCAGAAAAATATGATCTTATTATATGTATCCAATATAGAATCTCAACCACTAGCACCCATGTCTATACACTCAAAACAACCTGTTTGACTGTTTCTGAGTTTTCTGTTAATATTCATTTGCTACTTGCTCATTCATTGTATCATCTGCTAGCTCTTGATAGCAGGCGCCAAGTGCCAAGGAAATTATATAGAAAGAAAACTTTAAGCTGGGGAAATTGTATCCGTTTTCTTAATTTTATTTTAAAAGGCAAGAAGGGAAATTACTGCTTTTATTCTTACAACAACTGGGTGAAATGAATGGGCCAGAGATGCAGAATTTGGAATTGGATGGAATGATATTACATTAAGTTCTAGGGTTTAGTCCCACATTTTCGGTGGCCACTTCACCAAAGGTAAGTCTACAGTCCTCACACTTTTCTCTAACTCATTTTTTATACCACATATTTAGCATTTTAATTAAAATGGAGCAAATACTAAGAATCTTGACTTAATACAGCATCAATTGGTGAGACTGACCCTGAAAATCAATAATATGGCATAATTTTTAATTTCACATAAATGTAATTAGTGTGGTGAGGCTAGGGGTAGAAACAGTCATTTATCTTGAGATTGAGATTGGGCCTACCCTACTGCCTGGAATATTTCACTTAAGTTTAAGTGTCCTCTGTTCACTAACTACAAGTAACTCATTAAGGTTCCCAAGGGGATCCCAGAGAGTTCCCAATTTTATTTTACTACACTTTAAGGAAAGATGGCTATCATTGTCATTTTTTATATTAATGGATTTGGAAATTCTCTAATGTCTCAGAGACTATGCCTTGGACATCCCAATGATCTTAATTTTCATACAACATTTGCTCCCTTTACCCTGTACTCATGTGGCCTATAGCTCTTTTTTTAAAATGTGGGGCTTGGCAGGTACTAAGCATATAGAAGGAACATATTAAATGGTGGGTTATTCACTGATTCTGTTTTTAAAAATATGTGTAATTTGCCAAATAACTTGCATTTTATTCATAAATACGGCACCAGGATTGGGTAATGGTGTATTCCCTGCTCCCTATTCTCATTGTGATTCTTAAATTACAATCAGACTTTTTTCTCTGGTACTCACAACAAAACACAGACACCACTGTATACAGTTTGCATAATCTTTATACATCCCTTTGATGCTTCAACTTTACTTCTGTAACTGTTGCAAAGTATCAAAAGAGATTTGCAAATGAAGGGCATTTTTCCTAACTGTTCCTTATGAATCATAATATAAAATACGTTTTTCACCATAGCAGTGGTCTTATGGTAATAAGATGCTAATGCAAATCATAAACTACAATGCAGCAATCAAAATAAATGCAAATAATTAGAGTCAGTCCTAGGATTTGAACAATGGTCCATTTGGTTTCAGTGACTAAGTTCTATTTCGCCACATTTAAATTCAAATCTCTGTTACTTAGAAACTAATCGATTAATCAGCCAAATCACTAATGCTGAAGAACATATCAATGACAGCAACAATCTTATCTTAAATGCAGACATATTTATTTTTAGAGACTAATTAATGTTCATTATAAGTATAAATAAAGATTTATTGAAAGTAAATATTCAGCATATAATAACAATAACAAGGAAGAAGAGCTAACTTGTTTTAAATGCTGTTGGCCAACCTCTAAGCCAAGTACAGAACACTATCAAATAGATAATCTTTTATACCCATTTACACAGTCCCTTAATTATCTTTAAGCCAGTGTTACAGATCTTCTTTCTAGTTCTAATCCATATATTTAATTACACACTGAACATCTCCACTGATTTTTACAAAACCAAACTCCTAATATCTTGCACCCATTTTCAGTTCTCCCATCCTACAATAGCCACTGAGGGAAGCAGATGATAAGGTGAAAAGAGCAAAGGATTAGGATCCAGGCTGACTATGATTCAAAATCTGGCTCCAGTCTATGCTGGCATTTGATCTTGGTCCAGATATTTATCCTCTCTGAGCCTTACTTTTATCATGTTTTAATTGGATAACATGATGCCAACTACATGAGGATCCTGGGTGAGGATTAGATGAGACAATGTTTGATAGGGACCAAAAACAGCATTCAGAACTTAATAAATAATCAGTAAGTATGTTTTCTTTCCAGTTAGAGTAGGCTTTCATAAATTATTGTCTAGACTAAAACAATGGCTCCTTAATTGGCCCCTCCACGTCTAGCCCTCCAAATCCTATATTCCCCTGCAGCTGCATATATTCTAAACAAAAAATGCGTCACATCACTTGCTTACAGGACGTTTTCCATTAGCTCCACAGTGCCTAATGGATTAGGTAGCTGCTCCTCACCTTCCAGCCCAAGGTCCTTCATGGCTTCTTCCCCACCATCTACTCCCATAGACCTGCACAGGCTCCAGCCCATTCAATTACCTCTTGATTGCTGAAAGCCATGTATTCTCTCAGGCTACACTTTCATACATCGGTTCTCTCTTCACTTAGCTCCCTCTTGTCTGCCTGGCAAATGTCTAGTAATCTTTGTAAGGTTCAGCTCATGTGTGTCTCCTTTCTGTTGTTTTTTCTGCAATAGCAGAATTATGTATCCACCATGTTCCCATTCTATCTTGCACAACGTCAGTTTTAGCTCTTATTTCATTGGATTGTCGTCAGTCATGTATCATCTCACCTATCAGTCCCAGGGTATTGTCTTATCACATCCTGTATTCTCATCCTTGGTAGAAAGTAGAAAGTAGAAAGGAAGAAAGTCCCTAACCTTTTGCTGAATGAATTAATGAAAGAAAAAATGTTTCTATTCAACTAGACTGTAAGTACAGGCTAAACCTATCTTTGTGTCCCCTGCATCACTTAGCACTTGAGTGTATCTCAAAATATGGGCCAACATTATTCATTTCTAATTGTGTACTAGATATGGGTTTAAGCACTTTACCTCATTCACTTAGTTTTCTTTATAACCTTATGAAGCCGTTACCAACAAAAAGAAGTTGATAAATTTACCAGTTAGAACAGGGTATTGAAATGTAGTCAGTTGACTCCAGAGTGTGGACTTTTAACCACTGAATAATATTTTGATATGACTATCGAAAGTGCATAGTATCTCAATAAAAGCAAATACTTTAAAAGCAATGAGTATATATGTGTTATGGTTTTCTATAGAAATATTTTTGAAAGGAAAATATATTCTGAGCTCCTAAGAAATTTTTCAGTTTCAAATGAAATAATTCGGGTTGAGTTATCTCACCAACTTTAAATCCTTCCTTTTACATAGAGCTTCCAAGGAATCAAAAAGCTGGGAATATATTAACTGCAGGATTTAAATTGCACAGCATAGGTTAACACAAAGAAATTAATTGAAAAAGTTTTATGAAAATCATGTTCTTCTCCAATAAATGTTGCTACCTGGGGCAAAGACTAGCTGGAGGGTTTATAGAGAATAAGGTTTTTCTAAGCTAATCTGGGATTTGCTGTAAATAATATATGCACCAACCATGTTACCCTTTCATTTTCTTTTAAATTCTATGCAAATATAATGAGACTTCTGATTAAATTTATCTGGAATAATACTTTCTTATATTACCCTTAACAAGACTCTGTTTTAAAAACCCTATAGGGGAATGTATTTCCTTGAAGCATATTTATATAATATAGCAAGACCTTATTACAGTGAACTTAATTTTTTGTCACCTGTGGGTCCCATTTATGTTGAAATAAGTGGTATTTCAACATAGCTATAAGTTCATTCTACAATCTCTAAAGAGAATTTTCTATATTGAGTTTACTCAAAAAGAACACAAACAAAAAACTTTTGTTTTCATTTATGATAAAATGAAGTAAAAAACATGCAAGTTTGTTCAATTAACAAAAGAAAAACAATCAAAATATGCATAAAGTCTTACAGATACTGACATAAGAAAAGCAATTAAATGTATCTCTAATACTGTTAGCAATAAATATTTTTTCCAAGATCTACATTTCTTTGTGGACATTTGGAAAACAATAAACTCTAGGCTTTTACTGGGCAGTTTATCTTCTAAATCTACTCAATGCCAAGGATGAAAATGTAAGGTGTGATGAATCTAAAATTTAACTCATTATCATCTTAATTCAGTCCAACTATTGGAAAAGAAACACTTCTATCACACATAGTTTAAGAAAATATTCCTCATGCTAAGCCATAATTTCAAATGTTTTAATTCATTTGCTTGCTAAGTTTCCCAGAGATAATATATTAGTTTAACCTACTGATGAAGAGCCAACAAACTGAATATTTTCTAAAGCTTAGGAAATCAATTTATTAATTAAAATAACACCATGACAGTAGTAACCTATTCACTGGTTAGTACATCATGGCAAAAGACTTTAAAACAACTTCTACCTCAGTAATATATTTATATCATGATTATGCAATTTAAATATTTACTAAATGCCTTTTATGAGCTAAGAACTCTGCTCAGGGCTGAGGTAGAGACCCTCTGGAAATTACATTTTAGTGGGAGAAGCCAGTCTCGTTAAAATTATTTTTGTTTGAATGTAGACAACGAAATCTAAGAATTTAATTATGACTTTACCTCAATTCTGGTAGGTTAACGGATTTGTTGGCTATCAAAAGAAAGGATGATAAATGATTAGGAGCAAAATCAACCCAATACCTGCCAGTTTAGATCCTTCTCAGGATCCAGCACTCATATGTTTACAGTGTCTATGAATTGCTAAGAAAGTTTGCTATTGCCTTTCTAGTGGACAATATCACAAGTGCAAATTTATTTAGTGCTTGTAAGGCAAAATTTGATATCTATGTCATACTTTCTATTGTAGCCATGTACCTTATAGTAAGAGAAACAATAATCCAAACAAACCTACAAATTTTGCAATAATTTGTTAACCTGAACAAACTTCAGTTAGTCTCCCCCAGATAAGTTGTTATTTATATAATGTTCTATTTGCTATCTGGATCTTTCACTGAGTTTCTTCCAGGGCAGTGGCCCCGACATGCATAGACACAAGTCACTTGGGAGTCAGAGTCTACCTGAGAGAGTCATGCTAGAGTCATGCTAGATCTCTCAATGTGCTTCCATGTTGTCCTTAACTATAGAAGTAGGGCCTCTGGCTGAGATAGAACCTCACTGTGAGCTGTTAATTAAACAAGGAAGCAGGTGACTTTTGCTTAGGTGCCCCTAATTTTTGCTTGCTTAATTAGGATAGGAAGTCTATTCAGGTCAATTGTGGAACATGTGTTCTATATCAGACTATGTGCTATGTGCTGTGAGAGCAACACATGCATGTGCTATCTTCCAGGAACAGACAGTCCCCAGTTTCAGTGAGCCTGGTTTTAGTTTCACACCTGGGCTTCTGGATGTGGTGGCAGAAACACTTCTCCTATAGACTGGGATATGTTTAGGATTCATCTCTTTTTTAACATACATGCCAAGCAAAGCACATACACAACCAAAACATGGGAGCGAGTCTTCAGCAAAAGTTATATTTCCAGATTAGTATTTGTATTTACTTACATAAGCAGAGACTGGTAAAAGTTTCTGTTATTTGGTCATCTCCAAAGTGGCAGCAGAAGAGGAGGGTTCCTTGATGCGGGATGTGGGGTTGCCGTCTATCTATTCTCAAGGTAAGAGCCAATGTTATCAACAGAGAATAGAAATTGAAGAGAAAGTGCTAGAGATTTGGAAAGAAGGGAATTTGGGTTTATGACATTATATAGTCATCTAAGAATGTGGAAGATTCATAAACAGGGATATGTACTATGAATTCTGAAGAGCACTGATGCCCAGTTGATGTAATGATACTGACTTTTTAAAAAATCCAATTAGCATTGCTCTGTGTTGGCTGCACAGGTGCAGGCATAGGTAGAGTTGAATTTAACCTTTAGGTTTAGTCTAACAGTTCCAGGAGGTTTGAAAGGGGTGAGGGAGTTGATAGTGCAAACATTAGAGTGATTATAATGACTAGACAAGTCCTTTAAGCCAGGTAAGGAAAAAGAGAGGACATAGGTTGGGTGAAGAAGAGAGGGAGAGTGAAAGACATTAGAATTCAAGATTGTGGGCTCCCAGAGAGTTAAAGCATTATTGGAATATGGGAAGTCAGAGTTGAGGGGTGGCATACTTGAAATTGAGACAAGTGAGTGATTCTTATGCTTTGGTAACAACAAAATTAAGATGTGAGTATATGACTGAGATGTGATTAAGGCACTGAAAGATTCAAGGGATTTTACAGATCATCTGTATTGATACTGAAATCACCAAGAATGATGACTGGAGAAAGATCTAGTGATACCAACCTAGGAACTAAATTCTTCAAAAGTGAGGGATTGGGAGTGGTGGGGGAATCTGAAGACAAAGGGGGTCCATCAAGGCAATTCTTTGGGTGCTTGGGATTGTTCTGTACCTTGTATGTGATAGGGGTTCCAAAAATGGGATTTTAGCTGGGCTCATTTCTCTGCTGAATAACTTGTGATAAGAAAGAAGGGGAATGGATATTGTATAGTCAGCTCACAGACTGTTCCATAATTGCCAGTTCTATGGCTTCAAAATGAACAATTGGTGTTTTACAAACTGCATTCTAAGGAATACTGATGTCTGAAAGTACCTTAATAGGTTTTCCACCAATAAAGGATTCTATGATAACTCAGATTCAGGAAATACTGAGTTAATAAAACTTAAACTGGTATATTTATATCAGTACTTATCACAGCCTTTAATATTTGAATGTGCAATATGAATCACCAAAAGAGAGATTCAGTATGTAGTTCTCCAACATTATCGACCATTTCCCTGTTTTATTCGAGAACAATTATTAGCATCCATTATACAGATTTCTCGAATGTTTATAGCAGCACAGTTCACAATTGCAAAGTTGTGGAAACAACCC
>VBSM01000483.1:33828122-33858393 GCA_008086735.1 Cheirogaleus medius
AGCTCTGACTCGAGGGGGGAGGGGGGCATGGGCAATATATGTAACTTTAATATTTGTACCCCCAAAATATGCTGAAATAAAAAAAAAACATAGTTTGGGGCAGGATGTTGAAGATAATATCCATTGTTCTCAAGGGCATGAGGGGTAGGGTGTGCCTACCCACTGGTTACTCATGTGCATGTAAATTAGTAAAATTATCACTCCATCCCACAATCCAGACTTTTTCTTTTTCCTTAGGATTTCATTCCAAGGAAATTATGGTCACATACAAGGATCTAACTACAAATGTGTTCCTGGCAGCATATAGTAGAAAAAAAATCAGAAATAAAGTGAATGCATAATAATAGATTATTGTTTAAGCTAAAAATGGTAAATCCATATATATCATGGAAATCTGCAAAGCTATTTAATGTGTTATAGTATCAAAACATGTAATGGTCTGGAAATATATTGGTAAATAAACAAAAGCAGGTTATAAATAAGAAGCACAGCATAGGACCTATCTTTGCTTTTAAAAATGTATATATGTGTATATATGTATGATGAACGAAAAAGCACAAAAGAAATATATCAAACAGGGTTACGATATGTTTGCCTGGTGGGGCTATAGGTGAATTTCCTTCTTCATTTTTTTTATCATTTGTCAATTATTTCCAAAATTTCTGTAGTAATCACACAACATATAACATTTAGAGAATGGTTACATTATGTTTTTGTGTGTGAGTCTGCATAATTTCTTGTTGATTTTTTTCCCCTGCATACAACACTCAGACTTGTTGCTTTAATCAGTAGTATGAAGACTGAATTAGCATTTTGGAAGCAAATCAAATGACAGGTAATTTCTTTTCTGTATTATTTATGTGTACAATATGATACATATAAAAATTGTTAGTCATACCATGAAATTACCTTAAAATGCTTTCAAAAGCATTCTAATATAATCTAGTAATGGTATTAACTTTTATTTTTAATCATCACTTGAATCAAGGACTTATGGAGAACTGTCAGAATTACATTTTAACAAATGGGATATTTTCAGCTATTAATAATTTTGAAATATTTTATGCGAGAGCATAATCATTTCCTTGCTCAGCATCTGTGCTGAGCAGTAGTCATTAGATATGGTACAGTAGTCAAATATTCACTCACAAATATTCATTCAAACCACATGTACTTTTCCTATTTTAATAGGGAAGCTAAATATTAGAATGATTTGGGCAAGAAAATGTGGATTTTCTAGGAAAGATCTAAATCATGTTTTTATAGCAAAGAAAAACAATTGTGCTGTATTTTCAATTGGAGTTTCACATGGCTCTGAAAACCCCCACAGGATACTTCCTGCCAAAGATTAATAAAATGCATGCCTTATGACTCACACTTGCACCCAAATGGTAGACATATATTCAGAAAAGATGGCACTAGCTTTTGTATACCTAATATTTTACTTAGAAGTGAAAGAAATTTCCATTTCAAGTGGAACATATAATTGAAAAGCTTGGACAATCTCATACTTCTCTGCTTCTGATTCTGAGACAACTAAATGCTATATACATACATATATATATATATAAAATCTACAGGTATATTTAATTGTTTAAACTCCCTTAAAATTAAAGAACTAAATGCAACTTTGATGACATCCTTTCCAACAGAGATTTTTAGCAATGAAGTAACTAAAGCTCAGATAGGTTCAGGAATTATTCAAAGTTAGGCAGCTCTTTATTGTCCACATATGGTAAAGAACTCAAGTTTCCTGAGTGATAGCCTTGCAATCATTCTTTTTTTTTTTTTTTTTTTACTGCCTGAGAAAAATGTAGAATTTATCATATTTATTGCAAAGAAATTATATAGCTAAACATTTGAAATGTGGGCAGTGTATCTTCCTTTGATTTCATTTAATGTCTTACCCTATTGTTACCTTATCGCAATTACAGCCAAAGAACAAGAACACAGGATAGAGTCTCGAGGAATTGTTAGTTTCTTGACCTTCATGTGAAACATGCTATAAATATAAATATAATACATTACATTTTAGAACAAAAATGTTATCATTTTTCAGATCAATCATCTCAATTTAAATCTCAGCTTAATTTACACAATTAGTAATTCAGGACAAACTATATTTAAAGATTTTCTAATAGTCTTTATTTGAACAATGTGTATGCTATACCCATGTAGCCTGTTCAAATGTTATCCATTCACTCTGATACCTTCAAAGTATCTGGATAAGTGCTTTGCTCCCAGTTTTAAGTTCTCTAATCTATTTCCATGAAATCACCCAAATGATCTTTCTAAAATGCAGATCTAACCATGTAACTCTTATATTTTTAAAGGATCCAGGGTTTCCCTATTGCCCATTGAATAAAACCCACAATCATTAGCATGAAATACCAAGCTGTTTAGATCTTGCTCTTACTGAAAGTGCTAGACACATCTTAACGTGTCTTAGATGATAAGTTAAAGCAAAAAGAAGGTGAAAGGTCTAAAACTGGAAAAGCTGATGCCAGCCATGGATGGTTTTGATATTTTTAGGAAGAAGTTTGGCTTAAAAATATATATATCAAGATACCAATAGAAGTAGCTTCTGCTGACCAATAGGCATCAGAAGGGTTCCCAGACACAAGCAAGAAAATCATTGAAGAGAAAGAATATCTGCCTGAACAGGTTTTTAATGCAGACTTAAGTGCTCTATTCTGGGGAAAAAAATGCCACAAAGGACAATTATTAGTAAGGAAGGGAAGTGAGCATCAGGATTTAAGGCAGGAAGAGATAAGCTGACTCTACTGTTTTATGCAAATACAGTCGGGTTTATGATCAGGATTGCCCTTATCTATAAAGCTGCTAATCCCCAAGCCTTGAAGGGAAAAGATAAACTCCATGGTCCACGGCCAGTCTTTTGATTGTGCAAAGACAAAGCCAGGACACCAAGAACTCTTTTTCTGGATTAATTTCATCGATGCTTTGTCCCTGAAGTCAGGAAGTAACTTGCCATTAATGGACTGCCATTTATAGTCTTTTGATATTGGACAATACTGCTGGCCACCCAGCACTCCATTAATTCAACATCGAAGACATTTAAGTGGCCTACTTGCCCTCAAACACAGTGTCTCTAATTCAGCCTCTAGATCAGGGGTCATAAGGGCATTTATAGCTCGTTACATACAGTGCTCTATGGAAAGAATTGTCAGTGTTAAGGAAGAGAACCCTGATAGATGAAAGTCTAAATGCATTATATTTTGAAGATGCCATCATTGTTACAGAAAAGGCCATGAGAGCCAACAAGCCCAAAACAATAAATTCCTACCGAGAAAACTGTGTCCAAATGTTGTGCATGACGCTACAGGATTTATGACAGAGCCAATCAAGGAAATCATGAAAGATTGTAGATATGGCAAAAAAGGTGGAGATGGTGGTGAAGAATGTCAAGACATGGATCCTGGAGAAACTCAAGAGCTCACAGACACCACACCAGAACTAACAGAAGACAACTTGATGGAGGCGTGTGGTTGTGAAGTAGTGCCAAATGATGAGGAAGATGTAGAACAAGCAGTGCCAGAAAACGCACTGGCATTAGACCATCTGTAAGAAGAGTTTTGATAATTCAAGACTGCTTCTAACTTCTTTTATGATATGAACACTTCTAGGACATGGAAACCGAAACTAAAACAAATGTTGGAAGAAGCATTAGTACCATATAGAAACAACTTTAGTGAAACGAAAAAGCAAAAAGGTCAGAAAGAAATTACAATGTATTTCGACAAGGTTACTCCAAGTGTGCCTGTCTCCCTCTCTCCTCTTCAGCCTCTGCCACCCCTGAGACAACAAGACCAACCCTTCCTCTTCTCCTCCACAGCCTACTCAACGTGAAGACGATGAGGATGCAAACCTTTATGATGATCTACTTCCACTTAATGAATAGTAAATATATTTCCCTTCCTTATGACTTTCTTAATAACATTCTTTTCTCCAGCTTATTTTATTATCAGAATACAGTATATAACACATATGACATACAAAATATTTATTAATTGACTGTTTATGTTGTTGGTAGGGCTTTTGGTCAATAGCAAGCTATTAGTAGTTAAGGTTTTGGGGAGTGAAAATTTATACTTTTTGACTGTAAGAGGGGTTGGTATCCCTAACCCTCGAGTTGCTCAAGGGTCATCTATATCAGTTATTTACCCAGAGAAGTCTGTGCTGAATATCACCACAAAATTATAATATTCTGTTTACTCTCTTTTCTCTGATACTAAACTCCAGGTTCCCTATTGGGAGGACCAATAAGCTTAGTTTGCTCACTAAGCTTAGTTTGAGACTAAGGCATTTGTCTTTGTATCTCTAGGGCTTTGCATAGTGTTTCAGAGTAATTGGAATTCAAAAGTATATGCTGAAATATGCATATTAAAAAGAGGAAATTGTGACTACAAAAATGCATTTGAATTTCTGCTTTTGTCCAGTAGATTTGTATCCAGAATCTAGAAATTCCAAACCCCTTGGCATGTTAAGGCATGTCCACACATGTTACTACATTTAACCAAGTAACTAGATAATACACTGATCAATAGTTCACATTTCCAAATTTTATTATACAAAGAATTGCCATGTATTATTCCTGCTAAAACGTAAATCTCCCCCACCTTACCCTAGGATTATGAGATGCAGTCCATTTGTGGTAGAGCAGTTGATGAAAAAAACAAAACACTGAGAAAGAGCTTATCATGTTTTTTTCTGTGATATCCTGTATTCCTGCAATTAAAATATCTCTCCTCCAAGCACCTAGGTGTTAGATAAATGAACATCCACTATTGTTTTATGCATTTGCAAGCCATTTCTTCAAACTACCTTCCCCAATGCAATTAAAATGTTGTTTGCTGACGTGTGGAAAAAAATACCCACTAATCTTCTTTCTTCCAATAATAATTTATTGCTTCTGCACCTTATTCATACTATGGCTTATCAATGTAGTCACTTCAATCAAAGTGATCCAACTAAGCTGTGCTTATAAAGAGAACCATTGTTAGCTAATCCACATTCATATTATGTAAATAAGCATGTACTACTTGTGTTCAGATATAATCTTCACATTTATTTCAGATGTACAAAAAGGATAATGTATAGAAGGAACTGAAGAAAAATACATTACCTGACTTTTTTTCTTCTTCCTTTCTCTTTCTCTCCTTCCCTCTCTCTCTTTCTCTGTCTCTCTCTCTGTCTCTCTTTTTTGTATTTCTGTGATCTCAAATTATTCAAGCTGTTCAGGTTATTAAACAGGGAATCCAGCTGACTTAAAAATATAGAAATATGCCATGCAGACTCTTACAGAAAGCTCTTTAAGAGCTTCTATTATCTACTGAAGAACTAATGCACTCCCTTAATTGTGCCTGCTGGGTGATCAGGCACGACTGGCTGAGGAATTCAGGCCCACACTGAAATACAAGGCTGCGAAAAGGACATTTGCTCAGCAAGAAAGGTTGCAGAAGCCCTTTGACAAATGAGACAAAGCAAGTCAAGTAATAATAGAATGGCTTTTTGAACATTTTCAGTAATTTGGTTAGAACTAACTCTAGAGTGCATTAGTAGAAGATTCTTAATCAGACCCTACTTTTCCATTAGAGAGGCTAATTACAGTGTGTCTTTTATTGGTAGATTTATTTTTCCTCCATAAAAATGCTTAGCAAATGTAAACTAATTTGTCTGAATTTCCCTTTGTCCGTATCTCTGTTTTCTGAGAGGGCCTGATGCTGTCACATGAGAGACTGCACATACAGAGGGCACTGTTCACTAAATAATCCTCGTTTTGCTGCCAAACGATTAAACCAAATACACATTAATGTGAGATCAACTCCCATCCCTCAAATGTAGTGTCTGTTGTAAAATCTTGTTTTTACAAGTCTGGCTGAATTCCACTATCTTAATACCATTTCTTTTAGAAAAATTACTTTCAATCGGAGTGATTTATTTTCCTCTTGCTGAATATATCTGTTGCTAGGCCAGTGATCTGCTTAAGAAGACATCTAAATTATGAGGCTGCCTGGTGGGGAAGGGGTGTTTGTCTCATGCCTGGGCAACTAAGATCACAGTTAAGCCAATATAATTTTTTCTTCAGGATACATTCCTCCTAAGAGGCAACATAACCCCTGCCTTGCTGGTATGATCTTAAAGATATTACTTGCAGGAAAAACAAAATTAGGAAATTGCTTCAGGTTCTCTAGTTAGAATCAGTTTTACTTGCATTTTTCAACAAAGCAGAATCGATGGATTTTCATTTTGTACATGCATCATTAATGGAATATAAACTTGCATCTAGAACCAGCAAACATGAAAGCAAAGAACAATGGGTATATAGCATATTAAGCAAAACTATCCTATGAAATTGGGAGAAATCATATCTGTGTTACTTCACTATACTTACTTTTTCTTTTTTATTAATTATAAATTTGATAAGTTTTAGGAAAACATGAATTATGTTCTCCATACCCTATTTAAATTATTTTTGTGTTTGCTACTTGAGTAATTCTGTTTTATTTTCTTGCACTCCTGATATTGCTACCGATGTTTTTATAATTTAATAGACAACCAGTATTTCTCTTTATGGCCTATACTACCATTTTCCAATTGGTGGTATATTGCAGAACAACTTTTTATACTAAAGATAAAGTTAATATGTAACATACCCAGTCTAAATGATGGACAGACCATCATAATTATAGTTTATTGAGTGCTTGCTGTGTGTCAGCCTTTAACTGCATGCCTAACTCTTGGAAAGCTGTTAGTTCTATTATCTCAATGTCCTTCTATGAAAATTACAGAATTTAGGCTTTTTCAGTTAGGTATGTATGGAGATAAATGCATATATTCATTTATACCTGCAGTTTTGCTCTCTCAATTAGTCATTCAGTAAGTATTTTTTCAGGTATCTGGGTTAAATACTGAGGATACAGTGGTAACAAAACAGGAAAAATACTTGGCCTCATTGGAATTTACATTCTAGTGGAAGTAGAGTTCACACAAGTATTTAGGCAGTGCAGAGTTATGTAAATAAACTACACCCTTATGGCAAAACTTAAAAATAGAACAAAAGAAAAACCTTGATTTAACAAGGAGACAGGAATAAAACTAAAGAATAATTTCATCATTATCTACATTATTTTTAGGGCTTTAGGGAGAATTAAATAAAATTGTATGTTATAAACCTTTCATAATGCCTAGTATACAGATGTTTAATATGATATTGATAATATTAATGGATTTTTAGGTATGAATATTAATATTGCTATTATTACTGTGTATTGACCCTACATTTGGCTCTGGGCTTTCAAATAGTCAATGCAAAGAGATAAATTTAGTAAGTCAAACATTTTAAATTGTTGCCATATAGTATTTATAAAAGCAACAATTACTCCTGAAATGCATAAGAGTATTCCTAGTCCTAAGACTACACTGAAATTTTCCCACTATTCAAAGAAAAATAGTTGATTAAAACATGACATCATTCTTATGTTAGAGTCCATAATAATTTCATATTTTTCATAACACCCTTCAAAAATACTGAAAGACACCAAGTAACTTTAATCATGTGAGAAGATAAACTAAAAGGATCTCTGTTATGAGCTCCCTATGTTATTTAAGAAGTAGATTTGATAATATTTTAGGGAATATGAACTATATATCCTTTTAGAAAAACATCTCTAAAATATTTCTGACCCAGAAATTAGTAAATATATAAGAGCTCAAAATTATAGTGAATAAAAATATAAAACACCTGGATTGCAGTTCTTTTGCTGCCAGCTCACAGGAGGCCCGCATGATTTAATAAATCATTTAGCTGGGGATGTGATCCATCTTCCCTTTGAAAGATGTGCTATCCAAAAGTTTCCATGACTAAAGAAAGAAGACCTTTGAAGGCAACTGAGCTGAAAAGGCTCAAAGTCTCCTTAAGATATCATTTTAAATCCACACCTAGTGACTAATGAAATCTGGGTTTCAACCCAGATCTGTCTGATGCCAAAACGGATTCTTTATCTACTATATCAACAAACAGAAATCTGTGTTAAGATATCGAATGACAAAATAGTTATGCTATGCTCAATGGTTTTTAGTATACATTTTTTCATATTTTTTTCTTCAGAGTATAATCTCTAACCCTTTAAAAATTCTTTCCACAAGAGTATGAATTATTTAGTGGGAGAAAAAAATAAACTGTGGTTACACCGAAAAAGTGTTGAAGGATATAAACAATATTTGACTGACTTCAAGCATATGTGCATTGAGTTATATCGATGGCATTTAAAGTTAAAATTAATAATGCATGAAATGTTTTACTGGTACAAAATTAATCGAATAGGAATAATTTTTATTTCCATAAAACATTATTTGATAATATGTAACTAGTCCTTGTATCATTATAAATACAAACAAAGAGGGATTTTCTACATTTATAAAGATAGAATATTATTTAGTAACAGACATTAGTGAATTCTTTATAATTTTTATTGAAGGTCATTGTGATGGTTAATGTTATGGATCAACTTGCCTAAGCTAGTGTGCCCAGATATTTGGTCAAACATTATTCTGGATGTTTCTGTGAAGGTGTTTTTTTGGATTAGATCAACATTGAAATCAATGGACTTTGAGTAAAACAGATAAACCTCTGTAATGTAAGTGGATCTCATCCAATCAGTTGAAGGTTTTAGTAGAACAAAAACTGACCTCCCCTGAGCAAAAAATAATTCTGTCAGCAGACTACCTTTGGATTCAAACTGCAATTCTTCCCTGCTGGCCTACTATGCAGATTTGGAATATACTAAGGCACTATCTTTCTTCCAAACCAATTCCTCCAACTTTATTGTTTCATTGAAACTGAGAACTCCAACTAAGCCAATCATAATTTGTAGGTAACTCAAATTTATCAGAGTTTCTAGAACCTAGAAAATCTAAACACATAATGCATGATGCCTTGGAGAATTTGGTGACTTGGTTGTCTGAGTAACTATGAATATAAACCAAATATAAATTAGATATAAGTGTCTATAAGAATAAATAAATTAAAGAGGTACAAGGATTAACTATTCTATACCAATTTATATCAAGGGCAGTGGGTCAAGAGTGGACTACAAAAAGAATACATGCATAAAAATGGATTGTTATTATATTAAATACCATCAGGTTTGGCCAGTGGAAAAAAGTATTTAATATACAATATGTAAACTACATTGAGCATGGAATGGTTCTTTGTGTTTAGACAACAAAAATAAGAAAAAGATGAAGAATGAGATGAAAATATTTCTAGAGATAAGTTTTATTAGATAAAAATCTTGCAGGGAAACTTGCCAAATTTTTGTACTGTAGGAGTTTTTATAAACCACTGGTCGTAAAATGTGCTAAAACATTTTTCTGAAGACCACATTTGGCTCCATCATTGAGAGTCCGGTGTGTTGCAAGTGCTGTGAAAAGTGAGTGCACACTGCAGTCCTGAGTAGTAGACATCGCATCTGCATTTCACAAATTGGGTAACCAAGGGTTAAAAAGTCAAGTGCCTTGCTCAGGGTTACAAAACTATTATAGAAAGTTCTGTAGAGAATATTCAAATTCAAATCTGACTAGCTCCAGAACGACCCTCCCAACATGTGATGATGAAAAGGCATTTATGTTACCAAAAAAAACAGTTTTTGGATTATCAGCCTAAGTGGTGTTTAAATAACTGAACAACCATTGTCTGTCTTATTTTTAGATTAGACCTTTCTGATATGAGAGTGAGAAATAGCTAATTTCCTGAGGTATTTTCCAGGCTTATTAGTTATAATTTTTCCTGCAACAGTTAGTTTCAGTGATTTAACTAAACTCCAACATATTATAAAATGAATTCTTTTTTTTTCTTCTGGGTAAATGGTGTTCAGGATATTTAAATTGGCAACCAAAAGTTATCAAAACTGTGCTATGAAAAAGTAATTTCATTTGAAAAGAATTTCATTTGTACCACACACAGTATGTGTTTTATTTCTTGCAAACAAGTTCCTTCTATGATCATGAAACTATATTTTAGGTCTCAGTTCTCTAAGGAACTCTCAGATTTTGAATATAGAACTGGCTTTGTCCTCCTCTTCATGGATATAACTTTCACTAACAGCCACATAATAATAAACAAATGTGGGTTTCAATATCATACACTGAAACAATTATTGCTGTCATAATGGCAATTTTAAAGGGTTTATTCTACTTGCCATTAAGTATCAACAGAGCCAAATATTTGTATAAAGTCATATGTTAAAACTATATTCATGAAAGGTGTAAGTTTATTTTTGTATGTAACTGTGTACGTGCCTCCACCTGCACACATAATCGATCAGATCATACACCAGGGCTACTTTTGAATATCTCTATTTTTTAAAATATCTGTTGACACAGTATCTTAAAATACAATTTGTCCTCTAAACTATCTCACTGTTTTGTTTTATATTAAATGAATACATTTCTTTCCCTCAAACTGAAGAAATTGCTTTGCAGAATCAGAGTAACAGCACATGTCAACATCAGCTTTTGTATAATTCTGTTTCTCCAAATACGGTACCATCAAATAACATAACATATGTAAAGGTAAAGAAGATGGTGAAGCATGGATGTCTTGAGAATTTCTATAAGACAAAAGCTTGGATGCCATTTTCCTATCTACCAAATAAAGTTGGAGGAATTGGTTTGGAAGAAAGATAATGTATCAATCTTTGAACACCTATAATTGGAAATACTTATGGGATTATCAGATAGAGAAATTTGGCTGAGAATTTACAGTTGAATTATATATTAAGCTGTATCCTCCTAAGTTGATGATGTTTGATCATTTGGCCGATAAAAATGGCAATTTATGGCTTTCGACTTATAATGTAGATTTGAGAGAAATTAGCATGCAGTTGGGATAAGGTTTAGGAAACCCCAGTAAAATAGTCAATGAAGAACTCAGGGGTAGGGGAACTCAAGTTTAAGAGTTTCAGTTCACATTACCCCTTCCTGTGGTTATTCACAGAGTATGATCAGACTCTCCTTAGAGACCTTCATTTATCTCAAAATCTATTTTCTCTCATTCTATAGGACAAGGTAAATTTTATTTAAGGCCGATTACTTTGGTTTTTGTATATCACTCCTCCTGGAATTATTTTTTAGTAGCAAATGAACTTGAAGAACATAATACTTTAAGTTTAGTTCAAATCTGAAATTGAATTAAAAGTGATTTCTTCTCCAGCAATTAGGTTCCATTGGCTCATAGAGAGTAGACAGAGAAGAACATCACAGAAATAGGTTTTCATAATGGGTCACTGCTCTGGGAGAGCAGGATTTGGTGAAATATTAAGACACCTAAACAAGAAAACTTTGGTTTATAACTTGGTCAGGAATGGGACAGTTGGCAAGATGTGGTGGATATTTGTATAATAGCTTTCGAAGCTCAGTCCTCCTTCTGCTGTTGGTATCCTCAGGAACCACTCTCTTTTGCAGTCTCAAAACAAGTCCTTTGGGTGGAGCTTATGCCTCCTCCTGTTCGGGATGGTTGTGTGATATAGGGCTGACCAATTTGATAATTGCATGAATCTGGCAAGAGTGATTGCTTGGGAAAGGTGTATAAATTTAGGCCAATGTAAATTAAGTCTAAGACTTCGGCTCAAAATCTTGGGAAGGTAGTATTACCCTGCTGGACTTGAACCTGGGAGGAGGCAGATCTGGAGTTGCTGGAGTCTGCATTAATACACAGGAAGCATGAATTTGATGAACAGAGGGAAGTGGTAAGTTATTTACTTCCTTTTGGATATGTTCTCTAGGACCAAAACACTTCCCGGGAGTTCTCAGCATTTGGCATATCACTAACACACTTTAACTATTTACATTTCATTGGGCACAAGGTTACAAAATAATAGCATCTTTACCCTTTAAAATCAAGAGAAATGTCATTATGAAATCTGAGGTCCTTTTGCACTATTTCTCAAACTGTAAAGGAGATACATACAACTTCTATGGCTTTCACAGATCTCCCTCATTTTTCAGAATCTCTTACTGAAAAACTCTATTCCTACATATACATTTTATAAATATATTCAAAACTTATTTGTTTGAAAATATTTCTCTATAAAAAATAAATAATTCTTAAAACCTATACTTCCAATCATTCTGCTTTCTGAAAATGACTTTTTCTCACTTTTTTCCCATCAAAAAGTCTCTACCTTTAAGTTCAACTTTACCAACATCTCAAAGAGGTTTTTTTTTTTTTTTGTACAGGTCCTTACCTATGCCTCCCCACCCATCCTCCATAGCCCCTGCCAACTACCATTCTACCCTCTGCTTCTATGTCGATGCGATCTTGAGTGTCACCTTTCTCTCTCAACCCACACTATAAAATATGTATATATTAACTTGGTTCTCTTCTATCCAAAAATATTAATTGTTCATTAATGTGTCAAATGCTATATTAATTACTGAGGATTAAAAAAAAAGGGGGGGTAGACTATATCCCTGTCCTAAAAGAACTTTTAGTCCAGGGGGGATTACAAATATATATGTTAACAATTTGTTAACCTCTGAAAAGAACTTCCAAACATGTAATTACAAATGAGAAAATCAGAAGAAAACAAGAGATGTGTGAGGGTCAGTAAAGAGGTAGGAGGTTATGCAAAGAGATTCTGCTGAAGCAGGGAGGAGATATAAGGTCATGAAAATGCCTTACCACCCAAGAGAAAGGCTAGATTTTATCATAAAGGGTAATGGAGAACTATTGAATGGTTTTAAGTAATGGTATATCATAACCAGGTTGCATTTTAAATGTTAACTTTGTCATTAGAATGGAGTATGAATAGGGTCATCTTTCATTTTTATTTGCACTGGATGTGCCTGTTGTATTGGTATAATTATTAATTGCCCTCCTTCATCCACAGATATGTCTTGATTTGGACAGTAAATTATGTCTTCACCTAAGAGTGATCCAGGATTTAGATAAAAGAGGCAAGAGAGGCCAGTTGGAAGTGTGTTGCATTTAGTCACTCTAGAGAGGAAGGCACCTAAACCAAGTTAGTGGCCAGGAAGATGGAAAAAACAATGTAAGCATTTTGTTCTGCTATAACCAATTACTTATATCTTTGTTTAGCATTTAATGGATTTTATTTTGCATTAGGATTTATTATTTAAATATTGATTTTCCCCATACAAGCTTAAATTCCTTGAGGACAAGGACTACATCTTCAAGTTCTGTTTTTCTTCAGAGATTAGTGCAATGCCTTGAACAAACCAGTCACTGAATAAATATATATTGATTTGAATTAATAAAATTTTGTCAATACAATTTATGAAGAGAAATAAGTAATTAAAGCCTTTGTATGGTTCTTTATTGTTCATGGGAAATGGAATTGTAGACACATTAAGTGAATATTAAGTAGCAATGCATAGTTTTAACCATTTCTCCCTAGTTCTCTTGGATGGCTTCTTCATATTGGATCATGAAATGAGGTCTCAATAAGTTAAAAATAACTTAGAGTCTTGCTATTAAGAGAAGGGGTACCTGTAACCAATTGATGGTGGGGGCACTGAGCCTAGTAAATAGTAGGGTCTAAAAAATTATTTTTCAGTGAACAACTAACTTCTCTATTTTCATATAGTTGGCCCAAATAAGTTTTTGTTGCTTCTTACTGTGTTTCTGTACTATCTCATACGTCCTGTTTTATAGGTGATAGTGTTGTGTTATAAATACTTGGTTGTGTGTCCTTGAGCTGCTCAAGGTAAGGAACATAGCTTACGTATCATTACATTCCCACTGCCTAGAAGAATTCCTGGGACTCAGCCAGGTTTTTATTCCTCTGGAAGCATCGACATTTAAGTAATTACCTTTATAGAAACAGTGACTTAAATGAAACCACAAAAATAACAATTATTCTTTAAAACACTATCAAAGTAAAAAGGATGATATTTAGGATGATAAATTTGTCATTATATATAAAAATCAGTGAGTATCAAAGAAGGTTGTCTACCTACTGTCTATTTTATTGTAAGTAGATCCCCAGGCACTGTCATAATTAACACGCAGTATGAACTTAGAGTGTTCATCTTAAGCTTTCTTCTCAAATTAAATTGTTTTATGGTTTCCCGGGGAATTTCTGTCTAAAGTTTATCAGCAGGATAACTATGATTCCATCCATGGAATTCTGCATTACACAGCAAATTTGCTGCTTCCGAGTTCAACATTTTTGCCTTCTTTCATTATTGCAATTTCTCCCACTCTGAAATATATCAATGCAACACTGTGCATGCTAGATCATATTTAATTTGTAATGCTAAGAGCATAATTGCTTGGCAGGTATCGTCAGTGTGAATTATGGTGACACCAGCCTCTACATTGTACAACCACATTTATTTTCCTGTCTGATTTTTCTAGAACTCGATACAAACTATTTATGCCAAAAACTTCACGAAAGATCTACAACTCCCTCATATTTTGACCTACTTTTCCCCAACAACCCCAAAAGGTCCTGACCTCTATTATCAAAATCTCGATGCAGATGGAAGCTCTGATGAGATTCTAATTAAGTGAAAACCTTTCTGTAATTATACATGTTCACTATTTAATGAGAATCTTTCTATAATTAGAAATTTATTTGGACACTTTAAGATTTCACAGGCTGTTGCTGTGGTGTCCTAATTCAAACATTTTTCATTCATGAGGGGCAAAGTTCTCTTCTCCACAAATGTATCACTGCCAAGGGAAATTTCTCCTTTAATTAAGTGTACTATATTGTTGAATGATGACTCACAAAACTTATTTTCACTCCTCTTTTTCTCTTATTTAACACATGGCCAAAATTGCTGCCCTTGGAAGTACAAGAATTGAATACTTTTGGTTAAGTGTTAAGTGTTTATTAATGTCCAAAGAAATTTCTAATTATCATTTTTTGTTTTTTAAATCTTAGGCAAATTTTAGCTTGGGAAGAGCCATTAAAGCCTTTGAGTCTGTTGGGGATAATAAGGATAGTCAAAAGAAAGAAACAAGAGTCCATGGAAAAATGTCTTAATTGGCTAATGATTGGAGCTGGAGGTGGGGAGACAGGAAGCCTAAGAAATTTAGTTCACAATGACAATGCCCTCTGCAGAGCTCTGTTTTCTTTTATGTTTCTTTTGTATTTGGATCATTCCTTGTTAAATCAATGTCATTAAATAGCTTGTCCTTGCACCCCCCTTCTCAATACCATAGTGAAATCACACTCCTACCCAGAATTGGGCACCCACAGGAAACGACGTTTTAATCGCAAGTAGAGGCTGGGTGCGCTGGCTCACGCCTGTAATCCTAGCACTCCGGGAGCCCGAGGCAGGAGGATCGCTTGAGCTCAGGAGTTTGAGACTAGCCTGAGCAAGAGCAAGATCCCATCTCTACTTAAAATAGAAAAATTAGCCAGGCATCATGGTGCATTCTAGTCCAGGCAACAGAGAGAGACTCTGTCTAAAAAAAAAAAAAAAAAAATCACAAGTAGAAAGTTCCATACTGTGAACGAAATAGTAAGAAGGGACAAAATCCAATGCCAGAAATTAAGCTGGCTGAATGATCTCTACCAGCCAACTGGGTAGTGTCTGAGGAATACCATTTCCTATGCTTTCAAAAACACATGAAGGACTTTTATTTGTTGGCCTGTCATTAAAGTCAATTCTTTCCATCCCCGCTGGGAGGATGTCAAAACTCTTCTTGTTCATTTAGAGAATCATAACAGTTCCCATCATTTAGAATAAACTTTAGCAACTTTAGTGCAACATCTGAGGAAATGACACTCAGAAGTCCAATAATTTGCTCCAAATCTCAAAGCTCACAGGACAGTAGGATCAGACATCCCTGATATTCAGCTCAGCTGTGTTGAGGAATCTAAGAAGCATTAAGAGGACGCATGTCAGAACCAAGTATGAGCTGACCTAACACTGTTGGGCTCGTTCGTCTTTTGTAGATGCAGTCATCATACTGGTCTCCAGGGAGTAACACGTTAATGGATACAAATGCAAATTGTGTAGCTTTTTAAACATTGACAACTTTAAGAAAATGTCTTAATTTCCAGCAAAATAAGAAGTAAAAAGTGCTATTTGAAAATTTAAATAATATTTAAATATTATGGTGGTTAGATTAATCAAAACTATGTTAAAATTATTGAAATTCAAAATAAAATAAAAAAGTCTATTCTTAATACCACACTTAAGAGTCAATAAGTAAATGAACTATGCAAAAAAGCTCCTATAAAACTTATAGCATCAAATTATAAAAATTAGAGATATCGTTGGCAATGATTATGAATGTAAATCCTACTTGCTTATCAGGTATTTCTTTGGTTTCTAGGCATTGCTCTATAGTATTTTACTTTTGATTTGCTGTGACTCTTACAGCAATTTGTTTCATATCTATGTTTAATCTTCTCAATTAGATTTTTAAGTAATCTGAGAATGACGATGTGTGTTTTTCCCTAATTCTTCCCCAGAGCCGAGGACAAAGTGAAAAAAGTTGAGAGTGCTAACTACTAAAATGTTGGATGTTAGTATAATAATTTAAAAGTGTCTTTTGGCTTGAAGCGCTGGCACGTGGGGGGGGGAGGGGCAATGTATGTAATCCAAACAATGTTTGTACCCCCATTACAAGATGGAATAAAAAAAAAATTAAAAAAAATTAAATAAAAATAAAAATAAAAATAAATAAATAAAAAAAATAAAAGTGTCTTTTGCACTGTATTATTTCACAGATCTCAACCATGTGAGAACAGAAATGGCTTCTACTGAGAGCCAGTGTTTTCCTCACATATTTTTCAATCCATCAGAGATTTCTTAGTGTTTTAAGATATGGGGATGATTATTCTAAATGTAAATAGATATTGCCCTATATTAGTGTTTTCAAAAATTTTCAAACTACTGTACCTACTATCAGTCCTAGAGTATTTAAAGAGACTATTTAAATTCTTTACCTTTCAATTTATTTTCTTCAATGACTATTATTTACTGCAAGAGAAAGTTCAAGTTGTGGATAACATCATTTATTTATGACAGAATAAATCTTTTAAATCTGATAAAAATTACAAGGTTATAAAGTATATTAAGTTCCTCTAACAGATGACTTAACTTCTACACTTTCTGACATTTTCTGCAATAACATTTTATTTTAAATGTCAACCATACATAAATTCAATCTCGTCACAGATACTGAGATGTTCAAAAGTTCTCAATTTTAGATTGGAAGTTGGGGGGGGAGGAAGCAGGCCAGAGAAAGAGAGAGAGAAAGAATAACTTTAAAATCCTGTATCTGAAAAGGCCTCAAAATGTTCATCCCTACTGTAAGTTAAAATTTTTAAAAAAGCCAGCCTGAAATGTGGCAATAAATTATGCAATGCATCATAAATTTTGAATTGCCCATTGTAATTGTGGCACAATGTTTCAGAACAATGTCATAGAGAAGGAAACTTCTAATACCACTTCTTCCTGTGGATACAATATAATTTATTTTTAAAGAAAAAGGACACCACAAATTTAAATTAAAGCAATCTATCAATATTCTGGAAGTGGAAGGATTCTCAAGATGTTTAAATAAGCACATTCACTTCTGATTTCATAAGGTTTAAGGGTCAAAACTTACAATTTGTTTTAACTGCTACAATAGCTTATATCAAATTCTGATATGGATCAGAACTAGAACAATTTTATGTTATTTTTAATTACTATAACACATTGGTGATGTTTTGGGCATAAATGTTAACTGTGACCTATTTTAAATGAATTTTAATTTTCAATATCATCTATATAAAAGTTTTTCTTTAAGATTCTTTTGTCTTAAAAAATGTAGATGATAACAAAATGTAGAACTAAATAAATAGCTGGTGATATTGCATGTTTATTTCTAAGATTACTTCTTGTCAATGAGTGTGGTTTCTCATGTTCATATTCATTACTTTTTAGATGAATTGCTAGAATCGATCTCTATTTCTATTCTCTTTTTTCCCTGCTGGGGGCAATGTCCCTCCATTACTATTTAGGAAACGACTAGAAAGTACTCATAGTTAAGAGAAACAGAATATTCTTGTAAGCAACAATCTCAGTCGCTAAAGGAAAATGAGGGCAGCATGCCAAATATATGTCCTAATAAAACATTTTAACAATTGCAAATGCATAAAGTTTTATAGCTTATTTCTACAACCTGCATAGTAAATTTTTTTAAATGATGCAATAATGAATAGAAATGAATTCTTTTTTCCCACCTGCACGATAATTTTATATAGAAAGTGTTTATTACTAGGATCCTTAGAGTCCCCTAAAACTAGCTATACATTTTCTTTTTGATACTCCTTATATGATAACTCAAAAGTTGAAAAGATGCAAGATAAGAAATGAATAACAGATTGGAAAGAATAATCTTATTTAGCTACAAAGATAATTAGGATAATTTGTGTAGTCACATTCTTATTTGATAAGTTGAAATTAGTATTTTATGTTTGAATTTACTTGTATAACTTTAAGATTCATTTTGAAATGCTCATAATTATTCAAGAACAGTATATAAAAGTAATAATGTATAAAAGTAACATCTAATATTTTTATAAAACCAATACTAATAAAATTATAAAATGTCAAAATAAAATACATTTTTTTATTTGATGTACCTATTTTTACTTGGTTTGCGTTTAATTTTGTATACAGAAACAACCATTAAACCCTTACTGTTAAATCATTAAATACACACACACAAATATAGAGAAAAGTGGTAGAACACTATACCTCATAATTTTTACTTCAATTAGCTATATTTCAAGCAGCAAGAAGAATATTATTTTCTCTTTATCCAATAGGTCTTCCCTGAGAATTCTGGCCTAGGGTGCTCTTCCTCCTTTTTGATTCACCAAAATATCAATTTCTGGCATTATGTTTATGCTCAATTGCATTAATAGTACACATTATATTTCCTTTTTTTTCCTGTTCACATACGGTCTTTACAGGCAAAGACTCCTCAAACACAACTGTGATATATATTTACTTATTGTTTCTTATTTTTCTTCCATGATTTCCCCAATGATTGCAAATACAGTAGTAAATGTGTAATGTATTTTGAAAATATTTTCAAAGAAGATATGGAATAAGGTATGCACAAATCTGATCACTGTCTCATTAAGTTTTATTAAATATGCATTTTATTTAACAAAATATAAGCAATTTATTTTATATGCATTCAGATATCACCTCTTAGCTTTTCTTAGCACATACACAGTCTCTGGTTAGGAGAGGGAGGTGACAATGAGATTATAGTCTTCCCAGACATGGACATAAGGAGAATTAGGCTATCTTCTTAGAATCAAATCACACACACACACACAGTGGCTAGGTCATAATTTGGAAAAATAAAGTTTAAGATAGTCAACAAGAGGAAAGAATAAGAATTGAGAATATGAAACTGAGAATTAAAGCTAATAATGGTACCAATAACATTCAGCAATATGTTGGGCACATTTGCATTATGATGTAGAAAAAACCAAGACTTAAACCAGAAGCCTGTGACGCTGTCTATAATAGCTATCATCCACTTGATGAAAATGATAGTTGTCAGATCTGGCTAGTTTAGATTGTTCCTTCAAGGAATTAGATTTTTAGTTAAAGGGGAAGAATTTCTTAGCCAAAGGGAGCTCTCCAATTAATGGACTATGAGGAATCATAGTCCTACTTCTGGAACCTCCAAACACACTTGCAAAATCTGAATGCGACAGTGTGTGAGGAATATTTTCGGAACGTCCACCCAAGAACTCTCTAGGGAAATGTTTGTCCTACCAAATTAACTTGAGCCCTTAAGAGATTGTGGCAAATGAAAATAGAGTTATCAAATATTTGGATTATAGAACTAGCTCTTCTTGTTTCAGTACCATGCTGAAGAAGCAACCATCTGATTTATTTAAAAAATGTTTTTCCATGAAATTTGGCCTACAGGGAAAACAGGTATTTTTCATACAGATAGGAGCAATCTGGTATGCATGATAGTGTTCAATTAAAAGTAGAAATTTATTACTCTAGCTTATATGTCAAGCTCTTATAAGCTTTAGATATTGAAGATCCAGCTTTTAGTGATGGACCTGATCTCACTGTGTGGACATAAAGTTTTCTGCCTCTAAAACCGAGGAACAGACCTCACAGTAAAATAAAGTTGTGTTCAAACTGGCAACCAATCAACAGTCATTCACCAAGAATGACTTCACTTCATTGCATGTATATGCATAGTAATGGAGTCAGTAGCAAAACTTACCCATTGTATCTGATTCATTTAATCCTGGAGATAAGGATGGACTGAAAAGTGTATATATAACTAATTGTTTCTCTAATATTAATCCAATTCTTTATTTCCATTTTCTACAAGAGTTCTTCCCTCAGACATTCTCTCAGCAGCTCTATTTCAACATGTTTAACAGAAACCAAAATTTTCCATCTGAAACCTGAAGCTCACTATAATTGCTAATTACATGATCATCTTTTTAATCACTCAGGCTTAAAGTCAGAGTTATCTTTTAGCTTTTTCCTCACCAGATTTGGGAGACAGACAGACCTAGCTTCTGTGACAAGAAGCAGTTTACTTCACATCTCTCAGCCTCTATTTTGTTGTGTATAAAATGAGGGTAATGACAATACTTACAATATTGCTGTGAAGAAAAAAAATGAGATCATGTCTGCACAAAGCCAAGCATGGTGCTGGCTAAAAAGGAAGATTCAATGGATGCTTACTCAAAGAAATTGGGAATACATTATAATCTTGGTGTAACTGGGAAACAATGTGTGCCATAGACATGCCAAGAAGATTGCTGGTTTTTCTTTATCAAAACAAAAAATTGTGAAATTTCTGTGAACAATAGGCAGGAGGATTCTAAGTGTAAGAGTGGTCTTAAGTTGAGCAGTATTCTCTGCAGACACTGCAAACACTGGCTGAATATGTATCTCTATGTACAATGGAACAAGGTTCAGACTGTCACCATTTCTTTTTTTTTATTATTTCAGAATATTACAGGGGTACAAATGTTTTGGGTTACATGGTTTGCTTTTGTACTGCTTGAGTCAAAGTTTTAAGTGTGCCCATCACCAAGATAGTGTGCAATGTACCCGTTAGGTATGATTTCATCCATTCCTTTCTTCCCCTTCCCACCTGCCTGATTTCCATTTACTTTTACTTCCATCTCTGCACGAGTGCTGATCGGTTGGTTCCAGTTTAGTAATGAGTATATACGGTGTTTGTTTTTCCATTCTTGTGATACTTCACTTAGGAGAATGGTCTCCAGTTCCATCTAGATTGTAGCAAAAGGGAGTAATTCATTTTTTATGGTTGAGTAGTACCCCATGGTATACATATACCACATTTTATTAATTCACTCAAGAACTGATGGGCACTTTAGCTGATTCCACATCTTTGTGATTGTGAATTGTGCTGCAATAAACATTCGAGTACAAGTGTCTTTTTGATAAAATGACTTTTTTGGTCCTTTGGTAAATACCCAGTAGTTGGATTCCTGGAACAAATGATAGTTATATTTTTAGTTCTTTGAGGAATCTCCATACACTTTTCCATAGAAGTTGTACCAGTTTGCAGTCCTACCAACAGTGTATAAGTGTTCTTTTCTCTCTGCATCCACAACAGCATCTATTGTTTTGGGAATTTTTGATGAAAGCCATTCTCACTGGGGTTAGGTGATATCTCATTGTGGTTTTGATTTGCATTTCTCTGATGATTAATGACATTAAACATTTTTTCATATGCTCATTGGCCATTAGTCTATCTTCTTTTGAAAAGCCTCTGTTTATGTCCTTTCCCCACTTTTTAAAGGGGTTGTTTGATTTTGTCCTTGCTGATTTGCTTGAGTTCTTTATAAATTCTGATTATTAGCCCTTTATCAGATGTATAGCATGCAAATATTTTCTCCCATTCTGTAGGTTGTCTGTTTGCTCTGTTGATTGTTTCCTTAGCTATGAAGAAGCTTTCTAATTTAATTAAGTCCCATTTATTTTTGTTGTTGCTATAATTGTCCGTGGGGTCTTTTTCATAAATTCTTTGCCTAGACCGATATTTAGAGTTTTTTCCAACATGTTCTTCTAGAATTCTTATGGTTTCATGTCTTAGATTTAAGTTTGTGATCCATCTTGAATTAATTTTTATGAGTTGTGAGAGATATGGATCCTGTTTCAATCTTCTATATGTGGCTGTACAATTTTCCCAGCACCATTTATTGAATAGGGATTTTTTCCCCCAGTGTATAATGCTGTCTACTTTGTCAAAGATAAGATGGCAATATGTGGATGGTTTTATATCTGGGTTCTCTGTTCTGTTCCATTGATCTATATCTCTGCTTTTGTGCCATAGTTATGCTGTTTTAGTTACTATAGCCTTGTAGTATAGTTTAAAATCTGGTAAAGATATGCCTCTAGATTTGTTCCTTTTGTTAAGGTTGCTTTGGCTATACGAGCTCTTTTCTGGTTCCAAAGGAAGCATATAATTTTTTCTAAATCTGCAAAAAATGATGTTGCTATTTTGATGGGGATTGCATTGGATCTGTAAATCACTCTGGGTAGTATGGACAGTTTAACAATGTTGATTCTGCTGACCCATGAACATGATATGTGTTTCCATTTCTTTATATCATCTGCAATTTCCTTCATCAGTGATTCATAATTCTCTTTGTAGAGATCTTTTACCTCCTTGGATAAATATATTCCTAGGTATTTTATTTTCTTTGTAGCTATTATGAAAGGTATTGAGATATTCTTCAATTTGATTCTTAGCTTGACTATTGTTGGTGTATAAGAATGCTACAACATTTCTAAAGAATAATTCTCCAAATTTAAAATGATTTTGAATTCAGCACACGGTATGTAGATTCCAAGCTCATAACCCCAAAACTGTTGTAGATGAATCAAAGCAATCTTATAATATGTTCAAGCTGAATGGTGTTATCCAAATTTTTTCTTTCACAGATGAGGTGAATGAGAATTAGAAGAGTTAGGCTCAGTCTGTAGAGTTACCTGTTGTTTATGACCCTGACGAAGCTGGAGCTTGCTTTCTCTCCTCCCAAGTCAATGTCTTTCTCTTCTTTGTACCACTCTATCTCTTAAACCTGAATTTGCATGTCAAATAACCATGTTTCTTCCATCTCTCCCTGCTTAGTTTTATTTTAGAGTCTATTGGTATTTTTAACTATAAATATGAGGTATTTAATAATAATATGCGGTCTCTTATAAGTACAAAATATCAAGCATGGAATTCTTGTAAGAAACATGTTCAAATAATAACATTTACAGGTCATTTTGGTAATGAAACAGCAACAGATTTCTGTTCATATTATCTCACTTTACTATATAGCAACTGAAATTATAACAGCAACATTAGAAATTATGTGTATGGGAATTCCCTTTGACATAGAAAACCAAAGTGTTTAATCAAATACAAAACTGAATAATGTGATTTTCAGCAGAAAAAGAATCATGTGAGAGCCAGAAATGATAGATTGCTGTAAATATCATTCACTATTTCTTCCAGGTCTTATATATTTATTGCGTATTTACTTAAATATACAATAATGGCTTTAAATCTTCTGTACTGAAGTAACTTTATATTCCATGGTTCTTGCCAATAAGATAAATATTTTGATTTTTAGTAAAGAGAAATATCTCTATATTTGTTCTTTATACACACTGTAATATCATCTGATTTGTCATAGATTTGAGATTAAGTAAATTTTTATGACATATAGCCAGATACTGTAATTTTCCACACGAGAAAGCTGAGACCCAGAGGATTAAATTAATTAGTGGCAGAGTAAAGACAAGAATTTAGGTCTATCAACAAGTGCAACATGCTTTGCATATGCCATGATGACTACATGTGGAATTTCCGATCTCTAGATTTATTCCTGGAGAAGTTTTATTCAGTATTTCATTTCTTTATTTCTTTTTGTTCAACCCTAAATAATTTTTAAGAGGAAATACTTGGCAAAGGAAACAACAACAACTCTTAAGACAAGCAAACAAAACACATTTTAACTACAGCAACCACAACAAAACTCTAGTATGACAAATTTGAAAGGAAGAACTCAAAATCGTGATGCTATTTCATCAATCTTAACCATTAACAGCTTTTGTCATACACCCCCATGATTTTATTTATTCTATCATCTCTACTTGGAAAGTTTTTCTCTAGGACTTAGCCCATTTCTTCATATACTTTGAGACCAAGATCAATGAGTACCTTCTCAAGTAAGCTTGCCTTGATTTTATAGTAATAAATTATTGTTTCTCAATTTTTACAGCACAATTTTTTTAATACTCATATGTATATTTTTACAGCACATTTTTCTTACCATGACATGACATTTTAGTTGAATAAGTGTGACTTTTTTCTCTTTCAACTGAATTTTAGATGTATTTGAGGGCAGGACTTAAGTCTTATACATCCCCTCTTCTCACCATAGTAACTAGCCTGCTGCTGTGCATGTTAAACACTCAACGAAACATTTTCTGAATGAAAGAGATAGCTCTCATGTTTAAAGAGGGTGGAGGACTATCTGATAAATTCAAGTATAACATATTTGTCTCACCTAATATATATATATATATATGTAAAATAGCTATGGTAAATTGGTACATCCTCCTAAAGTTTCAAAGTTAGATAAGTAATCTAAATTATTCCTTCAAAAATTATAACTACTTTAAATTCCATACCCAAATATATTTTCATTGAAGCTGCTAAAAGATAAAATGCAGCCAGGCGTAGTGGCTCACACCTACAATCCCAGCATTTTGGGAGGCCAAGGTGCAAGGATAGCTTGTAGTCAGGAGTTTGAGACTTGCCTGGGGCAACACAGACAGACATCTCTACAAAAAGTTTAAAAATTAGGTAGGTGTAATGGGACACACCTGTAGTCCCAGCTATTGAGGAGGCTGAGGTAGGAGGATCACTTGAGCCCAGGACTTCAGGGTTACAGTGAACTATGATGGCACCACTGCACTCCTGCCTGGGCGACAGAGCCAGACCACGTCTCTGATAAATACATACATATATATATAAATAAATAAAATGTGTGCCAAAAAAGGTTGGAAAGAACTAGCAAACAAGCAAGAGATATGGTATGGAGCTAACTCAAATGCCAAATGAGAAAGACCATGATAACAACTTTCTCCTAGGCTTTGTGTTTGAGGCAGGAGGAGGAGAAATACCATTAGACTGGCAGTGCAATCAGCCAGAGGCAGCCAGTACCTGTGACAGTGTAGCCAGTACTGTCAGTGCTCTGCTCAGACTCCCTTAGAAATCACCTTTACAGGTGAAGCCAGCATATGGTAAACACCTGCCACATGGCCCCAGCACTCTTTTTTTCTTTTCTTTTCTTTTTCTGGCTGCTGAAGCAGTCTCAGTTCTGTCAGAATGTTGATGCTGCTGGAAGCAACCCTCAACCAAAGATGGGTGCAGAATTGGTAGATGAACATTCTAGTGGTTTGGGCTTATTTAGGATGACTCTCAGAGGTGTGTTCTACCTTGTCTCCTGGAATTCCCTGTCAAGACAGAGCTCCAGTTGTTCACAACAGCAGCTTGCTTGATAATGCATCCTTAGGCAACTTTCTTTTCCCTCTCTTACTTTCTTATTTCCATACTGTTAATTCCTAGGATCACAGATCACCTCCCAAATAAATTATTTGCACTCAAATTTTTATCTCAGTGTCTTCTAAGAAAAAAACAAAACCAAAAACAAAAACGAAAACAAACCAAGACAGTATCTTTTGTTTATGATGTATTTCTGCTAAAAATTATTGTGGTAATTTCTACTTAAAATGTTCACTTTTTTAAAAAAAAAAATCTCATTTTTGACTTATGAGTCCTTTTTATATTTGCAGTCCATAGATTCCCTCATGGGATAACATGTTTCTTATCTAGCCTAGAACTCACAGTTCATGACATTTCATGACAAATTTGAAAGGAAGAACTCAAAATTGTGATGCTATTTCATCAGTCTTAACATTTCTAGATGACCCCATAGATTGTGTTTCTCACATGGCCTTCCAATTACAGTTATTGGCAATTGTAAAGTGAACCAGAAATTTTATGGTTTAAATCAGAAAGTTGACAAGATGAAATGTGATGTATAAAACATAGTTGTACTGCAACATTTCATTCACTAAGAGAAAATTATTGATCCTACTGATCTAGATATTGAAAGTATTCTTTTATTGATAACAAAAATCTGGGGTTGGTAAACTTTTTTGAAGTGCTATAATGCCACATTTTAGGTGATTATGAGTTTCTTCTGCTTATGCAAGAAAAAAATTATAATACAACTGCAAATTGTTGTTAGCTTATCAGGCTAGTTTGAATAATGTTTGGGTGTATAAATCTTTAAAAATTTTATAAATATGCTACTGGAACATTGGCTTTCCAGTTGGAAAAATAAATGCATTTCCCATAACCACACCAATCAGTATATTGTTTCTCATTTGTAGACAATAAAGGCACATTTTCTTTCGTTCATTAATTGCATGTATTCATTCATTCAAAAACATAAGCTCAGTACCTAACATCATTGGTATTCTGCTAATGGAGAAACAGGGACGGTCTCTGTTGTTCAGAGTTTTACAATCTAGTGGGTGTTTTAAATTGAACTTCTTATCACAAATGCCGAGGAAATACAAATGTCAATTTTTACTTTAGTTATCTAAGAGATTTTATGGGAATATATATGAAACTTCTATGATTATAGCTTTTAGGTAAAAATATGAAATGTTATTGAGATAGTTGCTGATAGATTTATGAAAGATATTGCCATTAGGAACAGAGTTATAACAGAATTATTTTATACCGTGGGCATTTATAAAAGAACAATAGATCTTTATATTTATTTTGTCCTGAAACATTAATTGCAACAGATTTATGAATGACCTAATTCTGTATTAAGTTTTAGCAATAAAAACTTTATTGCAACACTTGTTATGAGAAATGTGACATAAAATTTTAAAAAGCAATTCTCAAATATTGTGTTTATTGTCTCTGCCTTGAAAGGTATCTTTTTTCATGATTAGCATGCCTGTGTAATTTTAAGCACTTCTCCAGTTTTTGTTAAATTGTATGTTTAATAATTTAGGTAAGCACAAAAGCCAAGATAAGAATTCAGAAAAACAATATCTAGTCTCTCTACTCCCCCAAAAGATCCATGAATCTATTAAAATAAATGTTTATACATTTTACCATCCCAAAGTTCATTAAAAGTATGTTAACTCTCTAAATTTATAATGTATAGGGCTCTAGGGCTTCAGTTTATCAGAAATGATACTTGCTTTCTTAATTTAAATTCATTAAACATAGGAAAGAATATCTGTGTTTTCTTAAAGGTAATTCTTAACTTTAACAACATCTCATGTGATCTTAGTAAGAAATACTAAAATCCCACCTGCCACTACAACTTCCCAGGAAAAAAAATAGGATGAAATATAACATGTAATGTGTAAATAATTCTATAAACTTATCTCATCAACTGTATTAGAAAAAAATGAAACATAGTTTAATGGAAATGCTGATTTTTAAAGTTCTGAGGTGCTGGAATGTTTACATTAACACACAGTATCTTTTATGTATAACCAGAAAAGTCTAAGTAGGCTTTAAATAGATACGAAAAATGTCAATATGTAAATGAAGTAAGTTAAAATCCACACTCCCTAAGGACAGAAATTATGTTTATTTTTTTTTCTTCTCCAGAGTCTCTGTTCCAGGAGTTGGCCACAGTAGATGTCACTCAATCAATGTTAGTTAAAAGAACTTCTATGTAAAAGGAAATAGCTAATGGAGAAGGAATAAATTCATAATGGGAAATAGCATATAAAATCCTCCATAAATAAAAATGTTTCATCAATTTGAAGTTTTATCCAATAAGAAGCATACATGTCACTCTTGATATGACAGAGTCATGGAATAAATGTGGTTTTACTGTATCTATTTGTGAAAGATTGGAGGCATCTTTTATAACCATTTTTTATAAATCCAATATTCTTTATGCATTTACTCATTTAGAGAACATCTGGATTTCTGATTTATAAGTAAAGATGTCTCCTGTTTATTTTTTTTAGATCTTTGCCTTATATTGACTTGGTAGAACAAAAGACAAAGAAACTGCAAAAGGTTTAAATCAACTACTTTTACCTGTCCAGGAGGGAGGAGGCAAAAGATCAACTCAGGTGAACAATGGATTGATTGATGTCTGCTGTTAGTCCAGAGGACTTGGCAAAATCATTTTATATTTATACCTTTACAACTGGAAAAACACTTTCTATAAACCATTTCAGCTTCGTCACTACTCAGTCTGACAGATACAGACGTTTTCCCAGACATGAAAATGGACTCAGAGGATAAGCTTCTTACTGACTTTTATAAAGCCAGTTTGTTGGGGAAACGAGACTGAATTCACTTTTGCCCACTGCTTCTTGCATGCAGCTTCTCAATAAAGCAGGCATATATTTAAAAATAAACTCTTGAGTGTGAGTATATGTATGTGTGTGTGTGAACATGCAAGTGTGTAAATCAAGTCTTTGTTACTGGACAAGACTGGTATCTATAAGCCCCATGGTGGCTGAGGGTACCACAAGTTAGGGTAGGAAGTTGAGGTTGAAAAAAATCCTGACTACTGAAGAGCTCAGCAGAAAAGAGCAATATGTTCTTTTTTCAAATTGATCTTATTTTGAGCTTTGAATTATAGCAATACTGGTGAGTCTCAAATCTGGACCACTAGATCTGATGTAAGCTTCAATTCTCTATTTCCAGGTTTTTGCAAGTTATTTCTATGATGATGCTTTCTGCTATTGTTTCCCATGTTTGAAACAGCTCCCATCTGTTATCTTTTGTGTCCCCAAACTGACTTCACTCCAACTTATCTATTCTCTCTGATTATCTCATTGTGCAACCGTTTAAATCTGATATTTATGCTATCAAATATTCCTTTGGAAACTTTGACAAATTCACTCTTTTCCTCATTTTTCCCTTTTCTTGTCTTAGATTTATTCTCGATTATCACACATTTCTACTTTTCCCACCCCTTCTTTTTCTTTCTTCATCTAATCCATTTCAAATGGCATAAAGATTTTATAAAATTATTAATTTTATTTTTTCTCTACTTTCTTTTCTCCTCCAGCTCTTTCTACTCCTCCTCCTTTTTCATCCTCTCATTCTTTGTCTCTGTCTTTTTCTTCCTCTCTGAAATCATCTTTCACCACCATCATCACTATTCATTGATCTTGTATTATATAATGCATTCTCTGCTAAAAATTTTACATACAAGACCTCATTTAAACCTAACAACTATTATGTAGATCAAAATTGTTCAAAACATGCTTAGATGCTGAGATGAATGATGCATTCATTTTTACATAGATGAATAGAGACAATGTGACTCCACTAACTCATCATAGCATCTTGTTTCATCATTGCTACTCAATAAAACCTTCTAAAAATGTCCTTCATAGAAAATAGAATTTTCTTCATAGAAGAACATTTTTCAGAGAGCCATTGAATTCCTCTTCTTCCAGAATGTTAACAGAGTTCTTGTTGTTGTGGATGTATAATTTTTTATCATTTCTTTTTTCGCCCAGAATGTTAATTTTGGCACTTAATTGTACACTTATGCCTATTTTGAATATTCTTTCTCATAAGTAGGCCTTGAGCCTCCTACAAAGCAGAGATTATTAACTAAACTCCCATGTACTCCTGGGCGCCAAGAGGAGGGCTTGCTCATAGCAGGTGCTCCATGCACACAGGCTGGGTAAGTCAGTAGGCTCCCACAATTCCCAACACAATCACTGCATGATAACTAGTTCAATAATGATGCTATTCATCAAAGTCTTTCTCCATTCTTTTTCCATCACCTGGGAGAATTTTGTGTTTCTTTACCACTAATATATGTTAATCCTTTCTCTTAAATGCTGATTAAAAGTTCTTCCTTCAAGAAGTATTTTCTTTGATAAAATTACTTTCCATTAATATACTTTTTGTTCTGTGTACAGAACAAGAATATGTGCTTCATACATTTTTTCCCTTTTCTCTGTTTTTGTACTTTGATCACCAAAAATACTGAAAACTTTTAAAGACAGGGAACATGCTTTATTTCTCTAGAAAAATACCTGAAAAGTCCTGAAAAGTATAAACTGTATTGGTCTTAATACATTTTAATCTCTTCACAAAGAATATGCAATATTGTATGTCCTTCCTTCTTAGGTATGCATAGATTTATATGTAGAGCTTTTTTTT
>VBSM01000483.1:33867001-33921625 GCA_008086735.1 Cheirogaleus medius
GGCAATTGTAATATCATATTGGGTTGGACATCAGGAAACCTGGATTCTAGTTGGATTATATTATCACAGGAAAAATATTTTTTGCCATGTTGTGTCTGCAATTTGTTATATGTGAAACAAAGTGGTGATCTCTAAAGTCATCCTAACTCTATGTACAAGATTATGTATCCTTCCTGACTCCAGTATTTAACATAATTCTGTAACTTTGACAATGTTAGATACTAGCAGGCTGTCTACAATATTTACTATATTAAGGAACAAAACCTGTAGAGCAGAAGAAAGAGAAGTCCTATGGTCATGCTAAGAGATCATGAGCTCAACCACTTCCAGCTGGGTATGGGTGTTGCTTCAGAATCCTCCTCAATAAAGAGTTCCAGGCAGCTACTATATATTGATTAGAATTGTTCTGTGAGATCAAAGTACTTTCCCCCCACCCTTTTAGAAGACAGTGTAGATCAGCACTTTAGAATTATTGAGCTTAATACAATGGTTCTGAAGAAACTGAACCTTTTCACCATTCACTAAAAATATGAAATTCAGCGATAATAAGACTCCACCTCTACTGAAGCAGCTTAAAGTCAAGTATCAACAAAAATATGTAAATAGTATCATATGATATCACGTCTTAAAAGTTATAACCTTGATATTTATAATTAGAATAGATGATCAAAGGAAGGGAAAGATCAAATGTGTTTAGAAGACTTCACAGAATTATTAGATATGAGAAACTTTTTTAGTTGGACTTAAGGAAGAGAGTATTTCAAACACAGAAAATGCATAAATATAAAGCAACAAGTTGCACAATTTACTATGGCCGGTATGGAGGTCACGAATTATGTGAGAAACAGAAATGATGTCCCGTCAAAAGTAATGGCGAGATGTGTGCACCATCATGGGGGTATAAACTCAGTACTATAGGAAAAGTCATGCAAATGAATATTTTCAGAGATGGAGTAACAATCATTTTAATTTATAACATTCATTCTGGCTGAAAACATGATAAAAGACATTTTAAAGGGGCATAGATACAGAGGGTGGGAACTAGTTAAGAGGTTATTGTACCAGTTTAGGAGAGAGATGCAGAGTTTATCCTAAGGAGAAATAGTAGGGATGAAGAGGAGTAGATTGGTTTGAAACTCATTTAATTAACCTAGATACCTACTGGACACTAGGAATGGGAGGGAGAGAGGAATTTAGAATGACAAGTTTCTATCATAAGTAATTGAGTGGCTGGTAGAATAATCAACAATCAACCAGGAGAGAGAAGAAAGAGGAAGTATGCAATCTGAGTGAGATACAGGGTAAGAAGGAGAAGCATGAGAAATTTGATTCTGGACATGAAAACTTTAAAATATTGAGAACCATCCAAAGAGAAATATCAAAAGGAAAAATAGATTTGCAGATCTGGACTCTTATAGGAGAGTTATGTTACAGAATTGCTTAGGAAAAACAATAGTTTTAAGGTTAAGAAAAGAACCAGGACTTGTATTACCAAAATTTCAAAGGAAAATCAATAGTTTAAGAAATAAGGAATGTTGAAAAATCAATTAACAGAAGGGGGAAATACTCTATCCTTGGACTTGGTAAAAATTCACTCATGGTCTTAGCTAGAGCTATTTCTTTGGAAGTTGTAGGGTAGAAGTTTGAAACAGGCGGGGGAATGAATATAAAGTAAAAAATGTGGTCCCCTGGAGCTACATGCATATTAGGATGGTTTGTGATGAAAGCAACAGAAATTCAACTCAAAATAGTTTTTGTATAAGGAGATTTATGACATGACATAATAGGAATTCAGAGGTAATGTAGGCTCCAGGTTATTTAATTCAGCATTTCAATGTAATCAGGGCACTTTTCTTTGAGCTTTGCTATCTTCACCGGGCCTCATCTTAAAACTGGTTCCCCCATGGCTTAAAGAGAGATTATTGGTACAAGTTGTACCAGTTTTTTCATTTTTATTTCAGAGATAGATAGACAGAAGCCCACCCACTAGCATGGATGATAAGCCAGGTCCTTCAGTTTTTTAAGGCAAACTTAAGAAACACATCTATCCTGGACCAATAATCACAACCAGAGAAAATTCAGGCGCTGTTAGACAGCATCTATCTCTAAGGTTGGTTCTGTTAGGTAGATAGGGAGGGATTCTGGGTCTCCTAGGGATGAAGGTGGGTTCTGTTGCCCCCATCTTGGTCCTGTCCCACCCTAATCCTGCCCTGAGCTACTGCCATACCTGGAAGAAGAGGGAATACCCTATTCATCTGCCAATCAACTCAGTGCACCAGCTGCAAAAGAATGCAGAGGACTCTCTAGCCCACCAGCCAAGTAGCACAGGTACCATAGAGTCTGGAAATTGACCTAGAGCAACCTGCATGTGTAGTTATGCAAATCCCTACTGCCAATTTAAGTGGTTCCATGGTGACATCTGAGGCACTAGGGAGGTCCCAATCCAGGTACTATAAAACAAGACACAGACCATAACCAAACTCTTTTCCTGCTGCAACAATGAGTCCAGTCATCATCTGTGGTGAATGTATCATGCTCTGCAAACCTGTATGTTGCTTTTGCTCTATAATCCCATCTTTCTCTCCTCAGTAATCCTCATTTTCAGGCTTGCCTTAGTTTGGTGCATCTGGTCGTTCTTCGACCATGAATGCACTAAGAACCAACATTTCAGACTGAAACCTGGCAGTTCTAGTGAATAGCTGAACAAAATTTAAGTTCTGTCAGGATAAAGTCGAGGGAGGAGGCAATATTTTAAGTAGGCAACTAAAAATGCCCATTTTAAGGTACAAAGGAGAAAAGAAACAAGTTCCTAGCTAAAAGGGAAAGATCCACAAACAGCTGCATAATGTTGTATTTTGCCTTTTGTTTTTTTGTTTGTTTGTTTGTTTTTTCCTACTGATGTTTTGTGAGATTTAAGCACATTTCTCTGTGGAAGGAATGCATGAAGGAGGGAGATGTTGAGAGTGAAGAAGCATCCACAGATCCATGGAAAGAAGCCTTGGAACCTGCAGGAGCTAAAAGTGGGTGTGCAGGTGTGCCTAGGGTTCGAGGGAGAGTTGGGAATGACGCTCAGACAATCTCTACTCCAGACGGCCTTTATTTTTCCTGTAAAGTAGGAAGTATTGGTGGTCATTCAGTAAGTACTAAGCAGTAAAGAAAGTTCCCCCTTTTGCTTCGACTTGTAATCTTTCTTCTAGTTCTAAGTCAGAGTGTCAGTGTGCTGCCCTTACACCTCCTAAGGTGCTCTTTGACTCACCCTGTCTCACAGTTTTGCTCTTGGGCCACTTTGGTGCTATCAGCTTTAATCCCGTGACCTGGTCTGTCTGCCTTAGCGCCTTGTGACCACTCTAATTTCCTGCTCTTTGTCCCCCTAGCTTTCCCTCTGGTGCTTCCTGCCCACATCCATATTTCTCCACTGTCTTCTGTCATGACCTTCAACCCCACTGTCTGAGAGAAAGCTAAAGATTCCATTTGAAGAGGTTGAACATAATCCATTTTATCCAAAATAGCTTACTACGAAAGAAAAAAAGTGGGGGAGCAGAGAGGGGCTGACTTTAAGACAATGTGACCAAAAATGCCATAAGAATAACATTTCTCAAATTGTTTTGTCATGAGTATATTGTTATTTAGCAACTGGGAAATAATCTATTCATACTAAAGAATGGTAAGATATGTATTAACATAAATTAAAATAGGTTGAAATAAAATTTTGTTTTGAAATAATATATTTAGTGATCACATTAGGTAATTATCTCACACTTTTATTTTCTTTATGATTTCATAACTTGAATTTATTCAAAATTAATGGCAATCCATACCAGTAGTTTCCTCATTTGCCTAAAGTATTTGCCAATAGAACAGTAAAATACTTGTCTGTTTTCCATAGGTTTTTCATTTGTGCAAATACTACTATTCGATATGGCATTATAGAAACAGCTTGATTTTTTTCAGTTACATAAAGTGTTTCTGAAACAGACAAAGGACTAAATATTGGAGTGGGCCAATTTTGCTTTCTTTTTATAGGAAATGGACATAGACTTACTCTCTTTTCAGTAGTAGCATGACCTACATAAATTGTGTGTGGCTGTGATTTTCCCATTTTCCCCAGTGAGAGGGAGAAATATCCCCTCCCCCACTGCCATCCTGCTGCCACAAAAGGGGGAAAAAATGATCACAGGAGCTTTGATTACAATTTTTGTTGAGCTTGTTTTTTCCTCACCCTAGGTGACCGGATCGATTCGATAGACAGTCCAGCAGCTGAGAAAAAAATCAGATGACTGGAATACAGCCAGAGGCAATTTCTCTAGTGCCGGAAGAGTCCATTTTGATATTACAACATTGAAAATAAGTGGTATATAAGAAGACACTCATATCTCAATAAATTTAAAAAGGGAATGCATGTGTTAAAATGAGTCGTAATCATACTAACATCAGAATCTTCAACAAAAATCCAATGCAATGAAACAGACTTTCCAAGGCTAGGAGAGGCTTCCCACGTTTAAAAGTTATTTTTCTTTATGGACTCTAATTAATATACGATAACCACCATGCAGCCAATGCTACTCTACTGGATTGTGAGCTAAGCTCACATGCCTGACCCTTTTACAAGAGTGGCTTCTGTGCCCTAGGAATCAAAATGGAGTGGTCACCGAAAAACCGGTCATGCTGCAGAAGCAGTGTTCCTTCTGCCTTCCTGTCGGCACAAGAGATTTTTAGTTCATGAAACCTGACTCACATTCTGACAGAAAGAGAGACTGATAACGTCCAACCTTCTTCTCTAGTCCAGGAATTTTATTCATCCATTCAGGTATCCATTTGTTTAAGAGCATTTGCTGAGCTCTACAGTGGGTAAGACATCATAGCAATCAAAAAAATCATAAAATCTCAGGGAGGTAGAAAACTTTAAAGCTAGCCTCTGGGCCCAGAATATGCATTTACATCTTGACTTTTACTAGGTTGTTTTAAAAACTCAACTAAATTGTTACGTTTTCTGGCAAGTCTTGGTTAACATCATCACCACTGTCCCTCCAACAAATTCTGTGAAAGGTGTCTTTCTTACATGCTTTTATGATCTGATTTCATTATAATTTGGAAGGTAAATAACAATAATAATACCAACAATCGACATGTATCATTTACTATATCATGTATAGCATTAAGGACTCTATTTGCACTGTTTCATTTAATTCTTGTAACAATTGGTCTTCTCCCCAGTGAGACTGTCTCTTCCTGGTTATGACAGAGCCCTCTGTGGCCATGGGAGAGATCCATGGGACTCAGAGTGTGGGATGGGTCCTTTCCCAGCTGCCTCGACACTACAAATTGTCCCAGGACTAGCAGCTTCATCACGGAGGCCTCAGCTCATGCACTTGGTCACAACATCAAAACCCGCAGGAAAAATCAGTGACTGGGCTTTCTTATACTTTCCAACGTGAATTGACCTTCCTGTGAATCTAAGAGTCCTTCAGAATTGTGCCATTGTGTCATCTAACCCTGACTCAGTGACTCTCTGTGACTTTGAATAGATTTTCCAAATTGATTCAACTATTTTGATAATTCTTCATATTCATCACTCAAGCATTTGGAAGTATCGAGGAAGAAACTACTAGTTATTGACTGTCTATTACGTGTATTGTTTTATTTAATGTTTGTATCCACCCATGAACTATTAATACATACTACTGTCCTTATTTTATGTAAGAGGAAACTGAGGCACAGTGAGATAAAATACGTTGTTCAGGAGTCACAACAGAAGTGGGCATGACCAGGATTTGCACTAGTGCTACGGACTACACAGCCCTGCTCTCTTCACCTTTGCAATATCCCTCTGCTTTCCCATCTACCAAGCTGCACTGGATCTAAACATACTTAAACACGATGAACTTAAGTTGCGTGCCCAGTGTCTAAACTCACCACATGAAGTAGAAGTCCCTTGAAGCACAGAACAGTCCGATAATTCTCTGATCTATACCAATAATTCTGCGTGCAGGAGATAGTCCATACATACCCGTAACTCCCTAATTAACTGGCAATGGTTTTCCTCGGGTTTACGTCAATCCACTTGGATCAAAATTTCCAAGAAAGAGAATATGGCTCTTCCCAGAAACCCTTAAAGAATGCAAACTACCTCTATATTTCCTTAAGAAAAGAGTCTACTTTTATGTACTGAACTTTGAAAACAATTGAGCATTGGATAAAAAGTATAAGATACTAAGGTCAAAAATTCTAGAACAAAGCCTAATTTCACAAATAATGATAATAATATGACTAAACCTCAAACAACAGCAGATATACTGGGTTCTTTTGAATATACCATAAAGGTATTGCAATTTAACATTGCACAGGCAGATGTATTCATAATATCCGACTTGATATGTCCTCATTTTCTCCAGGAAATTTGTTTTCTAATTTTGCTCATATTTAATACTAAATGTTCTATATTATATATGAGCATAACATGTATAAATATATTAAACTAAATGTAATATATACACATATATGCATATAATGATAAATAGGTCTATTCCAAAGGACATATCTATTTAAAGTTTACATCTAATATATTTTTAATGATCTTAAATGGACAGTTATAGCATTTTTTTGTTGTTATGAAAAATTATTTTAAGAATACCTCCACAATGTGCATTCATCAGACAGTTTAAAATGTTGTTAATAAGCAATTAAAGTATCTTCAGTATTCAGACACTGAATCCATTTGCTGAAGGTACGTCTGTCTCAATGTTTTAGAGTGTGCATTATATCCACCTCATTCTTACTCCAGGAACTATGCCAAAATTCTTTCTCCAAAGGCGAAAAAACAAGAGGCATAAATATTGCCTTGAAACAGGATAGAAAAAAAAACAACAAAACTTTTGCTGAGGAACTAGTTTTATAAAAATTGAGGCTAATTTCTTAATCTTTAACAATTCAGACATCTATCTTTAATTTCATTAAGATTGTAATTACTTGTCAATATCAGCATTTCAGGTACATTTGATATTTTTGACAAAATGTAGAAATAATGAAATTTTTGGTTTAGAAAAAAGCCTACAATGAACGCACAAATATTATATAAATAAGAAGTACTAGGTTTTCATCACATAATTTGCACAAAAATACATGTTCATAGAAAATAGTTCTATTTAAATGTTATTCCCAATTGGATATTCTAAAATTTCTCCTTAAGAGGAACATTTCATAGTGTTGCCATTTTCAAGGGAAATTCATGTTTAAACGACTTAAATAATAGTGTTAAATATTCATTCATTTTAATTCTACCATGAAAAAAGTAGGTCCCAGTGTAATGAACCACAATTATTTATTTATTTCAAATGCAATTTATTAAAAATGCACTCATTGCCTGAAGGCCTTTGGGAATACATTTAAAAACACAAAAATACATGAATTAAATTAAATACATGAACAGCCCAACTCCTTATTAAAAAGAATAACAAGATGAAATAATGCCATACCAAAGAGATATTTTCTGTGTTTTATGTGTATGTAATTTAATTATGATAGCTTACACACTGTCTGGTCTCTATTAAGATTGATACAATGATTTAGGTTGGTTTTGATGTTGGTTGAGGATGGCTGAGTAAGAACTTCATTTAAGGAATGAAGCAACTATCAGCTAAGATCCAGCAGAAAAGCTGTTGTGGAACTTTCCTGGTACCCAGAAAATCTTTTGGAGCTTTGTACAGAGGCCAGATTCAATTCATTTAACAGTTTTCTTTGCACGTTAGTATAATGTTTTTCTCTTCTCTCTGCACTCTGATTTTAAGTTCATTGTGGATTCTATTAAAAGATGGAAAATAGGCAGCATCTACAGAAAGAGACAGATCTGTTGGTAGATGGTATAAATGGAAGCCCGTTTCCTTTTTACTTAAGGCTTCATAAGACCCCATCTGCCCCAAATATCTCCTCTGCTGGGTTTTACACAGTGCTTGAATTTTCAAATGTCAGCCTAAAATGACAAATGAGAATGAGAAAATGTCTAAAAGAAGTATTCATAACTATGGATTTTATATATCACACAGAAGGGGAGGAGAGATGGTGGGCTGCATTTTCATTGGCAAAACTGTACAGATGAACTTATCAGATTGGCTAGATTTGACATTGGAAAGTAACAGTCAATGCCCTGAGAGAATTGAACAGGTAGGTTTTGGTTATGATGGTAGACAAGTGAAGGAGCAGACTTCAGCACTATATTGGGGGCTTATAACAGAAAACAGTGGGACAAGGTACCTAAAGTGGGGGAATAATGTGTATCAGAAGGAAATAAAAATAATCAAGTAAATCTTTTCCTATTTTTCCTTCCTGCTTAAGGCTAACCTTGATCTAATACCACATTGGTCTACTCATGTAATATTTTTTACTGTGTAAAACTTTCTTTAAGCAAGAAAGGTCATATAGTTATATATAAAAAAACCACTAATGTCAATAGATCTTTAAAACAATTTTTGATGGGCAACTGGGAACCTGACAATAAATTATCTAGTTATTAGAGGTCTCATCCTGCTCAGATGACTGTCTGGGTCAAACAGAGGAAGCTGCTCCCACTTAGAGGCAGCAAAGAAAGTCTAATGTAGCCCATGACACTGGGAATGATGAATGCTAGGTTAGATTTAGAATCCTAGAACTCAGAGTTTGTAGAAGGGAGTTAAGGTTATTGATGCCAGGAATCTGCACCTTGTTCAAATGTCTTCAGCAACATCTCTACCAAGTTGTCACCCAGCAAATACCTGAATGCCTTGACAGTAGTGGGATGCTAGATGGGTGAACGCCTACCTCATCGTGATCAGGCTACCACTATTCTCCCACTTTCTTTTACTGCTTCCTCTCCTGGCTTCCTCTCTCTCATATGTCATGCCAACCTTCTCACTGTCACTCAGACATGCTGAGCCTGAGCATCTCTGCACTGGCTCATCCTTCTTCACATAACCCCCATCTCTCTGTGTGTGTCCCTCCTTTCCTTCATGTCTCTGTTCAAATGACATTTATTAGTGATGTCCTTAACCACCCCAGCACTCTCATCCTGCTTATCTTGTGCTATTTTCTTCTAGAACACAGATTGTTATCTGTCATGCTGTATACTTCATTTTGTATTTTCTTGCTTTATCATTTCGATAGCCATATCCCCAGGGTGTCTATACCGTTGATAGTTTCTAGTCAGTGTTTAGTAAATTATTTTTTGAACCAAAGAATGGAAGGTACCACCACCCAGTTGTAAAAGCCAGAAACCTGGATGTATTTTATACTGTCATCTCTTTAAATGCCTACATCAAATCAATAAAAAGCCTCACTGACTGTACCTCTAAAAGAGAAATCTATGTCTCCCCACTGCCACTTTCAAGATCAAAGCTTCTTCACCTCCTGCCTAGATTAACATAGCAGCTTCTAATTGGCAGTGACAGCTTCTAAATGCCTACTTCAGGTCTAGGTTCAGTACATCTGTTTTTAATGACACAGCTGAAAGATGCCTCTAAAATACAAATAGTATCATCCCCTTCTTTGCTTAAAATTTTGCAGCGCTTGTCATTTCCCTTAGATAAAATCCAAAAACTTAAGTGCTTCTGATATTTTTTTTTAAATCTTCAACGTCATCTTTCTCTGACTTCTTTGTCCATTCAAAGTATAGTCATGCTCTGCATAACATCTTTTCAGTCAAGGACAGACCACATATATAACCATGGTGCCATAAGTTTATGATGGAATTGAAAAATTCCTATCAGCTAGTGATGCACAAATGCTTACCATGGTGTTATAATTGCCTATGGTATTCAGTACAGTAACATGCTGTAGAGGTTTTTAGCTTAGGAGCAAAGGATATATCATATAGCCTGGGTGTGTAGTAGGCTGTACCATTTAGGTTTATGTAAGTCCTCTCAACACTCTATGATGTTCCTACAAAAATGAAATCACCTTAGGATCCATTTCTCAGAACATATCCCTATCATAAATGCATTACTACATCTGATTAGACAAACACTTTCTCTGACAAATCTTTACCAATCTCCGTAAACTTACAGTAGGCACTCTGGCTAAGGCTATACTGTATTTTCTTTCTTGTTGAACTTATTGTATTACATATTTGCTTTCTCCACTATTTTTTCACTACTCATTTATACACTCTCTGAAGTCAGAGAATGTATTGTCCCTCACTGGACCACCAAAGCCTAGCATACTGCAAATATTCAATTCAATACAAATTGTTGGAAGAAGGAAGAAATTCAGCCCTGAATCTCAAGACATAACCTTAATCTTAGATTGGACATTTTGATGTAGTTACAGAAATAGAATTTATTTGTCTGAAATCTCTTGAATTTGTCAGCAGCAGTCTTGAAATAGTGGATGATGTCTGGATGATAAAATGGTGCAGTAGAACAGATTATACAAAGCGTTCACTCATTCAGCATTTCTGTATCGAGGACCAACTACATGCTAAACACTCTTGTAGGTGCTAGAAGGGACTTCTAGAGAGAAGTGGTGGGAACAAGATAGATAAGTTCCCTGTACACAGTAGTTAGGGAGACAATGAACAAGCACACATATACGCATATAAATGGATCATGCGATCCTTTCTGATAGCAACAGCTACTATAAAGAAATTAAAACAGGATGTTGTGATCCAGAGTAACTAGGAGGGAATATTTTTGTGTGGAACAGTCAGGGAAGGCTTTTTCTCCCTAAGGAAAGATCAACCTTTGATCTGAGTGACAATTTGGATCCAGACATGCAAATTTCTAGGAGGAAGAGTTTTCTTAGAAGAGGTCCTGAGTGGGTATAAGGTTGGTGTGTTTCACGAACAGACGAGTTTGTGCCACTGGAATGCTGAGAGAGGTGAAGTGAGAGGCCAGGTTATAGATGGCTCTGTAGCCCTTCCTTGTGAGTGGGAATCATTCTATTTTAGTTGAATGGGAAACCACTGAGCATAGCCACTACTTATATGACCAAAGTTCATCTACACCAAGTCCAATATATCGCAACGCTGCTACAGTGATGCATGCAGCACACATATCTGATACTACTTCTGTTTAGTAACTCACAAATCATTATAATTAGGAGGCTAGTGAAAATACTGCACTCTCCACCTCCCTTTTAGTTCTTTCTTTCTTTTCTTTTATTCAGTAAGCTCCAAAGTAACTAGCCCTGGGGGGAGATAAAGTGATGAATAACCTCATTCAGCTCAAAGAAACAACAACAAAAAATCCCCAGTCGAATGGTTCATTGCGAACAGCAAAATGGTCATTGTTTAGTGGATGAGGTTTCCTCTCTTTAGTATCCAGGCAATGACTAATGATTTTCCTCCAAAGCTCCCACTTTTAAAAGAATGAATAAGCCCCAAAGGTCTCAGAGAGATAAGTATTACTTTCCTCCTGGTAGCTCAGTTAGTGACTGAGATGGAAAAAGAAACTAGACAATATTTCAAAGCCAAGACCTATAAATGTGATAGTAGATATTGCACTTCTGTACTCCTAAATCGTTTGGTACCCAAACGGTTTTTATGCCCTTCTATGTATTTTATGCCTTATCCATAAACTCACTCATCTGAAGTGGGCTTGCTTAGAATATGTCTCTGGATGCCCTCACTTCAGTGTCACTGGGTCCCCTCCCTGTGCCTTCATGAGGTAAACCACCCCTGTGGCCTGGCCCACTGCTCAAAGACTAATGTGAAATTGAATGACCAGTGGCTATATTGCACAAGTAACAATTGTACCAGACAGGTATTTATTTGTATGGTTTTGTTTTCTAGCGACAACTTTCAAAAAAGAACAATAAACTATTACAAAAAAAAATTACTTGACTTTCTGAAGCAACAGAGCACAGTGAATGCTAATGTAAGGTTCAGTGCATTACTTTCATTCTCTAATCTCTATTAGGAAAAATGTCATGGTTTAATATATTTGTGCCCCACTGAGAATTAAAGAGGAAACGAAATGCTTATTGTTTGTAATGAGGCCATACATTAATGCAGGAAGGTCATGCCAGATCACGTATAATAGATATGGCAACATTACTGTCCATGGTAGCCAAAGGGGACTCAACTCAATGATGGGCAATGCTTCAAGGAATATTTATTTTTGATGTGAAAAGGAAATAGAACTAGAGCATTCTGCTTGATGGAAACCATAAATAAGAATTTCCCACAAAGGATTAGAAAGCAAAAATACTCTTCTCACAAGCTGTATCACCTCAAAGTTCAAAGACCTGGGTGAAGAGATTGCAATATTTTGTGATGGGCAGTGAAAACCTTGCCCAGATTTCTTATGTTGAAATTGGCTTTAGTTCTTGGAAGAAATAATCAGATAAAAGAAACTAAACATTGGTACTGGTGGTTAGGAAAAAAGCTACATAGAGAGGCAAAAATCTTAAATGGAGCAAACCTTTGTATATTTTAATTCATCAGCCAAAAATCAAGATGGGCTGTTCTTACAATTAATCTTATTGACAAGTTCAAAATGTAAAGGATTCCAAATTTATTTTGGAAAAATCAACAACTTGGTTTGAAATTTTTAGAGGTGACAATAGTAAATAAGCACCTTTAGCACTCAGGATAAAAATTAAATATATTTTACTTAAGAATTATAATAATAAATAGGTATTAGAATTATTATTAGAATATTTAAATAGCATTCCACACCTATGAAATCCTTTATAACACATTGTATTATGTAATAAAAATCCTAGCAAATAAATATAGTGTATTAACTATTTAAAGAAAGATAGGACTAATCTAAAATAGTAATTCACAAAAGATGACATGTAAGTGGCCATTAAATATATAAAACATGTTCAAAGAAATGAGTAAAGAATGGTACCGGGTCTGTTTTTAAAAATAAATTGATAAAGATTAACAAAAGTGATCAAGTGTAGTACTGAGGTTGATAAGAATACAAAAAATTCCTATGGGTATGATAATTCCAAACACTGCTTATGGGCATTCAAATTTTGACTGCCTTTTTGGAGGAAGTTTGCAATATGTATTTAGCAATTCAATATCTAGTAATTAATCTTAAAGAAATAATAATAAAGGAATGCAAAGACATAGGCACCAAGATATATATCAGAATATTGCTTATAGTAGTGAATGTTTGGAAATAACTAAAGTGTCTCATAAGAAAGGATTGATTTAGACACTGATGTTCTATTTATATAACAAAATACTTCACCGCCATTAAAAACAATGCTGTGTTTGGTAGAGGTGGGTAAGGGTATTTTATTGTCAGTCCTGATGTTTCCCTCCAGGTAATTTAATTAGTTGACACTCCTGGCTTCTCTCCATCTTGTCACATCTCCTTATCATGGATTAATATTTGATTACTAACTTTGGGAGCAGGAAAAGGGTCTAAGAGCCTTTTCCTCTTGGGAGTAAGTTTTCCTACAGATAGCATCAGTGTTTTCTGACTCTCTCAGTACTAAAAATTGCCTAGGAAGGAATTGTGTAGAGAAAGACCTACATTGGGCCAAGATTGTCTATTGCCAGGTGGGTTTGCTGTTTAATTTGGAGTTTAGTATTAATAAACCCCATTGCCTGCATTTATAAGCTACATCTTCTAACCTAGTCTTTATCAGAATTAAAGATGACATTTTGGCCCCCATCTGGATGTACTTTTGTCTTATATCATAAATGTTTAGAATTTGGGTGAGAAAGAAAAGTTCTGCTGATTGCCCCCTCAACATAGAAGCATTATAGAAGAATACTTAAAGTCATAGAAATGTTCACAATGTACTGTTAAGTAGAAAAAAATAGATACAAAGATACATAGTATAAGGCTTTATGCAAAATATTTTAACACTATCCATCTCTGCTTATAGATTGATATTTTAATTTTTTATATTTTAATAGTTTGTGTGTGTTTTCAAAGTTTTCCGCAATTAGTTTTTGTGACTTTTATAATTTGATTTAAAATGTTCCTGTGATGAGTTATTGCAGAATACCTGACTCTTCTTCTCAAGAGATTATCAATACACAGAAGAGAAATTTGTCTGTGTAAGATGATCGCTCTGATTCTACATGAAGACAAGGTAACAAGTGAGATGAACTCTCAAGGCTATACTAGAATTATATATGACCAGTCAGTCACCACATACATATATGATGAATTGTTGGTGAGAAGGACATCATTACTGTATTTTCAAATTGCTTTCTCTGACAATTTCATCATAGGAAAACTGAATATGGATGGGAACTTTTAACTTCCTAATGTGTTCATTATCCAACCAGAGCCATGGGATATAATGTCTTTGTAGTCAGATTCATCCAAGGGCTCTTCTCCTGGCATATTTGGATATTCAGAGGTTCAATGGAATGCTTTAGATTTGTGTTAAAAGGTATAAATTCCTCTTTAAAAAGTCATTCTTTAGAAATATATTTTGTTCATTAGCTATTTGAAAAGACTTTAAATGTTAGCAGTTTTCTTTCATAAATGTATGCATTAAATTCTACAGTGTGACCATAACTCTAGACTAAAAAATCCTTAGTAACTCCCCATAAGAGTTTTTCCCCACTCTGTTCAACCTAGCCCAGCTCTGTCTGCTAATAAGCTGTCAGAAATACACATTTGCAAATGTGCACCAAGCAAATTTAAATTTCCATAACTCTGAGTATGCACATGTCAAAAACAAATTATGAGCATATAAGAGCATAATTAGAAAAGTTTAAAAACAGTACATTTAAAAACCTTTAAGATTCCATACAACTGCCATGTTTTATGATGTAGTCAATCCTATTTCCCAATTTATGGAAAAATGCTTTCAGTTGTCTTTGCATGATTTCTGAAACTGCATTCATAATCCCAGTCCTGTGCTCTTCTAATGTGTTTTAGTGATGAGGAAAAAATAGCAATTCAGTATGCCTGTTTCCATAATATTCTTGTTCATAGAATTTGGAATTTAATCTTTAAAGACATAAACATATTGCATGATAACATTTATAACTTTCTTTCTTAGAAATATGAAGGGAGTCTTATGAGGCTTCCTATTGAAATAATGGATTTTCATATTGGAGGTCAGTTTCTGGTCCCATTTTGTGCTCCAGAAGAAGATCTGATACCTTTCTGGATTATATTATATATGAGCATTACCAATGCACAGGTGCTCAAATACAACTTTCATAAGAAATTTCAGCTGTTAGACTAGGTCTTTTTCTCCTTTCACAAAGTAAGTTTCAGGGCTAAAACACAAAGCTGTGCAGTTTGTATACAGCACAACTCTAAGGGCCACCACTCACATAGAGTATGAGGTAAATGGTACCCCAGTGTTCAAAACAGTGCTCCAGGCAGGCCTTTGTGAGATTTAAAAAACCTGGCAACTCCTCAGCAGGTCTTTCATACCGGTCAGCTGGGCCCATCCCCCAGGCTTCCCTTTGGCTCTAGGGTTCTGCGACTTTTCTGTTCATCATCATTTCCAAGGCCAGGAGACAGATAGCTATCAAAGCAACAAACTACCCACATTCAGGTATCCAAATCTCCTTCCAACTGCATACAATTGTTTTAAAATCTAGTGTATTAATAGAAAATTTGGCATATGGTGAGGCCAACAGATCATTGAAAACATTCCCATTGAAAACAATAGTTTCCAATAGGAGGGGGCATGCCACATCATGGGGGCCACATTGGAAAGCACCTGGGCCTTTGAGAGGCAGAAGGGAGAGAGGAAACTGGGCCTTTGCTGTGGTCTGCATAGGAAGCAGCAGCAAGGCAGGGTAAGCAGGCTTACTATTAGCTAGTTTGCTTACTTTCAGCAAGTTCTGGGGCATGGGGGATGTCCCTAGTTGTCTCCTACTTGGCCCTGGGGTCATTAGGGCAGGTTTACAGTGGCCAGGAGTATGAGGGCCTGATAAAGGAGATAAAGGAGGTGGCTGGTGGTGTGGGCTTTGGATTGGTTGATTTGCATTTGAAAGGCATGCCTCAAGGGGTACAGGGAGTGATTAGGGAAGCAGGAGGCCAAGGCAAGGTGACTCAGGGTTGTCCAGAACAAGAACAGCATACATATGTGTGGCAAACATTATAGCACCAAGTTTCCAGAAGCAAGAAACATGATTAATATAACAAGCAAGGGGAGGGTTGATTCCTGAAGACCAGAGTCACTCCCATCTCTTCTACATATTCTATACCATGTGCCGGATTTAGATCCCAAAGAGCAGAAAGTTTATAAGTTCAAAACTAACATAGCCCAAGGCCAGAAGAGCTAACTTTGGTGGTGAGGGGAACCAGATGTACCCAGGGAAGTCTTGGAAAATTAAAGAGTGATTAATATTTTCCACCTTCCTGACAGCAGTATCAGCCCAGATGTAATAAATTATGAGTAGCCTTGTATAGCACTTAATAGTTCATGTGGTCACAGGAAGCAAAGACAATAGGAAAAAAGGAAAATGGCATGAATCGAGTAACTGCATGTTGATTACTAGTTTGGGGGAGTATATTTTGCTCTTATAACAACCTTATCACACTTTACCAAGAGTATTTAAATAAGCCAACTTTGTGGATTAAAGAAAAACAGAGGTAACAAAGTTATTATAAAATAATGGCAAGAAAGAAAATGTAAAAAGAGGAAGAGGCAACACATGGAGGGAAATAAAAGTTCCTATCCCCAAGCCAACAGGCAGTTATAAGGTCTACCTGGCATTCATTTGAGGCCAGAGGGGTGAAAGGAAATACATTTCTTTGTGTTTTTATTCTGTAAAATTCCAATGGCCAGAAAAAACTCAAACTTCTACCAAATGATTGCCTTCCCACTGATGGGAATATGCCCATTTGTTTAATTTTTCCCTTGTTGACATATTCTTAGACATTTATTTCAATATACAATTAAAAACAGGTAGCAAGAAAAGAAACAGTAACTCTCACTTAATTTTCAGATTAAATTTTGCCATGAGTCTTAATGTTTGAGGCTAAAAAGTAATAAGATACAAGAACTAGCATTCATTCCTGCTGAAAACAAGGCTAATCGTGGACCAAAGTCTGGCATATGAAAGACTACCTGATTAATTTATACAGTCTCAGTATATTCTAAAAGGCATTGACGAGCTCAACACCTTCATATTATCTCCCTTTTTATATACAAATTCATTTAGGTAGATTATTCTTAAGAAAATGTAGTTAACCAAGAAACGGATGGGAACAGTGTAATTCCCTCTATCTGTACTTTCTATTGGGTTGCTAATGACAAATGCATTACAGTTATTTATTACCAATAGATCAGAGGTGTCAGTACGGTTCAATTCTAGCAATCTTATACTTCTAAAATGCATGGGGAATTAGGCTTCTTCCCAATGCTGACAATGCACATGATTGCTTTCTGGGGGACTGTATTCCTCAGGAGTACTTTTCTTTATGTTTATTACTTTAAAAAATGAAAGTACCATCTGCTCTTGCCTCATAGTTGTTTAAATTGTTTAGAACCTCAGGTCATAATGAGAATAACTACAGTGTACTTCCATACAGTTAATTTCATCTGCAAATAATTAGCTATGCAGTCTTTTCTTTTAGCCCTGCAAAGGATAACAATGAACACAAAATGACCTGTGGAAGGAACATGTTTTTCAGGACTGATAGACAATTTAATTTACATCAGATCACTGGATCTGATGTAGCAACAGAACATGGTTATTATATTATACTTCAGTGTCATAAATATGCATATGCTACCTGAGTAAAATTCTTTATGATTAATTTATACTACATAATGTTAGATAAATTCTTGCATATGACACATTCTACTTAATCTTTCTTCAGAAACAGTTAAAATGGGACAGACATAGGTCAGAAGGTACGTTACGCAGACATGAAAATAATTAGTCTATGACTGCCAATTCATTCTATAAGATATAAAATTATTTAAAATATAGTTTCATGGAGCTATACAGGTTATAACATTCTCCTTAATTGCTATATAATGCAAATAGTCAACAATAAGAATAGAAATATGCAAAATATTATATAAAAATAAATTCATTGTAACTGGTTTAGAACCTCGGATCTATGAATATCCTGAAATTATATGCTAAAATTTGGCAACACATGGGGGGAAATAAAAGTTCCTATCCTCAAGCCAACAGGCAGTTATAAGGTCTACCTGGCATTCATTTGAGTCCAGAGTGGTAAAAGGAAATACATTCCTCTGTGTTTTTATTCTGTAAAATTCCAGTGACCAGAAAAAACTCAAACTTCACACATTTGTACATTTCTCTATGAAGGCTCCATCCATAGATTTTTATCGATTTTAAAATTGTTCTTTAATATCAAATAAAATAAATATAACATATTTTAATTAAATATTGTTTTTATTTAATTATTTGACTGTTTTAAAGTTTGTTTAAAATAAAGCACTGTTTAAATATACCAGGTACATGAGAATAGATTCCTAGGACATCTGTCTTTTTTAAAAGCGATGGTAAACTGCAGGGGAACATAGGGAATTTAATAAAGGGAGATAGTTATGAGTGTTCAAACTGTTAGAAAAATAGACTAAACAAAGCCAAAGCTGAACATGTGTTATGTGAATACTTCTCAGCAATAAATTTGCATCACGTTCATAACTATGGTGCAGTAGTGTTTGATTCATATATTTAAAATAACAACAGGTTTGATTATATTATGCTGTTTTTGAAGCATTCCTGTGCAGATACTAAGCTGATAACTCTATTTGGAATCATTGTATTTGTACAAATTACTGCCTATATTAAGAGACTGAAATGGAGTGTTTTATTTCCCCTTGTATGAACACTTTGTTTCCCTGTGGATTTTAAGTTTACTTCAGTCCCATCAGTTAAATGATTATTTTGCCATATTCGTACCCTTAATATTTTCACATTTGACAGGTTCTCTTTGCATTAATAAGGAGAAAATTATACCATATCATATCTCTGTACTCAAAGGGAAGGTGTGTTTTATATATATTTTTTAGAGAAACAGTTTTATGCATTTGTAATCTACAAGCTTACCTGTGGGCTTAATGGGGGACTAGAGTGAAAGGTGGGATATTATATAATTATCATGGATTAACAACTTCCTGATAAGTATAAACACAAATACCTTTTTACTCAGGATAATCATATCCAATGCTTCAGTGAGAAAAATTGTAAGTGAGAGAGAGAAGCTTAAGTCCCCACCTTAATTAAACATACTTGCCCAGCTCTGAGTCACACATCATTTTCCTCCTGTTCTACAACCCAGGCACAAAGAGACCTTTTTTATTAAAGGACCCAAGACATTTTGTTGTTATTATATAACTCTTTTATTCTCCTCTAATACTCTAGCTTAGTAAACATTATTGAGAGAAGGTATCTGAATACCTTAATCAGCTGGCTTCTGTATATAGTGTAATGCTATATGGTGTCATGAAACTTGGACACAATTGCCTGGGTGAGATTTCTAAGAAGGACAGCTGACCATTGAATAACATGGGTTTGAACTGCATAGGTCCATTTATAAGCAGATTTTCTTCCGCCTCTGCCACCCCTAAAAAAACAAGCCCAACTCTTCCTCTTCTTCCTGCTCCTCAATGTACTCAAAGTGAAGATGAAGATATTTATGATGATCCATTTTCACTTAATGAATAGGAAATATACTTTCTTAAAAATATTTCTTTTCCCTGGCTTACTTATTATAAGAATACAGTATATAATATACAACATACAAAAGGGTCAACTGTGGTTTGAGTGTAGTTTGAACTCCACATTTGAGAAAGAGCGTTTTCAGATAGAGATTTAAATAGACACTTATTTGACAAGATATGGTTCAAAATGTTATTTCAGACTATTTACAACTTTGGGCAACCAACAACTGCATTTGGTTGAATTTTAAAGCCTAATGGTTCATTGAAATTTCTTTAGTCCAAGAGTTTTCAAAACATATTTCATTAAAAAATGAATAAAAACTTCCCCTTAGGCCTTGGATATGTAGTAGAGTATATATAAAAAAAGAAGAAAGTAGGTCACAGGCATAAAGAATATAGTTCTATCTGTTTTATATTAATACATTGGTCTGCCTTATAATCTTTCTCTTGATTAAAGAGTTTCACAACTGATAACATTTTTTAAAACATTGTTTCCGCTTCTACCTATGAGCACAAAATAGGCCAAATAAAGTATCCAAAGTCACACACAAAGGTAGTGGAAGATCTTTTTCCTATTCCAAATCAGTTAACTTTGGATTCAATATCCTTGATTGGATTCAATATCCTTATTTATCTTTTTGGCACTAAGAAGTTTTGTAAAGTAAAATTGATTAATGAATTAACTAAAATATTGGCTCAGAAGTAAATAGCTTATAATTCTAGTAATTTGTACCTATGACCTTACTTATAAAGTAAAAACTATTAAATGCTCAGAATCCTGTACTGTTTTACTAAATGCAGGAGAAGAACTAAGAGGACTTCTTTCAGACTCAGTGAATTTCACTCTTCAACACCTGTTGCACACGCCTCTTGGTAAGCATCTCTCGGTTTAGACTTTCCAGGTCTTTGCTACCGCCCAGAGCTAGCTGAAGGATAATTTAAATAAGCTAGTCAAACATTTGACAGATTCCCACTGAGATTACAGAATTTGATACTGAATATCAAGATGGAAGTAGCTGCACACCTATTGTAAGGAGAAAGGTGTTTAGAAGATAGAAAGCATTTCAAACAATACAGTTCATTGCCTGCTTTTAAAATGTTTATCATTATTCAACTCATAGACCTTTTAAGGTCCCAGACTACTTTAAGAATCTCATGGATTCTTAAGAACCTGGAGGACATTATGTTAAGTAATATAAGCCATGTCTATAAAGACAAATACCACATGATCTTACTTATATGTGAAATATAAAAAAGTTGAACCCATAAAAGTAGAAACTAAAATGGTGGTTACCAGGAACTAGGTGGAGGAGTGGTTGGGGAGATATTAGTCTATTCTATCATTTATTACCATAAACTATACACAAATCTATTATAAAAGTTAAAATATATCAAATACAGTAAATATTTTAGGGAGCATGTCTTTGATAATTTAAGCTGAGAAATGTACCAAAAATTTGTATGAAGGATGTAGCACACACACATTATAAATATTTGTGCACCCACACATGCATACACACATACCTATATATAGACTTCTAGATACATCAGTTGTGTCCTATTTCTAACAGCTCACTTCTGTCATGCTCTTCTTGATCCACCCCATCAACTATCCTTTACCTACATGTTCTTTATCCATCCTTCAGATTTCAGCTCAAATAACTTTCCCTTTTTAAAAAAGAATTTGTATGTTATGAAATATCTCAAATATTCACTAAACAATAGAATAGACACTCATTACCCATAATTAATTAAATTTATCAACTTGTGATGTCTGCTTCAACTTTCTTTTTTCATACAATTTTCAAATACAGAGAAGGTCAAACTCTGTCTTCCTTCCTCCTTCCTCAGAAGTTGACCTATCTTAATGCTGGCATGTGTCATTACCAGATACGTTTTTTTTTTCTCTCCACATACATAGGATTTATGAATAATGTATATTATTTTTGTGGGTGGCTTTGGAAATTTTGACATAGTACCAGGACATATGATATGTATTGTTATCCCCTCTTATAGAACTGGTTATTTTCCTTCAAAGAACTTACAGTTTGTAATTATATACTTGCTTGAGCACTTATTTGATTAATGTAGCTAGAGTATAACTTTTTTGAAGGCAGTGACCATATTTATTTTGCTTATAAATTATTACCTGTTTAAAGTACTTTCACTAAAAGAAGTGTCATTGAGGAAAAAGGGGGTCCTCAGATGAATGAGATGTGGACTATTTGAACTCACACTCAGATAGAATAAGTTGAATAGCAGTGTTTGTGAATACAATGTTGTTTATTTTTTAAGTCTGTGGCATTTTTCTCTTAATAAGCATTTATTAATCATGCAGCCTATACCCTGACATTTTGTTAAATTATACTGTGGCCAAGGTAAAAGACATAGTCTCTGTTGTCAAGTAAATAATATTTTCCAAGAGCAATTAGGTATTCTTCATCGAAACCAAGATTTTTGGCAAACTTTACTTAAAAAGTAACATCCTCCTTATGATCTATCAAATTGGTATAACCTAGGTTTATGTATAAGCCTAGGCTAGCTATTTAAAAAGTGATTCATAATGATAAATTGCAAATCTTAATTAGTAACTTTGAAAGGATTCCTATGTAGCTGATCACTTCATTACCTGCCTTTGTTTTCAAATATTTGGGTGACTAAACATCAATGTTACCTTTATGGATATTTGCCTGTAAGTGACAGAAAACCTTCCAAATATAATGAGCGTCTATATCCCCTAAAGCAGAAGCTCAATTCAAGATAATGGCCTGCATAGATGTGAAATTGGACATGTATGCAGAATGGCAAGAAATCAAAGATAAATTAATGAGAATGCTTATAATTACATTTGTGTTTTCCCTATAATAAACTTTTGAAATGAATATGCACATCTGATTTGTCCATATGCTTAATGAAGGGGAAAATTCAATCTAATTACATTCCAGTTGAATGTTTACTCCTAACACAATGTTCTTTTAGTTTTTCAATATTTTACCTTAAAGGATAGTTCAAATAAACATAATATACTAACCCATAAAAAAACAATTTTTCTCCAAAACAAATAAATTTTTTTTATTCCATTCTTCGTTAAAATTCACTAAATATAAATGCATTTTAAATCTAAGGTCCAATTATATAATCCTATGAAAATATATTCATGAACTTCTTATGGATTCTTTTATAGAGATCACTCAGGAAAGTACTATTTAGAAATAATAATATTTCTCTTAAGATTAAATAACACACATCCTTTTAATATGTTAAAACAGCATACTATTAATAAAAATTCAACTACTTGAATTTGACCTTTTTAGTCTACAATTATATTGCTAAAATCAATAATAAAAGTGATAAACACTTTTTTCTTGTGAATCTATTTAATTATAAATTATATTTTGTTCGAACCTTCAATGTGAGGACCTAATATTAATCTTAACAAATTTTATTTTCAATTTATATTATACTTATTCCTCCCACCTAGTTATTAAATTAGACATCAAATCCTATTCCTACAAAGAAAAAAAATAGATACATGTTCAGATAAAATATCAATTTTATATCCATCTGGGACACAGGTAAACATATTTCTCTATAAAGTTTAAATCTGATCAGGAAATTATTTTTAACCTCATATGAAGACAAATCACTTACACACAGCTGGATTGCATATCAGCTGTGAGTCATTTTCCTCTCTGCCATATGCCATCTTTTCAAGGGAATATTGATGTGCTAATAGAAAGGAATGCTATGGTGGACCAGATCCAGTTACAATACACAACTGCTGTTTCCAATCACTCTTAGTATCATCCTTCCTGTTCACATTTAATTTTGCAAAGAAAATAAATGGGGATGGGGTCAGGTAGAATCAAAAAAAAGCAAAACACTTAGGACTGTTTATAAAGAAACAAGGCAAAAATTTTATGAAAGGCAAGGGGCTCTGTGATATCCTGTGTTCTCTTGGAGGATGATGTCCCAGTCAATTGCTGTGCAGACGAGGGTGTTCAGTATGAATATACTCAGTCAAAATGATATTGGTTTGTGTGGTGGACTGAATGTTCATGTCCCTTCCCTCCCCCTGAGTTCATATGTTGAAGCCTTAACCTCCAATGTGATGGTATTAGGAGGTGAAGCCTTTGGGAGGTAATTAGGTTTAGATGAAGTCATGAGGGTGGAGCCCCTATGATGGGATTAGTGTCCTTATAAGAGAAGGAAGAGACATCAGAGCCTCCTCTCTCTGCCATGAAGGATAGAACAAGAAAGCATTGCCCAAAGCCAGGAAGAATGTTCTTACTCAGAATAGAATCTGCAGGTAGCTTGATCTTGGATTTCTCAGGCTCCATAATTGTGAGACATACATATCTGCTGTTTAAGACGCCCAGTGGATGATGTTTTGTTACACCAGCCTAAGCAGACTAAAACAGTTTGCTATTTGTGTTACAAGTTTACCAGAAATAGGAAGTTGCTACTGGAAGCTAAATATCTATTTGTGAAACTTGCTAAAATTCTTTTAAAGGAGACTTCTGAAATCATAGTTGTTATTCTTACGGCTTTTTCTAGGGTTTTCCTGACTTCTTCCTAGCATTGTTTCCAAAAAGATCATATGGCAACTTTTTGTATCTTAGCATCTTCTTAAATTTGGCCAAAGTTCAATGGACTAAAAAATAAAAGCAAAAAACATACAAACAAAAAATCCTGTCTTATACACATTAATAATGAATAATAATAATAACTGCTATGAACACTTACATAGTACTTACATGAGTCAGACATTTTATACTAACTCATTTTATTCTAACTCATTTAGTGCTCAAAACAACTCTACAAATTAGATAATATTACTATCCCTACTTTATAGAAAAATAAACTGAGGCATAAAAAGTGTAATTTGGCCAAAGACACACAGCTAGAAAGTGGTAGAGCCAGTACTAGAATCTAGGCGTCCTCAAACTATGGCCCGTGGGCCACATGCGGCCCGCTGAGGACATTTATCTGGCCCGCCGGGTGTTTTTGCCACCGCTACCTGTCCTGCTTAGCAGCCGACTCGTCCCAGGCCCACAGTGCACACTCTCCAACAGTCTGAGGGACAGTGAACTGGCCCCCTGTTTAAAAAATTTGAGGACCCATGAAAATTCTTTGTTTTTTAACTGAATCACATTTAGTTTTTAAAGTATTTAAGCAAATAAATAGTTTACTCAGTTGTCCACTGCTATTAGAATCAGGTATACACATATCTCTTAGCATGTAACTTCTTTTATTTTTAATCTTTTTCATTAGATTTTAGATTTTTTAAGTATTTAGATTTAAAAGTACTTTTAAAAGTAGAGAAATTAGAAAACTAAAGATAAAGATACTTCTCTCCTCTGATTACCAATCCAGTTTATTTTCTAACAGTCATTTTTCTAATAGTGAACATACACTTTTCAAAGTTTGAGCCAAACATTATTAACCTAAAACATGGCGGGTGATATGAATTTTATAGTTTACTATGAAAAGCTTCCTGGGAATAAGCTCTGGCCTCCTGTCCTTGAAAGTAATTTAATTTGTATATATGAAAAGCAATTCTGGCCTCCTTTCGGTCATCGAAAGTAATTCCATTCAATATGTAAACATAAACTCATATTAATGAATTAGTAACTTCACTTTTGGTAATTTTGTGTATGGTTAGGAGAATTAATGTATGGCTTACTTATCATAATTTTATATTTCTTTTAGGTCTGCACTTATGGTTACCAGATAACATACAGGATTCCCAGTTAAATTTGAATTACAGACAAACAACTACTATATTTTTAGTATAAGTATGTCCCATGTAGTATATATTTTTATTTGCAAAATCTGGTAACCTCGTGCATCTCATATTGTTTTATACTGTTCAAGTGAAGTGTGCTCTTGGTGCCTTTATGATTTGGATGCCAAAACTTTTATTCTGAAGAGTTTTATAATTTTATAATATTAGCACTTTGAAAGAATGCCAACATGCCTAAGAAATGAACTTCAAATTAAGATCTAATTAAAAATCCAGGCTATATTGGTGGATGTAAAGCTGGAATGGAAAAGTCAGAGCAAAATGAGATTATCAAAGTCCTTGAGTTTGGCACTTATTCTATGAGTTCTATTGCTGGTATTAGAACTAAGTAAAACCACACATGCAAAGAACACGTGCTAAGTAAAAGGAGTCAAATTTTAACTTGTCTCTGTGGAGCCACACTAAGGCCTACCCTCCTAGCACATATGCACACTCTCAGACTGGTTTTTTTAGTTTGTACTTCACCCCCTCCCTGCAGAGATGGCTACTACTAAAACTGTCTTAAAGCCATTTCTTTACTTAGAGTGATTCAGTGTTGCCAAAAGTCAAGACTTCAACTGTTAAAAATGATGTGTTAAAGACCCTCAACATATCAACATTACAGAAGCTTTCTCCCAGAAAGAATCAGAAAAAGTACTGGAAAAAAAATGTTGCGTAGAATGCTGTATTTGTCATAGAATTTTCTATTTGCAAGTATTATATTTCTAGAAACTTGTGAATAGAGAGAGATTATCTAATAATTGAGGGTAGGACCATATCGTTCAGTTAGAATATATTTAATAATGTTTTCACACTTATTATTTGAGACATAAAAATTTTACAGAATTTAACACTTAGGGAAACTACTTACAACCTATTTTCTACTTAAAATAGTTTCCAGAGATGTCAAATTTAAGAACAACAAAAATTTCACAAGTCTAATTTGTAACTTATTTTTTTGTCTTTCGTATTTAGCACCTTGACCAAAACAAACTGAGGTGCCAATAAGTGATGGTTAAACAAATGCTAATTTGCTATTTTCCCAAATGCTTTGGCCTCTATTATCAGCCTGAACCTGGCATATATGTTGTTCCATGCTCTATGAGGTTTAATGTAAAGTTAAAAATGTTTGCTGGATTAAAAAGAAGTTGATTTTCTTTGAAAGTGATTTGTACCTTATTCAATTTTTTTTAATCACCAGTAAACGGTAAAATTTAACATATAGTAAGCTATCAATACCGACTGCTTAGATGATGAGTGAATGAAAGAATGAACATGTTGAAAGCACTTTGTGTCGTTCATTTAGGTTTTACTGTCCTGTGCATATGTTGGAATTTTCCTTTGATTAAGTCACAAAAGTTAGAGGGCTGTTTTCACGGGAAAATACCAGGGTGTCATAAGAAAAAAATAACACAGCGCTAAGTGAGAAACAAGGATTGATAGAGAGACATTTTTCTGTTCTGACTTTTCTGAGGAATCTCAGAAAAGTCTGTTATCTGGGCAATGGGGGTGAGAATAATGCCTATCTCATATTAGTTATAGAAGTATAAACTAAAAAAAAAGTTCATTGGAACCCCGTAGTCATGAGCACATACAGTTGAATGAATCATGTGGTCTCTGATCCTGCCTTTTACTGTCTTAGAGATGTTTCATGCTGAACCAGTGCATATAACTACTGATAAAAGAGGAATAATAGCCCTGCAACAGAGGTTATGCTTGCTATGTCTGGTTACATATAACAAGGAAAGTCAATTGCCAAATGTTGAGCTTGCCTTATATACAGCTATCCAAGCTGATCCACTGTCAGTCAAAAATAGGTTTTTTAATCACTCACTGCCCGCCCCCCGCCAATTAATCCATAGTAATCCATTCTCTTTTTCTCAACTTCCAGTGAAACTTACTTTCACCAAGACTGCATTTGGATTCTGGACCACACAGGTGTGTGAATGTGCAAGACCATTCAACAGTTAACCCTTGGGACCTGCATCAGTGCTACTTGCACAAGCCACAAAGCCAGATACTCATTCAAATCCGGGATGCTAGTTCTATTTCCATAACAAGGAACTGATTATCTAACTAGGAAAAAGTATAATGACAGTTCTTTAACAATTTGTTCTTGGTATTTTAAAAAGGCTATCTTATCAAGCTGAGTGATTTTAATGAATATAAATTGCAGTGATCCAACATAGAACTCACACTTACTTTCTCATTTTTATTGTACTGCCAATTCCATTTTTGTTCTTTTCTTTGTCTATTAAGAACTATCGACAAGTAACCTTGCTTATGCTACAAATTGAAAATAAAATTCCCTGGAGATAAATTTAAGACATTGTCTTGATACGATATGTTTGAACATTGCAAGTTCTAGCTCCTTTTTTCTAATGTCTTTTAAACGCGTTAGAACTCAAATAAAAAATACATGTCTTATGAGTGGTTTGATAATAAAAATCATGTCTTATTTGGTGGATCTGTTTTGTGATTATTAAAATTTCCCCAGCAAGGTGTAGCCCCACTTCAGACTTGTTTCAACACTTCATTTCTATCAGATAAGGACATGATGTGCTGTTTTCAAAAAAAACAAAGACCACCCCAAGGAGAGAAAGCTCAGATAACTGGCAGGAGGTCCAGATACTGAGACTTGAGTAACTGCACAATTGAATTTTTTATAGTTGAATTACTTGTCTACTTGATAATGCTGGGAAGAGAGAGTCATTAACATAACAGCAGCAAAAGTTATTCTTTGTCTCAGTTTCTGCCACATTGTCTTGGCATTAGAAACTGTGATGTTGAGAAATCACTAAAGGATATGTAGTTCTAAATAATAATAAAAAAAAAAGTTCAAGGAACTTAGCTTCACAGAAATGTAGAGGAGGAGAATTTTTTCCCTCTAAAGTTTCAAGAGGTATCTAGAGGTAACCAGTGCTGCTTGGACATTGCCTTTCCTTATATTCTCTCTCTTCAAGGGTCATATGAATCACTAGGTATAGAAACAGATTCTCCTTTCTTATTAACAACTCTGTATTTAATTTCTACTTCTGCTTGGTCCTTTGGTTGCAGGTCCCTCTAACAGAACACACATGAAACTCAGTGAGGACCTGACCTGGTTTTGACCATGTTATATGTATGATGACTCCTTTTTTCTTTACCTAGTTACCTCTCTCTGCCTCAGATCAACAGAATACTCATGTTTTCTGGACTGTCAATTCCAGTTCCTGGGTTAAACTTAACTTCAGGCCAACTCTTTCAACATACTATGTTATTAGGAAAGAACCTATTTTCTCTTTTCTATTATTGTGAGTCATTTCTTCATAGATATATCTTTAACATTTTTTATTTAATTAAACTCTTCACACAAAATTACAAATACAATGTAATCCTTAAAAACTATATGATTTGGAACTCTTTTAAAATATTTAAAAAACAAAATAAACTATTTTTTTACTTCTATCTTAATAGTGGTACAGAAAACAAGATATAAAGAATAAAGGACAAGTATACAAGTCTATGCTTGGATAAAATATTTTGTTTTCATTTGAGACCAAATAGGAATATGGATAAACACATTACTGGCATATTATTACATAAATCTCCTGATTGTAACACTATAAATGTATTAATTAAATATATGCTTGCTTATTTATTTATACCTTGCCTATTTAAAAAAAATATTTGAGGCAATTATATGAAAATATAGTGGTAGTGCTTAAATATAACATTACCTTTTATATTAAAATGTGAAAATATTAAAAATATATTTATGGTCATGTGCATATTCTGAGACATTATTTGCATATTTCATATACTATCCATGTAGTGTTTTCTCTATATCTTCTAAACTTGACATTGGTATGAGTTTCTATAATTTTGGTATGCATTTTTAATTAATTATTTTAGTGATCATTCTTTTACAACAAACAACATCAAAATTTTGTCTCTTCCCCTTTTGTATTCTTCTTCCTAGTATTACCTGGGAGTGAGGGCCCTGAAATGTATAATAAAACACCACTTTTCCCTTATCAGGACTGCTTTTGACTTTATCAATATTTTGTGGTCTTAGGAAAGGCACTTTAATCAGCCCTCACTGGTGTTCAATATTATTTGGCTTTTCAACTACTGATTTTGGGAAAGACTTCCAGTTCTCTTTAGTTCCTTTTCTATTCAGTTCTCAATGTTGAGAATTTATAGTTTATAATTTTTGTTTTGCTAATTTGCTTTTCATTTCTTCCTTTGTCTACATGACTAATTAGACAGAAACTATGCCAAATTCTTATAAATGCAAGCACTATAGCCCTAGTTCAACTTAGAAACATGCTAGTATTCAGCCTTTAAACCGTTCAATGAAAACAATTAAATGGTTTCTACTAAATGAAATACAATGAGAAGCACCCTGCTACTTTGCAAGCCCTCATTTTTTAAATACATATCAATATGTAATGTCCAGTTAATGTTCAGTGTGTTTTCAGGATAATTTAATGTGAAAAGCATTGCTGGTAATCTTGTTTCCTATTCAAGCGTATTTCCTGTGTTAGCCCTGTTAGCTCCGTCACAGTGACAGAGGACCACCAAGCTATATGGATCTGATTCATTGGTGTTCCACTTGGGTGCTCCATAACACCAGTGACTAATTCTCTATGATCACTGAAAGTTTCTTTGGTAAACTTTCTTATCCTAAATTGCTTTTTGTATTATAACCTGACAAGATATTTTAAAATAGTCTCTTATTTTGGTGTTTGTACCTAAAGAAAATATTTTAAAATTATACGTATGGTGAATCTGACTATTTAACTCTGCATAGGACTTCTCCTGGGCACTCTGATTTTCCCACATTGACTGTAGAGGAATCGTCATGCTTCTCTACTCAAGTTGGTATAACAGCAGCATAATGGCTGAGTTAGAGCGTTGGCAAGTAGTTCTAAGCTAACCACTCCTTGTGTTTCTCTGCTGCTACTGTGTGTGTGTGTGTGTGTGTGTGTGTGAGTGAAAAAGAGAGAGAGAGAGAGAAAGAGAAAGAGAGAGAGAGAGAGAGAACGCGCAAAAGACAGAGTCTGTAAGAAAATGTAAGGAAAATAGAAGTTAATATGGTTGATCTTTCACATGATAGAATTCCTTTAAATGGAATAGTAGAGATAGAATTTATTGTTTAAAACAGCTTTCTCAGGACAAGTAATGTGCTAAAAAAATATGTTACACCTGTCCTATACCCTAACCCTTACTAGGGTGGTGGTTTCTGACAACTTGGCTCCAGTACTTGGTAATCAGGTGAAACATTTTAGTACAACTCTCTGACTCCAATTTTTGTCAAGGTTTCATCCCAGTCAACTCTTAAGTGTTCTTAGCCATAGAAAGATAATTCATGGTTAGTACACATGATGATGTATCTGCCTGGTCTCATTTAGTTACAGCCCTGCTGAGCTGGGGTGAATATACTACACCACCTTTTAAAATCACATCTATTCTATGAATCAAGTTATGATTATCTTTTATAATTCCATGGACTTGATGAGGATCAATTAGGCATTTATCTCAACAACATTGTATTTAAATGCCTTCCATTATGATTTTATTTAAGTACACTTAGTGAAGGTACTTCCTCTTCTTCTCTAAGTAGGGACCAAGCAGGACCCCTGAGATATGAGGCATGTGAGTCTCCTGCTGACCTCCATGACAACCTCAGCTGCAGATAGTAGGGATCTTAGGAGTTCTATGAACTCATAGCAACATGGCCTTGCCAGAAGCAATAATCAGGTGGGAGCCCCAGAAATCTGCCCCCTCTTTGTAGGTCCCTTAAATCTCCTCCACTGCACATCACTCATATCCTTGTCACCATAAACTACCTTGGAACCATAGGTCTAATTTCATCATGTCCTCTACTACTCATTAGGTCTGTCACCACAAAAAATCCAGGTCATCTGGTTTCATTCCTTTTAGTGGACCTCATCTTTCACCTCTCTCCAACTCTAGAAGCTCCTCCAGTGAGCCCCCTGGAATTCATGGTCAATTATTAGCAATACACCCTGTGCTTCACTCTCTTCTCTGATCCTTCTCTTCACACTCTTGCTCTCCCCTATAGACACTGCTTCCCTGCAGCTCCCTGAAGTTGTAGTGTGGGTTCTCCCAGGCCCCCACACACCTTCTATCACCTGGTTTCTAAGTGTCCTTGGGATCGTCCTTGCTCACTTGATATTTCCAAATCATTTGGAAAAATGTCAGCTGTGAATCATATGTCCCTAGACAATCCTACCTCTATTTTCTTGGTTGGAATCATCCATCAATGTTGGGTCGCTCTACCTTATTCCTTGAATGTGTTCACTGTCAGGATCACTGGAACTCCCTCCAATACCACTCCTTCCATAACTCTTGGCCATTGTGATACCTAAGAGCCATTGCACGCCTCACCTCTGGTTAACTCCCCACAGCTGTGCCCGGAATCCCATCCTTTTTCTCTTTCTCAATGACTTGCTCCAGCAATTCTCTCTCCACCGCCTCTTCAGCATCAATAGTTCTTTCATATAAACATCTTGTTATTATTCCCATATTACAAAAGAAAAAAATGTCTTTCTTGGCCCGACTTTTACCCTCAGCCACTGTCCCATTTCTCTTCTTCCCTTTATGAGAAAACTCCTTTAAAAAGTTGTTTAGCCTAATTGTTTATGATTTTCATCCTCTTATTCTCCCTCTAAATCTTACGTGTTGATCTTAGGAAGAAAGGTCTTTGGGCAAGAGATATACCTGAAACTTAAGCCAATCATTAAAATTTCACCAAATTTTATAGAATATTTATCAAATGCATGGAACTAGTTTCTGCAGATACTGTGAAAAGGTTTGTTTCAGGGTTAAAATAAAGTAAGTTTGCAATCAGACAGCTCTACTGAAACTCCTAGGAGGATCACCGAGGACCTCCACCTTAAAATCAATGGTTAATTTTTAATCTTCATCTTACTTGATGTATCAGCTTTGGACACATGATCTTTCTTTCATCCTTGAAACATTTTCTTTTTTCTTTTTTTTTAATGGTTGACAGATTCTTTTATCAACAATCAAAAAACTTCACACTTACAATAGAAAAAATAAATGATTCTTCAATGGCTAATTAAATAAAAACTATTCAGGAACTTGAAACATTTTCTTGATTGGACTTCCAGGATACCATACTTTCCTAGTTTTTTTCTTTCTTCCTTGTGACTATACTTTGGGGAGCCATTATTCAGCCTCAAATACTCCCAGTCTTTTACCATGAATGCCAATAAATATCATAAATATTATAACTTAAATGGAAAGAAAAAACTTATATTATCAATAATTTTTGCCATAGGTTAATTTATTTCAAAGTTTGGATTTCTAATTCCCTATGATTTATCTCACATATGCTTTATTTTGTCTATATATAATTCAGACTATATTAATAAATAAAAAGGACATGTGTAAAAATCTGGAACTTTCAAATTTGTATTTGTTGTTTTTCTATTTTATATGTATGGCTTCTTCTTCATAAGCATTGGAGTATAATTCTAAAAGTTTAATGAAAATGGACAAACACTATTACTTTATTTCAACCCTACAGTCCTGTATGAAAAATAATTTGCACAGTATTTTCAATTCCGTTATTACAATTTTTGCCACAAGAATGAGGTGTCAGATTTTTATTGTCTGATATATATTGGGAATTAGAATTGCATGCCCTACCATCCTGACCTTTATCCATATTCTGCATTTTGATTGGATAACCTTTCTACTTCTTCTTCCTATTTATAGCTTTACTAAACTAAGAGGAACAGGTGAAATGTCCAGCCAGTAAATATACAGAATAGCAGAAGGTCAAGCTTCTAGAGGAGATGGCTAAATTTCACATAGGACATGTAACATTCCAATGCAGGGACCTCATTCTCATGTAAAAATTTAAATAAGAATGCAAAATAGCATAACTGAATCCATTCTCTAAAATTGAATAAACTAAATGTGGCAAATTTAACTCATTCTACGTAAGGTTGCAATTTCCTAGCCTTCCATGGAAATATCCTTGAAAGATTACTAGAGATCACAAAGTCAGTTTTCATTATCACTAAAGCAATGCATACATATATTGGTACTTTAGACTCTGTATAAGGAAAGCTATCTCAGATCTGTCATCTTTCTTGGTTGATGAAAAATCACAGATTGATTATGACTTTCTCCAGCTCTTTTCTGACGGTGTATGCTGACGGACTATTGGCAAAACTACAGTTCATGACTAGTAAAGACTTTAAAATTTGACTCCAAATACCTGAATCACGATCAAACTTCTTTTTACACTTGTAAACTCAATATTTATCTAACAAGCACACATCCATCTATAGTAATCCAGATCTATTACTCTTTGTTACATTATTATTATTCTTAGTATATTTATAGTTAGATCAAGAGTGCCAAGAATTACAACCTAAGGATAGAACAAACTATCATTTAGAAATTACATACAAGTGAAGCATTTAATTTAGAAATAAATCTGTATTTTCCCCAGATTTTGAAATATAGCATTTAACATTATTATCTAACATACATATTTTCAAAAAATTAATAATTTTATATTCAACAAATCTGTGCATAAAGTGCTGCTCCCAATGCAATTTTAAAGGATGGCATTATACAAACCAATAAGAAAATAATAAACTGAGGTTTCTTCTAAACCTTAATTAATTATGGCTGTCAACTTTATTCATGGGAAAATAGTTGTGTGAGCTAATTATAATTTAAGTATTTCAATGCTTTCCAGAAACATAAAGCTTTGAAGAGAGCTCCTACGGTCATGTAAAAATATTGTACATAGTACACATATCAAAGCACAAACATTTTGCCTGGTCAAGAGCAACAGAAAAGGTTTAAATTTCACCGCCCTACTGCAAGAGAACTTGAATGGACCAAATGCAACCCCTTATATTTACAAGTGAAGAAACAGACTCAGAGACTAGTCACACAACTAGTCAAATTTATTTCATCAATTCAACTAGACAAATTTATTTTTTCAATTCTAAAGATGACTTATATATGTCAGCAAAATAAAGTTTAAGAGGAAAGTAACTTTAAAATGTTTACAACATTACAGCAGCAGTCCCCAACCATTTTGGCACCAGGGACTTGTTTCATGGAAGACCATTTTTCCATAGATGGGAGGCAAGGGAGGAGGCGGAGCTCAGGCAATGATGCACACGCTGGGGAGGGGTTGTAAATTCAGATGTTTAGATGGCTAGCCTACTGCTCACCTCCTGCTGTGTGCCCCAGATCCTTTCAGGCCATGAACTGGTACCAGTTCACAGCCTGCAGATTGGGGACTTCAGCATTACAGTGTTTCTTTCTGTTATTTATATTACAATTAAAGTAACTTTATATTTTCATTATGCCATGCTGAATTTTATCAATGTCTTGGGTCGAAACACAAAAAACTTTCTAGTGGAAGAGAGAGGCATAGACATAATTGGAGGTAATTTCAGGGTGATGAGAAATTGAACAAAGATTTGTTGTTGTTCTATAATATGTTGCATTGTTTTAAAACTGCTTGTCTTAAAATTTAGTGGGAGAACCCCCTAGAGAAGTAGAAGTTGAACCTCAAGAGAAGGAGGGAAAATTAGACTAGAAGTTTCTTGAGAGCGTGGAAGGGCATATAATTGATGCATTTTGAGGGATCTGACCACAACCCGAAGGAAATGACAAAGGACAGAGTGGGTGTTTATGCAAGTTTAGGGATTGACAGTTTCTTTTGAAATTGTTGGTAGTGAAATCTAATGTAAAGAAGGGACATAGTAATAAAATGCAAGAAAGTAGAAGAGTCAGTGGAATGAATGTCCCAATGAGGATAAAAACAAAACAACAACAACAAACACCAGTCATGCCTAAATAGTTGACAAGTAAGTCAGAAGGAAATCATATTGTATTTAGGAAACGACTGTGGTGCAGCAATTTGAGTCACAGAGCAGTTGCAGATTATGATAGGATTCTAGGTCTGGGCTGAGAAAATGGTAGCTACTTTGTGGTTATGTGTCGCTCCAGCAATCCAGCATCCTGCCATAGAAGTAGTGACTCTTGCCTAAAACTTAATCCTTGAAATACACTGACATGAATTGTTTTCTTTACATATTGGTACTCAACATACAATGACTTAGGGATTTTAAGTTAAGATCTAGTGAAAACAGAAAAATAGAGACTGTAGTATTTATTGAACTATAAAAGAAAAGAAAAAAAAAGAAAAAGAAAAAGAAACAGAGATAGGAAAGACCTAATAAGCCAGACTCTCCAGTTTTCCTTCCCAAAGAGAAGCCAAATAGTTATCTGGTTACTGGAAAGGAAAGAGATCATTAGTCATAAAGACTTTGATTTTTAGAACTTGAAGAAATTTGATTTCCTAAGCAATGAAAACAAGATTATTGTTGGCCACATGCCTTCATATATCATTTGTGTTTCTTTTTTTTTTTTAACTAAATTTATAACCTAAATTATAATATTACAATAATTTATTTAACATCAGAATGCCCTAAAGTACAGAATTCTAAGAGGATTAAAAAAAAAATAGCAAGGCAAGCCTTTAAAAGGGTGTTTGGAATTCTTAAATCTTTATTTCATAAATCATACTTTGAGATATCCTTTGATTGATATAATTTTCTAAATACACTTAAAATGTAAAATTATGAATGCTTCATTTTCATGCAGTATGTTAGAAACATTCTAATGTAAAGTAGGAAAACATACTCAAATTATACCAATATTATTGGGTTTTCTCATACTTAGGAATACAGCCAATACAGAGTGTATACATTTTTTCTAAGACCTGGGAATTAAAGTTTTACAAAGCTCTTAAATTTTGTTTATTATTTACAACTATATTAATATAGTCCAAAATGATTATTTCAATGAGTTGAAATCACCTGTCAGCTAACTGGTATAAAATTATGTGATTATCATTGTGCTTATTTTACTTTCAGCCAGCACCTTAGCAACTAGGAGAGCAAAATAATGCTAATCATAGCTTTGATTGTGCTTAGACTATATTATTCATCAGAGAAATTTCAGACTTTGGTAGGCATTTTTAGTAAATTTATCATTTACATATGAAAGAATACAACACAGGCTAAAGTTGTAGACATTTTTTAAAAGGAAATATTTCCTTGGATTGGGTGAATAAAGTACTTCAGAAGGTTTGTATATATCTAGTTGCAGATTTTGAATTCTGTAAGTTCTTAGGATACAACAAGGACATATCAAGATAATCAATCCAAGAGTAAATATGAGTCATCAGTTGACCAGTGTGTTGAGGAAGGTATTCTGTAATCCACATTTCCAACTACAGTTGACCTTTTAACAACTTGAGGGTTAGGGGTGCTGACGCCCTGCACAGTCAAAAATTGGCGTATAACTTTATACTTTTAAAAAACTTAACTATTAATAGTCTACTGTTGACTGGCAGCCTTACCAATAACATAAACACTCAACTAACACATATTTAGTACCACATTTGTATTATATATTGTATTCTTACAATAAAGTAAGCTAGAGAAAAGAAAATGATATTAAGAAAATCATAAGGAAGAGAAAATACATTTACAGTACTCTGCTGTATTTATCAATACCATAAGTTTATGTTGTCTTGTACAGAAGAATTGTCCATCTGAAATGGTGACACCTGCTGCTGCAGCCCTCAATCTACAGTACCTATCAAGGAATTCAACTTTTTCTTGTAATGCCATGACTTTTCTCTGCTTCTTGGGAGCACTTCCAGCATCAGTAGTGGCACCTTATAGGGGTCCCATGGTGTTATTCCAGGTTTACGGTATTGCACTAAACACAATGAAAACTACACGAAAATCATTGACAGATCATTTTTTACTGCAATCCGCAATTTACTGGAGACACGAACTGCTCATGCAGAGGTGAGAGTGTCACGGGACATTTTAAGCGGATACTTGCAGTACTTGAGTTCACTGCAATAGCGGCAAGAGGTGGCTACAAAATTATTACAGTCATATATGTACAACAGTTGATTTATGCAGTTGTGATTTAATACTGCATCTTTACATTATATTTCTCTGGACTGAAAACGGCACTATATATGGTCTATAAATGGTTTGTGTGTGTAAGTTGTGATATATTTTAACTTTTATAATAGATCTGTGTGTATTTTATGGTAATAAATGATAAAATAGACTAATATCTACACATATTTTATGCATTCATGACATACCTAACTTTTTCTTAATTTTTTTTAGATATGTCTAGGCTATAGAGTTCATCTGTAAGTTTTTCAAATTGTTGGGAATCTCCAAAAAATATTCCAATATATTTTTTGGAAAAAAATTTGTGTATAAGTGAACCTGTGCAGTTCAAACCCATGTTTTTCAAGGATCAACTGTAGTTACAGGGAATAATGCCTACTTTTTTGTATAGTCTACACTTTTAGGCAATGGACAACTTATTTATATCCCAAACTTTGGCACTAATAAAGTATTTGAAGCAGTGAAAACATTCAGCAAACTAGAATTAAGTATAAAATTAGAAAATTTATGATTTAACATAAATATATGTTATATAAATATAATTAAACAAATGATATATTAAAAATAGGATATAAAAAATAAGAAAAAAAATAGATGGAATTTAGTACTTAAAATTGCATGCCCAATAGCCCTCTGCTGTTGCTTTGAAGGAGTTAAAAACTTGTCTCAATGCTTCACAGTAGCCAAGAGACAAGAAATTATTAAAGTTCCTGGAGTCGAGGAATCAATAAAATTAAAAACAGACTGGCTGATCAGGAGTTGGACCCCTATCCTGGGAATGAGACTCAAAATAGTTCCTTCTGTAGGTTCCCTTAGGAAAACCATGTCCCCAACAACTGTAGTAATACTGGCATCTATGTTTTGTTGAGAACATGCTGCATGTTCAGCTGTTCCTAAGTGCTTGGTACACACAACCTTATTTTGATCTTTATAATCACTTATAAGTAATTATTATTATTAAGAAAATGATATGAAGCTCAAAATGTTTACCTAACTTTTCTAAGTTTGTACAATTAGAAATAAACATAGACAAGATTTCAAGCCAGGTATGTCTAACTCCAATCCTCTTGCCTTAACCAATATTTGCATAATAAATATTGAATTCAATTTTATTGAACTATTTCTCACAAATACGTATAAAACAATGAATTCACACCAAGGCATAATTCAGAAAGAATGTTGGGATAGTAAGAGCAGGAGCGGGACAAAAGGATGATGTCTAGCATTCTGATTATCTAGAACGATCTATTGATCTTTTTGTTTTGTCTTGCTTGTTTTAATCTAAAAGAGTGAATCCCTGTATATAGGTGCTTTATTTGTGATGGTGTTTTTCCTCTTCAAACAGGTGGTACTGATTAAGAGATAAAATTTCCTAGCAAGTAACCAGAATAAGGCTGATTTACGCTGTCAGTTAAAATCAGAGCCATGTGCTGGACTGTTGGCATCGCTCACGAACACTGAGAAAATGATCTAGGACACAGTCTGCAGACAGGCCAAGTGTTCTCAAGGCATCATGGCCATAACATACCTGGAAGTCAAGCTCTTTCCCCAGCCCCAGTGCAGTTGCCTCACCCACTGTGGTTTCTATTCTTGCTGTTCTCTCTACATAGGCAGAGTCCTTTCCTCCTGCCTGCCCTATTTAAAATTTCCTGGTTTTGACCTAATAACCAAGCTCCAGACTAGCTCCATTCTTGACTTCTCATTTTATCACCTGCTTACCTGACACTTCTCTGGCCTAATGAGAAACAGGGTCTACCTTACTCTAGTCATCAATTTTGTCTGCTCTCATGACCTATGTGGGTGCAATCTACTCAGCCGCAAATCATCGAAATTCTCCTAATTCAAATAGCTAAAACACTTATGTTATGTTTCTCTATGAGAAAGCTCTAATAAAGTTCCAAACGACCATTTAAACTGAGCCAACACATTCAGAGGGGAAAAATTGGGTTCATTTTGAAGTTATACTTTGAATTAATGAGTATAAAACTGAATCTGTACAATTCTCACAAACACAGAATCAAGCTAATTTGCACACTTAAAGTAGTCATTTGAAGGAATAAACATGATAATTATGCAATGAATAGGATAGACAAATACAGGCGACGCATTTTTGCATATACACATTACAGTAGTTTATTGTTCTAAATTCACATCCTGGATCAAATTTCAGATAACTGCATCTAATCAAAATCTGTCTTTGGCACTCTCCCTGTACATTTTAGAAAATCCTTAGTGTTTTCAAAAGCTAATACTAGGCATTCCTCATTCTAGTTTTGTTCCCTGGCTGCTAAAGTCTCTTATTGCTCCAAACACTTTTTATCATGCTTTTATCCCAGCTTGGCTATCCTTGATTTCATTCCACAAGGATCATCTAATATACAAAATGACAATGGAAGATAAAACTGCATAAGTTATTTGTATGAAATCTGGATAATTTATTGAATCTCTTAAGTGCACTTTTAGAAGACACCAACTGGTCATTAGGAATTTCAAATGTTTGTATTTCTTCAAAAGAAGATATAGTTAAAGGAGATACTTTGTGGTTAGAAAGGCCTCTAAGTAGCTATCATGTTACCTAAGTTATTTTTAAATATAAAAGATCTTCTCAAGGTACCTCCATTAGCTGTGAAGTCGCTCAAATCATTCTTTATTGAAAAATCAAGATTAAAAAAAGTAAATATGTTGTTTTTATTCTTACTGGATGAAATATTTCTTATAATTAACAGAAATAATTATATTAGTTATTCAGATGATATAATATTTATAGGCAGGTAAGTTAAAACCCATATTGTTTTCAAATGTAAGTGCATGAACACATTAATGTTATTTTAGAAATAGACTGATCTTCAGATATACTTTGTAGATATACAGAATAGCAATAATTAGGGATCTTAGAGACCTTGAAGATTCAAAGAAGAAAATCCATTGTCCCTGCATTCTTGAACACAATAAAAAAGGAAAATATATTTTGCAAATTCCATCCATATTGCATCTAAGGTCAATATGAGTCAGTAGCAGGTTAAGGTCCCTATTCTTTGAATTCTCAATCAACAAATACTTACAGTGTACTCTTGCCAATTGTAATCTTATAAATTTATTATATGACAGTTGCCCTCAAGCAAGCTAAGAGGGACACATCTAATAGATTTAAATAAGTCTTTATCATTAATTAAATTTCATTTCAAGAATGGTCACAAGGGAGCATATAGGTGTATCAAATTAACAAACTCCATGAAAAGTGAGGAATACTAGGTGGAATTTAGACGACTAGAGACTAAGTCTACCTGAAAAGGTAACTTGAAGGCTGAAAGGCTTGGGATAGAGAAAAAGGAGCAAAGCAGAGATGAGGCAGTTGGAGGGCAAATGCCCTTCCCATGTGGAGGAGTACTGGAACAGTGGTGAAGTGTCATTTAAGTAATTGGGCATAAGCTATTGTGGACCAGAACAGAGTAGAAGGCTAAAAACATGCTACGCTAAAGACAAAACTTTATTCGGCGGGTTAAATGTAAAATCTGAAGAATTTTGAGCAAAAAAAAAAAAAAGTGACATGATAAAAATGATGTCTTCAATTAATTTACACAGGAAGAAGAGAAGTGTATGGACAAAGAGATCAATCGTGCACCTATTTCAACAGAGGAGAATTGAAATTCAAAATGGGAGAGTTGAATTAGACAAGAGCACTGGTAAACTTTTCTTTAATTACTAGAGTACAGTGCAGACTTGTTTGGTCTAAAAGATGATGTGTTACATATAAAAGAGTGTAGTGTTTGACGGACACTCGAATGCAAATAGCTTATAGCCAGTAAATGAGATCATGTGTAGGGTTCTGTTAAGAACAGGCCAGAGCTGGAGTTATGCGTTAACTCCAGCTGGCCCTGCTTCCTGTCCTACATTATGTCCAACCAATTTTCCACCCTGAATAACTTATTTTCAAATAATGGTAAAGGAAGATGAAATAATCTGTTTATCACAGACATGCCACCAGGTGTGAAACATCCTTTAACCTACAGACCACATTTAATGAATGCAGATTGTGTGCAATTAAAATAGAGAATAACTTTATTTTTCCCTATAAAATCTAAGTACATTTTCCTCAGAAGTAAATAGTCCATCATTTGGCAATGCTGTTATTAAAGGCTGATATTTTGGAATTTTCTGTCATGAGAAACAACTGTAGTAATACTGGCATCTATGTTTTGTTTAGAAAATGATATGAAGCTCAAAATGTTTACCTAACTTTCCTAAGTTTGTACAATTAGAAATAAACATAGACAAGATTTCAAGCCAGGTATGTCTAACTCCAATCCTCTTGCATTAACCAATATTTGTATAATAAATATTGAATTCAATTTTATTGAACTATTTCTCACAAACACGTATAAAACAATGAATTCACACCAAGGCATAATTCAGAAGGAATGTTTGGATAGTAAGAGCAGGAGAGGGACAAAAGGATGATGTCTAGCGTTCTGATTTTCAAGGAATCAGGGGTAATGAACTATATTTTACATATTGAGCACTGGAAATTGCACTCTAATATGATTCTGTAATTCCAAATGTTATCATCTTTTAGTGAAAGCTGGCATCAATGAGTTTAGGAATGAATTTAAAAACAGAAATTGTGATTCTGAAACAGCATTAAGAAAATAAGATGTTTTGAAAAAATCTGCATGTCCTACAGAGGGCCCTTTGATGTGTTGTCATGCTTTTTTTGTCAGTTCTTCTGTAAGAACCAGGGTAGCTTTTAGTTATGCCCCTTACTGATGGAAAAGAAAAACCCCCTTTGAACTCAGGGATTTAAAATTTTCTCATTCTATTAAGATTCAGATGTTATTAACCAGGCTGATTATGGAATAAGAATATGATTGTTAAGTCTCTGTACTTCTACAAGTTTAGGAAAGTATAAATGTCAAAGTACACTTAGTTACGCGCTTAATTTTGTGATTCAAACTTGTACTCTTTTATGAGTGCTCTGAAAATCTAGAACTGTATTGTCCAACGTGACTTTTGGCAATATCTATGCTGGCCAACTGGGTAGCCACTCACCACATTTGGCTATTGAGAATTTGAAATGTGGCAAGTACAACTGGGGAACTAAATTTCTAAATTTATATCATTTTAATTAATTTTAATTTTAATAGTCACATGAGCCTAATGGCTACTATATTGCACGGTACAACAAATGGATGCAGCCATTATAGCCAACTGGTTCAGCCTGGGTGAGAACTAGGCTCCATAATCACTCCTGGTACCTCCAGGGAATAAGAGGAAGAGTCCAGTACCCTAAATTGAATTACATCTTTCTGCTCTTGTAACTTTATTTTAGAATTAGCCTTTTTTATTCCTCAACCCACTCTCATTTTTAGGGGCCTTCCAATCAATAACTATACCACAGGTTTGCTTCTTCAAACAGGACAGATAACTCAAAGAAATAGCGTGGCCTCTGTGGTTCAAAGCCAGAGTTTTCAAGTCTTTCTACTCTACCCCACACTCACTTCCTGTGATCCGTCCATCATCATTTATCTCTAGGAATTACCACTACAGTTCCTAGCTCCATTTCTGCTACTCCTTCTCCACCTTCCCTGAAGCCGTCTTCAAAACTGCTGCTCAATTGGTATTTCCCAAATGCAATTCTAATGCCCCTTACTGTTATCAAATCCACTACGGGTGCCTTTTGTTTTCTGAGAGAAAAAAAATGAAATAAAATGCAAACTCCTCAGCACAGTTGCAGATGTAATTTTATGCTCTAGTTCTCTCATTTCCTGCCACTCTGCAACATTTATTCTATGCTCCCTAAGCATGTAATGCTCTCCTGTCATCTTGATCTTGCTACATACTAGATATAATATATAGCTTTCCCTCTCTATAGAACCTGGAATGATTGCTCAGACTCTTCTTCCCAATCCTTGCCCCTCACACCCAGCCTCCACTTTGAAACACACACACACACCACCAGCACCACTACTTCAGTTATATACACCTATTATGGTTCAAGAAATACCTTCTCCAGAAAACATTGCTTTAGCCCTGAAGGATAAGAATTAACTAGGTACCCATTTGTCTACTTTCTAGGCACTGTATTCTTATTTCTATCCCCCTTCCTACCACGATGAACTGAAATTTTAGTTAAATGTTGGTATCTTCTCCAGCAGCCTGTAGACAGCAAGAAAACAGGAACTTAATCTTTCCTCCCTATATTTCTGGTGTCTGAGATCTTGTACCTAGCTACTTAATGACAGAATAAAAACAAATTGAGACTGGGGATTTAGAGATAAAATGAAAATTAGAATAATCCAAAGATAAATAAAATTTTATATGTGTCTTCAAAGCTTCCCATTTGGGGGTCCTATGAAAATATGATTTTGCTTATATATGTGTGTACACACACACACGATTTAAAGATAAAAATATGCTGGAAACATCTTACTAAGGAAATGGATTATATGAGTTATCATGCTATTACAAAATGTGCAGTCCTGCTACTGGTGATCTCTACTTGGTTATAAAGAAACGAATGGCTTCACACTTCTGTTTTATGAGGGCATTTTCTGTGCCCCTTTTTTTCTTCCTTACTCACACTAAGACAGAAAAGTAATTTGAGTTATTTCACCAATAATTTTATATCATGTTTAGGCTATCAAAAAGCTAATACCAGTTAATATTGTCTAAAAAACTCAAAGAAGTTTATTCACCAAAGCCTTTATCTACAACTATGTTAATAAAATAGCAAGTTGGAATCTGCAAAGTAAAAAGTAATTTCTTTTATAATACAGCGTACCTCTGAATGAGCCATGTAGGCATTTTATAAGTATAATCATTATCTATTCTATGATATAATAATATTCAATGTATTGTGCTCATGAAAGACAGTGTCATCGCCTGGGGATGCCACGTCAAATTACAGATCACTAGATAGAAGTATTGCCAAACAGTTGAGTCAGGAGGACACCCAGGAAATGTTATCAGTCAGGAACAGAAGCCAGAACATAGCCCAGATTGAACAATCCACCAGAAATCTATCTGAATAGATAGATAAGACACCAGGAATCCAAATTACTTTAGAAAATCAAGAATTCAAAATTTGGAGAGCATGTTTGCACCCCTAGAAGCTTCAGTAAAGACGGGTACCCATGCAAGTGAATTACATCTTCTCCTTACAAACAGAGTTTCCATTTAAAACCTCATATCTTAAATTGCTTAATTCCTGGATGAGCAAAGAGCCTGCAGCATGGTGATATTTCCCTATTCAATTTGGAGTAGAGATAATTCCCAAGTAATTGAATTAATGTAAAGTACTGACAAAGATAACCTAGGATAGTAGGTAAAACAAAAGTTACTTATGTTTGCATTTGAAATAAACATAGATTTAAACCATTATGAAAATTACATTTTAGAAAAACTGAGAAACTGATCTATCCCACTTTACCATTTTAACTTGAATTGGGAAAAAGATGCCCCTCTGTAACCCTTTGTAAAATTAGTGTAAGAGTTATTGGTTTATATTTGCAGGAAAACAATTTAACATGCAAAATTATAAAGATTTGAATTGCTCCAAAAGAAGCTATCATGCAAAATAAGTGTTTCCAACCCAAAATTTGAAAATCAATTGTCAAATAATACCCACAGAAAACTGAAAATCTGTGTAAATTAGCTATTCAAAGAGAAAAATCAATATAAATACATCAGTGAAATTTACATAGCGAAACTAACATCAACACAAAGGACAAAATAGAAAGTCTTAGCCACGAATTTATTTTTCCTCATTATTAAAATGACCTGGCTTTAATTTTAGAATCCTATGATAACTATCATTAGAGTAACTAAATTTTATCAAAATTATAAAATTTAAGTAATCATACTAACTTTTTGCATGCATTTAAGTGATAATGAAATTCCAAATATTGAGATGTAGTTTAAAAAGAAAAAAATATTGCCTATATATAAACACTTACTGTTATTTCCTTGCAGCAAAAATCTACATCCGCCACAAGAGCTTGAAGTTATTGCCTGTTAAAAAAGTCACAATAACATGAATATGTTAATTTGAAATACAATAAAGTCTAAATTGCAATAGCTAATAAGATGCTTATGTTCATAAATAAGAAATATTACAACTGTATTATCCTGGTTTTAGTTTATTTTCATAAATTAAAAACTACAAGGCAAGTGAAAATTATTTCTCAATGTACACCATAAGCTAAAAATATTGAGAAAGAAAAAGAAAATTTCAATTACAAAAAAAAAACCAAAAAAACAAAAACATCCCAGTTGAAGTAAAAAATGCATTCATTTTATCCCCATAATGGTTTTAGGTAATCTGATCATTGGTTTATATTGAGTGAATAAAAAATAGTTTGAATTTCATCTTGATTAAAGGCTTATGTTTTAATGTTTATCCAAAATTCTCTTTGATTCAACAAATCTTTCTTAATCCATCAAACAAATTAAAAAATAACAAATAGAAAAAAGACCTAATCAAATTAGAGACACTATTTTAGAACAATTAGAAAATATATGATGCAATACACAGGTCAAATATAATATTTTATTCAATATTTGATTAACTTTCTCAGGAAAAAATAAAATAAATCATTTATCATGTGTTTGATGTTGAGTAGTATCTGAATATTCAACCTGAAATAGAGAACTTAAGCAATTATCTAAATCACTCAGGCCAAAAGACCAATTTACAAGAATTACCCAGCTCACTCGGGCAAATATTATTGAAGGAGTTTTTTCCTTGAATTATTTCCTAAATGCTAATTTTACTTTTCATGGTTGGAATGTACCAAACACAGAAAGAAACAACATGGTTTGAATTAGACATCGACAATCAAATAAAATCATCTGAAACTATGTTTTAATAAGACAAATACATTTTTATATTTAAAGGAGACAATGTTTTATTTTTATGAAAATATCTAAAAATACACTTTAATTATAATGAAACTTGTTTTGGATTTAAATGTTATTTGATTGTAATTATGTATTTTCATTTTATCTCTTTATCCATTTCATTTTATTTTTTTCTTCCAGCTAATGTTGGGAGCACAAGGCAACTACTGAAATATTTTCTCAGAAATCTGCTCAATGACTGTTTTAAAAGGTACATCATGCCAAAATATTTTCTACTCTATACAGTAGAAAAGTAGCATTTAATACAATACAAAATTGGAAGCATGTTATTTTGTTTAACAAGTCAATTTTTTTGAGGAATCAAAATCTGCTGACATAGTGTAACCTAAAATATTTATTTATGTATTTCTAATCTATATATGCTAATTTTTTAAAAAAATCATACAACTTGGATTTGAAGAAAACAATATTTTTTAAAAGAAAAGAAAATGTTTTAAAATTTCTATAATAAACAAGAAATAGCCTTTCATTCATTACATAGGACAAATGTAGGACAAATCTTTAAAATGTACTGTTATAATTTATTTTAATTTTGAAATTAATTTTTTATCTTATAATATGTATGTAACAGAGGTGAAGGTATGAAAAAGGGTAAAATGTTTTACAATTTTTCTCCCCCCAACCACTTTTTGAGAATTAAAACCTGCATTCCTGCCAGAGGCTAGTAATCAAAGAGGTAGAAAAATGTTCTTTGTTCTTTGTTTTCTAGTATCTTAAATAATAGGAGATATCTCAAACAGAATGGTCTGGAGGTCAGGAGATCATCTTCACTGGAGATAAGGTTGACCAAAACCACCAACTACAATTAAACAATAATAGCCCAAAGCCATGACATGTGATACTGGTTACATAGACCAGAGCCTAACCTCTGAAAATACCTCTTCAGAGAGCTCTGTATTTCTGCTTAAAGATGGGACAGCGGTCTTCCCAGACACTGGTCTGGCCACCTTCCCTATTTGCCGTCAAATTAATAAACTTCTCTTTCCTTTTCCTCAAACCACTTGTCCTGGGTCTTTGTTCTCACTTCTTCAGCCTCAGGGACAAGTACCGAACTTCCGGTAACACATACAAATAAAATATAATTTTAAATTAAGAATGAAGCTATAGCAATTCAAAATATCTTTATAATTAAAAGACATTATTTCTTTTCCTTCTTTAATTTCTAACCACAGAAATTATTAAGATATATAATCTATCTTTGGGACAATAGAGACAGCATTTTAGATAATTTTTAGTTTCTTAGCTTCACTGTATAATTACATCTTTAGCGTTTTCCTACTTCTTAAAACATCTTCCTGTTCAGTGGAAATCCTCTAGTACCACTACATGCTTTGCTCTTGTTAAATAAGCAGAGGTGTTAAATCTTGCTAGATTTAGGTATTTGGAGGCTAGAAGCTACTATTAAATGGGAGGAAATGAGTAGTTCCTGATTTTCAGAGTTAGCTTGTACTTAAGGTGGTTAAAGGAAGAGTAATCATGAGATAAAACAATCACAGTGAAGTTCTTCCACATTCCTACTTCTATTTTTCAATATGATTGCTTTTCCAATAAGCAGATATCCCACATAGGCACACTCTACCTGATAGCATTGTGTGTCCTGTTATTGTTGAGCTATTTGGAGTTATGGAAATCTTTCTTTAAATGAAATCTTATTTGAAAATTGCTGTTATGGAAGTTGGAATGGGGGCCCCAGAGCCCTGTCCTGTCCTTTCCTTATATCTCCACCTCACCTGTGGCCCAGAAGCCACCTTCAAAAAACCCTCTAGGTTTCCAGGGAGCAGAGTCTGAAATCCACTTCACTATTTCCACACTCTTTCTTTTCATTTCAAAAAACAGTGGGAGAAAAGACATGGGAAGCTGTAAGTTTCCTGGGAAATAAAAGGGAAATGCAAGGAAAAAAACAATGTACAGGATTTGAGTAAGAATACAGGAAAGAGAGGAAGAAACAGTGTTTCAGGTAAAGTTTGCAATGTATATGCCAAAGTATTAGTCAACTAACTGGTTGGGAAACACAGCCCTGAAGCAAAGATGCTTAAGAGAAAACTACTACAAATAAATGAAACAAGTTGTACATCTTCATTCTCTCAGGTATTTTATATATATGTGTGTGTATATATAATTTAAAAGTATGATTTTCTGATATTTTAGGTAACTTGCAATACCCACATAATTCAATCTGAGAATGATTTTTATACAGTTATCTTCCAAAGACAAAACTATAAAATACAGGCTCATTTCTAAGCAATCAAGGACCTCTCGTCACCCTTAAGCTAATTGCCTTAAAATTCTGCCACATCTTAAATTACAGAGGTTGACGCTATAGAGCAATTGACTCATAAAGGAGAGCTGTTCCCTAAAATGTGACTGTGGTCCCAGTTACAGTCCTTACCCTTTTGAAATGCATTTTAGTGTTCAACCAATGACCATCTAATTAAATTTGGAAGAAAAAAAGAAAATAGGAAGGTAAAAAGAAAAAAAAAGCATCTCATATTCAAGTAGCTTCTCTAGGATTCACACCGAAAAGCCCAGAGAGCTTGCACAGAGATTTTGGCTTATGTTGATGTTAATTCTCTCCCTTAGAATGTTTGGAAGCTCAGCACCAGACTCTGGTTTCTAGCTTGCCAAAAGGCATGCTGGTTTCTTGGTATGGTTTTCTAGCTCTTTTGCTATTAGTGCATAATTTGACAGTATGCTGCCACGGTAACAGAATTCATTAAGGGCTTTCAGTTTTGTTCCGCCAATGAGGATTTTTGGCTGCATGTAGTGCTGGCCTCTGAAGATTGATCCATAATATTTGTCTTATAAAGCCTCGTCATCTCATAGCATGACTGATGCTACAAAATAATCCATAATGAGCCAGGTTCTCCCAGCATGAGCTACTCCCTGAGGGTAAGTTAGACACTACTGGAAACCACATTAACTTCTTTATCATCAAACTTGGGTGCTTAAAATAGACTGCATGAAAGTAGATACATTATGCAGTCCCATCTCACACCATTTAGGTTGGGGAATGGATTAGGAATGTTATCCCTAATGCTCATTTTCTACAATATCCCATTATGAGAAAAACAAAAAAGAAAACTTCCAGATTTTGACAATTTTCTTTGTATAGTCATTGTCAGAGTCAAGGTTTGCTGGAAATAACTATGTGGTTGATGGAGTAAAGCAAAGAAATGTCTTAATGTTTTTAAGCAATATTTTCCCATATGATTTCAGTGAAAAACTTAACATATCTTCTGTTATTTTCAGCTATATTTTTAATACCACATAATAACATTTTGACCACATGTTCTGCCTTTAACTATTGGATTGTTTATTAGTCTTTTTCTTTGTGTCTGCAATAGTGATAGTTTAAAAATCCTGTGAAATCTTGTTATGCTAACGAGGCCAAAGTAATTGGGTCAAGCCCAGTGGGGATAGGTTGGCTCCAGAATGAAGAACTAAACAACTCTTGAATTCTTTCTTTCCCATGGTACTAGTGAGAGCATGAGAATGAATCAGGACAAGCCCAGCAAGCGTCCTGGAAAATAAATCAAAGCAAACTATCAGAAGCTACTGTGCTGGGTGAAGAGGGAAAATAAACATAATCTTTATTTAGCGCAGTGGTTCTCAACCAGGGGTAGTTTGGCCTCCGCAGGGGACATTTGGCAATATTTAGTCATATTTTTCTGATTCACAACTGGGGGTTGCTACTGACTTCCAGAGGGTAGAGGCCGGAGATGCCGCCAAACATCTCATAATGCACAGGACAGTCTGTCCCTCCCCCGCATACACACATAAAAAGTTTTCTGGTCCAAAATGTCAATAGTATTAAGGCTGAGACACTCTGGCTTAGGTAACAGTCAATAAGGAGAGAGTGCAAGCCATATTTGTCTACGGTCCAGTTAATCTGGCTCACAGGGCAAAGAGGGTGAAATAAATCTGTAAGGAGAGGTGGCCTTAGGCTTTGGGAAGAGCATGATTTCAAGAGCTCTGGAGAAGTAAATCCATTTATTTGTTCCAGGAGATGGAAAAAGGGAGCCCCAGTACCACCCTATGCTCTGCATGGGGTGTGTAAGTGGCACTTGGAAAGAATAAGCAACAAAGCAAGGCTTCGCCTGGTGAGTGGGCTAGCTGGTAGCTCACCAAGGTAGAGAATGCCTGGCTCCATGTGTTCTCTTAGTCCAGAGTCATTTCTCAATGTTTCCCCCACTTTAATTTATTACCTTTGTTACCTTCATCTGGCACTGAAAATATTTTTAATATTTTTAATAAATGACTTAAATTATTTTATTATCCCTTTCTTGACTTCTTTATTTGAATTATTACAAATCTTTGACACTAAAGAACTTTCCAACTCTTTTGGGGACATGTAACATAATCTTTCATTTTGTTGATTTCTTCTTGTAATAAAACGGGACATAATTTTGGCTTTAGTATGGTTACTGATACAAGGGTAGAAATCCCAGAGAATAGGGCTTCTCTCCTGCTAAAAATAACATATATAAAAATCATAGTGTTTCACTAAGAATATGCAGTATTTATAGTTTAGCTAATATCTCTGTCCTTTTTTGCTCTTTTTCTTTACTTTTCTACTTTTTTTTTCTTTCTTCTTATATTCTTTTCTAACTCCTATGTCATTTACTAAATGCAATCCCTGTGCCAAGTTGCTAAATCACAAAAATAAACAAGATGTGATTGCTACCCAATGCACATGGAAAGCAGGCATGAACAGAAAGCAGTTACATCAACTGAGAGAGTATAGTAATCAAATCTGTCAAATATATTTAACAACAGAGCAGGCTTCTTTTTTTCTGTAAGCGTTTGTTCAGGTCTCATAAATGTCTTTGTGTATTATTTTGCTATGTTTCTATTTGCTTTGTTTTATTCAATATAAATTCTTAGGTAATACATTTCAACTATACATCAACATTGGAAAATAGTAATTAGTACTTGAGGGGAATCCCAAACTTACAAATTGAGAGTTTTATATAAGCTATCATTCATAAATTATATAACAAATCATGATAAAGCAATATTTGCAACAAGAGTCTCACAATTTAAGTAGAGTAACCATTTTGAATCTTAAGGAGCTCAAATGCAGATCTGGGTGAGATGCCCAACTTTCCTCTAACTTTCATTTTAAGTGCTATGGGGAAGTGTCAAGCGAAGAAGAAGAACAAAGACATCAAGAGAATGATAGGAAGTTCTTTTATTTTAAATAAAAGAAAATATATTTACTCTTAGATCGCTTAATTGGAGACATATTATTTTGTTTTGAATTTAAAAAATACATGAAGTAAAAGGTAGAGTTATTTCTAGGACATCTGAAGATAATCAACCACATTTCTCATCACTTCAAATTTTGTTCTATTCTAGATCTTATAAAAAGCAAGAGAAGAAAAAAAATTATTCTAATAACAAAACAAGAAATATACAATATTTCCCTCCATGTAAGATAGAAATAAATATCCCCATATAAGGTAGAGATAGATATCTATTTTTATTCTACTTTTCCATAGAGTTACAGTTTAAATAGTTAAGAATTTGAATTATAATGTGTTATAAAACAAATCCTGAAAATGGTGTTAGGTTTTTACTGATTCACTGCAATCAATAATGAATAATTATAATATGTCACTAAAATTATTCACTGCTATAACAGTAAGATCACCTTATTAGATTAACATGATTTTGGAAGTTTGTTTTTTTTAAATTTTAACTGACACAATAACTGTACACAGTTATGGGGTACAATGTAATTTTTTGATACATGTATACATTGTGCAATGATGAAATCAAGGTAAACACCTATATACATGTATATACATGAGATGATGATCAAATTAGAGTAAACATCACATAAAACATTTATCATTTATTTGTAATGAGAACATTCAAAATCCTTTCTCCTTAGAAATTTTGAAATATTCAATACATTATTATTAACCATAATCACCCTACCATGCAATAGGACACCAGAACTTGCTCCTTCTTTCTTATTGTAACTTTGAACCTGTTGACCAATCTATCTCCATTCACCATTCCCCTTCACACTCCCCAGACTCTGATTACCACTCTTCTATTCTCAACTTCTATGAGACCAACTTTTTAGATTCTATAGATGCATGAGATCATGCAGTATTTGTCTTTCTGTGTCTGGCTTATTTAATTTAACATAATGTCCTCCAGGTTCATCTATGTTGTTGCAAATGACAGGATGTATGGTTGAATAGTATCCCATTGTGTGTATATATATATATATATATACCACATTTTCTTTATACATTCAACCATTGATGGACACTTGGGTTGATTTCTTATTTTGGCTATTGTGAATAGTGCTTCAATAAACATGGGATATATCACAGCAGCTTATTAATGTCATTTCCTTTTGATATATACCCAGTAGTGAGATTGTTGGATCATATAGTAGTTCTAGTTTCTGAGACAGAGGTTTGCTTTTTTAGTGTTTCTTTTATTTTATCTTAATGGATATCAAAAAGGAACATTATATGGATTTCACAGTATGAAAAATGTTTGAGAATGTGTATTAATGTTGACTATTCAATTCAAGATAAAATTATACCTCAATGGAAAACAATAAGAACTTTTGAATGTGTATTTCATAGTACTATAAAAGCCAATTTTCTCTAATGAAATAGATGTAGATATTGGACACAGAAAAGGAAAGTATAACATAATACTGAAGAAGAAGAACAAAGTTGTAGGACTGACACTCCATTACTTCAAGACTTAGTATAAAGCTAGAGAGTAATCAAGACAGTGTGGTATTGGTGAAAGAATAGACAAATAGACCAATGGAACAGAATAAAGATCCCAGAAATAGATCCACATAAATATAATCAACTGATTTTTGACAAAGGAGCAAAATCAATTCAATGGAGCAAAAACAGTTTTTTCAATATATGGTGCTGTAACAATTGGACATTCACATGCAAAAAAAAAAAAAGAAAGAAAGAAAAATTGAATCTAGACTGAGATCTTATACTTGTTACAAAAATTAACTCAAAATAGAACTCAGACCTCAATATAAAAATAAAAATCATAAAGCCCCTAGAAAATAACATAGGAGAAAATCCAGAGACCTTGGATTCAGCGATGACTTTCTAGATACAAACTAAAGGCACAATCTATGAATGAAATAACTGGTAGCTGGGTTTTATAAAAGATAAAATTTTCTACTCTTCATAAGACACTGTCAAGAGAATGAACAGACAAGCCAGACTGGGAGAAAATATTTGCAAAAGATATATCTGATAAAGGACTCTTACCCAAAATATACAAAGAACTCTTAAAACTCAACAATAAGAAAAAAAAAACCTCATTAAAAAATCGGCCAAAGCACTTAACAGACACCAAAGAAGATACAGAGATGGCAAATAAGCATATGAAAAGATGCTCCACATTATATGTCATCAAGGAGATGCAAATTAAAAGAACAGTGAGATACTATTGCACACCTATCAGAATGGCCAAAACCCAGAAGACTGAGACCATCAAATGCTAGAGAGGATATATAGCAATAGGAGCTCTCATTGCTGGTTGGAATGCAAAATGGTACAGCCACTGTGGAAGACAGTCTACTAGTTTCCTGCAAAACCGAATATATTTACCATACAATTCAGCAATCATACTCCTTGTTATTTCCCAAAGGAGCTGAAAACTTATGTCCATACCTGTACACCAATGTTCAAAGCAGCTTTATTCATAATTGCCAAAACCGGGAAGCAACCAAGATGCCTTTCAATAAGTGAATGCATAAATAAACTATGGGATATCCAGATAATGAAATATTATTTAGCACTATAAATAAATGCTCTATTAAGCCATGAAAGCACATGAAGCAATTTCACATGCCTATTACTAAGTGAAATAAGCCAATCTGAAAAGTCGACAGACCATGTGATTCTAACTACATGACAATCTGGAAAAGGCAAAACTATGAAAACAATAAAATGAGCAGTGGTCACCAGAGGTTGAGAAGAGTGAGGGATGAATAGGTAGTGCACAGAGGATTTTTATGGCAGTAGAACTACTCAGAATGATACTACATTGGTGAACACATGGCATTATATCTTTATCTAAACCCATAGAATGTATAATACCAAGAGTGAATCCTAATGTAAACTGTGGTCTCTGGGTGATAATGATGTATCATTGAAGGCTTATTGATTGTAAAGCATCTACTCATCAATAGGGAATGTAGATAGTTGGGGAGGCCATGTGTGTGTGGTGGGGAGGGGGTATATAGGAAATTTCTATAACTTCTATTTAATTTTTCTGTGAAACTAAAGTTACTCTAAAAAATACAATCTACTAAAAAACAAACAAGCAAAAAAAAAA